>OX244043.2:40294995-40912495 GCA_945859785.2 Tridacna gigas
CATTTTTAAGTAAATCTAACATTGTCAGAAAGTTTTCCTTTATCTTAAAATAATCATATAATAGCTCTAATTTGAATTTTCACTGGACTTTTTTTCTAGGACATTGCATGCATAAAGTTCCAAAAAACCAATCTGCAATAAGTTGACTGCTTTGGGTTAATTGATAAAGATACGATTTTTAAGGAAATGCTATAATTTACAGGGCAACTTATATAAGTAGGTTTTCAAACAATTGGGGAGAATTTGTGTTTTGTTTAGATTTTTTTAGATGTACAATCTGTAATATTTTTATTTTTTAGGTCAATTACAAAAATCATCAATTTTCTAATACCAACTTGTGTTCTATGAACAAACAGAACTTTCAGTATAAAGTGAGTTTGTAAAATGTGACTATTATTGTGTTAAGTGAAAAACAAATGTGTACTGTGGACTTATGATATCGTGTGATGTGACCCCACAATGTCTTCCCGTATAGGATATCTTGGTCTGGAGTTCTGAGAACCAGGGACTGTATTGGAAAACGGTTAAATATGCGCCAAAAAAGTGAACTAAATAATTAAAACAGCAGGCCTTGAAGGAAGTTCTTCATACAAGCTACTGCCTTTTGTACAAACAAAAAATCACAAGCCTTGGTGACTGTGTCTATCCCTGCAACCAGTTGAAATTATGCTATGAAATTCACAACTTTTTATTATGCCCCCAATTCTTGTCGAGCCCGCTTGAGGTGAACAAGACATAGTCGCCACAACTGCACTTCGGTGGATGTGCGTGTGTCTGTCCGTCAGTGTGTTTGTCCGTACGATTTTGTCCGGGCCACAACTCCTACATTTATGGAAGGATTTCAAAATAATTTCACACAATTGTTCCCCACAATGAGTAGATGTGCCATTTGAAGGATTCCTGTATCTCAAAGGTCAAGGTCACACTCAAGGTCAAGGTCACATTTTAGTCCGGATCATAACTTCTACATTTATGGATGGATTTCAAAATAATTTGGCATAGATGTTCCCCTCAAGGAGTAGAAGTGCCGTTTGAATCATTAATTCCTGAAGGTCAAAGGTCAAGGTCACATTTGAAGTCAAACATTTGTGGGTTCGACAAGAGATGTCTGCGGATAACCATTCTAGTATAAATTAAAGGCAACTAGTATTTGCTGAGCTGCTTTGGAACAAAAAGTCCAGGTATTATCATCACCTTGGCATAGTCATTGTAATTGTTGTCTTTGGCGTTGACGCTGCAAACTTTAATCAAGAGGGATTAAGATATGAATTTGTTTCCCAATTGATGTAAAAAGAAATAGGTTTGAATCAAACCAAACCAAACAAGCTTTGACATTCATCATATCACTTGTTACGAAAGATGTTCATAACAAAATAGCAATCCATGCTTTCAAGGGGATAACTCTAAATGCATTACTAGCTCGCCTATTTGTGGAGAAAACGCAAGGAAGGTACTGCTATAACCTTGGCAGCGTCGTGCTAAAACTTCGACATTTTGTAATAACTCTGGTGTTACTAAAGGCATTCACTTGAAACTTGGAATATTATGTTCACTATCATACTATCTAGGGGGTAACTCTAGATGCATTTTATGCCCCCACATCGATAGATCAGGCGCTACTCGGGTGAGCGATATAGGACCATCATGGTCCTCTTGTTTTTAAATTGTTGTTTCATTCACTCCTTGAAGAATTCATAGAGTCTAATGATTTTATTTCACGGTTTTCGGTAGTTTTTCGGGAAATAATGATGGATTATGGTACGATATATTTCATCGTTTCGACCAGTGAATTTACCTATTTATAGACTCACACGTATGGAAATACCGAGAGCTCCGTGTACTTCGCAAGTCTATACAAAGAAGGGATTAGAAACATGAAACAAATAGATTTTTTTTTTTTTTTTTTTTTTTTTTTGAGGGGGGGGTTGAAAGCTCGAAATAAGCCATGCTCTGTGAAAAGGGGACTTAATGCATCTGCAAAACAGTATCAGCCCGCGCAGTCTGGCAGGCTGACCTGGGCCGAAACTTTTCGCTATTGGTCAATTTTTCTGTATGTCCAAGGACCATTCTACCTCTTGATATACGCGGATTTTTAAAAAAGTAGCTGTTATGGATCCATAATTATGTCATGGCTTGATAGGTATGATGCATCACGGAGATGCATTAAGCCCCCTTTTGCCAGAGCATGGCTAAAATTTATTTCATCTCTTGAACGTCATACGTTATCATTTTCACTCGTGGCTGGGCCACTCGTGAAAATATTACTGATGGCGTTCACCCGATAAACTAAGTTTCGATCTTTTACGAAAATAAAAAAAAAAAACAGATAGGCTAGCCTCTATATCCTCAGAGAGACCTTAGCAGAGCTGGGAATCGAACACGCGACCCCATGATTCCAAGCTATGTACGCTACTGACTGAGCCATGGGCATGCGTTCTTCGAAGACAATATTTGAACAGAACAGAACAGAATTTTATTTTGACTCGTAAAAAGTACATCGTCAGTTGCACTACAATGTACAAAAACAACGTGGTACATGGAGATACTATCACGATGTTACAAAAATGACATGTAAGAAAGAAATAAGTTGAAAAGTATTATGATTAGAAATAAAAAATAAACAATTAATTGGGGGTTCAAATATTAGTGAAAGAGGGGCGCCCTGGCAAAAGGGTGTTTAATACGTTTCCGTGATGCAGTATACCAAGCAAGTCATCACAAAATTATAGATCCGTGAAATCCACTTAGTCCAATAACCGACTGAATCATGACTGTAGAATGGTCCTTTGATATGCTCAAAATTGACCTATAGCAAAAGGTTTCGACTCAGGTCAGCCTGCGCGGACTTCGCAGGCTGACCTGGGTCGATACTTTTTGCAGATGCATGGAACACCCTTTTCACAGAGCATGGCTCAAATGATTTTTGTCTCTTAATCCTTTCCCAAACGACAAATTTTGGACTGGTCCAAATTGAAAGAGTTTGCAGACGACAATTTTAAGTTTGATGAAAATGGCAGAAAGGTCTCAAAAAGGGTAGAAAACACAGTGGGAAAAGGAGAAATTGCTCGTTACGAGCAATTTCTCCTTTTCTCACTGTGTTTTCAAAAGACTTGTACTGCAGACACGTGAAAACCAGGGCTTGTTTGGGAAAGGGTTAAAGGCCAGAAACTATGACAGTGTGAGAAAAAAAGAAAATACCGGTTACAATGTTTTCAAAGGACTTCCTCCTCGGGGTCACAAATTGTTGGGTACGAAGATCTAAGCTCTTTACCAGACGACCAAATTTTAGATCTGTCTTAATTGAAAGCATCTGCAGACGACAGATTAAAGTTGGTGCAAATTATGCAAGTTTTGGTTGAAAGGCTAGAAAACATTGTGGGAAAAAGGAGAAAATGCTGATAACCAGCATTTTCTCCTTTTCCCACAATGTTTTCAAAAGCCATTTTCAGAAAGGTCGTTAACTTTTTTACCTCACAATCCCACCTTTTGAAAACACTGTGGGCAAAAGAGAAAATGCTGGTTACCAGCATTTTCTCCTTTCCCACAGTGTTTTCCTTCCCTCTCGACACAGATCTCATCATTTGGGCCAATCTCATTTGTTGCATATTTTCTTTTTTTTTTTGACATGTCTAAAATTTTGCTGTGTGGTAAAGGGCTATCACTGTGGCGAAGGGTTAGACCCCTAGTATTTGAACTGTTCAGTCTGTACCGACGACTCATTTAAAATTTAATTCTAAATTCAGAGAGTAACGTGGAAATCGAACCAGCGACCGTTTGGTTTCAAGTCCCGTCTGCTACCAACTGAGCTATAAAGTCCGGTCCCCAAACGATTGATTAATTAATTAACTGACTGGTCTTTTCGGTCTTTCAACATAATTTTAGTCATACCACGGCGACAGATCACACATTATGTATGTCCTTGGGCTCATTTGTACTAGGCTAGAGTTCTGAAGTGCCTTGCCAAAGGGCACTCCTACGAATATTCCAGTTCTTGCACTGAGTCTCAAACCCAGGGTCTCCAGGTCACGAGTCCTACACTTTACTACTGAGCCGTGTAGGACCCGTGTCTCTAAATGAAATGTACGCTTATACATTATAATAAGAGTTTTGGGGTGTACATGTATTTTTTCAACCTCAAAAAATGTTAGCAAATATAACATTGTGCAAGTTTGCACGAAATAAATTATAAAGATATTTACTCAAATACAAGCATCACATTACCAACGTACACTCATATAGAATTCGCGAGCAACGAGCCATGACGATGGAATTTTGTCGCTTAAACCCGAATTCTGCAGTGCACACTTTATGTGTATTTTTGGCAGAGAGCACAGACCAAGGGTTCAACTGCACATGTGTTGTGCAGTCTAATCTTGTTCTACACTTTCCGCTTAAATAGTGTTTGCAGTCTCAATTAAACGCCAATAGAATTATTGTAATTATTCTTTGTGCAGGCAAGCAGTTTAAATTCGGCAGGCGTTGAGTAAAAACTATATATTGACTGGGGTTTTACACCGTTTCAGTACCATGTCAGTGTTTATCAGGGGCCACAGCTCGCTTATTAATGTTTTTCCTGAATTTTTACCAGCACAAGGCTGGGGCTATGAAGTGCCTTGCCCAAGGGCAGTTCCACGGTCCAGCGCCTCGGGTCGAGGATTTAAAAACTGAACCTTGAAAAACCCTGTAATATAATATATCGATATCTCGAGTGCGTATGCGACAAAGAAAAGCTGTTCGAGTTATCAGTGTTTTCGTATTATATCAGCACTCAATATAATCTGAGCTATGCTCTGTGAAAAGAGGGTTTAATGCGTTTAATGCATCTGCAAAAAGTATCGACCCATGTCAGCCTGCGCTG
This sequence comes from Tridacna gigas, assembly GCA_945859785.2. Classification (NCBI taxonomy): domain Eukaryota; kingdom Metazoa; phylum Mollusca; class Bivalvia; order Cardiida; family Cardiidae; genus Tridacna; species Tridacna gigas. The sequence goes on from OX244043.2 coordinate 40,299,854, forward strand.
TCCGCGCAATGGGTCGAAACTTTTTTGCTATTTGTTAATGATCTTGTCACGCAACCTGATGGTACCAATCTCTCTGTCTTCACATCTCTCTCTCCACTAGATCTTGTCACGCAACCTGATGGTACCAATCTCTCTGTCTTCACATCTCTCTCTCCACTAGATCTTGTCACGCAACCTGATGGTACCAATCTCTCTGTCTTCACATCTCTCTCTCCACTAGATCTTGTCACGCAACCTGATGGTACCAATCTCTCTGTCTTCACATCTCTCTCTCCACTAGATCTTGTCACGCAACCTGATGGTACCAATCTCTCTGTCTTCACATCTCTCTCTCCTCTAGATCTTGTCACGCAACCTGATGGTACCAATCTCTCTGTCTTCACATCTCTCCCTCCGATCGCGCATCTCACACTACATTTATAGGGATTCCAAACACTCCCACTGTCAGTATCAGTATTCATAAGGCATCAATAGCCAAAATTCTAGGCAAACTAGACTCAGAAAACACACGCCTATCCGGAGAGCCACAGAGTTGTTGATAACTGACTTTTCACTCATAACGTTACAATTTATGGATCCATAATTGTGTGATTAGTTGCTTGCTACAAAGCATCAAGGATATACTTTAAGCCCCTTTTTACTGGAGCACGGCTCATATATAATATGTGCTCTGTGAAAAGGGGGGCTTAATGCATCTGCGAAAAGTATCGACCCAGGTCAGCCTGCGCAGTCCGCGCAGGCTGACCTGGGCCGAAACTTTTCGCTTTTGGTCAATTATCTGCATGTCAAAGGATCAGTCCACCTCATGATGCAGTCGGTTGCTAGATATAATGGATTTTATGGGTCCATGATCATGAAATGACCTGCTTGGTATCATGCAACACGGAGAGGCATTAAGCTCCCTTTTGCCGGAGCGCGGCTCTTATGTATTCAGCCCATTTTTGCCCCAACCTTTTCTTCTAACTTTTGATCCAATGAAATGAAAAATGAAAATTGCTCTTTTTTTTTTAACTCTAAAATGTTGAGTTAAACAGGTCTAAAATATTCTTCTATTCAGTTATTCATCTTAAAAAAAAAAGTCACCAATAATGATGGTTAGAAATAATGGCAAAGGCAAAAACTTCGTGATACAGTGTATAGTTGTAATGGCAGTACGAGTTTAAAACATTGCGGAAAAAGGAGACAAGGAGACAGTGCTAGGTGGCTAATGTGGCAGTAATACTGACACTAGAAGTAGTAGTAGTAGTTATGAAGTAATTGAAGAAGAAGAGGAAGAAAAATAATAGTTTTAAGGAAATAGAAGAAGATGATGATGACGGAGGAGTAATACTAGTGGCAATACAAGGAAGTAGTAGTACTAGTAGTAGTCGTAGTAGTAGTAGTAGTAGGAGGAGGAGGAGGAGGAAGTAATGGTAGTAGCAGTAGTGGTTATTCAAGTAGCTGTAGTAGTAGTAGTTATTGTTATACTTATTCCCGGAGAAAAAACATTCATTTTACTAACTAAAGCAAAAGGATTATCATATATTGGAGAAAAAAAGAAAAAGAGAATTTGAATTAAAATTCCAATTTAAAACAAAGGGGAAAAAATGCTCACGTTTCAAAAGTGGCTGTTCCTTCTACCGGATGGTTGACAATTAACCAAACGACAGACGATAGATCGCTCCTCCCACTGATGTCACGTGACCCGCGAATCTAACAACCTAGACAAACATTACCCAGACACGAGGGCTTAGCTAGGAGACATATGCGGGCTTGAAACAAACAAAACGTAAGTTATTGATTGTCTGCAGGTTGGCGGTCGATGTTTGACAAATTACAACATTGAAATACACATTAGGCCCCTCCCCCCCGCCCTTAAAAATATGAAATGGACACCTTCCGCCAGATAAGACACAGAGATATCGCAATGTAAACCCTTTATTACACAATTCCGCGTTTTTACGGTCCTGAGGAAGAAAGATTTTGAAAACTTCGGAGAAAGGAGAAAATGCTGGTAACCAGCATTTTCTCCTTTTTCCATGATGTCTTCCATCCTTTCAAAGCCAGTCCAATCATGTCATGTTTTATTTATCGTCTGCAATGTATAAGCTGATTTTTGCAACATTTAATTTTTCGTCTGTAAATGTTTAAGTATGGACGAGTCTAAAATTTTATCGTTTGATACACACACACACACACACACACGCGCGCGCGCGCGCGCACAAAGGAGAGGATGAATCTTATGTTAGACTGTCTTTTTCTGTTCAGTCTGATCTTAATCTACACTGTCCAGAAAAAAACAAGATCTTTATCTGCAATGTCTGCAGAATGCAACATGAATCGGCATTTTTTAGGATTTAAGTCTTGACCATTTACCACACAATTCCAACTCTAAACGACCCTGAGAAAAAAAGCTTTTGAAAACATTATCGGAAAAGGAGAAAATGCTGGTAACCAGCATTTCCTCTTTTTCCCCCAACAATGTTTTCGACCTTATAAAGGACAAGTCCCATCATTTGAGGCACACTGGAAGTGTCGTCTGCAAATGCTTTGAATTTGGACATTTTTTTTGTCGTTTTGTACAGTCTTAAGTCTTAATCAGACGACAAAAGCGTTAAGTTGTCTGTCTTGAAAGTATTTGCAGACGATAAATAATATTTGACAGAAGTGATCACATCAAGAAAACATTGTGTAAAAAGGAGCAAATTTATTTCCTCCCTTTTCCACAAAGTTTCCAAAGCCTTTTCTCCTCTGGGTTGGAAAAGATGAACGGTTCTTATAGGGTTATCTCTTTGTCCCTTTGCCCTGAAGAAGAAGAAGAAAAAAAAAAAAAAAAAGCTTTTGAAAATATTGTGGTAAAAGGAGAAAATGCTGGTAACCAGCATTTTCTCCTTTTTCCACAATATTTTCTATTCCATCAGAGAATTTCAGCTCATTCGTATCAATTTCTCAATTGTCGTCTGCAGACGCCTCCAAATTCAAAGTTCTAAAATTTGTCGTTTGGGAAAATGTCATCTGGGTGGGGACTGTGTAAACACCTTTTTTTTTTTTTGGTGCAAATAAGTTGCATTTAACTTATCTAGTTAAAGGCCCAGTATCGGCCAAAAATAAACAACGTGGATGTTAAAATGTATTTAGATTTTAAATTATACCACTTAAAAGTCTGCAAGTTATTGTGAAGACGACAAGCTGTTATTTTAAGGTCAGTCCAAGTGTAAGTCGCTGGTAGAATCAAAGCGTTGAAAAACGCTGGTGTGGCATTTGTCAAGGGAGCCATTGTGTGGAATTAATAATTTGAAAAATAAACAACAGAAACAGTTTCAAAATATTCGCTTGAAAGTCAATGTACTATATAGCCATGCAAAATCCGATAGAAAAGGGTGCAATCTTGTGGGACAAACAAGTCAGGGCGAACAATCCTGGGACGAATAAGCCCAGGAACGAACTGGTTTTGGGACGAACAAGCACGGTATGTGTGTGTCATTACGCCACTATAGAAGGCCATAGCGTATCAAGCTATTTTCGATAAAAAGGACGTATTTCCACGATCGATGGCCTAATCCAATTTACTGTAATACGCCATTTTCAATTTCATATCTGAGTGCAATCGAAATATTTATTTTTCTCCGAAAAATTGATTTTAATTGGGGTTACTTCCTTCGGTTTTGCACAAAATACGATACATGATTTTCAAAATGTCGTATTGAACTCATAGTGGCATTGTCTTCGACAAATGCCACAAAAATGAATTATAAAATTAGGTAAAACGTTGGAAAGTCGATCTATCTTGTGTTTACTTTTTACCTGGTTTTAAAATTCGTATTTCTGCCAGTGACTAACACTTGGACCGACCTTACAATAACAGATTGTCATTGATAAGTTCCCCACTTTTAAATGGTATGATATAGATAAGCTATGCTCTGGCAGAAGGGGGCATAATGCATGTCCCTAATCCATGATACCAATCAAGCCATCACATAATTATGGATCCATAATAGCCTCGTTTTTTTAACAACTGACTTAATCATGAGGTAGACTGGTCCTTGGACATGCAGAAAATTGACCACTAGCGAAAAGTTTCGGTCCAGGTCAGCCTGCGCGGACTGCGCAGGCTGACCTGGGTCGATACTGTTCGCAAATGCATAAAGCCCCCTTTTCACAGAGCATGGTTCAGATATAAATGTATCATGCCCTGAGAAAAGACGGTTTAATGCATTTGCAAAAAGTATCGACCCATTTCAACCTGCACAGTCCACGCAGACTGGCATGGTCTAAACGTTTTTTGCTATTAGTAAATTTTCTGCCTATCAAAGAACAATTATACTTAATGAAGAGCTGGACCTCGTGGGTTTTATGGATCAATAATTATGTGAAAACTTGCCTGGCATTATATTATTCACAATATAATTTATCATGTAGGTGCATTAAGCCCCCCTTTGACAGAGCATGTCTCAAATGCATTTTAAAACCGAATTCAGCTTTTGTCATCATTGTTGGAAATGTAAACCCTGTTCATTGTAAACTCTTTTTCATTAAAACATCAAAGGCCCTCTAGCGGTCAAAAGTCATAAGTTTAGGTGTCAAAATGCAGATAAAAATATTTCATACCATTTAACAGTATGAATTTTATCATGAGTCATATATGGTGGCATATATCTGCCACGAGATACAAGAAAACTATTGCGATAATTTAAGAAAACTATCATGATAAAACAAACTTTCCTGGAAATAGTATCCCGATAATAGAAAGTTTCACGATAAAAATATCGCGAAAATTGTCAAAAAATTGCGCTTTTTTTTTGCATTCGTGCCCATTACTGACATTCACGGTATCTATAAACTGTTTTGGAACACCTTTGCCATCTTGTACAATAAAAAACTAAAATTCTATGGATTTATAATGATAAAGATTTGATGAAATAACACGCAGAGTTGCTTCTAGGATGCGGGATAGCGAGAATCCTGCGAAAATTAACTTATGAGCCCAAAATAGTCGTGCCTCTTCGCCCTAAGTACCGCAAACCTCAAAAGAGTCTGTGGTCCTTTGGTTTTGGGCGGATTGCGCAGGCTGACATGGGTCGATACTTTTTGCAGGTGCATTAAGCGCCATTTTCTCAGAGCATGACTCATTTATCTGCTTTCTCAAATTTTTAACGTTTAGACAAACAACCTCTTCATTTTACATGTCTACTGCAGACAACTTTTCAAAATATTGTGGGAAGAGGAGAAGCTGTTAGTTACTGCATTTTCTTCTTTTGTCACGATGGTTTCCATTACATCAAAGCACCATCTTCCACATCAATTATCAAAATTTAAATTGTTGTCTGCATGCTTTTTCTGTTTGGGACAGTCCAAAAATTGCTGTTTGTTAAAAGACTGAAAAATGTTACATTCAGTTTTAACATGCCTGGTACAAGTATTATGTACAGGCCACCTTTATTTAATGTCATCAGGTAAGATTCTTGCCTATTCAGTGGAATTAACAAATCACATGCTCTTGAATTAAAAAAAAAAAAAACATTTTTTTAGCTTGTGAACAGCTTACAGCCCTTAAATTTAAAAAATGCATTTTGAGCTTGTCAAGAGCTTAATGCATGTATTTTTGGAAACTTACATGAAAAAGAATACCTTTGCTCATATCAGCTCTCAATTTCATTATACCTCCACAACTCTTTGTAAAAACCCAAGCCTGTATTTAAATGTCAGTCGAGCTGTTTTTAGCCCTTATAGGCCTCTTGTTCCTAGAATGTTATAACAATGTGGAATATGTACTGTTTTGTGCCTTTACACCAGGAAAATTGAAAAAGTAAAAACATGTTTTTTCTCATTCATTTAATGTCTAACTTATTTGTTTACATATATCAAAATATATTGAAATCAAAAGCCAATAAACTATTTGAAAAGATTGATGCTGACCTCTCCTGGCTTCTTTTTTAAAGAAGCCAACTTGTGTTGATTATTTCTCATTCGTGCACGAAGCTGACATCGAGGTAAAATTATCGCGATAGTTCTACCCGTTTCTCGATATCTATAAATAGAAAAATCCCCATTTGGATGAACTTGGAAGTTTTTGACTGTACAGGAGACAAAGATGATCCGAAACCATATCTAATTATAGACACCGTGAGTGTCAGTTGTGGACACGAGCGTAAAAAAATCGTGATAACAGTTAGAAATATCGCAATATCTTTATCGTGAAACTTTTTGTTATCTAGATAATATTTCCAGGAAAGTTTGTTTTATCGCGATAGTTCTCTAAAATTATCATGTTAGCTATCTCGTATCTCGTGGCAGAAATGATATCGTATAGTTTTCTAAAATCATCCCGCTAGTTATCTAGTATCTCGTGGCAGAATAAGCCACCATGTAGTCTTACAATGTGTTACAGTAGAGTCTGTCAAAGTTATTGTAGCTGGCTGAAAATGAGTTGTATGTCCTTGAACTTTTATTCTAGATTAACCCTTTCCCAAACGGCAAATTTTGGACTGGTCCACATTGAAAGAGTTTGCAGACGACAATTTTAAATTTGATGAAAATGGCAGAAAGTTATCAAAAAGGGGAGAAAACACTGTGGGAAAAGGAGAAATTGCTCGTTACGAGCAATTTCTCCTTTTCCCACAGTGTTTTCTAAAGACTTGTACTGCAGACACGTGAAAACCAGGGCTTGTTTGGGAAAGGGTTAAAGATTCATTTTTCCGCCAGCGGCTGAAATTTTGACGGACAGTACGATAACACATTATCGAGTCATAGTAATATTCATACATTTCAAATGGTATGCAGTAATTAAATTTTGTCTTCATTTTGACTTCCAAATTGTTTACTTCTGGTCGCTAGAGGGCCTTTATCCGTTTACCAAAAAACGAAACTTTAGACTATTCAAAATTGAAAGCATCTGTAAACGACAACATTAAAGTGACGGAAAAAATTTAAATTTGCTTTGAGAAAGGTTGAAAACATTGTGGGAAAAGGAGAAAATGCTGGTTACCAGCATTTTCTCCTTTTCCTACAATGCTTTCAAAAGCCTTCTTTAGAGTCATTAAAAGAAGGGATTGTGTCGTAAGGGGGTTAAAGTTCAAATAAAACTTCTTACGTCTTCCCAGTAGATACTTATTGAAATAAGAAAAATGTAGAAAAGGAAGCATTCCAAATTTGACTGTATGAATATTTACGAGTTCTCTGGAATGTCACTCCACTGAAAGATACATATATACTCGCTTTCAGCCAGTATTAACCCTTATCATCTTTATTTTATGAAACTATCGTTCTTGTATCTTCATGCTAAATGTTGCCCCTGATGGTTGTAAGGCTGCTCAGATTACGACGGATAGAAGATACATTTCATTTTCTGTAGGCATTCAAAGAAATCACTATTGTCGTTTTCGGTTTTAAATGAGGGCAAATCCTTGAGCTTCTCTATCCCTTGGTAAAGTGTATATGTTTACTATGTTGGCATATTTCTGCCACGAGATACGAGATAGCTATCAAGATAATTTTAGAGAACTATCGCGATAAAACAAACTTTCCTGGAAATATTATCTCGATAACAAAAAGTTTCACGATAAAGATATTGCGATATTTCTAACTGTTATCACGATTTTTTTTACGCTCGTGCCGACAACTGACATTCACGGTATCTAAAATTAGATACGGTTTCGGATCATCTTTGTCTCCTGTACAGTCAAAAACTTCCGAGTTCGTCCAAATGGTGATTTTTCTATTTATAGATATCGAGAAACGGGTAGAACTATCGCGATAATTTTACCTCGATGTCAGCTTCGTGCACGAATGAGAAATAATCAACATAAAATTTTCTAGATAACAAAGTTTATCGTGATATTTTTTTCAGAAAACTTTTCACTATCTAGATAAAATTTCCAGGAAAATTCGAATTATCGTGAAAGTTTTCTAAAATTATCACGATAGCTATCTCGTATCTCGTGGCAGAAATATGCAACCATAGTTTACACAGCAGATTTACAGCCATTATACACACTATCAAGTTTTAACAGCATTTTTTCTCGCTTGCTGTAAGTATGTACCTTTAAAGATACACCCTTACAACTAGAAGAGAACGCTATATAAAATATGACAAACTGTAGAATTGTTCAAAATTTAGTCAGCTGTGTAATATAGATAAATTGCCGATATATATGGTGTTAGGGATAAATAGTATGTCGCAAATCTTTGATTTCGATTTAAAACCGAAAACTTAAAACCAGTGATACCTTTAATGGCCTTAAGAAGAACATGAAATGCATTTTCTATCGTCGTAATCTGTGCAATCTTGCAACCGTCAGGGCGGCATTTGGTATGAAAATACAAGAATAATTAGGAATATAGTTGATAATGTAAAGATGAAATGGGTTGAAAACTGGCTGAAAACGGGTATAGAATTAGATGTATCTTTAAAAAAGAACTTATAAAAAGATTTGAGCCACGCTTTGGAAATTCATCTCTGTGATGCAATATATCTGGCAAGCCATCCCATAGTAATGGAACTACATTGTGTAAAAACCATTTTCTCTCACAACCGGCTAAATTCTTCGGTAGACTGGTCCTTTGACATGCAGAAAAATTGACCCGGAGCAAAAAGTTTCGGCCCAGGTCAGCCTGCGCGGACTGTGCAGGCTGACCTGGGTCGATACTTTTTGCAAATGCATTATTACCCATTTTGCCAGAGCAATGATCACTTTTTATTGAAATTTATCACAAAAAACCCTCCTCCAGCAGTGTATTAAACCCACTACTTATTTTCGATAATACACTAGTGTATTATCGTTTTTCGGGTCCCGGTTCGGATCAGTTTTAGTCATGAGCGCATGAAGCCGGAGAAACCAGCCACAGCACGTGCCAGAATTTATACTACTACGCCGTTTCGCGGAAAAATGACGTCATCGTTGCTAGGGCGTATACGCGTGGGAAGTTTTTTTATTTTCATGCGTAATAAAAACCAAACACTGCAGCTGAAGTTTTTTTTAAAATAAACAAAATTGCGGAAATAGGTGGAATTATCCCCTGTAGAAACTGTTTCATACTACTTTAGGTGTAAATGTCAAAGAGCTATCTACTTGTGTATGTACACTCTTGAAACCGAACTACAACTATAAACATGGACCCGTGAACGGTATAAAGGCTGAAGGTGATGATGCAGGATACTTATTTGTCTGTCATTCGTTTTATGTGATAAACAGAATCTCACATTCGTGTTTATGTATTATCATTTTTATCAAACTCGTTGACTAAAATGTATATGACGCTCGCCAAGGCTCGCGTCATATAATTTTAGTCGACTCGTTTTATAAAAAATGATAATACATAAACACTCATGTAAGATGCTCTATTTCTCTTTCCAACAATACTCACAACAATAAGGAAAAAAGCATCAATTGTTGGCGAGGTTACTTTTCATTATTTTTCCTTTTATTGAACGACAAAAGAGTTGAATATTCACATTCAAGTATCTCTTGTAAACGCCGTCTATCTTTTACGATCTTTTTCTACTCATTTGGAATGTGTAAATTTCGTGTACTTTACACCCAAAACGATCGACATTCCTGGTGTTCACGACCCTCGGAAATAAGGGGTCTTAAAATATTGGGAGAATAAGTTACTCCTTCCACTTCCCAAAAGGTTTTGTACCCTTTCAAAAACAAATTCCATCGACTGAATTGTCGTCTGCAAACACTTTCATAATGGATAGGTCATACTTTTTCTCCAAAGTTTTAGACATCCAAATTCAAAGCATTTGCAGACGACAAATTAAATATTGCTCAATTGAATGGATTCGTCTTCGAAAGGGTAGAAAATATTGGAGAAAATATTGTGAGAATAGGAGAAAATGCTGGTCACCAGCATTTTCTCCCTTCCCACAATACTTTCAGTGTAGCTCAGTCGGTAGCGTACAGGACTTGAGAACAGGAGGTCGCTGGTTCGATCCCCGGCTTGGCCAATTTCTTTCCGAGGACTGATGATAGTCATCGCAACAGGATTCATTCCTCTCTCACCGCTGACTATTGTTTCGACGATGGTTATATGGGAAAGCAGCCAGTGGCTTGGAAAGAATATTGTGCGGAGCACTGGTAAAAGAAACCCCCGGAAAGCATGTATAGGTGCACTGGCCGCCGTGATATAATTGAATGTTGAAAACGGCGTTAAGCACCATACAATCAATCAATCACAATATTTTCTAAAACTTCGTGAACGGGGTGTAAAGAAACACGAGACCATTTGCTAACATAATAAAGTCGTCCCGTACATGTTGAAAATTATAAATGTCTCTTCAACTTTTGAGTGTTTCTCGTAAAAATATATATAGCGCGCAACACACGAAAAGGGGCCTTCGGACATTTGCGTAAAGTGTCATCTCGGATTAGCCTGCGCAGTCCGCGCAGGCTAATCCGAGACGGCACTTTACGACTACATAGGGTTTTTTCATACAGTAGACTTTCGTGAAACAGAAAATCGCACAAAAACGGGAAGTGTCGTCTCGGATTAGTCACAGACTGCACTGGCTGATCTGGGACGACACACTTTTACGCATATGTCCGAAGGCCCCTTTTCGTGTGTTGCACGCCACATAAGCTTTGTTCTTTGGAAATGGGATTTAATGCATCGGCAAAAAAAAAAATCTGCGCGACCTGGTCGAAACTTTTCGCTATCAGTCAATTTTCTTTGTGTCAAAGGACCTGTCTACCTCATAATTCAGTCACAAAATGGATTTTTATGGATCCATAATTGTATGATGACTTGTATTGTATAATGGATCGAGTAGATGCATTAAACCCCCTTTTGCCAGAGCATGACTCACACATTTCATGCAGCTACAATCGATGGTCGTAAAAAAGATATATAGGTGGGTAAATGAATATTAATGTTATCAGACGACCAAATTTTAGACATGTCCAAATTCAAAGCATGTCCAGACAACAAATCAAATAATGGCGTTTGGTTTGTATTGGAGTTTAACGCCATTTTAACGGCTTAGGTCATATCATGGCGGTCAGTGACGCACCCATGTGTTTCCTGGCTTTCTCTCACCAGTACTGACACAACTTTCTTTCCAAAGCCACTAACTACTTTTCTCACATGGATCAGAGGTGAGAGGCAAAAAATCGCCGGAAAGAAAGTTTGCCTCAACCGGGTATCGAACTGTCAACCACCAGGTCACGAGTCAGATACGCTAACCACTGAGCTACCCGGGCGGGCCAAATAATGGCTCAAATGATGGGACATGTCTGCGAAAGGGTAGAACACATTGAGGGAAAAGGAGAAAATGTTGGTCACTGATCACCAGCATTTTCTCCTTCTCTACGATGTTTTCAAAGGCCTTCCTTTATAGGTTCATTAACCCTCAGGCTGCTAAGCGCGACTCACTGATTTTTTGCGGACAGTGTAGATCAAGATCAGACTGCACAGATCGTGCAGTCTGATCTTGGATCTACACAGTCCGATATTAAGACATTTGTCGTCAAAAAATAACTTTGAAATGACATTACAAGATTTTGTGTTTTTATTATTTTGTGTTTTTATTATCACCTTGACAGTATTATCTAACTTATTTATCAGGATTAGAGTTAATCAAGGGATTGTATGGGAAAGGGTAAACACTCCAAGTGCGAAATATATTGGATGAACATTTCCACCCAATGACACATAAAATCCCTAAATATTGATACTTTAAAGGTACCTCTACTCTCGTTTTCAGCCAGTTTTTAACCCATTTTATCTTTATTTTATGAAACTATAATCATTCTTTTATCTTAAAAGAAAGAAAGTCATCGGCATCGATCAGTATAGATCAGGCTGCACGCTCTGTGATTTGCTTGTTTGTTTGTTTGGTGTTTAAAGCCGTTTTTAAAGATACATCTTTACAGCCAGAGAGAGAAAATGCTGTTAAAACTTGAAGGTGCTTAGAATGGCTCAGAACTGGTCAGCTGTGTTAACATTGATAAAATACCAACACATATGGGGTAAAGCAGAGAAAAACTCAAAAGATTTGTCTTCGATTTTAAACCGAAAACGACAACAATAATTTCTCTGAAAACCTCCAGAAAATGAAATGCATTTTCTATCGGTTGTAATCTGTGCAACCTTGTAGTTGTCATGGGCAACATTTGGCATGAAGATACAAGAATAAAACTAGCTGAAAACGAGTATAGATGTGTCTTTAACATATTTTCAGATATATCGCGGCGGCGCATTTGACAGAGTTTGTCTCAAAGATCTTTTGTTCAAACTTAAAGAATATGACGTAAGTGATATTCACAAGGCTTCTCACTTGGCTGACTAAAGCCTCCGTCACACCAAAATAGTTCTTAGAGCGTTTTACACCGTTCTAGCAAAATCGTAAAACGGGCGTTAAACGGGTCTTAATGAATTAATTGAAAATGAAAATTGGGATTTTATTGACTTTCTTACAGTGGACGACTCTTGTGAAAAACTATCAGAAATTCTTTTGAATCATAGCTCTGAATATATTCCATCAAAACATTTTATCATTAGACCAGATGACAAACCTTAGTATGATTAAGGGCTGCGACGTTTCACAAAATGCCGCGACAGACAAAGAAAGATTTCACTAAAAACCAATACCGAAAGTAGTTCGACGAAATGCAAAAAAAAAAAATACATAACAAAGTAAACAATTTAAAGAATTTGCAAAGAAAAGCTTTTGTGACCAAATTGAAAGTAAAATAGAAAACGAAAGTGCAAACAACAGCAGAAATTATTGGAAAACATTTAAAGACCTGATGAAAAATTTGCCTAGTCGCAAAAATAATGGAGTTAATGAATATTGTTTTACTGATCAGGAAAAGGCAAATTGTTTAAATGAATATTTCGCGTCTGTTTCAAATCTTGATGATTCCACCTCAAATCTCCCTCTTTTTGAATCTAAGATCGACGCGTCCTCGGACCAAATTCAAATAGAACAGCAAGAAGTTGAAAAAAAACATTGAAGTTATTGAAGCCTAAAAAGCTGATCTAATCTAGCATAAAGTTTTAAAAGGAATTAAACACTCAATTTCGAAACCCCTTTCCCGCTTATTCAATAAATCATTATGTGAAGGTATTTTCCCTGTCATGGATATCTGCTCTGGTTCTGCCCCTTTTCAAAAAAGGCGATAAAAACTCTCCAAATAATTACCGCCCTGTATCGTCACTTAGTTGCTTAGGTAAATTGATGGAGAGATGCATACACAAACATATGTACAATTTCTTTATCAGTAACAATTTAGTAAATTCAAATCAGTCGGGTTTTTTATCTGGTCATTCTACAGTATACCAACTAATTTGACTATATCATCAGCTCGCTCAATCATTTGATATTAAAACTCAAACCTGTGTCATTTTTTCTGACATTTCTAAAACTGTTGACAAAGTTTGGCGCAAAGGGTTACTATTTAACCCATTACCAGACGACAAAATTTTGACCGTGTCCAAATTGAAAGCAATTGCAGACGACAAAATAAATGTAACATAAATGATAATTTATGTCTTTGATAGAGTAGAAAACATTGTGGGAAAAGGAGAAAATGCTGGTTACCAGCATTTTCTCCTTTTTCCACAATGTTTTCAAAAGGCTTCTTTTCCAGACGCGTCAAAAGGAGTCATTGTGTGGGAATGGGTTAAACTGAAGCAGAATGGTATATGTGGACAGCTGCTTAAATGGATTGAAAATTATTCATCTAACAGACATCAGCGCGTGTTCATTGGAAGCTCCTATTCTCGTCCTGAAAGAATATTGGCTAGAGTTCTGCAAGGTTCTGTTCTTGGTCCCCTACTGTTTTGGTTTATGTGAACGATATTACCGAGTCTCCACTAAGTGTTGTTAGGCTTTTTGCCGATGACACGTCTCTTGCTTGTCCGACCTCTGACACAGCTGACCTTCAGAGCACTCTAAATCATGATCTTGATAATATTACAAAGTGGTTGAAACAATGACTAGTCACATTCAATGCAGCTAAGACTGATGTTCTTTACTTTGGAAATCAGCAAGCTCCCCTTTTGATTTCTAATGATACGCCTTTAGATGTTACTGGCTCTCATAAATACATAGGTCTGACTTCCAGCGACGACTGTAAATGGCACAAACACATAGATAATAATATTCTATCAGCATCAAAGCACTTAGGAATTATGCGAAAGCTAAAATTTAATATTACACGTAAGACACTTAATCAGATATACATGTATCTTTCTTTCCTAAGACCATTTCTTGAATAATTATGCTTCTGTTGCTTGGGACAACTGTACTCTATATGAAAAAGACAAATTAGAAAAATTCCAAATTGAAGCTGGAAGAATTGTTACTGGGCTTACGCGATCAACCAGTTTGTATAATCTTTTTTCATGAACTAGGCTCGCTAACATTATCAGATAGACGTAAATATCAAAAACTTGTTCTCGCTTGCAAAATAACACACAATATGGTTCCGGAATATCTAAGTTCACTTTTTCCACAAAACGTTGGCAACTCTGTCAACTATAATTTGCGAAACAATGATGATTTCCTGTTACTTCCATGCCGTACTACTTTTTTCGAAAGCCCGTGTGTTCCTTCTTTAATCGCCCACTAGAATCATCTCCCTCTGAATTTGAGACATGTAACTACAATTTCATCCTTTATCCCTTTCCCAAACGATAAATTTTAGACTGGTCCAAATTGAAATAGTTTGCAGACGACAATTTTAAATTTGATGAAAATGACAGAAAGATCTCCAAAAGGGTAGAAAACACTGTGGGGAAAGGAGAAATTGCTCGTAACGAGCAATTTCTCCTTTTCCCTCAGTGTTTTCAAAAGACTTGTACTGCAGACAAACGAAAGAACGTGCAGTCTGATCTTGATCTATACTGTCCGCAAAGGGTCAGTGGGTCGCGATTAGCAGCTTCAGGGTTAAGACATCTGCAACCCCTGAGCTGCCATCTTTTCTTGCATGGAAATACTGAATTTCCCGTAGAAACAAATATTTTAATTTTTGTTACTTAGTGAAAATTCATCTGAGTTCCCCCCTCTCTCTCTCATATTCTATATCGTATGCTATACGTCTGAGTTACCCTCTCTCTCTCTCTCTCATATTCTATATCGTATGCTATACGTCTGAGTTACCCTCCTTCTCTCACACACACATATTCAATATCGTACGCTATACGTCTAATCTTTTCTTTCCATTCTGTTTTTCTTTAGACTTAAAAAATTATGTGTTCTCTTTTCTTTTAGATACTTTGCTATATATTTTTTCTGCAATGCAGTATAGTATAGTTTACCTTTAATGACCAATGGGGACAGCCGTAACTAAGTTTTTTTAACTTGTGGCTCAATCCATTTGCCGCCTTTCTTGTTTGTGATTTTGATTTGTGAATTATGTATTCAAAGTATGGCAATAAAACTTGTTGAACCCTTTACCACACAATCCCGACTTTTAACGACCCTAAAGAGAAAGCCTTTTGAAAACATTGTGGGAAAAAGGAGAAAATGCTGGTAACCAGCATTTTCTCCTTTTTCCACAATGTTTTCTACCATTTCCAAAACAAATTTCAATTTTTCAATCACATTTATTTTGTCGTCTGCAAATGCTTTCAATTCGGACTAGTCTAAAATTTTGTCGTTTGGTAAAGTGTTAAACTAAACTCGTAACGCGGGTTGCGGTCGGGGTAGGGTGTGTAATTTCGCCCTAATTATGCCTTCTGCCTCGTTACACAAACTAGTTCTTAGAACGTCTTGCCCTGTCCTAAAAAATCGTAAAAAGGGTTACGGTCGGGGTAGAATGTGTAACTTCATTCGGTTTGCAAGCCTACTGCCTATTGAATGCCCACTGCACGTCCCTAATAGGATCGAAGTACGGCAGGTCCGTTTGTCGTAGGTCCATATCGTTTTAAGTTCGTTGTCACTCCGTCTAGTTACAAGACGGGATTGACGGCAAAAAAAATGAGCAGATTCAAAGTTCTGGAACACCCTTCCCGTCCTAGCCCGTCCATGAAGTTCGCAAACAGATCGTAAAAGGTTGCTACTACGTTCACTCCGTTCGAACACAGTTTGAGTCCGTTTGACAATTTTCGGAACGAGTTTTAACGCCCCTTGGAAATTAGACTTTTGAAAACATTGTGGGAAAAGGAAAAAATGCTGGTAACCAGCGTTTTATCCTTTTACCAGCACTTTCTCCTTTTCCCACAACGTTTTCTTACCTTTCAGAAACAAATCCAAATATTCGAGTCACATTTGATTTGTCGTCTGTATATGCTTTGAATTTGAGCCAGACTAAAATTTTGTCGTCTGGTAAAGAGTTTAAGCAGGCCTGAATACCTAAGGGCTCCGTCCTGGGACCTCTCTTGAAATGTATCAACAATGTGGTCGAAAACAATCATTATGGTTGTTCGAATTCAACTTACACAAGGTTCAGTATAGTTCTCTTTTCCGCGCCCTCCTTAACCTATTAAAAATAATTTGGGAGATTTTATCAGAAAGAGCCCCTTGAAAATCGATTGTCTGGGTCTATTTTCATTCTGACTCAATATATACATTTGTACTCGTATCACATTTTTCGCCCACTGATTAAGTATTTAATAAGGAAGAAGAAATAAGGAAAAAGAGCCATGCTCTGTGAAAAGGAGGCTCCATGCATCTGCGAAAAGTATCGACCCAGGTCAGCCTGCGCAGTCCGCGCAGGCTGACCTGGGCCGAAACTTTTCGCTATTGGTCATTTTTTTTTTTTTGTATGTCAAAGGACCAGTCTACCTCATGATTCAGTCGGTTGTTAGACATACCGGACTTTATGGGTCTATGACCATGTTATGGCCTGCTTGGTATCATGCATCACGGGGATGCATTAAGCCCCTTTTTGCCAGAGCACGGTTCAAATCTATTGGTTTTTGTTACCTATGATAACAAGTTACAGAGGTATGACTGTTAACAGGCGGGGGATAAACAAAACAAATATTACAAAACCCAAGTTTCGTTTGATAACACTCGGATAATGAATAGAAGGAGGGGGGATTCTTGGTACGGCTTTCACAATTATTGATTGATTCTACTTTACTTTTTATCACACGATAAAAAAAGTAGACAAGTCTTATCCAAATTGAAAGCGTTTGCAG
The DNA here is from genome assembly GCA_945859785.2 of Tridacna gigas. Classification (NCBI taxonomy): domain Eukaryota; kingdom Metazoa; phylum Mollusca; class Bivalvia; order Cardiida; family Cardiidae; genus Tridacna; species Tridacna gigas. The sequence goes on from OX244043.2 coordinate 40,316,924, forward strand.
ACGACAATTTAAATGTGGCTCAAATGATGGAATTTGTCTTTAATTAATAGGGTAGAAAACATTGGAAGAAAACGAGAAAATGCTGGTTACCAGCATTTTCTCCTTTTCCCACAATGTTTTCAAAATGCTCTTTCTTCAGGGTTGTTAAAACTCTGGATTGTGTTGTAAAGGGTTAAATCTCATTTTGAAAAAAAACTGTGCATAAGTAGGCTACGATTATCATTGTCTTCCTGAATCAAGTTAGAGACAGTTTAAGTCTATGCTGTGAGTATTGGTAAAACCTGTAAAGGTGGCCACCTGCATTAATTCTTTACCAAACGACAAAATTTTGGACTAGACCAAATTGAAAGCATCCGCAGACGACAAATTAAATTGAGCTCAAATGATGATTTCCCTCTCATAGGGTAGAAAACATTATGGGAAAAGAAGAAAGTGCTAGTTACATGTACCAGCATTTTCTCCTTTTCCTACAATTTTTTTCAAAAGCCTTTTTGCTCGCGGTCGTTTAAACTTGGGATTGTGTTGTTAACGGTTAATTCTTAACCTTTTACTGCACAATGACGCCTTTTAACGCCCCTGGGAAAGAGGCCTTTTGAAAACATTGTGGGAAAAGGAGAAAATGCTAGTTACCAGCATTTTCTCCTTTTCCCACAATGTTTTCTATCCTGTCAAAGAAAAATTGCACCATTGGAGCCACATTGAAATTGTCTGCAAATGCTTTCAATTTGGACAAGGCTAAAATTTTGTCGTCTGGTAAAGGGTTAACGAAACGATCCCGACTTTTAACTACCCCTTAGGAAGAGGACTTTTAAAATTATTGTGGGAAACGGAGAAAAATACTGGTAACCAGCTTTTTGCATTTTTCCACCGTGTTTCTGCTCATTGAAAGACAGATTTCATGCTTTGAGTACCATTTATTTTTCCGTCTGCAAATACTTTCAATTTGAGCGAGGCTAAAACTTTGTCGTTTGGTAAAGAGCTAAAGGGGGCAAATTACATTTTCTTTTAACGATACATGACTCCTAACATGGTTTTTCACTGAATTTAGCAAGACAAAATAGGTAGCAAACCACCGATCGAATGAAAAGTATATCTATGATGGTATACATGGGGGAAAATACATGTAATAGTATTTTCCTTAATGCGCTACGTAACCTGTTAAGGTGTCTTGGAATTTTGCGCCAGTGTTTCACAAAGACTTGTGGGAATGCCGCATGATAGCATGCGTGATTCCTTGATTGAATGTGCATCTACTTATCGTCGCCACCGGTTGCCCATATGGGCAACGCCCCGCTGAAGACTGTTGGTTTTATACTGGGGATAGTGCAAGATACAGGGCGAACCCCATCTTATGTTACGCCTGGTTCTTTAACATGTTCGGTGTATAGCACACACACATGGGACATCGCTTTAACGTCTCATCCGAAAGACTATTTGTAATTCTAGATGGCCATCCGTGGGGCTCGAATCCACACCCTCAAGTGACCCAAGACTTGACGTTTACAAGTCCTAAGCTCTACCACCTGAGCTATAGGGCTGTTCTTAGCATGCATGAAATATGTGGGATCGTATGTGTACTAAAAGCATGATGACGTCATATCTGAACTCGTGTTTATAAATGGACGAAGTCAACCGAGTGTATCACGCCCATCCGTTGTTTTTTAATAAAACGCCAAAAAAGTGCCATTTTCTTCAAATCTAACCGACTAGTTTCTTAAGTTTGCATAAAAAAAAAAAAAAAAAAATGAGTCGTGCTGTGGCTAATGGGGGCTTAATGCTTCTCCGTGATGCATGATACTTAGCAAGTCATCACTTAATTATGGGTCTATAAAAAGTCACTTTGTCGAACAACCAACTGAATCATGAGGTAGACTGGACCTTTGACATGCAGAAAATCTACCAATAGCAAAAACTTTCGAACCAGGTCAGCCTGCGCAGTCATCGCGCAGGCTGACCTGAATCGATACCATTTGCAGATCTATGCATTTTAGTCCCTATTCACAGAACATGGCTTATAAATGAGCCATGCTCCGTGAAAAGAGGACTTAACGCATCTTCAAAAAGTATTGACCCAGGTCAACCTGCGCAGTCCGCGCAGGCTGACCTTCAGGAGCCGAAACTTTTCGCTATTTGAAAATTTTCAGTATGTCAAAGAACCAGACTACCTCATGATTTAGACAGGTGGTCGACCACTCGTCACAACTCGGCCGATTCCGTACCTACATCTAACCTCGTCTGTATAAAGGAGGTTTCCATTTTGAACTACCAATCACATGATCTTAAATATGGCGGCGCCCCTGTAGATCGCACTTAGCAACGACATGAACAACCACGGTGAAGTTATTCACTTCTATCGATCTGTCGATGAAAGCTCCCAACGGAATTGATAAACCACGCTAAAACTTGAATGTACACACTGTTTGCTGACTGAAATATTCTTAGAAAGATAACGATAGAAAATTTACTTATGTTTTCATTTTTAAGAGGAGCCTTACAATTTCAATAACGGTAAAGCGGTGTGCTTCCGGAGATGTGCGAAATGTACCGTGTAGGTGCATATCAAGCTACGTGATACAGCCGAGGGATTTGATCACCGGATCACCCGAGGATTGCCGAATGGGTATCATCCATCACGGAGATGCATTAAGCCCCCTCTTGCCAGAGCGAGGCTCAAATCTATATTGTGGCACCTAATAATCAGTGTCTAAAAACTATTCATACAGCAAAGAAATTTTTAACAAGCAACCGGTATTAACCTAGCAAATATCGAGTTTCCTGAGGGGAAAAATGTACGATTTAAATATACAGTACAAGTACCATCCTTTTTAACCCTTAAGCTGCTAATCGCGACCCACTGACCTTTTGCGGACAGTGTAGATCAAGATCAGACTGCAACGTGCAGTCTGATCTTTGATCTACACTGTCCGATACGGTATTTTCTTTCCGGTGAAATCAACTTTGAAACCGCAATGTTTGGGTTTTCAGTATTGAGTAGAAATTTGCGTTTCATTTATTCAGCAGCTTAAGTGTTAACCCAGTTCCGATAAATTCCGTAAACTACACCCATGAATGGCAATACTTCACACCTGGGTTAACGAGGGTGTACAAGCACTCGTCACAACTCGGCCGATTCCGTACCTACATCTAACCTCGTCCGTATAAAGGGGGCTTCTATTTTGAAGTACCAATCACATGATCTTAAATATTGCGGCGCCCCTGTGTAGATCGCTTAGCAACGACATGAACAACCACGATGCAGTTATTCACTTCTATCGATCTGTCGATGAAAGCTCCCAACGAAATTGATAAACTACGCTAAAAATTGAATGTACAAACTGTTTGCCGACTGAAATGTTCTTAGAAAGATAACGATAGACAATTTACCCATGTTTTTTTTTTTTTTTAAGAGGAGATTTACAATTTTAATAACGGTAAAGCGGTGTGCTTCCGGAGATGTGCGAAATGTACCGTGTAGAGGCATATCAAGCTACGTGATACAGCCGAGGGATTTGATCACCGGATCACCCGAGGCATGCCGAATGGGTGTACAAGATTAGCAAGAACCTAGGTCTATTTTTTAAGCTCTTTACCAAACAATAAAAATTTCGGACAGAATCGAATTTAAAGCATTTGCAGACCACAAATTATTTTTAGCTCTGTCTTCTGATGATTTCTGTCTTTGATTGGTCAGAAAAAACAGTGGGAAAAGGAGAAAAAACTGGTTACCAGCATCTTCTCTTTTTCCCACATTGTTTTCCAAAGCATACTTTCATGGGGTCAGGGATCTTATATACACATGTGTATATACGATCCCTGATAGAATCATTAAAACTCGGAATCGTTTGGTAAAGAGTCATGGAAACGCATAAATCGTAAGAGTTCCGCGACTGTATTTTTGAAATTTTGGACATCGTGGTTAATGTAAACGCAGCTTTAGGCTTTTAACCCTTAAGCTGCTTATCGCGACCCACTGACCTTTTGCGGACAGTGTAGATCAAGATCAGACTGCGCAGAACGTGCAGTCTGATCTTTGATCTACACTGTCCGTTACGGTATTTTGTTTCCGGTGAAATCAACTTGGAAAACGCAATGTTTGGGCTTCTACTCTTAAATGGAGATTTTCGTTTCATTTAGTCAGCAGCTTAAGTGCTAATAAACTGGCAGCCTGTTATCGATCTTCGTATCAGCCAAGTCTATGAGACGGTTACAGAAGATACAGCGGGTACCAGTTTAGGTTTCTAAGAGACCCTTGATGGGAGTTAACTTGGCCGTTTCTGAATAGGAAAGTATGCTGATGTTGAAGCATAGAAAAGATTTCATTATTACGGCGTTACTCGAAAAACAACATAGACATATCAAACATGGATTCAAAGATCTCTAAAATAATTATCTAAAATGAAAATCAGCTCCCGATTTTACATTAAAACAAGTTGGCTTCTTTAAAAAAGAAGCGAGGAGAGGTCAGCATCAATGTTTTCAAATAGCTTACTGCTTTTAATTTCAGTATATTTTGGTACATATAAACAAATAAGTAAGGCATTATATGATCGCCGCTGTGTAAAAAGGAGAAACCTCTTATGCATTAGATGACAGACAAGTGACCTTTTTCCCACGTTTTCAAGTCGCGTGATCTTTTCCCGTGGTGTTCTCTTTTTTAACGAAATTCTTTTTTTTCTTGTGTGTAGCTTTATTTGTTTAATGAAAAATTACAACCACTGGAAAGGTCATTTGCAATCAAATCAATATAACAAATCCTTTTTGAAATCCGTCATATAAAAACAAAACACGTCTATTTCCTTTTTCAGTTTTTTGATTTCGGTTTATTTATAAAACCATGACGAAATAGACTGTGTATCAGAACGATTTCGCAGAAAAGCATGGAGTTAGGCAGCAATTTCTGAGGCAGTCTGCCTTTTAAACTCACCACTGTTGGAGAGGTCTGATGACCTCTCCAATTATTCAGTTAGATACGTTATTCGATGTATAAGGGGAGGTAACCGATACATCCAAGGCGGTAGGGCGATTTAGTGAAATCACTGAAATCACCATATAAATTAGTACAATCACCGTTTCCTTGATATTTAACTGATTGAATTACATTAAATATGATAAATACGATGTGATTTAAAGGTTTTAGAACAACTTTAAGCAGAAAAAGGCCGAAAATTCAATCGAATCGTAAGTTTTTACTTCAATTTGAAAGCATCTGTCACCTCAGAAAACGAAATCACCAAACACAATAGTGAAATCACCACTTAATTGAGCTCAGATCAGTTAGTTTCTTGTCCTTTCTTTTTGTTTGACAGAAAAAGTCATGTAGAGGTCAAGTGATTACTTTTGTATGAAATTTAAAAGGTAAAATCCAGAAATTATCTCCGTTTCGTGCGTAATTGTTAGCGAACGTTATAGATTGAAGAGTTTTCATCACTTAAAAGTACAATCTGATCTTGATCTAAGTTCTCCACGACGGATACTTAGGTCTCCGTCGGAACTGAAATGGTCAAGTTAAATCCGTTGTTTATTGATCTTTTTACCTTCTTTTTTGCAGGCAAATTTAATCATACTCTCTTTTTTGGGTCTTCCAATCTGGGTTAAGGGTTTAAACCATCCAATATCCGTAATGTCATAATATCGTCTCAGATATCCGTCGAATTTAGGTACATGCTTCGTCGCGTTTTATTATCTTGGGTGTTGTGAATTTGCGTAATTTAAGACAGGGGAAAATCTTGGGTATTGTGAATTTGCGTAATTTAAGACAGGGGAAAATCTTGGGTATTGTAAATTTGCGTAATTTAAGACAGGGGAAAATAATTGAATGGATGCAACTTCAGTAATTATTTTCAATAATAACTGGTACAATAAGTCTTGTTTGGTGCATTTTTTTTTATTCGTGATAATGGATTGCTTACCAAGGATTCATATTTTTAACCCTTTACCACACAATCCCGAGTTATAATGACCCCCCAAGGAAAGAGACTTTTGAAAACATTGTCGGAAAAGGAGAAAATGCTGATAACCAGCCTTGCCTCCTTTTACCACCAGACAGGTCGTAGCATGCAAGCTGACAGACAAACAAACAGGGAAACATTCAAGTGTCATTCAGTTGGTATTTAGACTATGGGCCGAAATTGTAATGGGCCGAAATTGTTATGGGTCGAAACTGTAATGGGCCGAAATTGTTATGGGCCGAAATGTCCCGGAACCCTTTCACCGATTCAAAAAAGCATAAATGGGGCAAATTTTCTGTACCTTTTATTATCTAATCATAAAAGAAAATGGTCTAAGTAAGTATACCTATGCATCATATTTTGATATTCTTTGAATATAAAAGTGTTTCTGTAAATAAAGAGATGATTTCATTGATTTATGGGATGATTTTGACGAGTCATTTCGTCAAATTTGAGCCTCTATGACGGCAATCTCCGAGCAGAGTTGTCGTTCGTTACCTCACATACATCTCTGCGATGGGCTAAATGACAAGAATCTTGTCAAACCGAGGAAAAGATGTTTTGTTACTGTTTAACTGTTTCATATGTAAAATTGTAAGTTAGACAAAGGAAATATGATTCCTTATATACATTATAGGTGCGTTCAAACTGATGAATTTACCTGTATAAAATGGAACTATTTTTTTCGAGCCTCTCCACTTTTCAGAATCTTACGCCGATTTTAACAAAAATGGCGGCGCCCATGAATGATGACAGCTGATTTGACACACCGCTGGATCTAAGTTTGTACGATTAAAAATCAAGTTATCGTCCTTTAAAGATATATAGGCTTTTCTGAAAATTCTTCTTTTGTTCATTTCCTATCACTAAGTCTGATTGGTCCCATGCTGTTTGAACAGCACACGAAACAATCGATATTGGACTTTCTTTCACCGGCGTTTGTGTAGCCATTTTGAGTTATGGTCATGTGACAAAAATATGACGTAATGACGGACTACTTTCTGAGCCCACTACAGAGGTGAATGTAATGATCCGGAGTGCAAGAGAGTGCTATGACGGGTGATTTCGCTGATAACAATTACGCACGAAACGGAGATAATTTCTGGATTTTACCTCTTAAATTTCATACAAAAGTAAATCACTTGACCCCTAAATGATTTTTTTCTGTCAAACAAAAAGAAAGGACAAGAAACTAACTGATTTGAGCTCAATTAAGTGGTAATTTCACTATTGTGTTGGGTGATTTCGTTTTCTGAGGTGACGGGTGCTTTCAAATTGAAGTAAAAACTTACGATTCGATTGAATTTTCGGCCTTTTTCTGCTTAAAGTTGTTCTAAAATCTTTAAATCATATCGTATTTATCATATTTAATGTAATTCAGTTAGTTAAATATCAAGAAAATGGTGATTTCACTAATTTATATGGTGATTCCAGTGATTTCGGTGATTTCACTGAGGAAGTGTCTAGGGGTCCGGATCCGTACCTCTAGCCTCGGAGGCTAGGGATACGGATCCGTACCCTAGCTTGACAGGCTAGGGGTACGGATCCGTATCACTAGCATTTCCGCTTGGGCCAGGCTAGAGGTACATTTATAACAAGTTTTGGCCGAATCTTGATTTAATCATCCTGATTATTGTTTATATTATACGAAACAGAAATTATTGTTGTATAAAATTGAGACCTGTTACGTATTCCATGCGATTTGCAAAGTAGAATTTAACTGTACATGTCTATCAAGGAAAGTACATGTAGTCACTAAAGCCAATATGAATTCTAATAGATGGGAAAGGGCTGCATTATGTTATTTGGTTAATCTATCTCTGTAATGCAGTGTAACAAGGTAATTATGCAGTATTCATGCACTTGACAATTTTTACACCAAATACATGGCTTTCATTTGCGTCTCTATTTGAACGGTGGTTCTTATCTTTGTTATTGTTTCTCCGCTGTGGAGACACAATTACTAGAATGACATCAGCTGTGCTACCCTCCCAAATGGAGGTAGAATAGTTTTATTATAACTTTTATATAGCGTGTCTCATCCCTATTAGAACTGAGCCGTTCTCTGGCAAAAGGGGATTTAATGCATCTCCGTGATGCATTATTACGTTATCCGGTTGAAAGGCAACACATTCAAAACATTAGACTGTTGGTTAAAATGTCCCCAATTTCCATTCCGAATTGTTTAAAACCTCCACCCAAAGCGTTTCCGTATATTTTATGCAAATTAATTTTTTATTTTGTATGTTTTTTTCCCCCTAACTTTTAGATATTTTTCTTCAGAAAACCTTCATAGTTAATGTTATATTTCAATGATGCCATCAATGAAGACCAACATAAGAGGGATTTTCGTTAAAGTTTACGTCATTTTCCTTAAATAGTATGACTTTATGGAGGGGAATATCCGCCAAAACTCTATGTGTCTAGATGACATTCTTATTTATGAACATTAGATGTCTATTTGTCCTCTTTCTTACATCTTACATGCATATAACATTTCATGTTTCATTATTACTAGTGCATGTTGCTTGATGCTAATTCCATTTTTCTTCTTCCACTTGTATGCCATAAAATAGTTATTAAGTAGCGTGTGCTTCTGTTCATTATGCCCCTTTTGACATTATGATTTCATCCATCTTACTTCCTTATCCTGATTTTTTCCCCATTTCCCATGTCTGTATAGCTTATCATTAAAGTGCTACATTCTTGTTTATGCATATTCTGGCAAAAACTATGGGCTTTTGTTATATTAACCCTTTATCACACAATCCCGACTTTTAACGACCCTGAGAAAGAAGCCTTTTGAAAACATTGTGGGAAAGGAGAAAATGCTGGTCACCAGCATTTTCTCCTTTTCCTACAATGTTTTCTACCCTATCAAAGACAACTTCCACAATTTGAGCAACATTTAAATTGTCGTCTGCAAATGCTTTCAATTTGGACCAGTCTAAATTGTTTTCGTTTGGTAAAGAGTTAAATTGACGCTATGATAGGTAGCTGAATTAAGACGAACAAAGTATGCACTAACAAGAATGGCATTTACACGAATACGACAAGTCATATTATGATACCAGATGGCGCTTTCATATATATATACATTATTCGGTAACAGACAAGTTCGGTAAATTGGACTTATAAATAAATCAATTGGATGTTCTGTAACAAGGCAGTGCCTTATGTTTCTCACACCCAATCCATAGCTTTCTGTGCAAACCTTTTTTTTTTTTATTTGCAATTGCCGCTCGTTTTCTGACATAATAATATTTGTTATGTTGTACCTTTCATGCTGCTTATAAATGCCTGAAATTGATAAATTCTGATCACCATCTTATTTTCGGTTTTCACCCTTTCAACCTTAGTTGATTTAATCAATAATACACAAACCTAAACCTGTACCCATTGTAATCGTCCTACAGATAACAGACTCCCAGCTTAAGCCAATTTTAAGTTTTATAAATATGTTTTATCAAAAAGGCACTGTCTTTGTTAACACTTCCTTTGTGAAAATATTTTCTTTTGGGAACAAAATGGCCGGCTTGCAAACCAGCCATTTACCCTTAGAGCACCTTTCACCCTTGCAGCCAATCAGATCAAGATCAGACTACACAAAACATGGAGACTGATCGTAGAATTACTCCGTCTATTTTTCTAATACATTATGAATAAGGACAACCTTGAAATTATTAATAGTAGATGTTCTTTTTGTAAAATGAAAATGGCCGTTTGGTTTATTCGATGCTCTAAGGGTTGAAATTATGCTTAATCAGTGCGAATTAATAAAGATATTACAGGCGAAACATTGTAGCAAATGAAGAGAGAGAGAGAGAGGCCTTGACAATGCTTTGTTGCATACTTCTTGTAATTTTGACTATGTGCTTGTCTAGAAAAAATGTTCTGTTTTGTTCCTCTTCTGCCTCCACAATGTTTTTAAATGAATTTGGTCTGGTGCACACAAGTCGTCGTCCGCAGGTTTTAAAGTGTGTTCATCAATACAACACGGACATCACGGCATAAAAAAATTATATAAGGTCCCTGTACGAACTTTTCGAGAGCGAAAGGAGTACTGTATACTATATACATGTATAGACATGTGTCTTTAACAGCCTATACCAGCCTGTGTAGCTCATGTGGTAGAGCGTAGGACTAGTAAACGTCATGTGTCGGGACACTTGAGGGTGTGGGTTCGATTCTCTCGGTTAACCATCTAAAATTACTAACAGTTTTCCAGATGACACGTTAAACCGAGGTCTCGTGTGACGGTGCTATACACCGAGCACGTTAAAGAACCAGGCGTAACTTGTGATAGGTTTCGTCCTGTATCTTGCACTATCCCTGTAACATAACTAATAGCCTCCAGGGGCCGTCGCCCATATGGGAAACCGGTGGCGCCGATAAATAAACGCGAATTCTTTAACGGCCTGTTTTCATACCTCCCATTACCAACAAGATAAAGAAAATCCCCATAGATCTTAGAGATTAACCTGGGTTTAAAGGTGGCTATTTAGAATTTGTATGAAAAATTAAAAACAAAAACCCTAAAACTCATTTTCATGTCCCTGAAACATTAATAGACGAGGAGAAATTCGCAGATCAGACTGCACACATAAAAGTTAAGGGGATAGGGCATGTTTAGATCACACACTGCTCATGCTGTTTGAAAAAAATATTTGTCAAAAGAGTATATGTCACTATCTATCTATCTCTTTCACCCCCTCTCTTCATTTGCCACAATATTTTTTCTGTATTAGCCATCTTTCTGGAAACAATTGAATTATCCATAAGTTTAACTCTAAGAGCTTCGAATAAACCTGCCATTTTCATTGTAGAAATAAAACCTTAATTTTAGCGATTTCAAGGTTTTTTCTATTGAGAATTTTTGGAAAAGCAGCATGTGAAGATCAAAGTTTAGGCTCGGTGTTTGGAGTAGTGTGATCTTGATCTGCACTGGCCGCAAAGGCAACTGAAGTAGTGACAGGCGCTCTTAGGGTTAATGGCTGGTTTGGAAGTTTGGAAAAAATATTTTCGCAATGAAATATTCATTAAAACATTTTAAAGGAAGATACATCGGGTACTAGGTTAGGATTGGGTATCATTCATTACCTCAACTATATGGTTGGAATATCGAAAGTAAGATGTGATAGTGATTTCAGGTATATTATTTTACATACAGCATGGCAGGAGCAACATAACAAAATTATTATGTCTGAAAGCGTGTGGAAAAAAGAACCCTTGAACAAATGAGAGCCAAGACTTTACTTGGTGTGAAAAACATCACGGTGCATTAAACACTATATAATTACCTTTTTACCGAAACATCTGATAGATGTACTATTATAAGTCCAATTTACAGAACTTGTCTGTTACCGAAATATTTACCACCCATTATACTTCTCGTCTGCAATTAGGAAAATTTCAGTACTGGAGAAGGAAGTATAACAAATATAAAATGTATTTAGAAGGAAGTAAAATGCTACTAGAAACATGCAGCAAGCACTTGGAAAAAAGACAAATGCAATGACGCAGTAGGAAGTAATCAGGAAGAATTAATCATTCATAATCAACAAAAACACAATAGTAAATATGATCAAGTTATAATTATGATGCAGGCAATTAGCACCAAACAGTATGCACTAGTAATAATGACACATGAGATGCAATATGCATGTAAGATGTAAGAAAGAAGACGAATAGACATTTAATGTTCACAAATAAGAATGTCATCTAGACACATAGAATTTTGGAGGATATTCCCCTCCATATGACTTAAAGCATCAGTAGAATTTGCAACAGGGTATTTCAAGATCAGACTACCCCTATGTGCATACTGATCGTTTATTACCCTTTCCGCTAGGTAGATTCAAGATCGCGTAATACAAGCAAAAGGTTGAGGTTCATATTTTCGCCCTACTTGATAATTTATTTGACTCGCCCATATCCCTTCCTGTGTACCATTTTCACACTATTTACTGCTTAAATTTCGATTTAACCCTATCAATCCCAAATCTTAACGACCAATAGAAAGAAAGCTTACGAAAGCATTGTGATAAAAGGAGATAATGCCGGTAACCAGCATTTCAACCTTTCACACAATGTTTTCCGAAAAGAAATGTTTTTTTTTTTATGTGGAAACAATTATAGAACACAGCAACCACAGACGACAAATATTTAAGTACAATTCGTTCCTTCGTCTGTTTTTTTCGTTCGTTCATTCATTCATACAGACTTTTTTCAAATACGTCTGCTTCAAACTTGGTTTCATGACGAAATTGATCACTATACATTCTCTTCTTAACTCTTAGAGGTAACAGCATGTTATGCCAAATTCCATCCACACTCCTGCCACTGAAGTTAACTAAAATGACTGTTATTGTCCATAAAACTAACAAGTATATGTATCAGATAGATATCCTGTATCAACCCTTTACGACCGTCTGAATTAACAACCCTACATCTATTGCGTCTTGTGGAAACACTGTAATAATATTATACGTAAAATTGCTAGTAACAAGAATTTTCCTACCCTATCAAGGACAAAACCAATAATTTTACCAATCTCGAGTCCTAACGATTTTACATGGCTTAGGGAATCATTGTGGTAAGAAAGAGGTAATTTTAAGTGCTGGTAACATGCACTGATTTTCTTTTTCCTGCACAGATTTTTACCCTGTCAAAGACAAAATCCATCATTTTGTAGAAAATTTGATTTTTAGTCCACAAACGTTTCCGAAATGGACCAGTCTTAAATTTTGTATCCTGGCAAATGTTTACCTACAAAAAAATGCATCTTTCGGCCATTAGAATATGGAATTGGCTGATAAATTAGGAATTGTTTGAAAGCAACGAATTAAGGGGTTGAATTAAACAAAGACTCTTCACTGATTGTATGTATACATTATGAGGGAAAAGAACTATTTGAGAAACATTCAGATGAAGACAGAGATTGTTTATCACATGCAACAGCCCCTTTTCTAGCAATACTTTCAGAGACTGCACATTAACCTAAAAGAGAGCACTGGTTGACCATGTACCGAAACGGGATACTCGAACACAAATTTCATGCACTTAAAAAATTACCAGTATTACATGTACGATGCTGCCATCGGTAACAGTGCATAACTTGCTGTCCTTTCCTTACCTCTTAGTCACAGATGTTGTAATGCGCAAATATTTCATGTCAATTATCAACTTGTTGAATGCCACAAAATTTCACAACTGGTAAGAACCGACATAAACTTTCCAATGCAGTCTTATGAATACAGTTCATTTACAAGATGCTTCAAAGTTTTCATTTAAAATTCAAATTCTTGAAAGTTTCGTGCTCGGTTTTTTTTTTCGGATTATATGTTTGTGCAGAAATTGTTGTCCATGATTTTCCTTATTGCTGAAAAAATTCAGAAATTTAAGCTTCTCTTTTTAACATATATTTTGGCTGAAAAACACCACACATGCGCAAGTGATGTGCTTTCTGTCTTTTTAAAAAGACATGTTTTCTGTTGGCGGAATCGAGAATCTTTCCAATACAATACCATGGCCAACGTCCAGATATATGTCACAGTTTGTTTTTATTTACCTGTTTATTACTTGATCAAATTTGCAGGAGAAACAAGTGTGGCGGTTTAGAAATTTGCGAAGTGTATATTGTTCGCTATAAGGAGCTTCTCCATTTGCAACAATATTCTGTTTCACTCACCATGACTGTATTATATACGGTTAGTTTAAAGGCCGTATACTTCAAATTTTGCTTAAAAATGCATCCCTTATGTATTGTTCACCAATTCAGGTTTACATTTTAATATACGTATTGTTCCAAAGCCGTCTGCCGCATATTCATTTATGTTGACTTTGTAATTTATACGGATAATTTTCTAAGTCGTCTGCTGCGTCAGCATGAAGTTCCCAAATCTTCCTAAATGTACGCAAATCTTTCCCAAATCTACCCAAACCTCTCCAAAATCCTTCCCAAATCTACCCAAATCTCTGCAAAGTCTACCCAAATATCTCCCAAGTCTTACCCATCTATCCGAGATGATACCTTTTTGTGTGAGTCTGTGACTGGTCTCAGTTGTTTTTTAAATAACGATTGTTTTAAACTTAACCCTTACAGCGCCTTTCACAACTATGGTTGATTTTACGACAGCTTAGATCAAGGTCGGACAAAACTTGCAGTCTGATCTTTGATGTACAACGTCCGCTTGCTGAGACATCCTGCACTTGTAACAGTATCCTTGAGCTTGCGATTATTTAGGTCTTATCTCTAGACTGAAAATGTTCGCTGTGTTTACTCAGCGCTCTAAGGGTTAAACTCGCGGGTTTCAGCAAAGAAAATTACATGGGTTGATGGCCGCTCATAGCAATCGAACATAGAAAGTCTTGATCGCAAGACCTACGCTCTGAGTAACGACCACAGACACCACCAAACTTTTCACCAGTTTTTAACAAGGATTTAACAAAAATAATAGATCTATATAAGCTTTGATCGACCGCTTTATCTAACACGAAATTTGTGAAAAATATCTACTTATATGCACCAAAATGATGTTAAAACTTCTGAAAATAGGGAGACCCTAAGAAACAGGAAAATAAATCAATTTACGTCTTTGAATCAGATAACTTAGTTCGAAATTTATTTACTTTAGCCTATTTTGTAATGGCATTGGTTACATCAGAGGAGATTACTAATACCAGCTGCTTTGTGGTTCACAAAGGGGGAGGGGGTAGCTCTGATGTCATTTTTGTGATTTTGTCTCCACAATGGAGAAACAATTACAAAAATAAGGCTGGAATTACCGTTCAAATAGAGACGCAAATGAAAGCCAGGTATTTGGTGTAAAAATTCTCAAGTGCATAAATACTGCATAACTAGATCTACCTTGTTACAATGCATTACGGATATAGATTAAACCCCCTTTTCCCACAGCTTGACTCATATATTAATCAAATAACATAATGCTGTCCTTTCACATCTATTAGAATTCATATTGGCTTTAGTGACCACTTTCCTCGTAGAGTTAAATTGTACTTTGCAAATCGCGTGGAATATATGACGGGTCTTGATTTTGTACAACAATAATTTCTGTTTCGTATATATAAACAATAATCAGAACAATTAAATCAAGATTCGGCCAAACCTTGTTATAAATGTACCTCTAGCCTGGCCCAATCGGAAATGCTAGAGATACGGATCCGTACCCCTAGCCCGACAGGCTATGGGTACGGATCCGTATCCCTAGCCTCCGAGGCTAGAGGTACGAATCCGTACCCCTAGACACTTCCTTTCACTAAATCGCCCTACCCCCATCCGAGGTACGACTTCTCCAGCAACGTTCCACCGTAACTGAAGTTTAGACATGACCATAATGGCTGCTGGCGTCTGCAAACAAATAACGTTTCGAAAATTAAAGCATTATTTCAGTTGCCATTTTTGCAGTCAACGGTTTCTTAGCACAGACAGAGAGAAAACTCATCCATATTGGTACAAGATCTACAATGAACGCAAAAAACACATTAAAGGTGTTAACTAATCGTGTGTGTTTGGGGTTTGTTTACATGTTTTGACACTGAACGCAACATTGGACTTGAGTGTTCTTTACTTCGAAATGTTAAGACTTGACAAAATTCAAAGGATTTGCAGACGACCAATTGAATGCTGCAGACGACCGATAGAATTTCTCTTTGAATGGGTGGAAAATGTGAGAAAGGAAAAAATGCTAGTTACCTGTATTTTCTCTCTTTTTTTTTTTCTGCTCACTGTTTTCTGAAGTGTTTTTCTGTACAGTAGGATCTTTAACCCTTTATCACATGACAAAATTTTAGACCTGTCCAAATTGAAAGATTTGCAGATGGCAGTTTCAAGGTGGCTGAAATGATATGTTTTTTCTCTGAATAGGGTAGAAAACATTGTGGGAAAGGGAGAAAATGCTGGTTACCAGCATTTTCTCCATTTCCCACAATGTTTTCAAAAGGCTTCTTCCTCAGGGTTGTTACAAGTTGGCATTGTGCGGTTAAAGGTTTAAACATGGAATTATACCCTATCAATCCGCAGACAAAGTTTTAGGCTCATCCTGATTTAATTGACAATTTTGATGTTGCTCAACAACTGAGAATTAACCAAACGACAGACAATAGATCGCTCCTCCCACTGATGTCACGTGACCCGCGAATCTAAAAATCTAGACAAACATTACCCAGACACGAGGGCTTAGCTAGGAGACATATGCAAGATACTTTAACACGAAATAATTGTTCTAGATAAAATAAGCATGGGAACAATTTGAGAAAAGGTAGTTACATCTTTTGGATTTAGGTTTTTTGAAGTTTTATAGGTGAAAATTGAAACAGAGACTGTTTATTTCGAAGTCAGTTGACTTACACCTCTTACGCCACTTACGTTTGATAATGTAGGTACAATACGTGTACATGTAACTCGTGCTTCCTAAATATTTCTTAAAGTCATTGGTCTTCAAATGCAATTCATCTTTTACCTGGACAAAAATAAGCTTTTTCAAAGTTACAGAGATTTTTCTATTACTTAGTCCGTGATATATGCTTCAATAATTTCACCACAAATTGCAAGACTTTTACATTACCAAATGAAATATACATGTTTTTAACAGGGCAATATGATTACCAGATGTTTGAATTGAAATTAGAAGATACATTAACAAATGCTAGGTTTACCAAATTGATTTTTTCAAGTTTGAGGGAAAAACCCATGGAGAAGAATAAAAACATGAATATATTTCTAAGCATTCGCCGGTAAATACTATGCTGTAACAGTAATAGAAAAATAAATTGACTTACACATTGAACACGTATAATCCAAATTTCAAACACTAATAATCGTTGAAAGGGGTTATAGACGGTCACAAAGAGTCAGACTGATATGACACGTGTTTGTAATTTTACAAGTAGGACAGTACCAGACGCTTTTGGGGTGGTATACCGATATCAAAGGAATACCGCATAAACCCTTGCTCCACGTTTTGCGTAAAAAGTGGCAACATGTACAACAAATCAAACGAAAACGGCTTGATTGGTACCTGATTGATTTTCGATAAATAAATAATAGTTTAAGGGAGATTAAAAGATTGAAAATAAAGGGAGAGGAAAGATGGTTATATATATAGGTTGGCATATTGGCATATCGTCTTTAATTTAACAGGCTTTAAGTTTGCATTCATAGATATGTTAAAATACAGAGACCATTGGGAACAACGTTTTTAATGGTTTACTGATGGAGGAAGATGGCATTTATTTTTAATTTAAACAAATGTCAAAACTGTGCCTACATTGCATCTACTTTAAAAGCTGGGGGGGGGGGGGGGGCGCTGTTTAGGTTTGACTTCTATGAAGACTATATGAAGAGCATATTTAGCTGAATTTCGTCGACTCAAATTTTATTTAAGGATAGTTTGCGAGGGGGGGGGGGAAGATTCAACAAAAGAGATGTAACCAGCGTTCAAAAAAACAAGTCAACTCAATTTGGTAAGAAAATGAATTACCGAGTATATATTTAAATGAAAAATAAGGTAAAGGAAATAAATAACTGAACATGATAAAATCCAATCAGTTGTCTAAAATATTATCTATACATTTCTTTTAGTAAAGAAACAGGAATCTGTTGCCAAGATTGAAATTCTGGAAAATTTATGACAATAAAAAAGCATGTTAACAAGAAGTATTCATTTATTTTTCTCCTTTTAAATCTGAATTTGTCTTCTGCAACAATAGTTTTACCTGGTGTAACTCTGCATCTTGAAATTGCAGTCGTAAGGATTAATAATGGTTATCAAGTTTAAAGTTATTCATCAGTTTTTTCTCATAAATATACTATACATTTATATATAGTTATAACTCCTAATGATTCAGAATGTCTAGGTTTTGTAACAGCAAGACGGCTTCCGCTCTGAATGGAAAAATACTGATCGCTGATTGGCTTATTGATTTTTTTGATTGACAGCTGGCGTTTGGTTAATTGTCTAAGAATATGCAGAAACCTTAGCAGGGAATAAGAGGAAATTATTGGTAAACTGCATTTTCTCCTCCGTTTTCAAAAGCTTTCTACTTTAAGGTTATTCAATTTGGATTGTTTTGTAAAGGTGGGGTCCTGCATGGATTAGTGGCAAGGTATAGGGTTCATAAAATGGAGGCCCATGGCTTAAGTGCTTATTTGAAGCACTGGGTTTTTCATGGGAGTTTCCATTGGCAAGATTCCTTCGAGCCCTAGCCGTGTACTTGTTAAACTCAGAACCGTTAGAAAGGAACCTTTTGAAAAATTGTTGGAAAAGGAGAACAATTTGGTAGCTATCATTTTCTCCTTTTTCCATAATGTTTTCTACTCTTTCTCAAACAATTCTATCAGTTAAGCTACAATTGATTTGTCATCTGCCAATGCTTTCTATTTGTAAAGTAAAAAAAGTTATTGTTTGGTAAAGAATTAAAGCATTGTAAAATACTTTTCAATAAATAAATCAATTGTAAAGGTTTAATCTATTATCTCCAAAGACAAACTTGAAGCAGACAACTAAAAAAGCATCCTAGTAAATTATGGATAACCTAAATGATTTTGGTGTTGTGAAAGTGCAAAGACTGTGGCCAGAGGAGAAGTCACCAATTTTCATTTAGCCCTAGTGTTTTCAAAACTGGTCAGCTGCAAGGTGCAAGAATTTGTCTTTAGAATTGAGAAAAGAGTCCATCAGTTGTATTCACTAACCATTCTGAACTCGTAACCGCATGACAAAACATTAGACTGGTCCAAATTGAAAGCACTTGCAAACAGCAAAATAAATATGACCGAAAAATTGGAATTTGTATATGGAAGGGTAGAAAACATGGTGGGAAAAGGAGAAAATACTGGTTACCAGGGCTTCCTTCTTAGGGTCGTTAAAAGTCGGGATTGTGTGGTATTTAGAGTTCACAATATTCTTAGTTTAATTCTTGAGAGTTTTCTACATTTCAAAGTAACACAATTTCTGACTGACCAAACCAAATGGTTTAGCCAATTAGAAATAGTGTTTACATCTGAATCTAGAATAAGATTAAGAATTCAATTCAGAATGGTTGGAGAATACAGGCCCTGGTTGTTGCTATAAATCTTTCGTATAAACAAAGTATGTTAGCTGTACAAACGAACAAATAAGCCATGCTCTGGGAAAAGGGGGGTTAATGCATCTTTCAAAAAGTATAGACCAGGTCAGCCTGCTCAGTCAGCACAGGCTGACCTGAGTCGAAGGGTCTTGCTTACTTGTAAATTTTATGCTTGTCAAAGTATCAGTTTACCTCATGATACTGTTGGTTGTTAGACAAATTTCGTGTTACGGATCCATAATTATGATGAATTGTTTGCTCTCTAAACCCCCTTTCCCAGAGCATGGCTCAAATTTATAACTTATACATAATTGATGATTTTTTTCAGATCTACAAACCACGTCACAAGCCAAGCATAGTTCACGTAATGTGTTCATAAACAATGAGATTTGCCTGGCTGATATCAAAGTATATGGGTTTGACTATGATTACACACTCGCATCCTATAACCAGGAGCTTCAACACGTCTTGTATGATCTAGGTAAAGAAAAGCTCATTCAGAAATATAAGGTGAGTAGCATAGTAGTATCGGAATTTTTGGTGTATGTGGTGCTGGGTTTAATCCCCATCTGAGGTACATGTTATGATGTATGCTGAAACAATGTTCAAAGTGATGTAGATAATCACCATTAACCCTTATCCGCCTAAATAAGTGAAATGAAACTTTCAAGCCGGTAGTAAAAACCCAAATTCTGCTATTTCAGAGGTACTTTTTGGGGAAAGATATCTCCTTACTGGACAGTGTAGATCCAAGATCAGACTGCACATTCTGTGCAGTCTGATCTTGATCTGCACTGTCTGTAAGACGTCCTTGAGTCATGCTTAACAGCCTAAAGGTTAATCAGTTAACCAGTCTTTTCGCCTGTGCTGATGAAACTTGAGTTCATGCTCAAATAAGTTTGTCCTGAAACTTAAAGTTTGATTAATGCTCCAGAAAAAAAGAGCTGAGCTCTAGTTGCACATTCATTAGCATAAAGGACTTGATAGCAGGGGGTTGTTGGCTTGATTCCCCAGCTTGACAAATTTCTTTCCAAGGATTGATGATAGTTATTGCCACAGGATTCATTCCTTGCTCACTCCTGATCATTGTTTTAACAATTGTTATGTGGGAAAGCAGTCAGTGGCTTGGAAAAAATATTGTGCAAAGCATTGGTAAAAGTAACTCTAGGAAAGGAGGGATAGGCACACTGGCCACCTTGATATAATTTAAACAGTGTTGAAAAGGCTGTTAAATATCATACAAACAAACAAATCAGAAAGAAAGAAAATTTGAAAAGTGAAAACTTAACTTCAGTGAGAAAAGAAAAAAAAGTTCAGAAAAGTAAGAAGATCATCAGTTAGGTGTATTGGCTGCTGACCAGATGATACTATTTTAGATTTTGTGGAGGTAAAATTGAAAATGCTATTGAACCCGTACAAGACGATCCGGTATTTTAACGACCCCAAAGAACAGCCTTCGAAGACATTGTGGGAAAAGGAGAAAATGCTGGTTACCAGCATTTCTTCCTTTTCCAACAATGTTTTCTTTGCTTTCACAGACAGTTTCCATTATGTAAGACATATTTCATGCATCGTCGAAAAATGCTTTCGATGTGAATGGGTCTAAATTTTTGTTAAAGGGTAAAGGGTTATTTCTCCCTGTGAAAGCTAGTTACAGTGATTCTGCCAAGGAGGGAGGATTATGGAAAATTGTCCCATAAATAAGAAGAATGTCCCATCATACTGCCATCATAATGGTCCTTCTTAAATGAGCCCTGCTCTGTGAATAGGGGGCTTTATGCATCTGCGAAAAGCATCAACCCAGGTCAGCCTGTGTAGACTGACCTGGACTGAAACTTTCTGCTTTAGGTAAATTTATTTTAGTTGAATTATTTTTAGCTGGGCCGTTTTCAAAGAGAACATCAAGGTATTGTCATAGCCCTGTCATTGTCAGTGGTTGACATTTTATAATATTTCAGTCATAACTGAACATATTTACTTCGAACTCAGACCAGTTATTAACTGTCAAAAGGGAAACCATATAGCAGTGACAGGTAATATTTTTGACACAGTTATGCCCCTTTTTCAACGGATTTTTTAGCAACTGCAGCCAAGCGTTTGAACCTACATGCTGTGCTCTTGTTATATTTCTGTCTCTATGTTTACATGCTTATTTTTGTTTTATTTTTCTCTCATATACTGCGATTAATGCTATGTTTATGTAGTCTGTTTGTAACTTTTGCCTTTTTGTAGTACCCTGAAGGCATTTCAAATCAAAAGTTTGACCCAGAATTCGCTATAAGAGGACTGCATTATGACATCAGAAAGGTAGATATCTGCCATGTAACATGATGTTTTGTCTTGAGTATTTCTTGAAATGGGACTTTCAGAGTTCTAGTATACTTGTCCAAGCAAGATAGCACAGTTGGTTGTTATCTGAACTTGAGACCAAGGGGGTGGTTGGTTTGAATCCAAAGCTCTGCATTTTTTTTTTTTTTTTTTTCTGAGGAAAGATGATAGTCCTTGTGTCAGGATTCATTCTTCTATCACTGCTGATCATTGTTTCCACAGTGGCTCTGTCGGAAAGCAGCCGGTGGCTTTGGAAGAATATTGTGGGAAGTACTGGTAATATACTCAAGGAGAGCATGGAGTGGTGTACTGGCCACAGTGATATAACTGAAATAATATTGAAAACAGTGTTAAACATCAAACAAAAACTGAAATTTTAACTCTTTAACCACCAACAAGATTTTAGGCTTTTTTTTAGCTCACCTGAGCACAT
Source organism: Tridacna gigas (assembly GCA_945859785.2). Lineage (NCBI taxonomy): Eukaryota > Metazoa > Mollusca > Bivalvia > Cardiida > Cardiidae > Tridacna > Tridacna gigas. Next base: position 40,338,719 of record OX244043.2, read on the forward strand.
AGTGCTCAGGGTGAGCTATTGTGATCGATCGTTGTCCGCCGTCCGTCCGTCCGTGTGTCCGTCCGTCCGTCCGTGTGTCCGTCCGTCCGTCCGTCCGTCAGTGAACAATTACTTAAAAAATCTTCTCCTCTGAAACCACCCAACAGATTTCAGTGAAACTTCACAGAAATGATCCTTAGGTGATGCACTTTCAAAATACTTCAAAGATTTGAATTCCATGAAGAACTCTGGTTGCCATGGCAACCAAGAGAAAAAACTTTAAAAATCTTCTTGTCCCAAACCGTAAGGGCTAGAGCTCTCATATTTGGCATGTAGCATCATCTAGTGGCCCTCTACCAAAATACTTCAAATTATGGCCCTAGTGTTGAAAATGGCCCTATGTTGTGGGTTCTCGGATTTCACATAGAGATAAAGAAGGAAATCTTTAAAAATCTTCTTGTCCCAAACCATGAGGGCTAGAGCTCTCATATATGGCATGTAGTATCATCTAGTGGCCCTCTACGAAAATACTTCAAATACTGGCCCTAGTGTGGAAATTGGCCCTATGTTGTGGGTTCTCGGATTTCACATAGAGATAAAGAAGGAAATCTGTAAAAATCTTCTTGTCCCAAACCGTAAGGGCCAGAGCTTTCATATTTGGCATGTAGCATCATCTAGTAGCCCTCTACCAAAAGACTTCAAATTACGGCCCTAGTGTTGAAAATGGCCCTATGTTGTGGGTTCTCGGATTTCACATGGAGATAAAGAAGGAAATCTTTAAAAATCTTCTTGTCCCAAACCATAAGGGCTAGAGCACTCATATATGGCATGTAGTATCATCTAGTGGCCCTCTACCAAAATACTTCAAATTATGGCCGTAGTGTTGAAAAATGGCCCTATGTTGTGGGTTCTCGGATTTCACATAGAGATAAAGAAGGAAATCTGTAAAAATCTTCTTGTCCAAAACCTTAAGGGCTAGAGCTTTCATATTTGGCATGTAGCATCATCTAGTGACCCTCTACCAAAATACTTCAAATTATGGCCGTAGTCTTGAAAATGGCCCTATGTTGTGGGTTCTCGTATTTCACATAGAGATAAAGAAGGAAATCTGTAAAAATCTTCTTGTCCAAAACCTTAAGGGCTAGAGCTTTCATATTTGGCATGTAGCATCATCTAGTGACCCTCTACCAAAATACTTCAAATTATGGCCGTAGTCTTGAAAATGGCCCTATGTTGTGGGTTCTCGGATTTCACATAGAGATAAAGAAGGAAATCTTTAAAAATCTTCTTGTCCCAAACCATAAGGGCTAGAGCTCTCGTATATGGCATGTAGTATCATCTAGTGGCCCTCTACCAAAATACTTCAAATTATGGCCCTAGTGTTGAAATTGGCCCAATGTTGTGGGTTCTCGGATTTCACATAGAGATAAAGAAGGAAATCTGTAAAAATCTTCTTGTCCCAAACCTTAAGGGCTAGAGCTTTCATATTTGGCATGTAGCATCATCTAGTGGCCCTCTACCAAAATACTTCAAATAATGGCCCTAGTGTTGAAAATGGCCCTATGTTGTGGGTTCTCGGATTTCACATAGAGATAAAGAAGGAAATCTGTAAAAATCTTCTTGTCCAAAACCTTAAGGGCTAGAGCTCTCATATATGGCATGTAGCATCATCTAGTGACCCTCTACCAAATTACTTCAAATAATGGCCCTAGTGTTGAAAATGGCCCTATGTTGTGGGTTCTCGTATTTCACATAGAGATAAAGAAGGAAATCTTTAAAAATCTTCTTGTCCCAAACCATAAGGGCTAGAGCTCTCATATATGGCATGTAGTATCATCTAGTGGCCCTCTACCAAAATACTTCAAATAATGGCCCTAGTGATGAAAATGGCCCTATGTTGTGGGGTCTCGGATTTCACATTGAGATAAAGAAGGAAATCTGTAAAAATCTTCTTGTCCCAAATCATAAGGGCTAGAGCTCTCATATATGGCATGTAGTATCATCTAGTGGCCCTCTACCAAAATACTTCAAATAATGGCCCTAGTGATGAAAATGGCCCTATGTTGTGGGTTCTCGGATTTCACATAGAGATAAAGAAGGAAATCTTTAAAAATCTTCTTGTCCCAAACCATAAGGGCTAGAGCTCTCATATATGGCATGTAGTATCATCTAGTAACCCTCTACCAAAATACTTCAAATTATGGCCCCAGTGTTGAAAATGGCCCTATGTTGTGGGTTCTCGGATTTCACATAGAGATAAAGAAGGAAATCTGTAAAAATCTTCTTGTCCCAAACCTTAAGGGCTAGAGCTTTCATATTTGGCATGTAGCATCATCTAGTGACCCTCTACCAAAATACTTCAAATTATGGCCATAGTCTTGAAAATGGCCCTATGTTGTGGGTTCTCGTATTTCACATAGAGATAAAGAAGGAAATCTTTAAAAATCTTCTTGTCCCAAACCTTAAGGGCTAGAGCTCTCATATATGGCATGTAGTATCATCTAGTGGCCCTCTATGAAAATACTTCAAATAATGGCCCTAGTGTTGAAATTGGCCCTATGTTGTGGGTTCTCGGATTTCACATAGAGATAAAGAAGGAAATCTTCAAAAATCTTCTTGTCCCAAACTGTAAGGGCCAGAGCTTTCATATATGGCATGTAGCATCATGTAGTGACCCTCTACCAAAATACTTTAAATTACGGCCCTGGTGTTAAAACTTGACCCTATGTTGTGGGTTCTCGGATTTCACATAGAGATAAAGAAGGAAATCTTTAAAAATCTTCTTGTCCCAAACCATAAGGGCTAGAGCTTTCATATTTGGCATGTAGCATAATGGTGTTGAGCTGAGTTGCATTTCAGGTGAGCGATTTAGGACCATCATGGTCCTCTTGTTTTAAATAGTAAGAATTTACAGACCACAAATTAAATGTGGCTTTTAGATGGGATTTGTCTTTGGAATGGAAGAGAACATTGTGGAAAATGGGGAAAATCCTGGTTATCAGCTTTTGCTGTTTGTTCAAAAGTTTTTCAAAAGCCTTTACCCCTAGGGTCATTAATGCCCAGGATTGTTTGGTAGAGGGTTAAATCAAAGTACTGTTGGTATCCAAATATGAAAAACTTACCCCTTTACCACACATTCCTGACTTTAACAACCTTGAGGAAAAAAGGCTTTTGAAAAAATTGAGGGAAAAGGAGAAAAATGCTGGTAACCAGCATTTTCTCCTTTTCCCACAATTTTTTCTACCCATCCATAAACAAATTTCAGTTTTTGAGTAACATTTATTTTGTCGTGTGCCAATGCTTTCAGTTTGAACAAGTCTAGAATTTTGCAGTTTGGTAAAGTGTCAACATGAGTGAGATGCGACTTTTACATTATTTAGGGTCTGCTGGTCAAAATGGACTCCTTCCACAATATACAGTTAGGAACTGTTTACCGAGGAACAACAGCTGTTGGAGATGAGGAAGTTTTATCTATCTATGAAGGAACTCATGTTGGAATTGAAGATATGAACACTTTTTATGGTGCAGTAAGTATCAAGCATGGTTTGTTTTCTTAATTCCTTATGACACAGCCCTGAGTTTAAGTTGTCCAGAGAGAGAAGGCTGTTGAAAACATTGTGGGAAAAGGAGAAAAGCTGGTAACTAGTATTTTCTCCTTTTCCCACAATATCTCTCCCCCATCTAAGACAGAAATCATCATTTTGAGCGACATTTTATGTCCTTTTTTATGTTTTGGTAAATAGTTTGTGGGAAAACTTGCAGGCATTTTACAGTTGTTGGTTGTGTGTGGTTCAGTGGCTAACCCTACACAAAACAATCCAATGTTTAAATGACCTGGAGAAAAAAAGGCTTTTCAAAACACTTTGGGAAAAGGACATAATACTGGATATCTCATTTTTCACCAATGTTTTGTACTCTTCGTAAGATTACTTCCCAAGATTATTTCAGGTGCATTTAATTTGTAGTGCGCAAGTCTGCAAATGCTTATAATCTGGAGAAGTATGAAATTTTGTTTTCTTGTAAGGAGTCAACTCTTTACCACACATCAATATTTTAGACTGGTCCAAATTCAAAGCATTTGCAGACGACAAAGTGAATGTGACTCAAAAATTGAAATATGTATTTTGAGGGGTAGAAAACATTGTGGGAAAAGGAGAAAATGCTGGTTACCAGCATTTTCTCCTTTTCCCACAATGTTTTCAAAAGGCTTCTTTCTCAGAGTCGTTAAAAGTTGGGATTGTGTGGTAAAGGGTTATGACTTAAGTGAGATTTGTAAGCAGGAAATTCTGCTTTGATTCCAGCTGGTGGAGGTATTTATATGGGATTGTCTTTTTGCAAGGCACTACATAGCCCCAACATAGTACTGGTTGAATCCCAGATAAAACTATCTGGGATAGTGTGAGCTTTTGCTATGGTGTTAGTGTAATACTGTATGAGCCATGCTCTGGCAAAAAGGGGTTTAATGCATCTCCAAGCAAATAATTACATAAATATAAAATCCATTTATATAACAACGAATAATGAGGTAGACTGGTTCTTTGACTTGCAGAAAAAAGACCAATTGCAAAAACTTTCGATCAAGGTCAGCCTGCGCGGACTGTAGGCTAATCTGGGTTGATACTGTTTGCTGATGCATTAAGCCCCTTTTTTACAGAGAATGGCTCATATATAGAGATGTAAGAACAAACAAACATGATAATACAAAAGTATAAAAGGGTAGAAAAAAAAAATCTATTTATGCTTTGGGTTTGTTTCTCTTCTTAAACCATTTTACTAAACAACCTGGTGCGTTTATGACCTTGAGAAAGAAGCCTTTTAACTCTTTACCATACAACAAAATTTTAGACTGGTCCAAATTGGAAGCGTTTGCAGACGACAAAATAAATTCAAATGAAAAATTAAAACTTGTTTTGGGAAGGGTAGAAAACATTGTGGGAAAAGGAGAAAATGCTGGTTACCAGCATTTTCTCCTTTTCCCACAATGTTTTCAAAAGGCTTCTTTCTCAGGGTCGTTAAAACTCGGGATTGTGTGCTAAAGAGTTAAAGAAATAGTAAGAGACAAGGAAAAGATGCTGGTAACCAGCATTTTCTCTTTTTCCCAGAATATTTCCATCACTACAAACACTAACCCCATCTTTTTAACCATATTTGATATGTCATCTGCAAGTACGTTCATGTCTAAAATTTTGGTGTCTGATAAAGAGTGAAGGGTAGGTGAAAAGTACTCAATTTCAATTTAAACTCTTTACCAAACAACAAAATTTTAGACGCATCCAAATTGAAAGTATTTGCAGAAGACAAAACTCAGTGTGATTGAAAAATTGAAATTTGTTTTGGGAAAGGTAGAAAACATTGTGGTAAAAGGAGAAAATGCTGGTTACCAGCATTTTCTCCTTTTCCCACAATGTTTTCAAAAGGCTTTTTTCGCAGGGTGGTTAACCCTTAAGCTGCTAATAGCGACCCACTGACCTTTTGCGGACATTGTAGATCAAGATCAGACTGCACAGAACGTGCAGTCTGATCTTTGATCTACACTGTCCGATACGGTATTTTCTTTCCGGTGAAAATGACTTTGAAACCGCAATGTTTGGGCTTTTAGTATTGAGTAGAAATTTGCGTTCTATTTATTCAGCAGGTTAAGTGTTAAAAGATGGGATTCTGTGGTGAATGGTTAAACGTGGTGGTAATAGTAATGGGCTATAAATATATTTCAGTCCAGCTCTGTGAAAAGGTAGTTTAATGCATTGGCAGAAAGTATCGACCCATGTCAGCCTGGGCTGACCTGAGTCGACACGTTTTTGCCATTTGTTAAATATTCTGCCTGTCAAGGGACAATTTTAACCCTTTCCCAAGCGACAAATTTTGGACTGGTCCAAATTGAAAGAGTTTGCAGACGACAATTTTAAATTTGATGAAAATGGCAGAAAGGTCTCAAAAAGGGTAGAAAACACTGTGGGAAAAGGAGAAATTGCTCGTTACGAGCAATTTCTCCTTTTCCCATAGTGTTTTCAAAAGACTTGTACTGCAGACACTTGAAAACCAGGGCTTGTTTGGGAAAGGGTTAACCCATGATTCAGTCAGTTTTTGGACAAAAGAGATTTCATGGATCCATTATTATGTTATGGTATTATGTATCATGGAGATGCATTAAGCCCCCTTTTGCCAGAGCACTGCTTATTTATTTTTGCTACACTATATTCTTGTACTGTATTATTCTGTTACTGTATTACGTCAGGGCCCCATGCACCAACTAGTCGACATGTTTGCCATCCCAGAGTTGAATCTTATCAGCCATATAACAGATGTGAGTATTGCACTATGTACATATAGTCCATCCTAACATGACATGTGAATTTGGCTCTATAAACACAATGCAGCTGAAGCATGGTAATCGACCTCATTCTATATAAAGTAGGTCCGTCGCGTGTGGCTGTTCCGTATCTACATCATTGGATATTTCATCAATGAAAGTTAAGTGTCAACTCATGATTAGTAACTTTGATGTATATCTATCCCCGGCTCGGCCAATTTCTTTCCAAGGATTGATGATAGTCATTACAACAGGAATCATTCCTCTCTCACCGCTGACCATTGTTTCGACAATAGTTATGTGGGAAAGTAGCCAGTGGCTTGGAAAGAATATTGTGCGGAGTACTGGTATCAGAAACTCCAGGAAAGCATGGATAGGTGCACTTGCCGCCACAATATAACTGAAATAATGTTGAAAACGGCGTTGAACACCATACAATCAATTAATCAATCAATCATTGATGTATATCTAAATTCATTCTTCTTTGCCGTTTGAAAGGGAGAAAATGAAATAATTAACTATGAATAAAGATGAAGATCTGCTTATTTAAAACGTCTTTATACTTTATATGTAGCTGCAATAATGACATCATGAACGATGTATGATAATGTCATGAACATGACGTTTAATTCTTTACCAAACGACAAAATGTCAGACCTGACCAAATTGAAAGCATTTGCAGATGATGAAATCAGTGTGACTGAAAAACTAAAATTTGTTTTGGGAAGGGTAGAAAACATTGTGGAAAAAGGAGAAAATGCTGGTTACCAGCATTTTCTCCTTTTCCCACAATGTTTTCAAAAGGCATCGTTTTCAGCATCGTTAAAAGTCGGGATTGTGTGGTGAAGGGTTAACCACAGAAAAAACTTGTTTTGAATGAAGATGAGCCATGTTCTCGCGAAAGGGGACTTAATGCATCTCAGTGACGCATTATACGTAGCAAGTCATTTCATGATTATGGATCCATAAAATCCATTTTGTCTAACAACCTATTCAATCATGAGGTAGAATGGTCCATGGACATACAGAAAATTTATAAAGAGTAAAAAGTTTCGACCCATGTCAGCCTGTTTTCAAAATTCTTCTATGGGTTGTTAAAACTCTGGATTGTGTGATAAAGTGTTAAATACTGCTGAAAGTAACTTAAAACAGCCTTTAACTCTTTACCAAACAACAAAATTTTAGACCAGTCCAAATTGAAAGCTTTAGCAGACAAGAAAATAAACATTACTCAAAATTTGAAATTTGTTTTGGGAAGAGTAGAAACATTGTGGGAAAAGGAGAAAATGCTGGTTACCAGCATTATCTCCTTTTCCCACAGTGTTTTCAAAAGGCTTTTTCCGCAGGGTCCTTAAAAGTCGGGATTGTGTGGTAAAGGGTTAAACAAAAGCAATCTGCAGGCTTCATTTTCAGCTCAATTATGACAACATAAATTTTCTTTTAAGACTGTTGTACAGGGTGTCCCAAAATATATGTCCCAGTTTCAAAGTTCAATTTTGCTACTAAATATTCAATATAAATAGATGGTTCTTTTCATATAATTAAAAGACACGTAAAATTTTGTAGAAACAGTAATTCTAGGTATAAGTTTACCTTCATTTCATCATAACATGTGCTCTTCATGTCCACCTATTTTCCGCTGTACAAGTCTTACACGACGTCGCAAAATCTCTACGAATAGCAGTTTTGAGTTCAGTTAACCCTTTCCCAAACGACAAATTTTGGACTGGTCCAAGTTGAATGAGTTTGCAGACGACAATTTTAAATTTTATGAAAATGGCAGAAAGTTCTCAAAAAGGGTAGAAAACAGTGTGGGAAAAGGAGAAATTGCTCGTTACAAGCAATTTCTCCTTTTCCCACAGTGTTTTCAAAAGACTTGTACTGCAGACACGTGAAAACCAGGGCTTGTTTGGGAAAGGGTTATACATGCTAGTTTATAGTCATAACCCTTGTCTTTAATGAGTCCGCATAGAAAAAATATCTAACGGGTTTAAAGTGAAGTGACCATTCTACTATGGTCTTCATAGCGATCACCTAGCTTCCAAAAGCATCGGTCAGAAAGTTATAGCAGTTCTTCTTGTATGGGTAGGACATGAAGAGCACATGTTATGATGAAATGAAGTTAAACTAATACCTAGAGTTACTGTTTCTACAAAATTTTACATATCTTTTAATTATATGAAAAGAACCATCTATTTATATTGAATATTTAGTACCAAAATTGAACTTTGAAACTGGGACATATATTTTGGGACACCCTGTACATCAGTACATTGTATATAGAATATTCAAGTTGCATTTATTGGTCTCTTTGATTAAAAAACTAGGTCTTAAGCTTGAATTGCCATGTGTGCATTCATAAGGAAATTTTTCTAAAATATACATAGATAACATTTTTTAAAATCTTTTTAAGCAATGCCTTCACAATATATTATTCAAGAGAGATGTACAGCTTTCATTATCTAATTAATAGTTGAAGAGGTGTTGTTAATTTTTTGCCTTACCTTTGTATAGATTTTCTTTCCTATTTGAATTTTTCTAGACACTTAAAATAAAGGAAATGTTGTGTATCTCATGTATGAGCAAGTGGTTAGGTCTTAACTCGATCTTTTCAGTGTGTGCTCTCTCGCAGTTTTTTTCTCAGGCAATTATTATTAAAGGCTATCAAGGCTATCAAAAATTCATAGAAACCCCTCTCTTCTGTCCATCTAATTTTTCTCTTTTTTCTTCCATGACATATATTTATTCATTCATATAATCAAAAATTTGTTCCATACAACAGAATATGGTCTAATGTCTCACACTGAATTCGATGCCTTAGAATGAGAAGGTCGTACGTGAAAAAACACAGTTTTGAGAAAACTTGAAAAAACTATTTTATTACAACAATAACAGATCATTTTCAATAATTCATTTTCTATTTTCTTCTACCCATAGAAGAAAATTTAAATGACCATTGATAATAATAAACTGCCTCATATAATTTGAGAAAATTGGGAAAAAATGTTGCAAACGTCCTTTATACTTAGGTTGTTTCAAAATGGACAAATAATGAAAGGTCGTAAGTGCTAGTTACAACCTTTTTGTCAAAATAATATGTTATAACAGGTATCGACGGAAGGTCCCATAAGCCCACACATTTGGCTCGAATACTGGTGTAGTTCCCAGGAAGCAGAATCGAGAGAGATTAGTACAAGTTGTATAAACTTGTTTCTCAGTTGATGTAAAATAAATAATGTTTAAACCACATACTCTGTGTTGGGCCACATTTATATTGATTTTTACGTTTACTACGAAATTATGCTTCTTGAAAACTTCTGTCCAGATTTTTTTTTTAAAATATATATGCTAATTCGCTATTCTTTTATGCCAAGTGAACAAAGATAGAGTAAAACACTTTACGTGAGAAAGCAGTCAGTAGCACGGAAAGAATACTTTGTTTAGCAGTGGTAGCAGAAACCCTAAAGAAGCATTATTGTATAGGTGCATTGGCATACGCAATATAACTGGCTTAATGTTGAAAACAGTGATGATCCTCAATGGGCTACATATTCAAAATGGGCACTTTCATTTTTGGAAAACACACAGAAACATTGTTTTCAGGGGTCTCTTTGTCATGTTATGACAGCATGTCGATCAGTGTAGATCCAAGATAAGACTGCACATTCATTGCAGTCTAATCTCGATCTACAATGGTCACAAAAGAAACAAAAATCGTTCCTAGTGTTTTAAGAGTGGGTTAAGCACTACATAAACAAGGGGAAGAATTTCTAATCATGAGCTCCTTTGTTCTATCCTCATTGTAAACTCTTTTTTTTTTTTTCAAATGAGTGCCCAAAGGTAGGACCTACACTGGCAAAACCATAAGCACACATACAAATGTAAACTGTCTTCCTAATATGACTGAAGAGATGTGAAAAGCAGCTTAAAACATTTAGTGTTTAAACTTATTAAATTAGCTGAGAGAGTGTGGAATTTCACGAACGTCCAATTCTCTACACAGTATGGTTAGTGCGAATACATGTACTATTACACTTTTTATGGGTTTTCCCACCCCAAAGTTTGTTATCTTTAACAATATAAAATATGTTTAGGAGTTTTTTTCCTCCTTTTTAAATACAATTTATTTAAAAGCTATCCATTCTTATGAATTAAACTAGATTTAAATACTTACCCTAATGCACAAGATGAATTGCTTTGAATTGTTTTCCCTCCCTCAAACTTTTGACAATGCTGTAATCTCTTCACCAAAATCGGTTTCATACAATTGCCTCGCTTTTTGTTTGTTTCCACTTTTTCTTCGAAAAAAGTGCTTTTTTTAGCTTAATTTTTATTAATTCAGTGTTTCTGCTATTTGGAAGATAACACAAAAATCTGCTTATGTATTTCCAAGGATTCTTCATTTTTAAGACTAAATTTAATGAGTTGTAAAACAAGGGCGTATCTAGCAGTTACAACCTTCTCATTCAACTGTGAAGTACTTTGTAACATACGAACAAAAGGTCGTAAGTGTCACATACGACCTTATGTTATAAACGGATTGAAACAGATTTTATTTACAACCTTTTTCAGCACCTTATTTGGTCAACACAACAAGTTCAAATTTCTATGAAATTGACATGAAAGGATAGATAATGAAATGCCGTTTCCAAATATGTATGCATCATATAAGGTCGTAAGTGACACTTACGACCTTATCATTCTAAGGCATCGAATTTTCCTTTTTGCATTTGTGTGTGTCTTATTATCACAGAAGATCGGAATTGAATAATAGCTATGAACCATGCTCTGGCAAAGGGGGGCGTAATGGGTTTGCCAAAAGTATCAACCCAGGTCAGTCTGCGCAGGCTCACCTGGACCGAAACTCTTTGTTTTTGGTAAATTTTCTGCATGTTCACAGCTCTTTTCTTTTTGTTTTCCTTATTTTTCAGCCAAGCCCCCCGTACCTCAGTCGGTAGCATACAGGACTTGAGAACAGGAGGTCGCTGGTTGGATCCCCGGCTTGGCTAATTTCTTTCCGAGGATTGATGATAGTCATCGCAACAGGATTCATTCCTCTCTCACTGCTGACCATTGCTTCGATGATGGTTATGTGGGAAAGCAGCCAGTGGCTTGGAAAGAATATTGTGCAGAGTACTGGTAAAAGAATTTCCAGGAAAGCATAGATAGGTGCACTGGCCTCCGTGATTTAACTGAAATAATGTTGAAAACGGCATTAAACATCATACAATCAATCAATCACATTAATCAATCAATCCTTACTTTTCAGTATTTTATAGAAAACAACATACCATATGATCCAGAGTATGTGTTTTATGACATAAGGGTTCGTATGTTACAGATATTTGTGTGTTCTTTATTAGAAATCTCAGTGAATATGATTAGTAACTCAGACCTTTGTTGTTTAATCCTGTCTCGCACAATCCTGAGTTTTAATGACCCTTGGGAGAAAGGGTTTTGAAAACATTGTGGGAAAAGGAGAAAATGCTGGTAACCAGCATTTTCTCCTTTTCCCACACTGTTTTCTACACTTTCAAGGAGAAATTTCAGTTTTTGAGTCGCATTAAATTTGTTTTCTGCAAATACTTTAAAATGGGACCAGTTTAAAATTTTGTTGTTTGGTAGAGAGTTAACCCTGTACCAAACAGTCTAGAGTTTGAATCACCCTCGAGTAAGAAGGATTTTGAAAACATTGCTGGAAAAGGCTGGTAGCCATTGAAGTTATTCCAAAATGTAATGATTTATCTATACGCGTGAATTACCAGCATCAGCTGGGACAGACATTTGAAAATCTTTCCTTGAAATGGTAAAAAAACATTGTGGGAAAAGGAAAGAATACTGGTTACCAGCATTTCCTCCTTTTTCCACAATGTTTTCAAAAGTCCTTTTCCTTGGGGGTCAGTAAAAATCAGGATTGTGTAGTAAAGGGTTAAAAAATGGACAAAAAAGCAATACTTATATGCTCGTAAGAGCAATGTCAACTGCTGCTGCAGAGTCACCATATGTCAGTATCAAGAGAAAGGGCTTGTAATTCATCCGTCGTGAGATTGAATCCTGTCTTGGAAAAACAATAAGATACATTCTGCCTCCACTGCTATATGCCAAGCCCCAGTAGCTCAGTCGGTAGCGTACAGGACCTGAGAACAGGGGGTCGCCAGTTCGATCCTGGGCTTGGCCAATTTCTTTTCGAGGATTGATGATAGTCATTGCGACAGGATTTATTCCTCTGTCACAGCTGACCATTATTTCAGTGATGGTTATGTGAGAAAGCAGCCAGTGTCTTGGACAGAATATTGTGCGTAGTACTGGTAATAGAAACTCCAGAAAAGCATAGGTACATGTAGGTACACTGGCTGCCGCGATATAACTGAAATAATGTTGAAAACAGCGTTAAACTCTGCACAATCAGTCAATCAACCCACTGCTATATGCACTTTGTTTCAACTTGTCTCACTTTATGTAGGAAAGCAGCTAGTGGCTTAGAGTGTTGGGTAGCGCTTGTAAAGGAACTCGAAAAATGCATGAATAAGTGCACTGGTGCAATGATAGAAATAAGCTATGCTCTGGCAAAAGGGGGCTTAATGCATCTCCGTAATGCATACTACCAAGCAAGCAAACACATAATTGTGGGTCAATAATAGCCACTTATTTAAACAACAGACTTAATCATGAGGTAGACTGGTCCTTGAACATACAGAAAATTGACCAACCGCGAAAAGTTTCGGCCCAGGTCAGCCTGCATGGACTGTGCAGGCTGACCTAGGTCGATACTTTTTGCAGATGCATTAAGCCCCCTTTTCACAGAGTGTGACTCATATAAATATGAAGTTCTTTTGAAAAAAGCTTTTAAACCAAATTAACCAGCAAATAACTGCTGCTATACATTTTTCCTTATTTCGATTACGGCTTGTGTCCTTTTAGGCACATGCTTTTGCACCTTTCCTACTGACACTAACTGAAAGGTTATCCAGATCTGAGGTTTATGTCACTCTTTCAACAATTCAAATACATTTTAGCCATGCATTGTGAAAAGGGGGCTTAATGGATTTGCGAAAAGTATCGACTCCGATCAGCCTTCTCAGTCCGCGCAGGCTGACCTAGGCTGTAACCGTTCGACATTGGTCAATTTTCTGTGTGTCTAAGGACCATTTTCTACACTTTCAAGGAGAAATTTCAGTTTTTGAGTCACATTAAATTTGTTTTCTGCAAATACTTTAAAATGGGACCAGTTTAAAATTTTGTTGTTTGGTAGACCATTGTACCACAGGATATAGTCGGTTGTTAAAAAAAAAATGGCTGTTATGGATTCATAATTATGCAACGGCTTGATAGGTATAATGCATCACAGAGATGCATTAAGCCACCTTTAGCCAGAGTGTGGTGAATTTATTATTCACATTAATTTCTCAGGTTTCCTCTTACTGATTTTTAACTCTGAGAGCACTAAATTAAATTAACCCTTTCCCAAAGGAAAAATTTTGGACTGGTCCAAATTGAAAGAGTTTGCAGACGACAATTTTAAATTTGATGAAAATGGCAGAAAGGTCTCAAAAGGGGTAGAAAATACTGTGGGAAACAGAGAATTGCTCGTTACGAGCAATTTGTCCTTTTCCCACAGTGTTTTCAAAAGACTTGTACTGCAGACATGTGAAAACCAGGGCTTGTTTGGGAAAGGGTTAACAGATCTTTTTAATTAAGGGAAAAAAAAAATGATATGTATTGTAATTTCAGGACTGTTTTGGTCAGAATATGTTACATGTACAAAGTAGCTGACGGTGAAGATCCAAGATCAGACTGCACATCCTGTGCAGTCTGATCTTGATCTCCACCATCAGCAAGAATACAGGTTGTGCTTACCACTATAAGGATAAAGATATTTGTTTTCCAGAATGCCATACAGGAAGTCCACACATCAGGAGTGTTACACCAAACTATAATGGAAAACCTAGGTATAGTCTCTTCTCATTATCAATCCTGAATTATTGAAATTGACTGTTTCAATGTTATAATAAATAGCCCAAATACAGGTTCAAGATTGCTTTTAACAGAATTATTTATAAAATGCACATCTTGTGAAATCTGATCTTGGTCTGTGCTGTGTGCAAAATGCCATCTGACCTTAATTAATATTACCAGTTAAACAACCTTAATCGTGCTTATCGCTTATAGGGTTAACATGGCTTTTATAAACCTTTGCAAGTGTTGCTACTGTTAGTTTGAATACTGTCTTGTAATTATGTTTAGACAGAAAAATCAGTGTCGGATTCTTTCGAATAGTATGCAAGCAATTTTTTTAATGAATTTTCCATTTACATGTATGTGCATCTGCATGTCTCCTTAATAATTTTTCTTGGGAGTGTGCTTGGGCAAAACTATTCAAAGCCCTAGCCTAATACTGGTGAATCCCAAGAAATACATGAATATGCAACCTGTAGCTGTGACATGACTAAAATAATGTTGAAAGGGGCATGAAACGCTATTCACTTAACCCTTTCCCAAACAAGCCCTGGTTTTCACGTGTCTGCAGTACAAGTCTTTTGAAGACACTGTGGGAAAAGGAGAAATTGCTCGTAATGAGCAATTTCTCCTTTTCCCACCGTGTTTTCTACCCTTTGTGAGAACTTTCTGCCATTTTCATCACATTTAAAATTGTTGTCTGCAAACTCTTTCAATTTGGACTAGTCCAAAATTTGTTGTTTGGGAAAGGGTTAATCAATCAACTTTTTAATAAGTTTTTAGTTTTGAAGCTTTCTTAAGTATTAAGTTTATCTTTTGACATTTGCAATACTTGCTAGGATATTGTTTATTAAAATGTCTCTTTATCAATCAAGAAAATCAGAGGATATGAGATCATGTAATGAACAATTACTCAAGTTGGAAAGTGACAAGATTCAAATTCTTTTTTAGTTCTTACGCTGCTAAGCGCAACTCAACAACCTTTTGCAGACAGTGTAGATCAAGATCAGACTGCACGAGACATGCACTGTCTGTCACAGTATTTTATTTTTTGTGAAATCAACTTTGAAATCACAGTGGAAATTTTCCTGTCATTTATTTAGCAGTTTACTGGTTAAAGAAATGCAGCTCATGTGGTAATGATCAGGCTGAGTGATCTAGGGCCGATGAGTTTTAATTCCAGCTTAGTCTAGTTCTTTTTAAGGATTTGTGATTATCTTTGATGCAGGATTTATTCTTCTCTCACTAGTAAACATTTTTTTGATGAGCATTACGTGGGAAAGCAGTCAGTGACTTTGATAAAGTGTTGCTCAAAATATTTGTTAAAGAAATGCATAAATAGATGCTCTGGATGTAGTGATAGGACTAAAATACTCATAAAAATGGTTTTAGTAAATGAAAATAGAAATCCAACACATTTAGGCTTGTTGCATAAGTCTGCCTGATGACAAAATGTTAGCCTTGCCGAAACTGAAAGCCTGGGAACATAACAAATAAGTTGTGACTCAAAACATAAATTTTATCTTGCTAATGGATAGAAAACATTGTTGGAGAAGGAGAAAATGCGGGTTAACAGCGTTTGTCTTTTTCTCAATAATGTATTCAACAGCAGTCTTCCTCTGGGTCCTTAACCCTTAGGCAGCTGAGCGCGACTTGCATACCTTTTGTGGACAGTGTAGATCAAGATCAGACTGCACAGATCGTGCAGTCTGATCTTGGATCTACACTGTCCGTTAATGACATGTTTCCCCAACCCCTGTAACTTGGAAATACCAACATTTTGATTGTTACCATTGGTTTGAAAAATTCCATTTAACTTTTTACCACACAGTCCCAAGTTTTAACGACCCTTAGAAAGAGGCCTTTTGAAAACTTTGTGGGAAAAGGAGAAAATGCTGGTAACCAGCATTTTCTCCTTTTCCCACAAAGTTTTCTATGCTTCCCAAAACAAGCTTTAATTTTTCATTCGCATTTATTTTGTCGTCTGCAAACGCTTTCAATTTGGACCAGTCTAAAATTCAAAGGGTGAAGTTATTTAGCAGGATAACAAGATGTTTTGTAAAGTGTGAATAAAAATCCAACTGTTATGATGATAGAATACAGTATACCCCAGCTCATACTGTTGAAACTGTGTACCCAAAGATAAAAGTTTATATCACATTCAACTTATTTTTAAGACAAGTTTCTAGACAAGGGGGAAGAAATAAAACAGTTTTTGGAGCGACTTGTAGATGCTGGAAAAAGAATGTTTATCATCACAAATAGTGGATTTCCTTTTATGTAAGTACAACCTGACCTGTGTAAAGCCAGCATCTAGGGGACACTGAAAATGTGCTTGCGTAGGACAGGGACACTGAAAATGTGCTTTCTTAAGACATATGCTTGTTTAACCCTTTACCAAACGACAAAAATTTAGAGTTGTCCAAATTGAAAGCATTTGCAGAGGACAATTTCAATGTGGCTCAAATGGTGCGATTTTTCTTTGACAGGGTAGAAAACATTGTGGGAAAAGGAGAAAATGCTGGTTACCAGCATTTTCTCCTTTTTCCCACAAAGTTTTATAAAGGCTTCTTTCTCAGGGTCGTTAAAACACGGGATAGTATGGTAAAGGGTTAATACAGGTACATTTCAACACCATTGCTTCCTATGGAAACCAAAAGTATGCTTGCAATGCTTAAAGGCCCAATTGAGGCCAAAAGTAAACAATGTGGCTGTTAAAATGCATTTAACCCTTTCCCAAACAAGCCTTGGTTTTCACGTGTCTGCAGTACAAGTCTTTTGAAAACACTGTGGGAAAAGGAGAAATTGCTCGTAACGAGCAATTTCTCCTTTTCCCACAGTGTTTTCTACCCTTTTTGAGAACTTTCTGCCATTTTCATCAAATTTAAAATTGTCGTCTGCAAACTCTTTCAATTTGGACCAGTCCAAAA
This sequence comes from Tridacna gigas, assembly GCA_945859785.2. Classification (NCBI taxonomy): domain Eukaryota; kingdom Metazoa; phylum Mollusca; class Bivalvia; order Cardiida; family Cardiidae; genus Tridacna; species Tridacna gigas. Next base: position 40,355,894 of record OX244043.2, read on the forward strand.
TTTGTCGTTTGGGAAAGGGTTAAACCTAAATCATGCCATTTAAAAGAATGGAAATTATTACACTCAGTCCAAAAGTGAAATTTAAAGCTAGGTAAAATTTTGCCATGTCGCACTATCTTTTGTCATCTTCACAATATTTTCCTTCCTTTTAAAAGGTATGACTTAATTCTAAAGCTATTTTAATACAGTATAGTTTATTTTTGGCCACCACCGTGCCTTTATACAGGTATGTTTTGACACCATTGCCTCCTGTGGGAACCAAGAGTATGCTTAAACCTTTACTGCACAATGCCGCCTTTTTACACCCCTGGGAAAGAAACCTTTTGAAAACATTGTGGGAAAAGGAGAAAATGCTGATAACCAGCATTTTCTCCTTTTCTTACAATGTTTTCTACCCTATCAAAGAAAAATTGCACAATTTCAGCCACATTGAAATTGTCGTCTGCAAATGCTTACAACTTGGACAAGGGTAAAATTTTGTTGTCTAGTAAAGGGTTAACTCTTTATCAATGCCTTTGGAATTTTTAGAAAACATTGTGGAAAAATGTTCTCAAAATGCCTCATTTAATTTGTTACCTGTAAAAGTTTTCATTATGGACATGTGTGAAATTGTGTTGTCTGGTAACCATTTACCACACAATCCTGATGTTTTGATGACTTTGAGGTAGAGAGCTTTTGAAAACATTATGGAAAAAAGGAGAAAATACTGGTTACCAGCATTTTCTTCTTTTGCCACAATGCTTTCTACCCTTTCAATAGCAAAGTCTGAATGTGTGTGAATTGTCTTTTTGCAAATGCTTTGAGTTTGGACAAGTCCAAAATTTTGTTGTTTAGTAAAGAGTTAAAGGATTAAATATGTTGCTTAATTTACAGACATTGTGACTTGTGAAAGATATTAAGATGTATAATGTAAACACCCTGTAAGATTCAAATAGGATTCACTTTGGTTTAGTGGGTAAGACACCAGAGTTGAAGTCCTGAGATTCTTGTACAACCCCTGCTGACAATACTGGTGGTGTAAGAGTGCCTAGAACAAGGCACTTCAAAACCCCAGCTTGGTACTTGTAAAAGCAATAGGGGGTTGATAGTAACAGTGTCCTGGCACCCAAAGGACACTAAGATTTTAGAAAGGACATCCTACATGCAACTGCATAGAGAGTGAGGTGGATTGAATTTTGCTAAGGATGTGCAGAGGATAGCTTATCTAACTCTTTGCCAAGCGACAAAATTTTAAACTGGCCCAACTTCAAAGAATTTGCAGCTGACTAAATAAATGAGGCTCAAAAATTGAAATTTGTTTTGGGAAGGGTAGAAAACATTGTGGGAAAAGGAGAAAATGCTGTTAACCAGCATTTTCTCCTTTTCCCTCAATTTATTCAAAAGGCTTCTTTCTCAGGGTTGTTAAAACTCAGGATTGTGTGTTAAAGGGATAACTTCTGTATTACAGCAATGCTGGAATGAACTATCTTGTGGGTGATAGCTGGAGAGATATGTTTGATATCATAGTTGTACACGCAAGAAAACCCAAATTTTTCAATCAAAATTCGAGGTAGGTTTATTTACTGTTGTTTATCCACCTCAAGCCTTTCACTGTCACGGGGGGAAAGGGGGCAGAGGTTTTCAAATGCTGTAGATCAAGATTGAAACATGCAGACCTCTCCTGAATATACACTGCCTGCAATTTGGGTCCAAGCTATGATCAGAAAATCTCTCTGTTTGCATTGGAAACATATTTTTGAGCAATCGAGGGGAAAAAACTGGAATTGATGTCTTAACCCTTTCCCAGACAAGCCCTGGTTTTTATGTGTCTGCAGTACAAGTCTTTTGAAAACACTGTGGGAAAAGGAGAAATTGCTCGTAACAAGCAATTTCTCCTTTTCCCACAGTGTTTTCTACCCTTTTGGAGAACTTTCTGTCATTTTCATCAAATTTAAAATTGTCGTCTGCAAACTCTTTCAATTTGGACCAGTCTAAAAATCATCGACTGGGAAAGGGTTAAGCAGTGAAAGAGTAAAAAGTTAAGTTTAAGAATTTTGATATTTCAATGTGGGTTGCAAAAAATAATGAACATACATCTTTCTTTTAATTTAGTAAAACTGGTCCCCCTTGTAGATATACATATTACAATTTACACAGGCTGTTGTGTCGTTGCTTTTCATTGGGCTACATGTATATCACAGAATAGCCAATCAGAGCAGCATACACATTTCCAGTTTGGCTGTAGAAGTAACATTGCGATTTTTTGCACAATTTGGAACTGGTAATCAAAACTAAAAAGAACATTAGCAGAGATAAACATAAAAGGTGATACCAAAAATACAATTCACTTTCTTGTTAGGTAAAAAATAGCGGAAAATCTACTGTTCTGGAAGTGAGAGTAACCTCCCCTGAATCTCTATTAGTCTAGTGTCATGGCTGTACTAAAAATAGACGGGCAGAATTCCGCCCGTTTTTAGTAGTGTGTACCAATCCCTATACACTTGCTGTATCAGGGTAGGACCCCAATCTATAATTTAGTATGTGTTTAAACATACCTGTTCAATTCATTCCTTCCTTCGACAAAATTTGCTGTAACAAAGTTTGCAGCCATATCGCTTTGAAAAGATTTTTTTAAAATATAGATAAGCACTTTTACAACAAGGTTATTAGATGTGTATGTGATAAAACATTGTGGCAAAAGGAGATATTGCTTGTAACAATATTGTTCCTACTGACATTATTGAGTAAATACTGCACATAGCAACTGTTCTAAACTGTTCTAATCAGTAATTATATTGATGAAAATAAATACATTCTTTTATCAGGCTTAGCAAAAGACACAGTCCTTTGTAATTTTCATTTTCTTTCTTAAAGGCCATTTCGGTTGTATCATCCTGAAAGTGAAGTGCAGTCATGGGGTAGAGTAAAGACATTGGAGAAAGGAAAGATTTATATACAGGTATGCAGACCTCCAGATAAAAGGGAGTGATAGTATTCTAAATCCATTATTTCTCTTCCAAACCTTAGGTTGCAGGTACTCATTAAAATTGTCTCAATGAGACGATTCTAATGAGTACCCATAACATAGGGTTTAGTGGAGAGTGATTAATATTTTCATTTTTGAAATCAAAATCACGCCCTCTATCTGGAGCTCTGAGGTATGTAATTATAGCTAATTGATAGATTATGACTTGAGTGCACAAATGTATGAGCCATGCTCTGTAAAAGGGGTGGGGAGTTTAATACATCTGCAAAAAGTATCAACCCAGATTAGCCAACACAGTCCCCGCAGGCTGACCTGGGTTGATACTTTATGCTACTGGTCAATATTCCGCATGTCAAAGGACCAGTGTACAGCATGATTCAGTCAGTTGTCAGACAAAATGGATTTTATGGACCTATAATTCTATGTTGACTTGCTTGGTATCATGCATCACAGAGATGCATTAAACCTCCTTTTACTAGAATATGATGTTATTTACAAACTATTGGCTGTCTTCCCACATAAATATTGTTGAAATCCTGTTCATTGGAAAGAGAGGAATGAATCCTGTTGTGATGACTACCATAATCCTGGGAAAGAATTGGGTGGTGCTTAGACTTAAACTTACAAGAGCTGGATTACAAGCCCTGTACATTTAATGATTACAGACTGAGCTACTGGGCTAGGCTGATGTACAGGACGTGGTAGGTAAATTATGCCTTGTACCTTTGTTCTTACTTTATCAACCTTTTACCAAACAATCCCATGTTTTAATCATGCTGGGAAAAAGGCTTTTAAAAACATTGTAGAAAAAGGAAAAAAATTGGATTACAAGCATTTTCTACTTTTCTTACAATGCTTTTTGCCATTTCCCAGACAAACTTCATCAGTTAAGCCACTCTATGAATATTTACTTTACTAAGAAAACATACTTCTATACTTTCAGGGTAATTTCAGAGATTTTCGACACATGACAGGATGGTATGGTTCTAAAGTATTGTACTTTGGCGATCATGTCTACTTTGACTTAGCCGTAAGTATACATGAATTAACTCAAAATAGAACGAAAATGAAGGGGAAATTTCAGCTTGTCAAACACAAGCAAATACATGTATGTATAGTAAAATTAAAGATTCCCTTACTATATATCCAACACCGTTACTGCTGAGTTATTGTGGACCAAATTTTAGTAAAAAAAATAGAGAAGCTATTGTGATCTTTAGTTTAAACTGTATTACTTTACATAGATTGTGAAACAAGTTCTCACAACTTATATTAAGCACTCTTGATTTTTTCCTGGAAACATTAACCAGCACTTGTGCCATGATAGGGATAGTGCTGAAAGTTAATTGTTGTATACAAACCAAGAACCTTTGATGTGGGAGGCTGGCAGTCTACATTATCACTACTGTCCCAACATTGATCTTAGCACTGCTGATGCATATGATAGTGATTAAGATCAGAATTCATAGAAGCTATACAGATGCTGCTGTCTGATTGTGGACCTACAGGCATTCTGTCTGCTGTTTCATGTAATAGTTTGACAGACTTATCTCTACCTATGCAGTTCATTGGTACATATAGTTTTATACCCTAACAAAATTTAGTTTCATTTAACCCTTTCCCAAACAAGCCCTGGTTTTTATGTGTCTGCAGTACAGGTCTTTTGAAAACACTGTGGGAAAAGGAGAAATTGCTCATTACGAGCAATTTCTCCTTTTCCCACAGTGTTTTCTACCTATTTGGAGAACTTTCTGTCATTTTCATCAAATTTAAAATTGTCATCTGCAAACTCTTACAATTTGGACCAGCCTAAAATTCATCATTTGGGAAAGGGTTAACTCTACCAAATGACAAAATTTTAGACTTGCCAAAATTGAAAGCATTTGCAGACAACAAAATAAATGTGACTTAATAATTGAAATTTATACGTGAAAGCTTAAAAAAAATTGTGGGAAAAGGAGAAAATGCTGGTTACCAGCATTTTCTCCTTTTCCTACAATGTTTTCAAAAGGCTTCTTCCTCAGGGTCGTTAAAAGTTGGGATTGTGTGGTAAAGAGATGACACGGTCAAAGGTTTGACTTAGCTGTAGATGAAAACCCAAGTTTTTTTACTAAGATCCATGATATTGTATGGAAGTTGTAATAGTTACAGCAATTTCGACAAAATTTTTTCACTTGTCCATATTGAAAGTATTTGCAGATGACAAATTTAGTGTGACTGTAATGATGGAATTTGTGTTTTAGAGGGTAGAAAACATTGTGGGAAAAGGAGAAAATGCTGTTTATCAACATTTTCTCTTTTTTTGCACATTTTCAAAAGCCTTATCCCTCCAGGCAGTGAAATAAGAGATTATTTGTTGAAGGTTTAAAAGAGTTTATAATGAAATAGATTTTTATATTTATTATATACCTGTAAGTTTTCCGGGTTAAATACATGCGTCGCACGCGGCTAAAATCACACACGATGGAAAAAAAATCTGTATTCCACTCAGTGGAATACAGTTCCAAATATGGTATGATGACGTCATTCTCGATTTGATTTTACGCAACGTAGTAAAATCAAGCATAATCTCAAGACGTGTTCAATCTATTTTTAGTAATGCCAAATCTTATTTTTCTGTGTGTGAAGATCTGCCCCAAAATAAATTTAAAGCATTATTCCAAGTCTAAAACAAAACATACGAATAATATTAATCAACTATTTGCCCTTTATTGAAAAAAGTACAATTGCAATGCAATATTAAACGAGATTATCGTGACATCAACTGTCGGCTGCTAGATCAAATATTATTGTTTTATATGTTAAGACAATGGGCGTGGTGGAAATAATACTAAATAAAATTCATCTGCCATTCATGAAAAAAAGATGTTAACGCCTACTAAACCAATTTTTCTTATAACTATGCTTCGTTTTCGAATAAAATTGTCACTAAATGCATATATTTTGGTTTTTGGTAGTTTAGGTATATAATAAATGGAATATTATGTTGTAGTGTGTTTCCTGGGGCTTGTATTAACTTCTCGCTGCGTGGGAAAATTTTGATATCGCGCTCGACCTTCGGTCTCGCATGATATCAAATTTTCCCACGCAGCTTGAAGTAAATACAAATAAAGCCCCAGGAAACACACTACAACATAATATTCCGTATGTATTGCAGGATCCAGCATTAAAGCATGGGTGGAGAACTGCGGCTATAATACCAGAGTTAGAGGTAGAGTATAGTCATCTATAAAACATGGATTTCTTTGAAGTTACATATTGAACCTGATACTCTTCATTAATCCTTTACCACACAATCCCAAAATTTTAACTACCCTGAGAAAGAGGCCTTTTGAAAACATTGTGTGATAAGGAGAAAATGCTGGTCACCAGTATTTTCTCCTTTTCCTGCAATGTTTCAAAAAGCCTTCTGGGTGGTAAAAACAGTGTGGTAAAGGATTAAAGGGGGGCATGTAGGCCATTAAGGAAATACAACTGAAAACAGATTTTTTCTTACGTTTGTCTTTCTTCTTTGTTAATAGTTTGCCAGCCATCACTTTACTGAATAAGATGAAGAACTATTTCTGGAGTATGGTGAGATTATAAAAGTCTGAATAGCCTCCTTTAAGAAGAAAACTTATGAAAGCATCACATAAAGTGGAGAAAATGATGATAATTATCATTTTTAGGCTAGTTGTTTTTTTAGAAAATGGCAGGTAGTGTCATGGCCCTGTTGTCATCTGCTTTATCGTTCAAAACTTTGACCTTCTGTAATATTTATGTCATTATTGAAACTATTATTGCAAACTCTGACTAGTATTTAACCATCCAAAAGGGAACCCATACAAGAAGGACAGGTAACCTTCAAAGTATTTTTGACACAGTTAAACCCTTTTTCAACGTAGAATTTTCACTGAAAATCAGGCAACTGCAACCAAGCATTGGCACCCACATACTGCTCTTGTTAAACTATTCTAACATTTTCTACCCATTCAAAGACGAGTTCCATCATTCAAGTCACATTTGATTTGTATTCTGCAAATGCTTGCAGTATTGAAAAATCAAAAATATTTAAAAAATTTTATTAAGATGAAGTTTCACTTCATATCGCCATCTTCTTTTGTTCACCTGTGCAATATGTATCCTTGTTAGAATACATACTGGTGGGTGGAATGAAGACAGAAAAACACACATGGATAGTATGGACACTTGAAGGTGGGACATTCAACATTTTTTTTTCTCATTCTAGTCTGAGATAGAAACCATGATGACTCCAGAGTATAGAGCTGATCTGAAATGGCTTATAGCCCTGCAGTATTTAATGGAAGAAATCCAGGTTTGTCTCAATAAAAACGACAATTATTACATAGAGATTTTTTTTTGTTGTTTTTGTTTTCAGTGAAACATCAAAATTTATTTCATCAAGTTTTGTTGGGACTGGAAATACAGGGGAAATGTCAGTTTTTCTGTACCAGTGAGTTTATCAGTTGCTAAATTTAGTGGTCAAAACAGAGAAATTATCAAACCCTAATCCACCATTATCTCCCAATAAACTACCAAAAAGCATGAAATGAAACTGAATTCTTTACCAAACAGTCCTAAGTTTTGTAAAACCTAAAGAAGATGGCCTTTGGAAACATGTTGGAAAAGGGAGAAAATGCTGGTTACCAACATTTTCTCCTTTTCCCACTGTTTTCTACCTTTTCAAAAATGAACCGCATAGTTTGAACCATGTTCAATTTTTTGTCTACAAATGCTTTGAAATTCACAGGTCTAAAATTGGGATGTCTGGTAAAGAGTTAACCTTTTACCACACAATTCCGAGGTTTAATGACCCTGAAGAAAGAATCTTTTGAAAACATTGTGGAAAAAGGAAAATATGCTGGTAACTGGTATTTTCTCCTTTTCCCACAATATTTTCTACCTTTCCACAGGCAAATCCAACATTTTGAACCATGTTTTATTTGTTGTCTGTGAATGCTTTGGATCTTGACAAGTCCAAAATTTTGTTGTTTGGTACAGAGTTAGCCAATCGTTTTATAGGGTATATGGAGAACTTTTCAAAACATATTACTAATTACATAAAGCACAAAGATTGGATTGGCAGAGAAATGAACCATGCTGTGGCAAAAGGGGGCTTAATGCATCTTCATGATCGATTATACCAAGCAAGTCATCACATAATCATGGATCCGCAAAACCCACTTTGTCTAACCAGCGACTGAATCATGAGGTAAACTGGTCCTTGGACATGCAGAAAATTGACCAATAGCAAACAGTTTTGGCCCAGGTCAGCCTGTGTAGACTGCATGGGCTGATCTGGTTGGATACATTAATGCATTAAGCCCCTTTTTTCTCAGAGCATGACTCAAATATTATTTTCCATTGATACAGAAACTACCTTCAACGTGAATTCAAGTGAAAACTTTGTAACATAAGTGGGAATTGGCAATTTCTAGAATTTTTTCTTTTGCCACAATGTTTTCCTGAAGTGTTTTTTGTTTTTTGCAAAATGGGAAAAAGGAAATTGTTTGCAGATGGTAAAATGATAACTGTTTCACAAGTTTGACTTTGCATCCATAAAGAGGACACCTTTTGCAAACATTGATCAATGGAAAAGAAGTTATTGCTTGTTACAAGCACTGGCTCCTTGTCCCTAAATATTATCCATATTGTTCGGAAAATACATCACATTTTTCTTTTCATCAAATGTATCTATCTTGTGCCATGTGTATGGGTATTTTGTTGTGCATTTTTTTTCTGTTCAATAATTAACCCTTTCCCAAACGACAAATTTTGGACTGGTCCAAATTGAAAGAGTTTGCAGACGACAATTTTAAATTTGATGAAAATGGCAGAAAGTTATCAAAAAGGACAGAAAACACTGTGGGAAAAGGAGAAATTGCTTGTTATGAGCAGTTTCTCCTTTTCCCACAGTGTTTTCAAAAGACTTGTACTGCAGACATGTGAAAACCAGAGCTTGTTTGGGAAAGGGTTAAGCCATGCTTTGGCAAAAGGGGGTTTAATGCATCTCTGTGATGCATTATACTTGGCAACTCATCACATAATTAGGGATCCATAAAATTCATTTTGTCTAACAAACAACTGAATCATGGAGTAGAATGGTCCTTGGACATGCAGCCCGCCTGGATAGCTTAATGATTAGTGTATCTGACTTGTGACCTGGTGGTTGCTGGTTTGATACCCCTTTGAGGCAAACTTTCTTTCAGATGATTTTTTGCTTGTCACGCCTGATGCATGTGAGAAAAGTAGTCAGTGACTTGGAGAGAAAGTTGTGTCAGTACTGGTGTGTAAAAGCCAGGAAACAAATGTGTAGGTGCATTGACTGCCGTGACATGACTAAAGCTGTTAAAACGGCATTAAATCCAAATACAAACAAACGAAACCTTGGATATGCATAAAATTTACAAATAGCAGAAAGTTTCAATCTATGTCAGCCTGTGCAGGCTGACATGGCTTTACACTTTTTGCTGATGCATTTAGCCCCCTTTTCACAGAGCATAACTCAATTTATTAAAGTTAGCTGTTATTGCCTATTTGATTTGAGCCATGCTCTGTGAAAAGGGGGCTTAATACATCTGCGAAAAGTATTGACCCAGGTCAGCCTGCGCATTCCGCTACAGGTCCAACTTTTCGCTACAGGTCAATTTTCTGTATGTCAAAGGACCATGTTACTTCATGATTAAGTCGGTTGTTAAAAAAGAATTGGCTATTATGGATCCATAATTATGTAATGGCTTGATAGATATCACTCATCACGGAGATGCATTAAGCCCCATTTTGCCAGAGCATGGCTCATTTGTTTGTTTGACTCTTTTACCACACAATCCCGACTTTTAACGACCCTGAGGAAGAAGGCTTTTGAAAACATTGTGGGAAAAGGAGAAAATGCTGGTTACCAGCATTTTCTCCTTTTCCCACAATGTTTTCTACCCTTCCTGTTTAAACAAATTTCAATTTTTCAGTCACATTTTTTTGTCATCTGCAAGTGCTTTCAATTTGGACCAGTCTAATATTTTTTCGTGTGATAAAGAGTTAAGAATTAGACACACATGTATATTGCTTCTATACAAATACTGGGCCATCCTAAGCTTACAATTTGTCATATATATACATATATATATATTTATTATATACATATATATTGTATATATAAAAGATAATGAATATGTTCAAATTTCTAATGGAAAATTACTTAGCCCTTTACCACACGATCCAAATGACCAAGTAAAAGATGGTTTAGGCAAACATTGTGGTAAAAGGAGGAAATACTGGTTACCAGCATTTCCTTTTTTTCCAGTTTTATTTTCTGACCTTCAGAGTTAAATCCCATTATTTGCAAAACATCTAATTTGTCATCAACAAATGTTTTCAATTTGAAATAGTCTAAAATTTTGTTGTCTGGTAAAGCTTTGAGTAACAAAGGAGCAGTGCTCTGTCAAAAGAGGGTTAAATGCATTTCCGTGATGCATTGTACCAAGCAAATTATCACTGAATTATGGATCTTTAAAATCTTTTTGTCTAACAACCAACCATAACATGAGCTAGAATGGTCCTTGGACATGCAGAAAATTAACAAATAGCAATAAGTTTCAACTCGTGTCAGCCTGCGTGGATTGCGCAGGCTGACGTGAGTCGATACTTTTTTTGCAGATGCATTAAACCCCCTTTACATAGAGCATGATTTATATCATTTTTGACTCTTTGGAAGCAAAATACATCAATGGACTTTTTAGTCAGGAGAGAAGATCCACACAATGCTATTTCAAGGCAAGTCTGACCTCTGAAAGCAGAAGTTAGTCCAATCTTGATCTGCATTGCGTTAAAAAAACTTTGGTCTTGCTTAGCTCTTGTAATATTTATGGTCAGTATTTTCTTATTTGCTCCGTAGGAATCGCAGAATACATTAAAGGTTTTTGATTTTCATTTTTGTGCACGCCCATTATTCTGCTTTTTGGCTCTCAGCATATCACTTTCCTTTCTCTTTATTTCCTCTGATATCCTACAATAGTATTCTCTTTTACAAGTATATAAGTATCCTTATGGTTCAACAGTTATCTATAATTATTCATAAAGCAAGGTTTGACTTATTATACCCCACTACATAATTTGTATGACAAGGTATTACTAATTATACCCAAACTAAATGAATTATGAGGAAACTTATTTGCAATTTTTTTTTTTTAATGGGGTGGGGATACTTTGTATCCACCCGTCTTTCTATTTACATGAACATAAGCAAACTTTTCTGTCAGTTTCGCTAACGTGACATTGCAAGTTGCATGTTTATTAACAAAAATCTTTAGGTGCGTTGGATGTATTTTTGGATGCTTGACTTAACCCTTTACCACATGACAAAATTTCAGACCTGTCCAAATAGAAATCATTTGCAGACCACAATTTCCTTGAAGCTCAAATGGTGCAATTTTTCTTTGATAGGGTAGAAAACATTGTGGGGAAAGGAGAAAATGCTGGTTACCAGCATTTTCTCCTTTTCCCACAATGTTTTCAAAAGGCTTCTTTCCCAGGGGTGTTTAAAGGTGGCATTGTACGGGAAAGAGTTAAAACATTGAAGAGTTGTCTCCTTGAACTTGTACATTTTTATCCCAGTTCACGTAACCTCACCAAACAGATCTTTGATGTGACAGGCCTGATCAAAAAGCCTTGCCTTTCAAAAACATTATTGGAAATAGAGAAATGCTGGTAACCTGCATTTTCTCCTTTTCCCATAATTTTTTCTACTCTTTCAGAGACAACTACCAACATTTGAGCAACATATACGATGGGTGTTCAATTTATTATGAAACTCTATGAAAACACAATAACAATGTATTTCAGCTTATAAAAACTCGTGCAAAGTAGTTAATTCATGTAAAATAGTGTATCATATACATGTTCATCAAATTTGAAGTCAAAATTCAATATGGTTAGACCAAAACTAAATGATTTAGTTGAGGGCATCATTTTAGGGTGTTTGACGGGAAAATTGTCCTACAGAAACATTGTGAAACAAGTAATGAACAGATGGGGCATAATGTTTCTGTTGCTACTGTGCATCGCATTAGCATGGTAAAGGTGTTATTAGAAATAATGTGTGCAAAACAGGTAAAAGTGGACCTTTTACAAAATGTCTTATAGCAGCTGCTGTTGAGGTAATACAGAAAATCCGTAATATGATTAAATTGGTGAACCCTCCCACAGAAAGAGAAATGGCAGGTGAGTGTGGAGTGTCTCTAAACAGAATTATATCCAAAATTCTAAAAGCCAAACTCAGAAAAAAATGCCTTTTTCATAGGCTTAGTGAGGCCCAGATTTTAAAACAACGTGCTCGATTGTGGCATCCATATCTCCGTCTTAACTGTGGAAAATGGAAAAAAGTAGTCACCACTGACAAGGCTATGTTCTGTGTGGGCGGTAGTTATGGTCGATGTTGTGTTTGCTATGTTCGTTCTAATGAGGCAGATCTAAAAAAATTGAAGTTCATAAAACACGGTGCATTTGCACCTGGCTTTATGGTTTGGGCTCATGTTACTTTCTGTGGCAAGAAATCTTTGATTTTTATCATTAAATGGGTGAAAGTCAATGCAAGCTATGACATAGGCAAGCTTCTATAGCCATTTCTGTCAAAGGATGTTCAGTGCCTTTTTCCAGGAAGAGAAATGATATGGTGTTCCATCAAGACTCGGCTTCTAGTCAAGCTGCTAAAATGACCATTGATTTCCTAAACAAACACAAAATAGATTACGGTATATAACTTCAGCAAAATGGATGCCAAAAAGCCCAGATGCAGCTCCCATGGACTTTGGTATTTGGGGCATACTGAAACGTAGGCTACAAAAACGCAAAATCTATACAATAACTGGTCTTAAAAAGGCTCTCAAAGACAAATGGAAGAAACTTGAGCAGTCATGCATAAACCAGACTTTAGAAAGCTGGCCTAGAGGGTGCAGAATGATTCACTATTGTCATGGATCCCAGATTGAGCATTTGTTGCAGTAAAATGTATGCGAGTAAATAATAAGGCTGTGTTTAAAACTGTTTCATAATAAATTGAACACCTCTCGTAATTCATCGTCTGCAACTGCTTTGACTTTGGAAAAGTTTAAGTTTCTGTCATTTGGTAAAGGTTTCATACGAATTTTAAGGTGGAAGACTACCGATAGTCCAAGTTGAAAGTACTTGCAAATGACAAAATAAATGTGACTCAGAATCAGAAATTTTTTCAGGGAAGAAAACTGTGGAAGATGGAGAAAATGGTGGTTACCAGCATTTTCTCCTTTTCTCATAATGGTTTCAAAAGTCTTCTTTCTCAGGGTTGTTAAAAGTCGGGATCGTGTGGTAAGGGATAGAAGATTCTTTTTGGGGTGTCTGACTTTAAACATTGAAGAAGTAAACATTCATCATAACCTGTAAAGACATTCGAATTTGCAGTGAGGATATATATTTTGAGTGAACAGCTTTTGAACTTGTCCAGTATCTGGAGAATTTGTAGATTATATATTCTGTCTAAAAGCTGTCCAAGTAGTTTGACAGAAACAAATCAGCTTTGAATTTGGAAAAGTCTAAAATTTTGTCGTTTGGAAAAGGATTAAGATGTGAAAGGAGATTTAAGTGTTAACTCTTTACCAGATGACACAATTTTAGACAAGTCCAATGGAAAGCATTTGCAGACAATAAATGTGCATGAAACGTTAGGATTTATTTTTGGCTTAGTAGAAAGCACTAAATGGAAACTTACCAGCATTTTCTCCTTTCCCTATGTTTTCAAGAGGTGTTCTTCTTCAGGGTCGTTAAAACTCCAGATTGTTAGGTAAAGGGTTAAGCTTGCACTCATCAAGCAAATTTCAAGATAACTATACCTAGACAGTAGAGTGCAGGTGTAACTGAAACTAGAACAGTTCTTTATTCATCTACTAGTATCTGTCTATCTGTAGCTTTTTCTTTCTTGTTCTTGTTATACCTTAGAGTGCCAAATGAACCTAACAGACATTTTCATGCCAGAAATAAGACCGGAATAATTGCAAGGCTGCTTCTGTCTATGGTGTTTCAGGAATACGGATGGTGTAAATAAACAAGAGGGCCATGATGGCCCTGTATTGCTCCACTGGCTTATAAATATAAACCATGAAGAGAGTCTTCACTATATAAGCCCTTATAAAACTTTGACCCCAGGGCTACAGTCGGACTAAATGGGGAATATGTGTATTAGAAGAATAACATGCCAAATTTGGGAGTTCTTGGCCTTATGGCTAGTAACAAGATGGTTTCTGAACTTTTCACTCCATAAACCCATGTAAAACTTGTGACCCCTGGTGCAGGGCCAAACTTGATCCTAGGGCTGTAACTTGGGCCCTCTTTGTAGTTGTCCACTAGATAATGCTATAATTATGCAAAATTTGGTAGCCTAAGCCTTATGGCTATGTACACCAAGATTTAAAAGTTTTCCCTATGTAAGCCTATGTAAATCTTGTGAACCCCCCCCCCACACCCAGCATGAGGCCAAATTGACCCCAGGACTATAATTTGGGCACTTTTGGTTGACCCCAACTAGATCAAGCTAAATGCAAAATTTGGTAGCTCTAGGCCTTATGGCTAGGTACTGAAAGATTTTTAAAGTTTTCTCTATATAAGCCTATGTAAAACTTGTGACCCCTGGGGCAGAGCCAATTTTGACCCCAGGGCTATAATTTCAAGAAACATGATAGAGGTTTACTACATAAAGCTACATGCCAAATTTGGTAGCCCTATGCCTTATATTTTCAGACAAGAAGATTTTTAAAGATTTCCAATATTTTTCAGTTTTGTTGCCATGGCAACCAGAGTTTTTGATGGAATCAAATTCTTTCAAGAAATTCTGAAGAGGACCATGGCAGGATCATTTCTGTGAAGTTTCATGAAAATTGGATGGGTAGTTTCAGAGAAGAAGATGTTTGAAATAAAAGTTAGCGCACGGACGGACGCACGCACGCACACACGGACGGACGACGGACACCGGGCCATGACATAAGCCCGCTGGCCTTCGGCCAGTGGAGCTAAAAATCAGACCTTACATTTTGAGGTTTTGGTTTGTATTGGAGTTTATCGCCATTTTAACAGCTCAGGTCATGTTATGGTGGTCACTGATGTTTCCTGGCTTTCTCACACCAGTACTGACACAGCTTTCCTTCCAAAGCCACTGACTACTTTCTCACATGCATCAAAGGTGAGAGGCAAAAAAATCCCCAGAAAGGAAGTTTGCCTCAACCGGGTATGGAACTCACAACCACCAAGTCACGAGTCAGATTTACTAACCACTGAGCTACCCAGGTGGGCTACATTTTCAGAAGTCTAATCTAATCTTGACCTACACTGGCCACAGAGGCAACAGAGGCAAATTTTCAGGAGTCTTATTTTGATCTACACTGGCCACAGAGGCAACTATTGTTGGAAATTGGGAATTAGGGGCTAAAAATGGGTTTAGAGGCTCTAAATCATCATTTGAGCAAATTTTCTCTCTCCTTGTGACATTTTGTTGCCTATTGTGAACTCCCTTGACTGTTTTATTTTGCCTTAGAATATCTTGTTTTATTTTTCTATGACTCACATTCAGAAGCCCTGTAAACCTCGTAGTCAATCTCTGTTTATAAATTTTTGTGTTCAAACTGAGCATCACATATCACACATTTAAGTCATATTCATTCAATACTAGCCTGGGTCCAGGGGCCTATAATTTCTTTACCCTTTGCCACACAATCCCAACTTTTAATGACCCTGAGAAAGAAAGCTTCTGAAAACATTGTGGGAAAAGGAGAAAATGCTGGTAACCAGCATTTTCTCCCTTTCCCACAATGTTTTCTACCCTACCCAAATCAAAATTCACTTTGTAATTCACATTTATTTTGTTGTCTACAAATGCTGCCAGTTTGGATGAGTCTAAAATTTTGTCATTTGGTAACGAGTTAAACCTTTACCAAAAGACAAAATTAGAGACTTGTCCATATTGAAAGCGTTTGCAGACGACAAATTAACTATTGCTCAAGTGGTGAGATTTGTCTTTGATAGGATAGAAAACATTTTGGGAAAAGGAGGAAATGCTGGTTACCAGCATTTTCTCCTTTTCCAACAATGTTTTCGAACGTCTTCTTTCCCAGGGTCGTGAAAACCAGGGATTGTTTGGTAAAGGGTTAATCACTCTGTATTGCAGTATTCTTATCATCATCTATATAGATCTTCCGTAGTAATCTACCGTATTAATCTGTTCTTGAATTTTTAGTATAACCACTCTTGACTGTAAAAAGAAAAGATGATCAGACTGGAAATGATGGCTAATTCAGTACACTACAATAATTGTAACTTACTAACTTGTAGTGCTTTGTTTTCTCTTTCTTGTTTTTAGCTCACCTGAGCACATAGTGCTCAGGGTGAGCTATTGTGATCGATCGTTGTCCGGCGTCCGTCCGTCCGTCCGTCCGTGAACAATCACTTAAAAAATCTTCTCCTCTGAAACCGCCCAACAGATTTCAGTGAAACTTCACAGAAATGATCCTTAGGTGATGCACTTTCAAAATACTTCAAAGATTTGAATTCCATGAAGAACTCTGGTTGCCATGGCAACCGAGAGAAAAAACTTTAAAAATCTTCTTGTCCCAAACCGTAAGGGCTAGAGCTCTCATATTTGGCGTGTAGCATCATCTATTGGCCCTCTACCAAAATACTTCAAATTATGGCCCTAGTGTTGAAAATGGCCCTATGTTGTGGGTTCTCGGATTTCACATAGAGATAAAGAAGGAAATCTTTAAAAATCTTCTTGTCCCAAACCATAAGGGCTAGAGCTCTCATATATGGCATGTAGTATCATCTAGTGGCCCTCTACCAAAATACTTCAAATAATGGCCCTAGTGTTGAAAATGGCCCTATGTTGTGGGTTCTCGGATTTCACATAGAGATAAAGAAGGAAATCTGTAAAAATCTTCTTGTCCCAAACCGTAAGGGCCAGAGCTTTCATATTTGGCATGTAGCATCATCTAGTGGCCCTCTACCAAAATACTTCAAATTATGGCCCTAGTGTTGAAAATGGCCCTATGTTGTGGGTTCTCGGATTTCACATAGAGATAAAGAAGGAAATCTTTAAAAATCTTCTTGTCCCAAACCATAAGGGCTAGAGCTCTCATATATGGCATGTAGTATCATCTAGTGGCCCTCTACCAAAATGCTTCAAATTATGGCCGTAGTTATGAAAATGGCCCTATGTTGTGGGTTCTCGGATTTCACATAGAGATAAAGAAGGATATCTGTAAAAATCTTCTTGTCCCAAACCTTAAGGGCTAGAGCGTTCATATTTGGCATGTAGCATCATCTAGTGACCTTCTACCAAAATACTTCAAATTATGGCCCTAGTGTTGAAAATGGCTCTATGTTGTGGGTTCTCGGATTTCACATAGAGATAAAGAAGGAAATCTTTAAAAATCTTCTTGTCCCAAACCATAAGGGCTAGAGCTCTCATATATGGCATGTAGTATCATCTAGTGGCCCTCTACCAAAATACTTCAAATAATGGCCCTAGTGTGGAAATTGGCCCTATGTTGTGGGTTCTCGGATTTCACATAGAGATAAAGAAGGAAATCTGTAAAAATCTTCTTGTCCCAAACCTTAAGGGCTAGAGCTTTCATATTTGGCATGTAGCATCATCTAGTGGCCCTCTACCAAAATACTTCAAATTATGGCCCTAGTGTTGAAAATGGCGCTATGTTGTGGGTTCTAGGATTTCACATAGAGATAAAGAAGGAAATCTGTAAAAATCTTCTTGTCCCAAACCATAAGGGCTAGAGCTTTCATATTTGGCATGTAGCATCATCTAGTGACCCACTACCAAAATACTTCAAATAATGGCCCTAGTGTTGAAAATGGCCCTATGTTGTGGGTTCTCGGATTTCACATAGAGATAAAGAAGGAAATCTTTTAAAATCTTCTTGTCCCAAACCATAAGGGCTAGAGCTCTCATATATGGCATGTAGTATCATGTAGTGGCCCTCTACCAAAATACTTCAAATAATGGCCCTAGTGTGGAAAATGGCCCTATGTTGTGGGGTCTCGGATTTCACATAGAGATAAAGAAGGAAATCTGTAAAAATCTTCTTGTCCCAAATCATAAGGGCTAGAGCTCTCATATATTGCATGTAGTATCATGTAGTGGCCCTCTACCAAAATACTTAAAATTATGGCCCTAGTGTTGAAAATGGCCCTATGTTGTGGGTTCTCGGATTTCACATAGAGATAAAGAAGGAAATCTTTAAAAATCTTCTTGTCCCAAACCATAAGGGCTAGAGCTCTCATATATGGCATGTACAGTCAAACCTGGTGATCCGTCCACCTCCATTCAGCGTGAACCTCCACTTAACGGCCAGTTCAATGTCCCCCCAACTACTTTTACTCTATATGAACCTTTATTCAACACGCACCCTTGAAACGCACGCAACGGCCGCCGAAATCGTGTCCCATTTTTCAAAACAACCTGGTATGTAGCGGCCAGTAACCAACGTAAGTCGGACTGCTAACTTATACTTCACACTTAGTGTACTTCTCACATCCGACCGTTTTCGGATTAACAGCTAGAGTGTCAAAATCGAACAATCATATACACACGTCGCCAATCAACAGGTGTATGCATATAACCTGATATCCTCTAGAACGGGTTATTTTGATGCAATTGATGATTTCGTAAGCTATTATTCCCGATTTGTCAAAAATTTTGACGTTAGAAATCAAATGTAAATTACCCGAGTCAGACTACCAAAAATGTTTTTCTGCTTTCGATTTAATTTGAAATTAGGTAACGTACGTGTAGCAGCCTCGACATCTTGTTTGTCTGCTTACTTCTAAAAGGTGAGAAAAGATTACAGAAAACTGTCCTAACAACCGATTGCATCCAAATTAGTATAGGTTATTACCTATGCTGGTGTGTTTAAGAAATTGTCTTTGATGACATTAATTTTAATTGACGATTACACCTGTGTCACGTTTTAATTGACCAGTAAACCTACGACTGTTTGATCTTTATGGCAAATCATCTTTCGACCATTCCATTGTTTTGATTGGTGATTATACCAAAGATGCAGATTTCTTATGTTTTGACCGTACGATTTGTCTATTGTATTTTTGACTCGAGACTGTTAACATCATATTTGGAGTTTGAATTAGATCCAACTGTTTCTTTGTTTTTCCCTGGCATATGTGCATATGCATGAACATGCACATGTGTACTTACATTTGTCTTGGGTATGTATGCACATGTACATGTATATATACATGTACCCCAGCCCTTCATAAATGTTTAGGAAAAGATAACTCCGAGAACATCTTGCGTGATCGACCTCTTTTAAGCGATTTTGGAAGGGCCCTTGACCGCTTGCTTAAGACAGGTTTGACTGTAGTATCATCTAGTGGCCCTCTACCAAAATACTTCAAATTATGGCCGTAGTGTTGAAAATGGCCCTATGTTGTGGGTTCTCGGATTTCACATAGAGATAAAGAAGAATATCTGTAAAGATCTTCTTGTCCCAAACCTTAAGGGCTAGAGCATTCATATTTGGCATGTAGCATCATCTAGTGATCCTCTACCAAAATACTTCAAATTATGGCCCTAGTGTTGAAAATGGCCCTATGTTGTGGGTTCTCGGATTTCACATAGAGATAAAGAAGGAAATCTTTAAAAATCTTCTTGTCCCAAACCATAAGGGCTAGAGCTCTCATATATGGCATGTAGTATCATCTAGTGGCCCTCTACCAAAATACTTCAAATAATGGCCCTAGTGTGGAAATTGGCCCCATGTTGTGGGTTCTCGGATTTCACATAGAGATAAAGAAGGAAATCTGTAAAAATCTTCTTGTCCCAAACCGTAAGGGCTAGAGCTTTCATATTTGGCATGTAGTATCATGTAGTGGCCCTCTACCAAAATACTTCAAATTATGGCCCTAGTGTTGAAAATGGCCCTATGTTGTGGGTTCTCGGATTTCACATAGAGATAAAGAAGGAAATCTGTAAAAATCTTCTTGTCCCAAACATTAAGGGCTAGAGCGTTCATATTTGGCATGTAGCATCATCTAGTGACCTTCTACCAAAATACTTCAAATTATGGCCCTAGTGTTGAAAATGGCTCTATGTTGTGGGTTCTCGGATTTCACATAGAGATAAAGAAGGAAATCTTTAAAAATCTTCTTGTCCCAAACCATAAGGGCTAGAGCTCTCATATATGGCATGTAGTATCATCTAGTGGCCCTCTACCAAAATACTTCAAATAATGGCCCTAGTGTGGAAATTGGCCCCATGTTGTGGGTTCTAGGATTTCACATAGAGATAAAGAAGGAAATCTGTAAAAATCTTCTTGTCCCAAACCGTAAGGGCTAGAGCTTTCATATTTGGCATGTAGCATCATCTAGTGGCCCTCTACCAAAATACTTCAAATTATGGCCCTAGTGTTGAAAATGGCCCTATGTTGTGGGTTCTCGGATTTCACATAGAGATAAAGAAGGAAATCTTTAAAAATCTTCTTGTCCCAAACCATAAGGGCTAGAGCTCTCATATATTGCATGTAGTATCATGTAGTGGCCCTCTACCAAAATACTTCAAATAATGGCTCTAGTGTGGAAATTGGTCCTATGCTGTGGGTTCTCGGATTTCACATAGAGATAAAGAAGGAAATCTGTAAAAATCTTCTTGTCCCAAACCATAAGGGCTAGAGCTTTCATATTTGGCATGTGGCATCATCTAGTGGCCCTCTACCAAAATACTTCAAATTATGGCCCTAGTGTTGAAAATGGCCCTATGTTGTGGGTTCTCGGATTTCACATAGAGATAAAGAAGGAAATCTTTAAAAATCTTCTTGTCCCAAACCATAAGGGCTAGAGCTCTCATATATGGCATGTAGTATCATGTAGTGGCCCTCTACCAAAATACTTCAAATAATGGCCCTAGTGTTGAAATTGGCCCTATGTTGTGGGTTCTCAGATTTCACATAGAGATAAAGAAGGAAATCTGTAAAAATCTTCTTGTCCCAAACCGTAAGGGCTAGAGCTTTCATATATGGCATGTAGCATCATCTAGTGACCCTCTACCAAAATACTTTAAATTATGGCCCTGTTGTTAAAAGTTGACCCTATGTTGTGGGTTCTCGGATTTCACATAGAGATAAAGAAGGAAATCTTTAAAAATCTTCTTGTCCCAAACCATAAGGGCTAGAGCTTTTATATTTGGCATGTAGCATTATGGTGTTGAGCTGAGTTGCATTTCAGGTGAGCGATTTAGGACCATCATGGTCCTCTTGTTAAATAAAGGGCCTTATTTTCATTTTCTCGCTACCTGTGAATTTAGTAGGCATGCTCTATGAAAAGGGGATTTAATGCATCTACAAAAAATATTGACCTAGGTTAGCCTGCACAGTCCATCCATGCTGACTGGAGTCAAAACATTTTGCTATTGGTCAATTTTCTACATGTTAAAGGACATTCTACCTCCAAATTAAGCCAGATGTTAGACAGAATGGCTTTTATGGATCTAGAATTATGTGAAGACTTGCTTGGTATAATGCATCACAGAGATACATAAAACCCCCTTTTGCCAGGGTATGGCTCAATTTATTTTCAGCTGAATTAATTTAAGGATGAATATGAGTTCATAGGATTGGACCTTGGTTATTTAATTTTATATGATTTTACCATCTATGCTCACATAAAGACATACATTTTACTTACAGCATGACACTTATAATATTTTATCGGATTGTTGGTGTTCTGTTGCCATTTGGATTCTTTCGTCATCTATTTTCCGAATAATTGATACACATAATTAGATTCTATTCTCAAGCATATTTTTTTTTTATTTAAAAAAAAAATTGGTAAACATCAAGAACAAGGCTTGAGCAGAAACGCTGATGAAAAATTTTCATTGAAACTTAAATGTGTTGTTAAGAGTTATTCCACTTTGGTGAAATTATAAGATAAGCAATTAATTTAGTGTCAGTACAGTAAAAATTGCTAAACTTGGGTCTTCACTTTAAATATTGATTTTTACATTTAACCTTGTTTTCCAAAAAAATCCTGTGTTTCAACGATCCTGATGAAGAAAGCTTTTGAAAACAATAATGGGAAATGTAGAAAATGCTGGGACCAGTTTTCTACCTTCTCACATGGAGAAAAAACCTTGAGAACTTGATCGAGTTCGTCATCAACTAATGCATTCAGTTTGGTAAAGAATTTTGTTGTATGGTAAAGGTTTGAACTGCCAGGTATTATTATTTATTTTTTATAAATTCACTTTTTTGTTTTTTCAACAAAAAACATCCTCCCTCAGTTCATTTCTTCAATGTTTGGAGAAGTAACTTGAAGGGCACATGAGAAGTCATTTTATCATAATATCTTACTATAGTTATTTTGATTCTATCAGCATTATCTAGGTATAATCTCAGATGTGAATATAGATTTTAAAGGCTCAGTTTGTATTTTTGTTCCAGGAAGCTGGGTGTAAAGACTTGGTTGACGATTTACTGAAGGAACGAGAAGAGCTAAGGTAAGCCGTCAAATATTAACTCTTTACCAAACAACACATTGCAATTGTCCAGATTCAAAGGTTATGTAGATGACAAATCAATCTGCCTATAATCGAGGAATTTCTCTAAGAAAAGGAAGAAAACATTGTGGGAAAAGGAGAAAATGCTGGCTACCAGCATTTTCTCCTTTACCCACAATGTTTTGAAAATTCTTTTAACCCTTTACCTCACGAAAGAAAAATATAGACTGATCCAAATTGAAAGCATTTGCAGACGGCAATTTCATTATGGCTCAACTGTTGAAACTTGCATTCAAATGAATGCAAGTTTCGACACTTGAGCTATAATGAAATTGCCGTCTGCAAATGCTTTCAATCTGGTAACCAGCACTTTCTCCTTTTCTCACAATGTTTTCAAAAGTGTTCTTTTTCTACGGCGGTAAATCTCTGGATTGAATGGTAAAGTGTTAAAGGTTCACTGAAACTTTTTTGATTGTGGGGTAAAGAGTAAACCATCAGACTGATTGATTGTTTGAAGGGTATTTTAAATTGCTATCAACAGTATTTCAGTCATGCTACGCAACAGCTCACATATTCATGTATGTCCTGGGTTTCATCAGGATTAGGCTAGGGCTCTGAAATATCTCTCAGGTGAGGCTTGAACCCAGGGCCTCCAGGTCAAAAATCCTACACTTAACCCCTGAATCACCCAGGACCCCTTTAGAGTGCCTAATAGACATTTTCATCGTAGAAATAAGACCAAATTAATTTCATTTTCTAGGTTGTTTTTGTCCAGAATGCCTTAACAAAGTGGATGGTGTTGAACAAAGATCAGACTGCACATCTTGTGTGACCCAATCTTGATCTCCATTGGTTGGGAGGGATATTTGTGAAAGGCAGCTGAAGGGTTATCATTAATTGTCATTTTTAAGCTGAGCAAGAAATTTGAAACTTATTTAACCCTTTACCAAAAGACATGATTTTAGCCTTGTCTAAATTGATAGCATTTGCAGACAACAATTTCAGTGCGGCTCAAATGGTAGAATTTCTCTTTGATAGGGTAGAAAACATTGAAAAGGAGAAAAAGCTTGTTATCAGTATTTTCTCCTTTTCCCACAATTTTTTCAAAAGGCCTCTTTCTCAAAGTCGTTAAAAGGTGGCATTGTGCGGTAAAGGGTTAATCATAATTTCATTAACCTCGCAAAATAATATCTTGCCATGAAAGCTCATCTCTTCCTTTATATCCTATTTAAGTCTAAATTTTATTTTCTACGAATTTTACCATCTTTAGCAATAGTGAATCTATTTTCATTTACTCTTTACCAAATGACTAAATTTTGGACAAGACCAAATTGAAAGCATTTGCACACAACAAAAAAAAATGTAGCTCAATCACATTGTGGGAAAAGGAGAAAATACTGGTTCTCACAATGTTTTCAAAAGTTCTCTTTCTAAAATTTGGAATTGTGTGGTCAAGGGTTAATGAAATAAAGTTTGAGTATGATCTCTGGGCATAAACTTACTGTGTCTTGACTGTTGCCTTCAAGATTTCGTAAATGATTGATAGTACATAAATGGCACTCACCTCTCATATTTAGAGAATTTCTTAACTCTTTACCAAACAATCCTGTATTTTCACATCCCTGAGGAAGAGGCCTTTTGAAAACATTGTGGGAAAAGGAGAAAATGCTGGTAACCAGCATTTTCTCCTTTTCCCACAATGTTTTCTACCCTGTCAAAAAACCTTAAGTTCATATGTACCACTTTCAAATTTGTCGTCTGCAGATGCTTTCAATTTGGGAGGGGCTAAAATTTGTCATTTGGGAAAGGGTTTTGCACACAATCCCAAGTTTCAATGACATTGAGGAAGAAGGTTTTCAAATGAAAATGTTGTGCGTATAGGAGAAAATGCTGATAACCAGCATTTTCTCCTTTTCCCATATTGTTTTCTACCAGTTATAGGACAATTTCTCCATTTGAGCCACATCAACTTTGTTGTCTGCAATTGCTTTGGATTTGGACTAGTCCAAAATTTTTCCATGCGGTAAAGGGATAAAATAGCATTTTTCTGTAGATCTTTATGTTGGAGTCCATTGAAACTTGGCAGTATCAAATTTGGTCAAACTTTTAACCCTTTACCAAACAACATAATTTTAGATGTGTCCAAATTAAAAGCAGTTGCAGATGACAATTCAAATGTGGCTGAAAAATTGAAATTTGTTTTTGAAGGGGTTGAAAACATTGTGGGAAAAGAAGATGTTGGTTACCAGCATTTTCTCCTTTTCCCACAATGTTTTCAAAAGACTTCTTTCTCAGGGTCGTTAAAAGTTGGGATTGTGTGGTAAAGTGTTAAACAAGTTTTTACGTAGTTATATGGTAAGGAAAACTTTTGACTCTCCTTGTTTAGACAACAAACCTTCTCAAATATGGTTTAAACCTTTGCAAAACGACAAAATTTTGGACTCAACCAAGTTGAAAGCATTTGCATACGACAAAATAAATATAGCTGTAGTTCTGATTTCTGTCTTTGATAGGGTAGGGAACATTGTGGGAAAAGGAGAAAATGCTGGTTACCAGCAATGTTTTTTAAAGCCTTCTTCAGGGTTGCTAAAGCACAGGATTGGATGGTAATGGGATAATCAGTGATCATGTTTAAAACCTCAAGCATTCAAATGTTGACAAAAATGGACACTTTCATAAAAATATCGTCTTGTATTTCAGGAAACAATTAAAAGGCATGTGCAATAAGAGATTTGGCAGCATGTTTAGAACACATCACAATCCTACGTACTTTAGCCGACGCCTGGCAAGATTTGCCGATATATACATGTCGAGACCAACGAACCTGTTGCAGTTTTCTGTGGATCACACATTTTACCCGAGACGAATGGCATTACCACACGAACCTCTACCATTTGGCGACTACTCCCATAGAAATTGTTCTAATATATATCAGTAATTGTGTTTTGATGTTTATTGGTTTTAAACCATTTTTATGTTCAGTAATTATCATTAAGCTTCTTGTGTTGAAAAGTTTTATCATCCAGAGAAATTTTTTACTTTTTAACTCTTTACCAGATGACAACATTTTAGACTAATACAAAATTGAAGGCATTTGCAAACAACCAATTAAAATTTTGGCACGTCGGATTGCTTTTTGCTCCTAAAGCAGTAGAAAACACAGTGGAAAAAGGAGAAAATACTGGTTATTTGCAGCTGAGAAATTTAATGTGGCTCAAAACGTCATTTTGTAAAGAGGAGAAAACAGTATGTGTAAAGTGTTTTTTTTTTACCTTTTCCGATGACGATTTTAAATGCCATATTTCCTAGGGTTGTAGGAGCTTTCTATTGCTGCAGAAGCAGATTTTGAAAACAGTGCAAGATATGGAGCAAATTTTAGCTCAAAGCAGTTGCTCCTTTTCTCATTATGTTCTCCATTTCATGTAAAAGATAACTTTTCTTTAATAGTTTCTCCAATATAGCACTTCTGTAAATGTTAAATTTACTCTAAAAGTAGCCCATCCCAAATGGCTTACCAGGAATTTTTAGCAGGTAGAATGCTGTTACATATTTTATGATTAACCCTTTACCACACAATCCGTGTTTTAATGACCCTGAGATAGAAATCTTTTGGAAACATTTTGGGAAAAGGAGAAAATGTTGGTAACCAACATTTTCTCACTTTTTCTTCCATGTTTTGGACCCTATTAGAGAACTTCAGTTAAATAGTACCAGGTTGGGATTTGTTATCTACAAATGCTTTCATGTTTGAAGATCTAAGTTTTTTGGTTTGGGAAAGAGTTAAGAGTAATATGTATAGAATTATCACACAAGCTTTACATAGAGGGAGTGATTTGATTATAGAATTGAAAATATTAATTATTCTCCACTGAACCCGATGTTATGGATACTCATTAGAATTAGATGTTATGGATACTCATTAGAATCGTATTGTAACGACCCTGGGATACGGGGGTAAGGTAGCCTGGACTGACTGACTGACTTGCCGACCCAGGCCGTGCCAAGCGGGATTTCGGTGTCAAACTTTGGTAGAGTGATTGACTGAACAACACTGGATAAACTTAAACGATGAAATTTAATTGGATAGAAAGTTAGACGAATACCACCTTTCTCACACCTCACACACTACCGGAAGCATGACGCGCACAATTCACTACAAGAAATAAATGTCTACAACTAAAAATAATAATTCGCGTATCCCTTCACCTATGGAGATCGTAACGCCGGTGTCCCTAAGCGTCGAGACCTGGCGCAGTACTATGAAAGGTTGCCGGCCATAACCCAGTAATTCCCAAAGCCAGCTCTAACTATCAGCGCGACCATTTATCATTTACCATGTACTGCCCAGTAGTGTCTCTTCCCACAACAAAGGACGCCCACCCCGTACGTCTCGAAGTTCCTCGGGTTTCTCCCCCAAAATAAGGAAACAAACTAAACGGTATGAATACACAGTCACTACGCCCCTTTAAATGCAAAACAGGAATATTATGGTCGAAACACTCACTTCATTTTGATTACCACAAGAATAACTTAGTGAAATGGAATGAGTATATCAAGATTTCGTTTTGTTCTTTTGGTGACAACTTAATGTTGTGGACCGGAACCAAGAGTCGCAGAACCGCTCAAAACGCTTCCTTATATAGGTTTCAGCTGGACAGTTGTCAAGGACTGTCCAGAAATTCTCACACTTCATTGGTTAATTCGTCAAGGTTTCCAAGCGAGTGAATCTGTCCAGGAAACCTACCAATGAATCGAGTCTGTCCAGGAATACGGCTTCCTGATTGGTCGATGGTTTACAATGTAACATAACGATAAAATCCGAGCACCCATGGACCGAATGAAAGTCAACATGGCTCTCAATTTCAAGTTGATAGAAGTTTCTTTGGATGCTTATCATTGTAAATTATGGGTCATAAATACAGTAAAAGAAAAGGAGATAAGATTCTGTCATCAAAATATGAAGCACATTCACGACAACCAAGTTGTGTGAATACCACGGTAATTGTGGCGAATGACAGAATGTAAAGCGACAGTCACAACGGTAATCTCATTTGTTTCGATCAACATACATAATAGTTCATATCGTCCATGAATATTCCTCACTTTACGGGCGTAAATGACTGATTGATTTGCGAGCATGCTTCCGAATAGGACAAAAACACAACAGAGATTTACAATTAAGACATCAAATCCATATTTACAAAAAGAAGCCAGAATCTTGCATCGACACAGAAAGGTTCGGATCAAAGCATAACCTGACTTTATGTCAGGTATGCTTCACATCCCCCCGCCTTTCAAAAAGTTCGTCCCGAACTTAAAGACAGACAGAGAAGGCATATAATGCAAGATAAAGTTTCAAACGTTATATACAAAATATTTCTTAATGTAAGGTAATAAATTA
The DNA here is from genome assembly GCA_945859785.2 of Tridacna gigas. NCBI lineage: Eukaryota > Metazoa > Mollusca > Bivalvia > Cardiida > Cardiidae > Tridacna > Tridacna gigas. Next base: position 40,383,800 of record OX244043.2, read on the forward strand.
GACAAAATTCAACATATCAAGTTGCATATCCCTTAATGTAAGGTATTAAATAAGACAAAATTTAATTTAACAAGTTGTATATCCCTTAATGTAAGGTAGTGAATTAAATTAGTAAATTACTAATGTATTGAGCAAAATCTCTCAATTCATCTTCATTGACATAAAGAGAGAAAGATTAAAAAAAAAAAAATGATGACATGAAAAAAAAAAAGGTTTACAATGAATTTGACCTTGACAATTCTGATTACAATGTATATTTCCCAGATAAAATTATATTTACTTGGGAAAGGTCAAGATATTACATTAAAAAGAAAAACATCATTTCCGTACAGAGACAACTTCCACACATCTAACATTCTTGGACACCACATTACAAGTTACAATAAACATAGATTTTGTGATACCTACTCTTTTCTTTCTATACTTATCAATTGCCTAAGAATTAATCCTTTCTTTCAAAATTAATTCATATGCAAATTGTAAGACTTTGACATATTGGTTACTTTGATTGCAAATACGCCCTATAAACAAACATTTCTTTTACAAATAATCTTTGCAGTATATAGGAATTTACTATTTGGCTAATAATTCTTGTTAAAGACTTTAACTTTCCTGAAGAAATTAAAGCTGTTATGGAACATATCAAATGTAAACAATTCAAACATTTTCAACCATCCTAAACATTTGCCTTGTTTACACTGTATATCATCTACCAACACATTGTTAGAATTTTCAAAGCATAATCATTGCTGAACTGTGTGGGAAATTCATAATTACTACTCAACCTACTTAATTAAAAAAATTACATGAGGTAAAAAAAAAAAATATATAATACTTCTTCTTTTTTCGTTCACATATTCATGTTATGAAATGGGAGGGGAATTAACCACTTCCTGGTATATTACCAGTACTTTAACTAGATATGAGGAAAAAAAAATGCAAGGAGTAGTGGATTTTTTTTTTTTTTTTCTTTTTTCTTTTTACTTTATCATCATGTCACTTATTCATGTAAAAGGAGAGGCATTTACCATTTCCTGGGCATTACCAGTACTTTACCAACAGTCTTCAGCCTTGAAGGTGGAGAGAACATTAGTTATCAATCTCTAAGTCTTCTGGCAGACAGGTTTTTCTATCCAGAAGGAGGACAGAGCATACTTAGTGCCATCAGGCAAAGTAGCCTCCTCCACCCTCTGGATACAAAGTAAGTTTGAAGGAATAAATTTTACTTTCGGATTTGAGACCCCTGCCTGTAACGCCCTAGTTTTTGCCTCATTTAGTACTTCTGCCACCTCTCCACCCTCATATACTGAAGGGGCACCCAGAAAAAAGAAATTTGGATCATTTGCAAAACGATCATTTACCCTCTCCTTGACTTTGTTTGTTTTCTTACCACTCTCCTTCCGTGCCACTTTCTTCCTCTTGAACCTGACCTGACGCTCCATCAGCTGGATTATCTCATCCACCACCTCCCTTGTCCTCCTATCATTCTTCTCCTTCTTCGACTCTACATCAACCCACTCCTCTACGTTCTTGTCCTCTTCCTTCTTCTCTGAATCCTGGTCTGATCTTTCTTCTTTTCCTTTCTTCAGTTCTTCCTCCACCACCTCTTCGCTGTTTCTCTCCACTTCCATCTCATCTTTCCCATTTTCTGCGCTCTCTTGGTCTCCTTGTCTGACACTTTCCTCCTCCTGGGCCCCTCCAATTTCTTCAATACACCTCTCCGCTATCCTTTCCTTTAGACCTTGAGCCACTAATAGGTCCTCTTCCTTCCCAGTTTCTCCTCTCTCTTCTTCTCTTATCTCTTCTGTTATTTCTCCTTCCTTGTTATTCTCTTCTATCTCCTCTTCAAGTGTGTAACTGTCGGTAGTTGGTGTTGGCAACTCGGGCATGAAAAAATTCTCCCCCACCGTCCCTACCGGGGCAGGGAAGGAATGCTTAGTTGCCATATGGCGGTCTAGCTCCTTCCCTCGGCTTCTGGCCACACTGTAGGGGCAAAAATCGCATTGGATTTTTGCCCCGTGTTTGTCACGGTGGTGCCTCTTGAGGCTGTCCAGCTTGTCGAACTTCTTTTTACATATTTGGCAGGCATATTGCATTGGTACTATCCTATATCTCGCAACAGGCATTCTAATTGAGCTACAAGAGATAGAGAAATGTCTTACAATACGACATCTTTCAGTGAATTAGCTTAATTTCACTGATTTATTTTTTTTTTTTTTTTACAAGCAAGTTATACACATTTCTAAAGTAATTTCTGACTGACACGGAATTTATAGACTGAACCATGTAGATAATTTTCCGAAATATGGTTTCAGTTTATTTACATGAACGACTTTGAAATTTGATTTTGCATTTTTCTGAATTTTATAAGTAGCATCAGATATGATACTAATCATCTTGTAGGGTCCATCCCAGCGGAACTGTAACTTTGGAGACTTTCCTTTTGTACGGGTATACAAGCGCAGCCAAACTGCATCCTTAACCTTGAATTTGGGTAGAGTCATGGATCTGTCATAATGAAACTTTTGTTTGGCACTTGCTCTGAGCATTTTGTCCCATGCAATTTCATGGGCAGACCTAAGATTTTGTTTTAAATGGCTTAAGTACTTATTTACTGGTTGTTTTAAACTGTAGTCTGAAGAAGTACCAAATAATAAGTCTACTGGTAAATTTACTTCTCTGCCAAACATTAGTAGATTGGGTGTGACACCAGTACTTTCATGTTCAGAGGACCTATAAGCCATCAACATGAAGGGTAACAGTTCATCCCAGTCTTTCTGTGAAGGGGCTATATATTTACTTAACATGTCTGCAATGGTCCTGTTAAAACGCTCTACTAGCCCATCACTCTGTGGATGAAACGGGGTGGTTCTTGTTTTATCAATTTTGAGGTAACTGCAAAGGGACTGAAAAAGATCAGACTCAAATTGTCTCCCTTGATCCATATGGATTTCTTTAGGTATGCCAAATCTAGTTATGAATTGTTCAACAAAATGTTTTGCTATGGTAGAAGCATCTATTGACTGAATTGGGATGGCTTCTACCCATTTTGTGAAACAGTCTGTTATAACAAGAATGTACTTATGACGAGGGTTAGTTTCAGTCAAAGGTCCTAGAATATCAATTTCAATACGCTCCACTGGGATCCCTACATTATATGTCCTCATTTCAGCCTTAATGTGCCTTGGGGGCATTTTACGTGCTTGACATTCAAAGCATTTACTGCAATGCTGAATAACATCATCCTTATAGCCAACCCAATAGAAGCGGCTACGAATTCTGGCAATAGTTTTTGAAATACCTAAATGCCCTGCACAGACATTATCATGAAGAAGGGTTAAAATTTCAGTTTTCCAGTTTTCAGGTACAACTATCTGCAGTCTGCAATTGCCAGATAGTTCATGCCATTCTCTGTATAAAACATTATCCTTGATTTTTAACCTTTCCCATTGAGCAAATAGAAATTTGCATTCTTTGCCCAAATGCGAAATATCGGACCATGTTGGGCGAGATAAGCCTCGCTCCAACCAATCTATAACTGGTTTTAGTATTACATCTGCTCTCTGACATTCCTTTATTTCGACCAAAGATTTAGTTTTCAACCAATTGGAGGCATCGATTGTGTCTTCCAATTCACCAGTATCCATTGAGTCTGAATCAGATCTCAATTGCATTTTTCTAATCAAAGTCAAGGTGTCCTCTTTCTTTTCCTTTTGGGCATTTTCAAAATTTTGTTTTTTGCAGGCAATGCGAACAAGTGTCACATGGCAGACGAGACAATCCATCAGCATTGCTGTTCATCCGTCCAGGCCTGAACTGAACTGTTAGATCATATACAGACAGAATTTCTAACCACCTAGCTAATTGACCTTCGGGGTTCTTGAAACGAAATAGCCATGATAAGGCACCATGATCTGTTCTTACAACTACTTTAGAACCATAGAGGTAGTGATGAAAATGTTTCACACTATCTATTATAGCCAAAAGTTCCCTTCTAGTTATGCAGTAATTAGTTTCTGATTTTGATAGGGTTTTGCTGTAGTAAGCTATAACTCTTTCATGGCTATCTTGAATTTGAGATAGGACTCCAGCAATTGCACAAGAAGAAGCATCCGTGTCCAGAATATAGGGCTGACCAAGGATAGGATAGGCTAGAATTGGGGCAGAAGTTAACAATTGCTTCAACTTATCAAAAGATTCCTGACATTTTTCATTCCAACCTTTAAGAAGCTTGCTACTCTTATCACAAAGTTTGTAGAGAGGTCTTGCTATATTAGCAAAGGACTGTACATAGCGTCTGTAATAAGAGCAAAATCCTAGAAAACTTTTCAATTGCTTTACAGTGGTGGGCTCTCTCCAATTTTTGACTGCAGCAATTTTATCAGGGTCTGTAGAAACACCTTCTTTTGAAACAACATGGCCCAGAAAAGTAACTTTGCTTTGAAAGAAATGGCATTTCTTGGGTGAAATTTTTAAGCTAGCTTCAGATAAGCGACTTAAGACTTTCCCCAATCTTTCTAAATGCTCATCAAAAGTTTTAGAAAATATTATGACATCATCTAAATACAATAAGCAAACAGTCCATTGAAGTCCAGCAAGCACATGTTCCATTAAACGTTGGAAAGTGGGGGGTCCATTACAGACTCCAAAAGGTAGAACACGGAATTGATGAAGCCCTGAGAAGGAATAAAAGGCTGTTTTTGCAGCATCATCTGGGTCCATAGCAACTTGCCAGTACCCTTTTTGTAAATCAATAACTGAGAACCATTCAGTGCCCTGCAAAGCATCAAAACAGTCGTTGATGTTTGGCAGTGGGTATGAATCTTTTATTGTAACTGCATTCACTGCGCGGAAGTCAATGCAAAAGCGTGTCGATCCATCGTGTTTCGAAACTAAGACTATAGGACTTGCCCAAGGACTGGTTGATGGTTCAATAATCTTGTTTTCCAGCATTGCTTTTATTTCATTTTCAGCAATTACACGCTTATTAAGTGGCAAGCTTCTCATGGGTTGCTTTATAGGTTTACTGTCACCAGTATTGATTTTATGCTGTACTATGCTTGTTTGACCAAGATCAAATTTGGATTTAGCAAAGGCATTTTGGTGTTTCAATAAAAGTTTGTGAAATAATGCCTTTTTGTCCTCATTCAAATTTGAAATATTTGCCTCCCAGACTGCATGCAAATGTTCAGGCAAAGAGTCTTAAGTAATTCATTGAGCCAATGCTAAGATTTCTTAATGAGCTCAATTCAGGTTGTACAATTTTGCGAGAATTGATATCACCTGGAGAAATACTTTCCACCAGTTCAGCCATTGCAGCTGTTGTTTTGGGGTGAAAAGTCTGAGTTTCACCAGATAAATTTATCAACCTGAGTGGAACTTTACTATAAAAAGGGTTAATAATGGACTTGGCTACCAAAACACCTTTTTTCGATAAGGTAGAATCAGGATTAGTCTCCACTAAAGCAGACTGGATGGGGTGGGTTTGATTTTGCGTACCAACAACATAGGCATTGACCATTCTTTCTGTCCCAGGGTGAATGACCACCTTGGATTCCAAGCAGATTCTAAAAACAGAATTAAGTTCACTCTCTAATTTGCAATGTACAGGTTGACCATTGATCTTAACAGTATCTTCCCCTAGATTCAAATGGAAGTTATTCATTTTCATGAAGTCTCTTCCTAGAATGACAGGAACCTCAATGTTAGTTATGACTACATTGTGAAGAAATACTTGATTTGTTCCACATATAGCAATGGGTAGAACGACTTGACCAGCTGCAGTGGATTGGTCTCCGTTTGCCATTCTCAAATTATGGACACAGTCATTCACAAAAGGTTTCATAGATGTGGGTATTTTCTCAAAAATACTCCTATTCATGACAGTAATCGTGCTGCCCGAATCTAAAAGAGCATATGTTTCGACTCCGTGAATGCTTATATCAATGAACATCCCATCTCCCCTTGAATCTTTATTAAAATTGCTTGAAAAATTTGTAAGTGTGGGTCTCTTGATTTCAAATTGAGTAGCTGAAACTTGACCCTCAGTGTCAGCTACCATTAGTTTCCCCGGTTCGATGCATCAGTCTTTGACTGATTATTATTATTCCCGAATTTGGAGGGGCAGTTCTTGGCAATGTGGCCTTGAATATTACAATGAAAGCAAATTCGCGTCTCTGGGAACTTTCCAGATTTTGCAGTGGTGTGAGACCTATTATTCGAAGGCCTGTTCGTTTGACCATTTTTATGACGGTCCCCATGTGTATTAAACTGCGAGCGTTTGGAAGCATCTTGATTGCTTACGTTAATATCGCGAAGTTTACCGAGTATTTGATCAAGTTTCTGGTCATGTTCCTGAAATTTACCCTGGAAGTGTGCAATATCATTGCCACTTTCATGCTCAGGTTGTATCAGGCGGGCGAATCTACTATTATGCCGCGAATTTAATGTTTTCTCACTTTTCAGAGCCGCGCGCACCGCTTCATCGACCGATTTCGGTTCCCTAACTTCTATGAATGCGCGCAAAGACGCGTCGTTGATGGAGTCTAAGAAATGATTAACAGCTAGCTCTTCCCGCACGTCTTCGGGAATACGGGGGTATGCCTTCCGAGACAGCCTTTTAATTTCGTCCCCTAATTCTACTAAACTTTCCGATGATTTACGAAGCTTTTGTCGCAATTTTTCACGGGCCATTGCAGTCTGTTCTCCAGGCTGAAATCTAGCCCTTAGTTTACTGACTATATGTGCATAGTTGTTTCTATCAGCAACGGACATATCATATAACACGGAGATGGCGGGGCCTCTCAATCGAGTGGATAATTGGCGGGCCATTGTCTGCGAGCCCCAACAGTTTTCTTCCGCAGCGATTTCGAATTGAATTAGGTAATCATCGATGTCTTCCGATCCATCGAAAGGCGCGACCTTACAAAATGCTGTAGGCCTATGGTTTCTAAAATTTCGAGAATCCATTAGGAAATTATTATTTCCGTTCTCGAAATGCCCTTGTCTATACCGGGAATTAGGCACATTCTCTGAGAAATAATACCCAGGAGAATTTGAGCGCGAGTGTGCATTTGAAAACGGATTAGTTTCATACATCCTTCTACCATTCCGATCGGCCCTCGATCGCGAAGGGGACTCGTCTGTCCTATTTTGATTTCGATCATTGGGTAGACTATAAGAATGGTCAAATCGGACCGGGCTGGACCGTTGTCTAGCCTGTCGGGACCTGAGTGAAGAATTTTCAGCCCTTAGCGCGGCGATCTCGAGTCTTAACTTTTGTTCAAGGGACGAGGGTCTGACTTCATTATCTGGGCTCCGATCCGAATCTTCATATTCGGACGGATCTCTTCCTCGGTAGGAACCCGCGGAAGAAGTACCGACAGTAACAAAGCTGTCCTCAGGGAAGGTCGGGACCCCGGTTCCGGTCGTACCAGTGCATGCAACGTTACGACCTTCCCCGTCATCCTGCTGAGCAACATAATCTGCGTCCTCATGGTTCAAACTATTTGAAGCCATGTTCCTGTAATAAAAGTCAGCTAAGCCGATACAAGTAAAAAAAAAAAGAAATGTTTATTGCGTTTATTTATGCACGAAATACAAATTCCGTCTGCACTTAAAGGGTTCTAAGGAAAACGAAAAACACAAATATAGAATCCGTCTACTTCCGATCTTAAACGCGTTAATCTCGATTCCCTCTTTACACTATTTCTCCCTTATTCGATATATCTATCCAAATTACTTTAAGGTGCAATGCGTATTCCAATGAACGGCGCCTATTTCAAAGGAATAATTGCAGCTTATTAATACATGAAAACCAACTTAGATACTAACTGGCAAAGAATCCCACCTCTGCCACCAAAATTCTGTAACGACCCTGGGATACGGGGGTAAGGTAGCCTGGACTGACTGACTGACTTGCCGACCCAGGCCGTGCCAAGCGGGATTTCGGTGTCAAACTTTGGTAGAGTGATTGACTGAACAACACCGGATAAACTTAAACGATGAAATTTAATTGGATAGAAAGTTAGACGAATACCACCTTTCTCACACCTCACACACTACCGGAAGCATGACGCGCACAATTCACTACAAGAAATAAATGTCTACAACTAAAAATAATAATTCGCGTATCCCTTCACCTATGGAGATCGTAACGCCGGTGTCCCTAAGCGTCGAGACCTGGCGCAGTACTATGAAAGGTTGCCGGCCATAACCCAGTAATTCCCAAAGCCAGCTCTAACTATCAGTGCGACCATTTATCATTTACCATGTACTGCCCAGTAGTGTCTCTTCCCACAACAAAGGACGCCCACCCCGTACGTCTCGAAGTTCCTCGGGTTTCTCCCCCAAAATAAGGAAACAAACTAAACGGTATGAATACACAGTCACTACGCCCCTTTAAATGCAAAACAGGAATATTATGGTCGAAACACTCACTTCATTTTGATTACCACAAGAATAACTTTGTGAAATGGAATGAGTATATCAAGATTTCGTTTTGTTCTTTTGGTGACAACTTAATGTTGTGGACCGGAACCAAGAGTCGCAGAACCGCTCAAAACGCTTCCTTATATAGGTTTCAGCTGGACAGTTGTCAAGGACTGTCCAGAAATTCTCACACTTCATTGGTTAATTCGTCAAGGTTTCCAAGCGAGTGAATCTGTCCAGGAAACCTACCAATGAATCGAGTCTGTCCAGGAATACGGCTTCCTGATTGGTCGATGGTTTACAATGTAACATAACGATAAAATCCGAGCACCCATGGACCGAATGAAAGTCAACATGGCTCTCAATTTCAAGTTGATAGAAGTTTCTTTGGATGCTTATCATTGTAAATTATGGGTCATAAATACAGTAAAAGAAAAGGAGATAAGATTCTGTCATCAAAATATGAAGCACATTCACGACAACCAAGTTGTGTGAATACCACGGTAATTGTGGCGAATGACAGAATGTAAAGCGACAGTTACAACGGTAATCTCATTTGTTTCGATCAACATACATAATAGTTCATATCGTCCATGAATATTCCTCACTTTACGGGCGTAAATGACTGATTGATTTGCGAGCATGCTTCCGAATAGGACAAAAACACAACAGAGATTTACAATTAAGACATCAAATCCATATTTACAAAAAAGCCAGAATCTTGCATCGACACAGAAAGGTTCGGATCAAAGCATAACCTGACTTTATGTCAGGTATGCTTCAGTATCATCGAAACAATTCTAATGAGTACCCACAACATAGGGGTTGGAAGAGAAATAATGGATTTAGAATACCATCACTCCCTCTTATCTGGAGCCCCAGCTTTTGTAAAGAGATGGGTAAACTAAGCAAATTGAACCAGATCTGACTTTACAACAAGATTTGACCCAAGAAACCCATTTTATGTAGAGAAGAAAAACCATATTTTTTGTCGGCATTTTTTTTTTTTTTTTTTTTAATTATTTAAACAGGGTACACATATATCTCTTTAACTATTTACCACACAATCCCGACTTTTAATAACAACCCTAAGGAAGAAGCCTTTTGAAAACATTGTGGGAAAAGGAGAAAATGCTGGTAACCAGCATTCTTTCCTTTTCCCACAATGTTTTCTACCCTATCAAAGACAAATCACATCACTTGACTCACATTGGAATTTGTCTGCAAATGCTTTCAATTTGGACAGGTCTAAAATGTAGTAGTGTGGTCATGAGTTAAAAGGTTGGGGATCAAGCCTCATTGAGCTGTGGGCTGAGATTTCTTAGGAACTTCTCTTCTCCATTTTTTTTTTCATGGGTCTGTTGTTATAAATTTTATGCAAGTTTAGAAAATTGTGAAAAGAACTGACAAACACTATGCAATAAGGTCCAACCTGGTTATGATCGGGCCAGTTTAGTAATTACCCACCTCTGCCATATCACATAAGGTTGTGCCAGATCTTTATTGTCAAATAATTGTTTTTTGAGTTATGTTGTACAATTTCTTAGTTGTGTTTAATGTATAGGCCTAAATTTACATTGCTGTTGTTTTCAAAAAAAAAATTCACAGGCAGAATGCTCATTATTTTATAGCGATGAAATCATAAACTTTTATCATATACATAAAATTTTTTTGGCTGAAATCTATGCATTGCTCGTGGACATGGCAGGAAAAATAAACATATCTTACAGTATCATATATGGCATGCAACACACAAAAAGGGGCCTTTGGACATACGCGTAATAGTGTGTCGTTCCAGATCAGCCTGTGCAGTCTGGGACTAATACGAGATGGCACTTCCCGTTTTTGTGTGATTTTCTGTTCCATGAAAGTCTACTGTATGAAAAAATCTAATGTAGTCATAAATGCCGTCTTGGATAAGCCTGCATGAACTGCGCAGGCTAATCTGGGACGACACTACGCAAATGTCCAAAGGCCTCATTTCGCATGTTGCGGGCCATATGATATAACATAACTTTCTTGCCGACTACTTTCAGCCTGGTTCCAAATTTTAACTCCATGTAAAAATTTAGACTGGTCCGAGTTGAAAGCCTTTGCTGACAAGAAATAAAAATATGGTAGTTTTTTTATTCAGAAAGGGTAGAAAACATAGTGGGAAAAGGAGAAAATGCGGTTACCAGCATTTTCTCTCTTTCCCCTCATTGTTTTCAGGAGCCTTCTACTTAGGGTCATTAAAACTCAGGATTGTGTGAAAAAAGAGTTATTGGATGGAAAAAGAGTTATTGGTTAACCTTTTACCACACAATCCCAATTTTTACTGACCCAGAGAAAGGAGCCTGTTGAAAACATTGTGGGAAAAGTAGAAAATGCTGGTTACCAGCATATTCTACTTTTCCCACAATGTTTTCTACTCTTCCCTAAACAAATTTCACTTTTCTTTTGTTGTCTCCAAATGCTTTCAATTTCATCCAGTCTAAAATTTTGTCGTATGGTAAAGAGTTAAAAAGTTATCACCCTCTAAACCAGCACTTTATTTCTAGCCATTTTTGAATAAGAATGTCAACAATTGCAGCATTTTGAGGTTAAAATTTGTAGGTATACAATCAAAGGAATATTATGTGATAGTAACTTTCCTGGGTCACCTGATGAATCAAATTTTCCCTTGCAGCTCAAAGCAAAAGCAGCCAAGCTCCCGTAGCTCAGTCAGTAGCATACAGGACTTGAGAACAGGAGGTCGCTGGTTCAATCCCTGGCTTAGCCAATTTCTTTCTGAGGATTGATGATAGTCATCATGACAGGATTCATTCCTCTCTCACCACTGACCATTGACGATGGTTATGTGGGAAAGCAGCCAGTGGCTTGGAGAGAACATTGTGCGAAGTACTGGTAACAGAAACTCCAGGAAAGCATGGATAGGTGCATTGGCCGCTGTGATATAACTGAAATAATGTTGAAAATGGTGTTAAACACCATACAATCAATCAACCAAGCAAAAACATGCCCTAGAAAATAAATTTTTCTATAACATGATATTCTATAATTATTGTAAGAATGACTAAATACAAGTTGTATTGTGAAGACAGGTTTATTTTTTTTACCAGTTTATTTACAATGAATAGAAAAAAAAAAGATGAAAATTCAGAAGCAACAACTGTTCACAGAAAAATAACAGGTAATGGTCTTAAGTTTCTAATATTTCTGGATTCCAGAAATCTTTGAAAAAAGCAACATTTGGTATTTTTGAGGGCATTTACTTATTTCCAGTACAGATACATTGTTAAATGACTTTTTTAAGTACATTCCCATGAGGCCTTATTGAAATACAGAAAAAAAATCTGTACCAAACAACAGATAACACTTCACTACTTTAAATGGCTTTGTGGCCAGTGTAGATCAAGACCAGGCTGCACAAAAAGCAGTTTGATCTGTGATCTACACCATCCACATTGCTGAGACATTCTTAACAAGGGCAACTTTGAATTTGCTCTTAACTCCTTAATAAACGACAAAATTTTGGACTAGACAAAATTAAAGTATTTGTAGACAACAAGTGATATATATATAGCTCAAAACATGGTGTCCATCTTTCATTTGTGGAAAAAGGAGAAAATGCTGGTTACCAGCATTTTCTCCTTTTCCCACAATATTTTCAAAAGCCTTCTCTTTCAGTCTTTCAGGATCGTTAAAATTTAGAATTGCATCTTATTTCTAGAAGGAATACCCGTTGGGTTTATTCAGTGCCCTAAGGGTAAACATTCTTGTCATTAAAAGAGATACATTAACACTAAACTGAATTCAGCATTCATTTGTGTGCAATAAAATTATTTGAACTGTTCTCGAGTTTTTTCTCTTTCATACATAGCAAACAAAAGCTTCTATATGCTCGTATCCACCAACCATTCAAGGTGCATTCTTACTGAAATTCTCCAGGATTTTTTTTTTCAATTTTAAAGGAACACTTTTTCTGATATTTGGTTCAGCCAATCAGAAATTGTGTTACTTTTTTAATTCAGAATGCAAAATGCTACTAAGAATGGTTGGTGAACAGTAGCACTCTTACAAATATGATTTATTTTTGTGAATCTTCTGTTTACATGCATTCATACTGTGCAATGATTTCCTATTTAAACTGGTGCATGGACTTAGTAATTAACTGTTACTAGCATTTTCTCCTTTTTCCACCATGTTTTCAAGAAGTCTTTTTCCTCTGGGTCAACAAAAAACTAAATTGTTTTGAAAAAGGTAAGTACATTCCCCTCAGTGCTTGTGATTGATCTATATTTAACCCTTTACCACACAATCCCAACTTTTAAAGACCCTAAGAAAAAGCCTTTTGAAAACACTGAGGGGAATGGAGAAAATGCTGGTAACCAAAATGCTGGTAACCAGCATTTTCTCCTTTTCCCACAACATTTTCTACCCTGTACAAATCATAGTTCAATTTTTGAGTCACAGTTGATTTATTGTCTGCAAATGTTTTCATTTGGACCAGTCTAAAATTTTGTTGTTTGGTAAAGAGTTAAATTGGTGCATGGGCTTAGTATTTAACTGTTACTAGCATTTTCTCCTTTTCCCATGATGTTTCCAAAAAGTCTTTTTCCTCTCTGCCAACAAAGTACAGAATTGTTTGGTAAAAGGTTTGGTAAAAGGTTAAGTCTATTCGCCTCACTGTTTGTGATTGATCTATATTTAACCCTTTACCACACAATCCTGAGTTTTAATGACCCTAAAGAAGGCCTTTGAAAACAAAGTAATACCAGCATTTTCTCCTTCTCCCACTCTGTTTTCTACCCTTCTAAAAACAAATTTCAGTTCTTGAGTCATTTGTCATCTGCAAATGCTTTCAATTTGGACTAGTTTAAAATTTTGTCGTTTGGTACAGAGTCAAGAGTTCAGATTAGACCAGTTGATATTTTGACAACTTTTACCTTCTCAGAGACAAAACATATGCTATACACAAGTTTATCATCAGCTGTCTGCCGCATCACTTCTCAGCCCAATATGGTAATGGTTGCACCACTAGCAAAAAAGATCTCAAAATGCATTATAATTATTTCTAGAGGCATCTTAACTTTTTACTACACAACAAAAATGTAGACTTGTCCAAATTGAAAGCATTTGCAGACGACAATTTCAGTATGGCTAAAATGATAGAAATTGCCTTTGACAGGGAAGAAAACAGTGTGGGAAAAGGAGAAAATGCTGGTTACAGCATTTTCTCCTTTTCCCACAATGTTTTCAAAAGGCTTTTTCCTAATGGACGTTAAAAGTTGGGATTGTGTGATAAAGGGTTAAATTAAGGAATTTTCCCACTTGGGAAACGCCAAAGACTTTACATGGCAGTGTCGCGTTTCAAAAGCCGATGATTGGGTCCTGATGCAATAGCATACACTTGATGAATAAAATATGTCACCAGTAGTAATATCTTACTGCTTTTATTTGAGACATGCTCTGGCAAAAGGGGGCTTAATGCATCTCCGTGATGCATTATACCAAGCAAGTCATCACATAATTATGGATCCATAAATTATGGATCCATAAAAGCCACCTTTTTAACAATCAACTTACTTATGGGGTAAACTGGTCCTTGGACATTCAGAAAATTGACCAATAGCGAATAGTTTCTGCCCAGGCCAGCCTGCGCAGAGTGCGCAGGCTGACCTGGGTCGATACTTTTCGCAGATGCATTAAGCCCCTCTTTTCACAGAGCATGGCTCATTTATTTATACCCAGCACTGGTATATAAAAATGGCGAATACAAAATATGGTTTCTGGAAACTCAACTCTTTACCTGACAACAAACTATCGGGGTTTTCCATTTTGAATGCATTTCTAGACAACATAGTAAACGCAGCTGAGTCTTTAATTGCGTTTAAGGGAGTACAAAAGGTTGTTTTCCCACTCTGTTTTCGAAAGCCGTTTTCCTCAAGGTCTTTATAAAAATATTGTTTGGTAATAGGATAACATGTTTCAAAAGAGAAATCAAGCAAGATTCATCTTTAACAATACAGAGGGTGTTCACGTTAATGCCAAAGAAATCAGACACACTTAAAGCAAATCTTCTTATCGTAGGAAAAAAATGAAACACAGTAAAACTGTGTTTGTTAAAAGCAAGTATTTACTTTCATAAATAGATTGCAAGTCAGTTTCCAGATATGTACAAAACTGTAGAACTCAAAGCTGGCCTCTAAAAGTGCCACACTCTAATTCTCTGAACAACTGGGACTGTATTTGCCAACCTCTCTATTTATTTTTTTAATTCTTATTTTCAAGATTTTCCATTTGATTGGCAAAGTCAAAACACCAGAACCATTCAAATGACTTGTCTTGGAATTTAAAAATTCCAATATCTATATTGTAGATTCAGGTAATCCATCTATCATCAAATTATGATCATGATCCCTCATTTGGTCATTAAGATTTCACTGCAGAGCAAGCATTCAATGCTTTGGATATATATCCTGGGTCACTGGATGCTTGCATCTGCACTAAAATCTTTATGACTCTGTAGGATCACGATAATAATTAAATGATAGATGAATTACCATAATACTGCCCCTGGTTCACCGAAATCATGACTAACAGTGTAAACACTTAATTTAGCATCTTAGCGTATATCTGTCATGATGGTTCAAAAGAAAATCATGATTTCAGACTTGCGATATAAATGTGAAGCTCACGCCACAGACTGGTTTCATTTACGTTCTGTTATGTCTGTCGGGATGATTTGAAAGAAAATCTCTACTTCAGGCTTGAGATATAAATATGACATTCTCTCTGCACACTGGTATCTTTAGGCAACATAGGTGTACACTTTCCTGGAATCAAAATTAATATAACAGTTATTAACCCTTAAAGCGCCGAATAAACCCAATGGAAATTTTTATTCTTGTACGAGTCCGAGATAATCACAACTTCGTTGCTTCCTTTTGTCAATAGTGTTTTAGCAAAGAGGACAGCTTAGATTAAAGATCAGACTGCACATTTTGTGCAGTCTGACCTTGATCTACACTGGCTACAAAGGCAACTATAGTATTGAAAGGCGCTTTAAGGGTTAACCTTCAAAATGCTGAACCTAGATTGCTTTTGCAGATAGTGAAGGTCAAGATAAGACAACACAGAATGTGCAGTCTTGTCATTGGACAACACTGTCATCTTTTTTGCAAAATATTCTGACAAAAAAACAGTCTTAAAATAGAAATATCTGCATCATCTGTACTGACAGAATTTTCATTTCATTTATATAGCGTTACAAGGATTTACAATTGCTCTGCAACCACCAGGGGGCAACAAATGTCCACCTTGACTCTATACCAAACAATTCAATGTCTTAGCCATCCTGAATAAAGAGGTTTTTGGAGAACATTGTGGGAAAGACAGAAAAAATGCTGATAATCAATTTTTTTCCACCATATAAGAGACATCTGTTAATTTTAGCCATATTTAAAATTTTATCTGCAAATGCTTTTAACTTGGACTAGTCTAGTCTTGTTGTTTGGTAGAGAAACCAACCCACAAGATACGCCTTGCCTTGTTTTGGCATTTAATGTAGACAACAGACTGAAGCATGTGATATTTCAAAAATCAAAAATGATCATTTTTTTTTTAATTTAGTTTTTTCGATGCTCAAGTCATATCTGGAATGTGCCATATGAGAGACTGTATCGAAAACAATAAGGTCCAGGGTCCGTATTCACCAACCATTCTTAAGAACGTTCTTAGTCTTGTTCTCCAGAATTTTCTACGTTTGAAAGTAACAGAACAAGACAAAAAATATTCTTAAGAATGGTTGGTGAATATGGACCCAGGTGTAATGCCCTAGCTTTCATTTTCCTGAGAGACTACTTGGTTCTTTTCCATGCCAAGTCAAGCACTGATATACTTGAGGTTAAGTCTATGTTTCTTACCAGTTCACCAGGGTCCGTATTCACCAACCATTCTTGAGAACATTCTTGGTCTTGTTCTCCAAAATTTTCCAAATTTGAAAGTAACACACCTTCTGATTGGCTAAACCATTTGGTTTAGCCAATCAGAAGTTGTGTTACTTTTGAACTTGGAAAATCTTGAAGAATAAGTCTAAGAACGTTCTTAAGAATGGTTGGTGAATACGGACCCTGGTCTAGTTGTGTGGGAAACACACATTGACTGACAAATCCACTTCCTGGTCTTTTTTGTCCTTTAATGTTTCTATTATACTTATCAAAGGGCTGAACTGGGGTCTACTTTAACACAACTGCAAATTTCTTTTATTATGCAGAGGGAAAAAATACAATACTGACAAAAGCATCAGTTTACAAACCACTTGACATCCAAAGGGATGAATGATCATATCAAAGACTCTGATAAATCTGCTTGCTTTATTCAAGGCAAGAAAGAAGTTTGTTTTCCATTTGGCAGCTACTAGTATTCAAGAAGACCAGAGATTATATTGAAGGATTTAGTTGTGCCCAAGACCCCTATCCAATAATTCACCCCGGTTCCATCTCTTGAGTTTATCTTACGGGTAACAAGAGCACCACATGAAGGTGCCAATTCTCCGATGCAGATGCTTGACTTTCCGTGAAAAGTTGTAAAAGGGGGATAACTCTGTCAAAAATATTTCGATAGTTACCTGCCCTTGTTGTAAAGGTTTCCCCTATCGATAATTAACATTTGTCGAAGTTTGAAGCAAATATCTTAGTAATATCAGAGATATTATAAATTATCGAACTTTTCACACAACGAAGCAGACAGCGATGCCAGGCCTATGGCAATACCTCCACTGTTTCTTTAAAAACAGCCCAGCCAATAAAAGTAATGATAATAAATATACAAACCTATCATCTGGGGTCCTTGCTAGATATTCTCTTTCTATCAGACCTTCTATTCTCTTCTTTATCACAACTGGACTGGGTAAGAACCTACTCTTCAATTGTTCTGTACACTGAAATACAACTCTGATTTGTAAGATTAAAATTTTTACCACATAACAAAATTTTAGACTCGTCAAAATAGAAAGCAGTTGCAGATGACGCAATAATTGAGCCATACTCTGGCACCAGGGAAGACATCCCATTATCATGGATCAAAAAAATCAATTTTGTTGAACAATTGACTAAACTATGAGGTAGAATGGTACTTTGATTTGCAGAAAATTTACCTACAGCAAAAAGTTTTGACCCATGTCAGCCTTCGTAGGCTGACACCAATCAAAACTTTTTGCAGATGCATTAAGCCCCTTTTTCAGAGTAGGACTAACTTATATTGTACACTTGAATAAATTTGTCTCTAAAAAATATAAAAAGCACTGTTGGAAAGTTACCAGGGTCTTCTCCTTTTCCCACAATGCTTTCCAAAGCTTTTTTCCTCTGGGTTGTTAAAATACGGGTTTGTTTGGATGGAAACTTTAAACAGTTTGTCACATATTACGCATACTGCCAGTAATACCAGAGTTGCAAGTCTGGATCCCAGCTTGGGAAAATTTTATTAATGAGAATAGACATCGTCTCAACCTTCTTCAGCTCTTTTCAAAATGACAAAATTTTAAACATGTCGAAAATCCAAAGCTGACAAACTCAATGTGGCTCAAATGCTGAAAACAGTCTTTGATAAAGCAGAAATCATCGTGGGAAAAGGTGAAAATGCTGATAACCAGCATTTTTTCCTTTTCCCACAATGTTTCTTTGTTTGTATTGGAGTTTAATGTGGTTTTAAAGCTTAGGCCATATCACGGTGGTCAGTGCACCTACACAAGTGTTTCCTGGCTTTCTCACACCAGCATTGACACAACTTTCTTTCCAAGTCACTCAGTACTTTGCCTGCATGAATCAGAGGTGACGGGTGAAAAATCGAAGAAAAGAAATCTTGCCCCTCCTGAGTATCAAACTCACAACCAACAGGTCACAAGGCAGATACCCTAACCACTGAGCTACCAGGGCAGGCTTTCCCACTATGTTTTAAAGGCCTTCTTCTTCAAGGTCATCAAAATTGTGTGACAAAGGATTATGTGGGAAAGCAGCCATTGCTTTGATAAGAGTATTATGAATTGGACTGGTAAAAAAGGAAACACCAAGAATGCATGGATAGGTGCACTGACCACAGAGGTATACCTAAATATTGTTGAAAGCACCATGAAACACCAAACAAAATTTAATGTATGGCAACTCTTTAAATTCTTAACCCTTTCAGCGCCAAATACGCTCAAACTCTTTCGACAGCCGAGAATACAACCTCGCTGAAATTCAGAAAGAAGTTTAACTTACAGGCTTGACTAAACAAGTGGGTGGTACAGATCACAGATCAGACTGCACGTTCTGTGCAGTCTGATCTTGATCTATGCCATCTGCAAAAGCCCATTTTTTGCTAAAAGGGTAAATTTGAAATCTCACCTCTGTTACTAATACATTATGTTGAAGCTTTCGTCGAGCTTTCATTATTCTTACAATGGCTGCCTCAATCGTAGAACAGAGTTAAGTAAAACAAAGCCAATATCTAAAAACTAAATTTGTATGACTTGTAACATGTCAATCAACTGTTTAACCCTTCACTAGACGACAAATTTATAGACTGGTCCAAATTGAAAGCATTTCCAGACAACAATTGAAATGTGAATCAAATGACGTAAATTGTCTTTGATAGGGTAGAAAACATTGAGGGAAAAGGAGAAAATGCTGGTTATCAGCATTTTTTTCCCTTTCCCATAATGTTTTCAAAAGGCTTCTTCCTCTGGGTCATTAAAACTCGGGAATGAGTGGTAGATGGTTAACTCTTTACCAGGTAACAATATTTTTGATTGTCAAAATTGAGAGCATTTAGAGATGACTAAATAATGTGACTCAAATATTTTAATTTATTTTTGGAAGGGTAGAAAACATTGTAGGAAAAGGAGAAAATGCTGGTTACCAGCATTTTCTCCTTTTCCCACAATGTTTTCAAAAGCCTTCTTCATCAGGTCGTCAGAACTTGAGACTGTGTGCCAAAGGGTTAAACCTTATGGTTCTTTAAACTACAAAGTTGGCACTTTTAATTCTAGATTTACAATTCATTTTTCTGCAGTGACTTGAACTTTTACAGATCAAACTGAAACAAATTGTCAGACTCATGACAATATCCATACTTTTAAATGGTATGAATTACATATGCCTACGTTTTAACTCCCAAACTGTTTACATTTGGCCACCAGGGGGCCTTTAAAGCAACCTTGACAACCACAGCTGCTATTGTGGACAGTGTAGATCAAGATTAGCCAGCACTAAACACCCATTCTGACCTTAGATCTACATTGCCAGCTATGCTGAGACCTTCTGGCCATTAGCAACCTTGAAACAACAATCATTTGGATGCTTTCTACAGAATGAACATATGGAATTTGTTACATCTGAGCTCTAGGCATCATGCTGTGTTGGGTTAACAATTTGTCAAGTAACAAGTGTATACATAAGGAAATCTAATTTCTGTCAGTGAATCTTTAAAGACAATCTAGGTTATGGTCAGGCTGCACAGAATATAGTCCCAGGGTCCATATTCACCAACCATCCTTAAGAATATTCTTTGTCTTGTTCTCCAAAATTTTCCAAATTTGAAAGTAACACACCTTTAATTGGCTAAACCATTTGGTTTTGCCAATCAGAATTTGTGTTACTTTCAAACTTTGAAAATCCTGAAGAGCAAGTCTAAGAACCTTCTTAAGAATGGTTGGTGAATACCAACCCAGCTGATCTACAATCTAAATTGCAACTGAGCCCTGCTCTGTGAAAAGGGGGTTGAATGCATCTCCGTGATGCATTATACCAATCAAGCCATCACATTATTATGGATCCATCATAACCACTTTTTTTAACAACCAACTTAATCATGAGGTAGACTGGTCATTGGACATACAGAAAATTTACCAATAGCGAAACGGTGAGCAGGCTGACCAGGGTCCAAACTTTTCGCAGATGCATTAAACCCCTTTTTTGCAGAGCATGGCTAAATTATTTTGATAAAACAACCTACAAATTACAAGGGCAGGGTTTTTCATTCCCTGAAAGTGAACATCATTTAATCCAAGACCAACTTTTGGGTTCATGGCTTTCTTAATGACAATTCATTTTCGGCCATAATTGTTCAATTATCACATAAACTTTTATCATAAAAGGATATTCATGTTTTCTATCTTCGTCCACTTTTGTCCGAGTTTCTTTTCTCTCCGGCTCTGCTTCTCCTTTAGTTGCGGCCACTGTAATTATCAAACAAACATATATGTGTATTTTATATTACTTTACAACAATTTAGAAAATGTTACATAGAAGAATGCCAACACAGTTTAATATGTAAATTTGAACTTTAAACAGACAAACCTACAGACTACCATGTAAATATGAACATGAGAGAGACAAGCTTAATGTATTTTGTACATCAGAACATGAAATAGCCATGCTTAGACTGTATTATGCAAATTTGAATATGCCATAGACAAGCTTTGTGGTATATTTATTATTCTAACATGACACGTGAATTCCGCTCTATAAACATAGTGCAATGAGTGTAGTAAGATCGATGTCATTCTATATAACGTAGGTCATGCAAGGCTGTTCCATGTCTCAACCCTCAGATATTTTATCAAAGAAAGGCACATGATAATTCATGATTATCAGTATGGTGTGGATCTAAACAATTCATGATTATCAATACGGTGTGGATCTAAATTCATTCTAAATGTTGTTTGAAAGGCAGAAAATAAAATATCTAACTATGAATAAAGACAAAGAACTGTTTCTTAAAAACATCCTTATATAGCTACTGTATAATTTGGTAGCTGCAATAATGACATCATGAATGATGTGTGATTACGTCATGAATGGTTCATTAACTAGCAGACAAAAAAAATTCATACGAAAACAGAAATTTCTCTGTTTTTGAGTATGTTTCCATTTTATCAAGTGTTGGTCATGTTAGAATCTTAATTAATCTTCTTTCTATAGTGTTTGGTCGCTCAGTAAACCACAGTTGTGAAAATGCACTTCCTTAGATCATTCTCACCACATTTAATTAATCTGTCTACAAATGCTTTAAAAATGGGCGAGTCTAAAATTTTGTTGTCTGGTAAAGGTTTAACCCTTTCCCAAATGACTAAATGGCGTGCAACACACGAAAAGGGACCTTCGGACATACGCGTAAAAGTGTGTCATCCCAGATCAGCCTGTGCAGTCTGTGACCAATCCAAGACGACACTTTCCGATCATATGTGATTTTCTGTTTCACGAAATGACAAAAACTTATGAAGTCATAAAGTGCCATCTCGGATTAGCCTGCGAGGACTACGCAGGCTAATCCGAGACGACACTTTACGCAAATGTCCGAAGATCTCATTTCGCATGTTGCAGGCCAAATTTGCTTTGTCAAAATTAAAAGAACTTGCGGACGACAAATAAGAGGTGGCTCATTTGATAAACTTTGTCTTTCATGGGATATAAAACATTGTGGGGAATGGAGAAAATGCTGATTACTAGCATTTTCTCCTTTACCCACAATGTTTTCAAAAGCATGTTTCTTCAGATTCGTTAAAACTCTAGATTGTTTGGTAAAGGGTTAAGTCATATCTTTTCCCATCCAATGTGACCTCCAACGTTCTTTGCCAGAAGAGTAGACCATGATCAGCATGACACAATATACCAATCAAATCATCACACAATTATGGATCCATAAAATTCATTTTGTGTAACAGCCAAGGGAATCATGAGATAGCATGGTCCTTGGCCATGTGCTGACTGTGCAGGCTATCCTGGGTTGATACTTTCTGCAGATGCATTCACTCTATACCACACAATTCAGAGTTTTAACGCCCCTAAAAGAAAAGACTTTGGAAAAGATTGTGGGAAAAAGAGAAAATGCTGGTTACCAGCGTTTTCTCCTTTTCTCACGTTTTCTGTCCTATGGAATACAGAAATCAACATTTCAGTTGCAATAAATTTGTCATCTGCAAATCCTTCCAATTCGGTAAAGTCCACAATTTTGTTCGTTGGTAAAGAGTTAAACCCCTTTTTCTCACAGTATGATTCACATAAATGTTATAAAGTTACGTTCATATTTAACTGACTTACTACGAAACCAATGACTAATATACACCATACTTAACCCTTTATCAGACGACAAAATTTTAGCCTTGTCGAAATTGAAAGCATTTGCAGACGAAATTTTAATGTGGCTCAAATGGTGCAGTTTTCTATTGATAGGGTAGAAAACACTGTAGGAAAAGGAGAAAATGCTGGTTACCAGCATTTTCTCCTTTTCCCACAATGTTTTCAAAAGCCTTCTTTCCTAGGGGCATTAAAAGGCGGCATTGTGCGGTAAAGGGTTAGGAAGATGAAACAATTTACCTGTTTGAATCTTCACTCGGTATAATTTTGAAGTGAACTGGTCGTTGACTGTAAATACATGACTTGGTTCTGAAATAAAATCATCATAAATGACTAGAACTGTTGGAGGCCATGGAATAATCCCAATCAGCTGTCTCATAACTGGATCTGGCAATTAAGTCAAAACCCCAAAACTTTCTGTTACAGTCAATCAATTACAATGACAATTGCAGGGCACACATTCTCATGGTAGGAAGCCTTTAATTTACTCCTTACCACAAAATCCCGTATGGCAACAACCCTGAAGAAGAAAGCTTTTGAAAACATTATGGGTATAGGTGGAAAAGCTGGTAACCAGCAATTTTTTCCTTTTCCCACAATGCTTTCTACTCTGTCACATAGAAATTGCATCATTTGAGCCACTTTTTATTTGTCGTCTGCAAATGTTTTCAATTTGAACAAGTCTAATTTTCTTCCTTGACAGTAAAGACTTAAAATTTCAGCCATGTTGGTTGAATACTGTAGAAGGGGATGATGACACAAAAGGCTGTCTTTTAACCCTTTACCACACAATCCAACTTTTTAGTGACCTAGATGAAGCCTTTTGACAACATTGTTGGAAATGGAGAAAATGCCGGAAACAAGCATTTTCTGCTTTTCCCACAATGTTTTCTACCCTATCCAAGACTAATTCCATCATTTGTGCCAAACTTAGATTGCAATCTGAAAATGCTTTCAATTTGGACATGTCTACATTTTCGTCATGTAGTAAAGAGTTTAAAGAAGGCAGGGTGGACAACTCAATTCTCGCATACCCTCCAATTCCTTTAGGGAGTTATGATTTTTCTTTACTTTGTGATATCAATCCAAAGATATACGAAAATAATAAAAACAATTAATACAATCAGATCAAAAGTACCTGGCATTTCATTCAGCTAAAGCCACTGCAGTATCATCATTTAATCCCCCAAAAAAATCTTGAGAGTAACTTGAGTAAACACGTCAACAAAAATTTCTCCTCACCTATTTCTTTTACTTTGGGCTCCTTGTGCAGAACTCTTTGGGCTAATTTACCCACAGCTAGGGACTGAATTGCTCTCATTAGATCTTTTTCTGGAATATCTGTTTCACTTCGAATTTCCTGAAAAGTTAAAATTGAATAACATTTATTTCATTATGAAAGTGAACTATTCAATGGTCAGAGCTGCAGACAGAGGGAGTGATTTTGATTTCAAAATTGAAAATATTAATCACTCTCCCATAATCCCTATGTTATGGGTACTCAATAGAATCGTCTCATTGAGACGATTCTAATGAGTACCCACAACATAGGTTTTGGAAGAGAAATAATGGATTTAGAATACTATCACTCCTTCTTATCTGGAGATCTGAATACTTATGTTTTTTGCCATTGTGGCCTTTTATACATCTATGTAATGACTTGACAAGGCTATAGTTATATATCAATCATTAACCCTTATCCTGATTAATAAAGTTACCTGAAACTCCAGCCAATCTAAAAACCCTGATAATGTTTTTTCAAACTTAATTTTTGGAGAAAAATATCTCCTTATCGGACAGTGTAGATCCAAGATCAGACTGCACATTCTGTGCAGTCTGATCTTGATCTACACTGTCCACAAAAGGTCCTTGAGTCAGGCTTAGCAGCTTAAGGGTTAAAATAATCAAACACAGGCTGCTTTTTTGTAATTATTCACAGTGATACAAATGAGAGAATGGACAGTCCGTCTATAAGACCCTATCCCTATATTGCAATTCCAGACCTGTTTTGGCCAAAAAATCTCATAAAACATTGGAAGGTGTAAATCCAATATCAGAGTGGATGTTCTATGTGGTCTGATCTTGATGAACACTGTCCGAAAGAAAATAAGTTCTTCTCTGAATTCAGAGGTTAGAAAATCCTTTACACAACGATATAAACAAGAGCACCACATGCTGGTGCCAATGCGCGGCTGCAGATGCTTGATTTTCAGTGAAAATTCGAAGTCAAAAAAGGGGCGTAACTGTCAAAAATATTTTGATGGTTACCTGCCCATGTTGTACGAGTTCCCCTTTTGATAGTGAACAACTTGTCCGAGTTTGAAGTAAATATCTTCAGTAACAACAGAGATATTATAAAATGTCAAAGTTTTTGAAGATGTCAAAGTTTTTGAAGATGTCAAAGTTTTTAAAAATGTCAAAGTTTTTGCATAACACTGACAATGCAGACAATGATGCCTGGGCTATGACAATACCTCAGTTTCTTCTCTGAAAACAGCTGAGCTAATCAAATGAATGTTTAAAACATAGAAAAGTCGACATCAGGTTCCGTATTCACCAACCATTCTTAAGAACGTTCTTAGTCTTATTCTCCAGAATTTTCTACATTTGAAAGTAACACAACTTCTGATTGGCTAAACAAAATGGTTTAGCCAACCAGAAGTTGTGTTACTTTCAAAACTTGAAGATCTTGGCGAATAAGACTAAGAATATTCTCAAGAATGGTTGGTGAAAATCTGTTTTAGCAATGATAAGGTATAAAATGTGCGACAGTGTAGAACCAAAATCTGACCGCATGTTCTGTACAGTGTGATACTGATCTACACGATCTGCAAAAGGGCAAAGAGTTGCTCTTAGCAGCCAAAGGGCTAACTCTCAACCAAACGACAAAATTCTACACTGGTCCAAATTGAAAACATTTGCAGACTACAAATGCTCAAAAGTTGAAATTTGTTTTTGGAAGGGTAGAAAACAAAGCGGAAAAAGAAGAAGACACTGGTTTCCAGTATTCTGACCCTCATCCACAACATTTCAAAAGTTATCTTCTTTAGGGGTTTTTAAAACTGGACTTTCTGGTATAGCCTTTATGTGATTTTTTTCAATATAGTTAGGTTGTGAATACTAACATCGTAAGTCCATTTGTCTCTATTATTAAACAGCATCAGTATACACATCTGGTATGTTGATACAGATATAATGTGCCGTCGTGGACCTTTAGACGTGGAACTAGCGCCCACACTCTCGCTGGAATCTTCCTTTTTGGGACCAAAAAATACAGCATTCAGGTCAGCAGAGCCCAGTTGTGGCTGTAACGTCAGTTGTCTACCACTATGTTTAGCCAAATAAAACCTGTCAAACACAAGATAAATAGAATGTTACATTTTTTTTTTGCAGAACGGAATTTCACTTATACTTCTATTGCCACTTAGCTCTTTACCACATGGCAAAAATGAAGACTTGTCCAAATTTAAACTGTTTGCAAATGACACTTTCAAATTTGGTTAAAATGGTGGAATTTGTGTTTGATATGGTAGAAAACATTGTGGGGAAAGAAGGAAAATGCTGGTTACCAGCATTTTCTTCCTTTCCCACAAGGTTTTCAAAAGGCTTCTTTCTCAGGGTCGTTAACACTTGGGATGGTGTGGTTTGATTAAGGGTTAAAAAATACACTTGTCCAAACTGAAAGCACTTATAATTGACCAATTAAATGTGGCTGACAACCCTGGGAAAAAAAAAGAAAATTGAAAACCTTGTGGAAAAAGAGAAAATGGTGGCAACAGCATTTTCTCCTTTGCCCACTATGTTTTCTATAATTTCAAAGACACATCCCATCCTTTCAGCCATATTCAATTTGTCATCTGCAAATGCTTTCAATTTCAACAAGTCAGAAAATTAGTTATATGGTTAAGCCTTAATCATGAAATCAAGACTTCTAATGGCCCAGAGGAAGAAAGTTTTAGAAAACATTTTGGGAAAAGGAAAAAATGCTGGTAACCAGCATTTTCACCTTTTCCCACAAGGTTTTTACCCTTTGAAAGACAAATTTATGTTTTGAATCACATTTAATATGTCGTCTGCAAATCCTTTCAATTTGGATCAGGCTAAAATTTTGCCATGTGGAAAAAGAGTTAAAGGGTAAGTGTTTCCTGAATGTACCCAACCCAACATGTCATTATTATTATGAAAATAAACTTCGATTGACTGCTCAGAATTTTACCTTCTAAAATGATCAAAAGCATGTCGAGGGGCGGACGGTATATTACAGTTAGGTGTTGCGGACTGTGTCGGCCAGTAGCCTGTGGTCAGCACTCGGACTGTCAAATCTACTCCTAGTAAATTTACCTGAAAATACAGAAAAAGTTATTGAGCCAAGCTCTGTGAAAAGGAGGGCTTAATGCATCTGCAAAAAGTTTTCACCCAGGTCAGCCTACGCAGGCTGAACTGGACTGAAACTTTTTTGCTATTGGTCAATTTTCTGCGTGTCCAACAACTAGTTTATCTCATGATTCAGTCCGTTCACAGACAAAGTCGATATTATGGACCTATAATACTGTGATGACCTGCTTGGTATAATGCAGCATGGGCATGCACTAAGTCCCCTTTTGCTCGAGCATAGCTCAATTAACCCTTTACCAGATGACAAAATTTTAGCCTTGTCCAAATTGAAAGCATCTGCAGACGACGATTTCACTGTGGCTCAAACGGAGCAATTCTTTTTTGATAGGGTAGAAAAAATTGTGGGAAAAGGAGAAAATGCTGGTTACCAGCATTTTCTCCTTTTCTCACAATGTTTTCAAAAGGCTTTTTTTTCCAGGGTCGTCAAAAGGCGTCATTGTGCAGTAAAGGGTTACAACAAGAGCACCGCATGTGGGTGCCAACGCTCGGATGCAGATGCTTGATTTTCAGTAAAAATTCCAAGTCAAACAAAAGGCATAACTCTGTCAAAAATAATCTGATGGTTACCTGCCCTTGTTGTATAGGTTCCCCTTTTAATAGTTAACAAATTCTCCAAGTTTGAAGCAAATATCTTCAGTAATAACAGAGGCATTATAAAATGTCAAAGTTTTCAAATGACAATACCTCGATGTTTTCTTTGAAAACAGCTGACCTAATAATTACTGTTTATTTTTCATATCATGAATTAAACATGTTAGTTCATGTAAAAAGGAAGGCACATTTCATTACTTGCACCTTACTGTGTTTTATGCCACTTTCAGAAGTGTTTCATTTGTATCATGGCAATGACAAACTGTTCTTTTCCTCAAATTTACAATAAAAACTATGCTTGAACTCTTCAGGGCCTTTCCCAGGGACACTGCCATGTGACAAAGCCATAAAAACATGTCTAACAACCTCACTGATTTGACCCTGTTTATCTTTTTTACTGCAAAACAAGAATAAAGTCTTTAAAAGTGGCAGGCAGGCAGGTGGACGGGCAGGCAGACAGACACATAACAAAAGAGAGACAGAGACAGACAGAGAAAGACAGAAAGACAAAGAGAGACAGATGGACAGACAGACGGACAGACACACAGACCGACAGACAGATTTTGTATCAACAACATACATCAGCTTGATTTATATAGCCTCTGAATTCATCCATGTATCCATTCGACACTGTCATATCTTTGAACATTCCCTCAAGTTTTGAGGTAAACTGACAGCCACACTCCGTCTAAAAAAATACAAAATCCATTAACAGTATCATCTAATAACCAGTTCTAGGCACAAACCAGGCAAAACCGAGATCAGATTTTAACTTCAAATCTTCACTTAAAGATACATTATTACACCCAGAGAAAAGAAAATGCTATTACAATTTGATTGACTGTAGAATGGTTCAAAATTTAGTCAACTGCTTGTAAACATAGATTACCCATATATGTGGTGTAAGGGATAAATTCAGTAACCAGAAATCCTTGATTTAGACTGGAAACATCACAACAGTGATTTCTTTCAAGGTCTCCCAGAAAATGAAATTCATTTTCTATCAGTCATAATCTATGCAACCTTTGCAACCGTTGGGGGCAACATTCGGCATGAAGATCCAAAAATGATTAGTTTAACAAAATAAAGATGAAATGCATTAAAAACTGGCTGAAAATGAGTACAGATGTATCTTTAAATAAAAACTGGCTGAAAATTAGTACAGATGTATCTTTAACTCTTTACCAAATGACAAAATTTTAGACTGGTCCAAACTGACAGCAGTTGCAGAAGACACAATAAATGTGACTGAAAAATTGAAATTTGTTTTGGGTAGGGTAGAAAACATCGTGGGAAAAGAAGAAAATGCTGGTTTCCGGCATTTTCTCCTTTTCCCACAAAGTTTTCAAAACGCTCCCCCTCAGGGTCGTTAAAAGTCAGGATTGTGTGGTAAAGGGTTAAATAATAACCATTTACTTTTTGGACCTCAAAGCAGATTAAGCACTCTCCTTAACCCTTTACAACACAATACAACACAACACAATCCGATCTTTTAACGACTCTGGGGAAAAAGATGTCAGGAAAGATGGTGGGGAAAAAGAGAAAATGCTGGTAACCAGCACTTTCTCCTTTTCCCATGCTATTTTCTACCCTATCACAGGCAAATTCCATAATTTAGTCAAATTTGTCATATGCAAATGCTTTCAATTTGGACACATCTAACATTTTGATATTTGGTAAAGAGTTAACCCACACAATCCCCAAGTTTTAACGACCCTCAGAAAGTAAGCTTTTGAAAAAATTGTGGAACAAGGAGAAAATGCTGTTAACCTACATTTTCTCCTTTTTCCCACAATATTTTCTAACCTTTCACAAACATTCCTTGAGTTGTATTTGTCGTCTGCAAATGCTTTTAATTTGGACAAGCCTAAAATTTTGTCGTTTGGTAAAGAGTTTGAGAAATAATTTTTTTCAACAGTAGTAATCCTAACTCTATGCTGACAGCCAATGTTTTACAAAGATATTTTAAAAATCTTCTGCTTCAGGTTTGTCTTACCCTTAACACAACAGTGGTGTGTTTTAATTACACTAAGGAAGAGGGCTTTCAAAATCATTGTCAGGAAGAAGAAACTGCTGGTGAACAGCATCCCCCCCCCCTTTTTTTTAACCCTCTATAAAGACAAATTCCATCATTTGAGTAACATTTAACCCTTTAACATGCATCAAAAATTTCAGACTAGTCTAAATTGAAAGCATTTACAGACCACTAAAAAAATTAATGTGGATGAAATGATGGAACTTTGTCGACAAAAGGGTAGAAAACATTGTGGAAAAAGGAGAAAATGCTGATTACCAGCATTTTCTCCTGTTCCCACAATGTTTTCTACATCATTTTTTTTTCAGGGTAGTTAAAAGTTAGGATTGTGTGGTGGAGAGTTTATTTTATCTGAAATTGCATCTAATTTGGACAAGTCTAAAATTTATTTGTCTGGAAAAGAGTGAACGAGGTCGGGTAAAATAGCTCTTACAGGAATCGCCAGTGGCTTTTCTTTTTATTGTATGGTGTTTAATGCCATATTCAACATCGTTTCTGTTAAATTGCGGCGCACAGTGCACCTGTCCATGCTTTCCTGGAGTTTCTCAGCACAATATTCCTCCCAAGCCACTGGCTGCCTTCCCACATAACCATCATTGATACAATTATCAGGGGTGAGAGAGGAATGAATCCTGTCCCAACAACTATCAGTAACTGTCGGAAAGACATTCACTGAGCTGAGGATTCTAACCAGTGACCCCTAGGCCCGGTTTCAAACCCAAGTCTCTTATTTTACTCAAACCTACTAATGGTCCCAGATTCTGACTAAAGTTTAGTTTGTTATCTGAGACACATTTCAGCAACATTAGCAGACTGCAGTAAGCTTCTAAAATCCTAATTTGGCACTATGTTTCAGACTCAACTCCGTAAAATAAATGGACTCAAGTCAGTTTACAGACTTTAGTCCATTATTTTGCCGAGTTGTGTGCGAAACATTGTGTCAACATAAGACTTGAGTAATGTTATTTAAGTCTGTAAACCCTTTACCAGACAACAAAATTTTAGCCCTGTCCAAATTGAAAGCATTTGCAGACGACAATTTCTTTGTAGCTCCAATGTTGTATATTTTCTTTGATAGGGAAGAAAACATTGTGGGAAAAGGAGAAAATGCTGGTCACCAGCATTTTCTCCTTTTCCCACAATGTTTTCAAAAGGCTTCTTTTCCAAAGTGAAAGCATTTGCAGACGACAATTTCTTTGTGGCTCAAATGGTGTATATTTTCTTTGATGGGTAGAAAACACTGTGGGAAAAGGAGAAAATGCTGGTCACCAGCATTTTCTCCTTTTCCCACCATGTTTTCAAAAGGCTTCTTTTCCAGGGGCGTCAAAAGGCATCACTGTGCAGTAAAGGGTTAATGTTAGTGCAATGTGTCTGGAGTACCTAACTTGAGTCAGAAAATAAGTAAGTTGCATATTTCAGTAGAATACGAGACTTAAGTTATTTTTGTGAAACTGGGCCCTTGTTTTCAGGTCCTGTATGCTTCTGGCTGAACTAGTGACTTTGCTTTTCTTTGTATAATTTTACCTTCAGTTTAGAGATCATGTTCTTTTCTGAATCATCTGAGACACTTTTGTTGAGCAGTAAACGCCTGGCCAAATGCTGCTTATAATACCTTTCAAAAACGTCTTTCTCTTGTAAAAATCTAAATAAAACCATACTCTTGTCTAACACTGTCTCAATCTCTTGTTCTGACATCTGAAATCCAGAAAATGAAAAAATAAAATAGGACAATTTTGACAACATTCCTATGAGTTTACAAGCGAGTTTGGTCCAATAGACAATACTTTGGAGATTTATTTGATATCTTAAAGTAACAACAGCTGCCAAAAGTAAACAAAGTGGGTGTTGAAATGCATTTAAATCTAAATCATACCCTTTAAAAGTATGGAAATTATTGTGATGATCACAATCTGTTATTGTATAGTTGGTCCTAGTGTTGGTTGCTGACAAGAGAAATTGATTTCAAAACTAGGTTAAAAAGCTACCAGGTCACTTTATCTTTTGTTTACTGTTTGCCTAAATTTAAAATTCATTTCTCTGCCAGTTACTAACACTTGGACCAACAACAGAATAACAGTTTGTCATCTTCACAGTATTTTTCATGCTTTTATAACTTAAATGCATTTTAACACCTGTATTGGCTTTTTGGCCACTATAGGGCCTGTAAGTATGCTATTTTCTGTGTGTGTGTTAATTGGTAACACATTACCATCTGCATACCGGTGTTATCATCTTGCAGCTCCATAAAACTGATCATAAAGAGCAATTCCTTCTACTGCCAATATTTTTTCACACTCACCAATACAGAATACGGTATCATGCCTTAGGTAAATCTCCAATATACAGAATAGGATTATAACACAAGTAAGTGATAAAGATCAGGGTCTGTATTCATCAACCATTCTTAAGAACATTCTCAGTCTTATTCTCTGAGATTTTCTAAATTTGAAAGTAACACAACTTCTAACTGGCTAAGCCAAATGAGCCACTCTCTGGCAAAAGGCAGATTATGCATCTCCACGATCCATGATCCCAGTCAATCCATCACATAACTTTGATACCATAATAGGCACTTTTTTAACAACTGACCTAATCATGAGATAGACTGGTCCTTTGACATACAGAAAATTGATCAATAGTAAAAAGTTTTGGCCCAGGTCAGCCTGCGCGGACTGTGCAGGATGACCTGAGTCGATACTTTTTACAGAGGCAATAAGCTCCCTTTTCACAGAGCATGGCTCAAATGGTTTAGCAATCTGAAGTTGTGTTACTTTCAAATTTAGCAAATTCTGGAGAATAAGACTAAGAACGTTCTTAAGAATGAATGGCCACTGAATATGGGCCTCAATTGCGTAATTCAGGGGCAGCAAAAACAGTCCTTCATTTTGTCCCTACTGCAACACATTTGAAGTTTGGGCAAGTAAAATTTCAAGAGACCTGTTCTATCATTACTTTACAGACAAGTATATTATGAACACAGTATATAAAATGCAACTTAGCAAAACAAGTAATTACAGAAGTATTGTACTGATTTGCGAAAAATTTCAAAGACACTGATTCAAACAGCCAAAAAATTTCTACAATGAATTTCAACATCACATTTTTTTTTTCTTAACTCTTTACAAATGACAAAATTTTAGACTGATCTACATTGAAAGCATCTGCAGACAACACATTAAATTTAGCTGAAACGATGGTAATTGTCAGTAAAAATGTAGAAAACCTTGTGTGAGAAGGAAAAAATGCTGGTTACCAGCATTTTCTCCTTTTCCCTCAAGGTTTTCAAAAGGCTTTTGGCTAAGGATCGTTAAAAAAAAGGAACTGTTTGGTAAAGGATTAATTTTCCTTTT
Organism: Tridacna gigas; assembly: GCA_945859785.2. Classification (NCBI taxonomy): domain Eukaryota; kingdom Metazoa; phylum Mollusca; class Bivalvia; order Cardiida; family Cardiidae; genus Tridacna; species Tridacna gigas. The sequence goes on from OX244043.2 coordinate 40,416,700, forward strand.
TTGGGGAAAAAAAAAACTCTATAGAGAAACATGGAAAGGTTCAATCATATGCCACCAATTTTCACAAAGATAATTGTGGAAAGGTTCAGTCATATGCCACCAATTTTCACAAAGATTATTTTAGAGAAAAGTCCAAAAATTATTTAGAAAAGCAACTTACCCCTTTTACACCTTTCTTCAGCTTATCATCTATAAACAGGGAGAGATATTCAGGTGATTTGAGGTTTAAATTGATAAAGTGTTCAAAGTCACTAGAAATCATCTTCTTGAATAAATTGTCATTGGTGAAGGACTCATGCAGAAAATGGTCAAATCTGTCTTTTAAATCTAGAAGACTCTGAAATGAAATATAAGTATCATGAGTGACTCCAAACTTAACCCTTTACCACAAAATCTCAGGTTTTAACGGTCTTGAGAAAGAAGCCCTTTGAAAACATTGTGGGAAAAGGAGAAAATGCTGGTAACCAGCATTTTCTCTTTTTCCCCCACAATGTTTTCTACCCTATCAAAGACAAATTCTATCATTTGAGCCATATTTGAATTATTGTCTGCAAATGCTTTCAATTTTGACAAGTCTACATTTCTGTTGTAAGGTAAAGTATTCAGAGAACTCAGGTATCTTTCACTAAACTGCGTAGATTTTCACAAATTTTTTTTTATTGAATATACACTCATATGATCCTTGCTTTACTACAAAGTATGAGTTGTCATAAAGTTACACAATATTTACACAAATCATAAAGACTTTATATTTGCTTGCCTAGACTGCGTGCGCAAGTTTCGTGCATACACAGTTTAGAGAAAGAGCCAGAGATGCTAACTCATTCTCAGACAAGAAAGTTTTGAACATGTCTGTATAGAAAACATTTGCAGGTTATCTTAACTTTTATCCTGCTAAATAAAAAAAATAAATTTTCAATCCGATAGTATAAACTCAAATTTTCCAATTTCAAAGGTTGATTGATCGATTGAATTGTGTTCTACACTGCTTTCAACATTATTCCAGTCATATCATGCTGACAGCTCACATATTCATGTATTTACTGGATTTTACCAGTATTAGGCTAGGGCTCTGAAGTGTCTTGGCCAAAGACACACCCACTAAAAACCCAGCGCATCAGGAAGGGCTTGAACCCGGGGCCTCCAGGTTACAAGTCCCACACTTTACCACTGAGCTAAATAGGACCTCCCCCCATTTTAAAGGTATTTTTGGAGGAAAGATTATCTCCTTATCAGACAGTGTAGATCAAGATCAAACTGCACATTCTGTGCTGTGCGCAAAAGGTCAGTGAGTCGCGCTTAGCAGCCTTAGGGTTAATTCTTAACCAGACAACAAAATTTGTTTGGAGTATTTGCAGAGGACTAATCATTGAGGAAAAGGAGAATGCTGGCTATCAATGTTTTCATAAGCCATCTTCCTCATGGTTGATAAACACAGGATGTTTGTAAAAACTTCTATTATATACCTGAAAATTTTCCAGCTCAAATACATAGGTCGCACGCCAAGAAAATAACACACACGACAGAAAAAAATTCTGTGTCTACACACTATGAAATACTATTAAAAATATGGTATGATGACATAACTCGAGCACGAAATACGTATGTATTCGAGATTTGATCAGTCAAAATGTTGCTCTTTAATATTCATTTGCCATTCATAAAAAACGAAGTTACTGGCCACTTTACCATTATTTCTTTTCTTCTGCTTTATTCTGTTTACCCTTATCAAATAAAACGTCAATAATTGCAAACTTCTGTCTTTGAAAGTGGCAGCTATATAATTAAAGGAATATTATTTTGTAGGAACTTGTAGTTACTTCTCACTGTGTAATAAAATTTTGATCGGGTCTCGCATGATAAGGAATTTTCTCATGCTGCTCAAATTAAATACAAACCACAAGAAAGTTACCACAACATAATATTTCTTTAATACATTCTCGCCGTATAAGAAAATTTTGAAATCTCGCTCGACCTTCGGTCTCGCGTGACATAAATTATATTCAGGCTGCTCGAATTAAATACAAGCACCAGGAAAGTTACTGCAACATAATATTCCTTTAACCCTTATGCTGCTAAATGCGACTCACTGACCTTTTGCTAACGGTGTAGATCAAGATCAGACTGCACTTTCTTGGGTCTACCCTGTCTGATATGGAAATATCTTTCCCCAAAAAGATAGCTTTGAAATAGCAATATTTGGGTTTTTACTATCGACTCGAAAGTTTCATTTTTGTTATATAGCAGGATAAGGCTTAATACATACTGCCCGCTAAGCTTAAAATTCAAATCTCAACCCTTTACTACACATTCCAGAGTTTTTCACAAAACTGAGGAAGAGGGCTTTTGACAACATTGCTGAAAAAATGCAACCAGATCTTTTAGAGTTTAATTCTTTACCCCTGGAAAAGAAGCCTTTTGAAAACATTGTGGGAAAAGGAGAAAATGCTGATGACCAGCATTTTCTCCTTTTCCCACAATGTTTTCTACCCTATCAAAGAAAATATACACCAGATCTTTTAGAGTTTAATTCTTTACCACACGACAAAATTTTAGCCTGGCCCAAATTAAAAGCAATCGCAGACGAAAAATGAAAAACTACTCAAAACATAAAACTTGTCTTTCAAAGGGTAGAAGACATTGTGGGAAAAGCAAAAAATGCTGTTTACCAGCATTTTCTTCTTTTCCCACAATGTTTCCAAAAGCCTTCTTCCTCAGGGTCGTTAAAACTCAGGATTGTATAGTAAAGGTCAGCATACTAAAGAAGTTATGGCAGAATCAAAGGTTAACACCCAAGTCTGCTGTTATTACTGCATAATGGCAGATATAACCTGTGCAAGTTAATTCCTGTCTTTAGTTGTATATTTAAAGTTTAACCCTCATAGCGCCTTTCACCACTATAATGACTGACTGAATGGTGTTTAACTCCGTTTTCAACATTATTTCAGTTATATCTCTGCAGCCAGAGCACCTATCCATGCTCGCCTGGAGTTTCTTTTACCAATACCCCACGCGATATTCTTTCCAAGCCACTGGCTGCTTTCCCACATGGCCATTTTCGAAACAAAGGTCAGCAGTGAGACAGGAATGAATCCTGTTGCAATGACTATCATCAATCCTCGGAAAGAAATTAGCCAAGCCTGGGGTAAAACCAGCCACCCCGTTCTCAAGTCCAGTACACAACTGACTGAGCTACCGCGGCTGGGCATTTCACCATTACAGTTGCCTTCACCACTATTGTATAGATCAAGATCAGACTGCACAAAATGTGCCTTCTAATCTTTGATCTACACTGTCCACTTTTCCGAAACACTGAAGACAAAAAGCAACCACAAAATTGCAATCATCCTGGTCTTATTCTCAACTGAAAATGTACATTGGGTTTATTCAGCACTTTAGGGGTTAAAACCCAAACTGTTCCACATACAGTATCTTGCAAACCATCAAAATCGACTCCCTAACTTATCCTCAACAGAACACTGGTTGTATGTGTAAAGAAATCACCTTTGAGCACATATAAATAAATCACCTGTATATATGTTATGGCATTTTTACCATCACCCTCCTCTGAGACCAGTTTTTTCCCCTGTTCTCTTAGATAGCCACTTATACATGTACACATTGTCTTTAGTCCTTGAGACACTCGAACCAGTAACTTGTACATACAGTGAAGGTCATCTGTCTTGTTATTTTTGAGCATATGTACAACTCCAGAATTCTCCATCTGTAAAGCAGAAAATTGAAATTTACAGAACTACAACTGTCACAAAAAGTAACTTAATTCCTTTACTTTACTACATGAGACAAATGTAGACATGTCCAAGCTGAAAGCCTTTGCAGACAACAACTCCAGGGATGGAATTTGTCTTTAATTGAGTAGAAAACATTGTGGAAAATGCTAGTTACCAGCATTTTCTCCATTTCATACAATGTGTGGTAAAGGGTTGATAATTTAAGCTACCATACATCAAGTACTCTGATAGAGAAGACAAAGAGTCAAACCTGATATCAAAGCATCATGTACAGTTTGTTTATACTGAAGTTTAAAACCTTTAAACAGCTTAGGTCATGTCACAGCGATCAGTGCACCTACACATGTGTGCCTGGCTTTCTCAAACTCAGTACTGACACAGCTTTCCTTCCAAGCCACTGACTACTTTTATAACATGCATTAGAGATGATAGGCTAAAAATTGCCAGAAAGAAAGTTTGCCTCAACAGGGTATCAAACCAATACCCACCGGGTCATGAGTCAGATACTCTAATCACTGAGCTACCCGGCTGGGCATCATGCACAGAATGAATAAGTTTGATATATTTCTTGGAGGCTTAAATAAGAAAATTGAGTTTTACGTATCTGTTAAATAAATGAACACAGTTTTAATACATTGATGACAAATCTGACAATGGAGTATGTGACGCAATGATGCAATGCTACTGACAAACTGGCAAAAAGACAGAATTAAAGGTAGACTGAGTCAGTTATACTCTTGTAAACATTAATTTTACCTGATAACAAAAAGTTTCTCTTTAAGATACACAAACTTTACTGTCCGAGTTGACACATGTAATTTAATTCAACTCAAGTATTAAAGTCTAAAAACTTAAGACCATTATGAATCATTCTCTTCACACTCTAAGTGCTAAACCTGACATTATTTCTTTTTCACCACATTGCTTTTACATGCTTTTATCATAAGAGCCGCAAAATAAAAAAAATAAAACCACGAAAAACATGGTTGCTCTGTAAAAGACATGAACAGCTATTTGTATAACAAGATTTAAGATTCAATACCAACCTCGACTATAGTTTTCATATGTTTGCTTATCAATTCTTCTTCTAATACTTTTACGATGGGTTCTTCCGTAGATTTGTCTAGATAATGTGTTGCTCTCTCTGCCTCTTCATTAATTCTCGCCTCAACTTTCTTAATGTACATAGAGGCACTGTTTTCAGCTAAAAACTTCTGACTTTCAGACTGAAAAATAAACAGAGAAATTGAATGTTTTGACTGTCTAATTGGTATTTAACATTATTTCATTTACACTGCTGCCAATGTGTAGGCTGACCTGTGTCGAAGCTAATTGCTAAGGGTCAGTTTTCTGTAAGTCAAAGTACTAGTCTACATCAGGTTTCAGTCAGTTGTTATACACCTATCTTGACCTTTACAGAGTTTATTCAACCCATGTCAACCTGCGCAGACTTTGCCAAGTGGCTCAGGTTGATACTTTTTGCAGAGGCATTGAAACCTTTTTCAAAGAATATGGTTTATTTTTTTCTATATAAAGCTAACAGATCTAATCAAAATGTATCACCTTAAGACTAGTTAAACTTAACCATTAACCAAACGACAAAATTCTTGACTGGTCCAAATTGAAAGCATTTGCAGACGACAAAATAAATGTGATTAAAAAATTGAAATTTGTTTTGGGAGGGGCAGAAAACATTGTGGGAAAAGGAAAATATGCTGGTTACCAGCATTTTCTCCTTTTCCCACAATGTTTTCCAAAGGCTTCTTTCCCAGGGTCGTTAAACTGTGTGGTAAAGGGTAAATTGAACCAAAGGAAAAAACACTTTTATTTACCATGTAGAACTCTCGAGATTCTGCGAGGAAAGGCTGCTCAAAGTCTTCCACGTACACTTGTCTACTCTCTATCCCGAGTATCATCAACATCTGACAGGCGTTTTTAACTGCACCTCTACCATGGAAAATAAACAGAACAGATATCAATATATAGATGCTTTAACCCTTTCCCAAACGACAAATTTTAGACCCTTCCAAACTGAAAGAGTTTGCAGACGACAATTTTAAATTTGATCGAAATGGCAGAAAGTTCTCAAAAAGGGTAGAAAACACTGTGGGAAAAGAAGAAATTGCTCGTTACGAGCAATTTCTCCTTTTCCCACAGTGTTTTCAAAAGACTTGTACTGCAGACACATGAAAACCAGGGCTTGTTTGGGAAAGGGTTAATAGTTAAAGCCCCTTTCACAATAGTTGCCTTTGCGGCCAGTGTAGATCAAGATAAGGCTGCACATTTTGTGCAGCCTGATCTTTGATCTACACTGTCCACTTTGCTGACACACTGTAGATAAGAGAAACCATAAAATTGCATTTATGGTATTTCTAGGATGAACATTTTGTTGATTTCATTTGGCACTCTCAGGGTTAAGGAGACCAGACAGGTCAACTGAAATAAAAAAAGTGAGCAATTTCGCCCTTGCATTTCCGAATAATTGAAATGGACCTTCTCAGTTGGTCATAAGGGAGCAGATACTGCAATCTGAAGGCCAGAATATCTGGACAAAGAAGCAGCTAATGTACATCCAAGATCAGACTGCACTTTTTGTGGAGTCTGCTCTTCATCCACACTGTCCCCATAAACAACTAAATTCAACTTCAGCCCTTCAAAGGATAAAAAATCAAATGCATAATGATAAACAAAAAATCCTGTTTTGCGTTGCTGAAGCACATGTATTGTATGTACATGTATTAACATGGAGTGAAAACTTAACATGTTACAACTAAACATTTATTATATTGAACAGTTGCAGCCATTTTCCCATATGCACCTGTGCACACACTGGCATAAGATCTGCTACACTTATCTCCTTTGTGAATCTCAAACATCTTGCAGGTTTGTTTGATTGTATTGGAGTTAAATGCCATTTTAGCAGCTTAGGTCATATCACGGCGGCCAGTGCACCCATGGATGTATTTCCTGGCTTTCTTACACCAGTGCTGACTCAACTTTCTTTCCACTGGCTACTTTCTCACATACATCAGAGATGAGAGGCGAAAACTGTCAGAAAGTTTGCCATAACCGGGTATCAAACCTGCAACCACCAGGTCATGAGTAAACTACACTGACTACTAAGCAACCTGGCCTGTCACATTTTGCTGGAGTTGCATCCCATAGTTGCAACCTCTTATTACCTTGTGTCAGCCTATTTCACAATAATTTATGTACAAGCCTAAGTCTTTTTCCAGTTGAACAGATACTAATAAACCAACACATAAACAATGCCTAAATCTCAACCTGACAATCTTGTGCTTTTATAGCTTTTGAAAACTTGTGTGGAAAAAAAGAAAATGCTTTTTACCAGCATTTTCTCCTTTTCCATAAATGTTTTCTGCCCTTTCTAAGACAAGTGGCTATCATTTGAGTGAAAATGAATGTTGTATGCAAATGATTTCAATATAAAACGAGTCTAAAAGTTTTTTAAAAATATAGAAAAATTTAATCTAAATTTATAGAGTAAAGCAAACTATACCACAACAACAAGAACGGTACCAAATTGAGATCTCATACCTGTCTACCACTTCACCCCGTCTCTCCTTTGCTACCATGTCTAGTAACGTATGTCGTAAATGATCATTTATACTGGGATAGCGGACAACTTCATCACGGAAAATTTTCAATCCTAGATTATACACATTGTCCACATTGTTCTGTTGTACATAGACTCTGTCCTGTTGAGTAATGGAAAAATCAGTGAAAACCTATGTCAATCTGTACAAGCATGTCAACTATATCACAACCCCAACTATGCAGAGATCAAGATCTGCAGGCTGGGTAGATCAAACTGTACATTTCGATATCATGCAGAATCTGAGAAAAAATGTAAGAAACGTAAGATTGCTATGTGATCATTCACTTCTTTTTACTCAACAATCAAGTCTTTTTCTCTCCCTGAGGAAGGAGGCTTTTCAGAAGGTAACCAGCATTTTCCCCACCCCCATCCTCCCTTTTTGGACAATGTTTTCTACCTTTCCCAAGACAAATACCATCATTTAAGCTATATTTACTGTCTCTGCAAATGCTTCCATAGAGACAAGTTTTAAAGTTTCATTTTTTGATATAGAGTTTAAGTCCCTTTTTCTATTACATATGAGAACAACCAAATGGTACAAAGTAAAGGTGAAATAAAGATCCTAACCTGTCTGTCATTTCTTTTAGTTCATAAGACATAACAAAAAGTAATAAGAGCACCGCATGCGGGTGCCTACGCTTGGCTGTGTTGCTTGATTTCAATGAAAATTTTAAGTCAAAAAAGGGGCATAACTGTGTCAAAAATGCTTTGATGGCTACCTGCCCTAGTTGTATAGGTTACCCTTTTCTTAATTAACAGCTTGATCAAGTGTGAAGCAAGTATCTTCAGTAATAACCCAGATATTATAAAATGTCAAAATTTTCACACAATGCAGACGACAACGTAAACCATGCCAGGGCTACCAAAATACCTTGGCGTTTTCTTTGAAAACAGCCAAGCTAATAAGGAGACTCAAGGGGTTAATATCCTAAGGATAGGAAACCATACTTTTGAATGATGTGGAAACCAAAACTGGAAAAGGAGCAAATGCCAGTCACAGACAAGTGCTCCTTTTTCCTTGATATTCTCGGAAGCTGATTTCTGCAGGAATGCAATACAAGTATTAACCCTGTACCACACACTCCCAAGTTTTAATACCTTTCGAAAACATTGTGGGAAAAGGAAGAAAATGCTGGTAACCAGCATTTTCTCCTTTTTTCACCATGTTTTCTCTCCTTTCGAAGTCCAATTTTCATTATTTGTACAACATTGGTTTTGTGATAAAAACGTGAGTTTTATCATCTCATCACCTCAAGTAACCAACTAGACATTGGATCACAAAGATCTAGCTTACCATATACATCAAAATATCTCTGATCATCACCATGGATGTTTGATGATCACTCCATGCACTGTTTAATGTCTGCAGAAAGTTGTTGTTCAATGCTGTTATCACATCTTCTCTGACCTATCAAATACAATCACAGGTCAATGTAAAACTATACAGTTGCATTAAAGGCAAAAACACATGAGCCATGCTCTGTGAAAAGGGGGTTTAATGCATCTGCAAAGAGTAATGGCCCAGATCAGCCTGCACAGGCTGACCTGGGTCGAAGCTTTTTGCTAAGGGTCAGTTTTCTGCGTATCAAGGCACTAGTATACCTCAGGTTTCAGTCGGTTGTTATACAAAATGGGTCATTATACAAAATGGATTGTTATACAAAATGGATTTTTATGGATCCATAATTTTATGATAACTTGCTTGGAAAATGCAGCACAGAGACGCATTAAGCCCACTTTTCCCAGAGCTCAGCTCATGTATGATTGCATGAATTAACTTACTAATAAAAGGTGGAAACATATCGATATTTTGAACTGAAGAGCTTATATTTTTGCAGTCCATTGATCACAAATTATAATATTAACAAGAACACAGAATGCTGGTGCCAACGCTTGGCTGCAGTTGCTTTTTGAAACAGATTGATTTTCAGCGAAAATTCTATATTGAAAACGGGACAGAACTCTGTCAAAAATACTTTCATGGTTACCTGCTCCTGTTTTTCGAAATTTAACATTTAGTCCAAGTTTGCAGTAAATATCTTCAGTATTAACAGAGATATCATAAAACATCAAAATTTTTGCAAGATGACGACAATGCAGACAACAACAGGGCTATGACAATTCCTCGATATTTTCTTCGAAAACAGCTGGGCTAAAAAACCATAAATTTGGAAGCTGAGAAATAAACATTACATATGTATTCACTCAGTACCATGCTCATACACTTTCTACACCCCAGCAACAGTTACCTGTAGTAAACATTTCAAACATTTTGGGAAAAGAAGCAATTCCTTTCCTTATAACTCTTTTGCTGTGTGCCACTTTTATCAGTTACTGGTTACTATACAAGCACCATGAGCTGGGCAATATGTTCAATTTTGTTGTCAGGTAAAAAGTTGACCCTTTACTATACAATCCCAAGTTTGAACAACCAAAAGCTGATAGACTTTTGAAAACTTTGTGGAAAAAGGAGAAAATGCCGGTAACCAGCATTTTCTCCTTTTCCCACAATGTTTTCTACCCTATCAAACACAAATTCCATCATTTGAGCTACATTTCACCCTTTACCACACAATCACGAGTTTTAATGACCCTGAAAGAAAAGGATTTTTAGAGCATTGTGGTAAAAGGAGAAAAGGCTGGTCGACCGCATCTTCTCCTTTTCCCACAATGTTTTCTTACCTTTCAGAGACAAATTCCATTATTTGAGCAACATTTAATATGTCTTCTACAAATGCCTTCAATTTGGACGAGTCTAATATTTTGTCATTTGGTAAAGAGTTAAATTGTCTTCTGCAAATGCTTTCAATTTGGAGAAGTCTAAGATTTTGTTGTTTGGTAAAGAACTAAGTATGTTTTCAGAAAAAAAACAAATCTGACCTTTTTCACCAGATGTTCCGTGACAACTTCTTGTAGACCAGAATACAGCTTTTCACCATGTTTATGTAGTACCATTGTGTAGGCATTTCTGTACAGTTCTTCAAAACTGAGACCACTGTTGTTCTTCTTCTGTATTTCTTGAATGGCATTTTTCAACAAGGACCAAATATTGTCCACATATTTTTCATCCATGTTCATCTAAAAAGGAAAATAATACTTTGCTAAACAATCCTGTTTTTAACGACCCTGAAGTAAAAACGATTTTGGAAATACTGTTGGAAAAGGAAACAAAATGTTTGGTTGCAACCCTTTTCTCCGTTTTTCCCCACAATGGTTCTTCTCTAGCCTATCAAAGGCAAATCTTTTCATTTGAGACAATTTAGTTTGTTATCTGCAAATGCTCTCCGAAAGAGTCATCTGTGAATGCTCTCAAAATAAACATACCCAAAATTTTGTATGGTAAAAACATCCATGTTATACAGAATGATATGGAAAAGTCATATGATTAGATATTAAATATGATCCATGCTCAGTGAAAAGGGGACTTAATGCATCTGCAAAAAATATCTACCCATGTCTGCCTGCGCTATCCGCAAAGGCTGACCTGGGCCGAAACTATTCGCTTCTGGCCGATTTTCTGCATGTCAAAGGACTAATCTACCTCCAGATTCAGTCCATTATATGACAAAATGTATTTTATGAATCCATAATTATGTTATGTACTGACATGCTTGGTATAATCAATCAAAGAGATGCATTAAGCATTCAGCACCCTTTTGCCAGAGCATGGCTCAATTACATATAAAATTCAACCCAAATTACACAATGTGAAAACATCCATTACAGGAACACAAAAGGTTCTTTGCTATAAGTGCTGATGCGATCAAATTCTTCAGTTTTACACGACTACAGGAAAGGTCTTCCAAGGTAAAACTCTTCCTTATCTCTGACAGATGGAGTTCATTAACTCTTTACCACACAATCCTGACTTGACGACCCTGAGAACGAAGCCTTTTGAAAACATTGTGGGAAAAGGAGAAAATGCTGGTAACCAGCATTTTCTCCTTTTCCCACAATGTTTTCTACCCTTCCAAACACAAATTTCAATTTTTCAGTCACATTTGTTTTGTCATCTGCAAAAGCTTTCAATTTGGACTAGTCTAAAATTTTGTTGTATGATAAAGAGTTAATCATTTTTGTTATAATACAATACTAGTAGCAAGACCAACCATTCAAACTGAAAGTGCAACTGATAGAAAACTATTCAGCAAACTCTAGCTCAAATCTGAGCTCTATTTCAAGATGATTATGTCTCTGAAAACTTTGTGCAATTCAACATGTAGGAGATATAATATAGCAATATGCAGAGCTCCAGATAAGAAGGAGTGATGGTATTCTAAATCCATTATTTCTCTTTGAAACCCTATGTTGTGAGTACTCATTAGAATCGTCTAAATGAGACCATTCTAATGAGTACCCATAGCATAGGGTTTAGTGGAGAATAACTAACATTTTCAATTTTGAAATCAAAATCACTCCCTCTTTCCGGAACTCTGCATATGTAATATAAGTTGGTGCTTTAGTATTTTTGCTACAGAAGAAGATTTTGTAGATCTATTGCTTTTGGACCAGGAGGTTGTGGGTTTAATCCCCAACCTTGGCAAAATATCTTAACCTGGACTGTTACAAGGTCATAGATAATATTGTGTCTCTCTCAAACTTCTTTGAAAATAATGGCTCGAGTCTACCTGTCAGACATACTTTGCAAGCAATCCCGTATTTCTGCATGTATTTCAGATATTTCCTCCGTCACAGAACATGTTTTTTAACAAGGAGTGGTTGAAATAATTCCCATAGTTGACTGCAGACAATAGTACTACTTAATATTTTTTTTAAAAGGTTTGTTGAGAGTATCCCCATATTGCTGACATGTCACTTTATGTATGTCATTTAAAACTTTGTTTTGGACAAGTGAGTCACACTGGCAAACAAGTACATTTTTGTAATTAACTTGTCCGTGGACAAGTAGAAATTTCTAAGATTTCCACACCCCTGATCCTGTCACAAATCTATGACTAGCATTTTATGGCATGTATTTAGCAACAACAGCTATTCTCGTAAGATAAGAAGACTATTAGAGCACACACATTTGAGGATACTCCGAGTTGTCCTGCTTTAAAGATCATGCTCATGATCAACAATAGAAGTAAACTTATGCTAGTTCAGCAGTTCTCTGTCTGAAATTTTGCCGAATTTTACAAGCTTTAAGTAGTGATGGGATAACAATCGGAGAACAATTAACTATCATTTAACCATCGCCGATGCCAATCATCGATTACAAATACCAGAAATCGATCATCTGACTAAACCTGAAAAATACTGAACTTAACAAAGGGATGCCTAACTCAACCAAGGGAGGCAACTCTAACTACATGAAAACGTGAAAATGGTGACTGACGCAGTCTAACTGCTCAAAATTAATCCCCACCTGGGTGCAAAAACAAAATCTGAAGTTTGGAAGTATTTTTTCTTTCATAATTTAAAACACGATGAGCCTCCAATGCAATACAATTTACATATATTAGAGAGGTCTGTAGAATATGTAGGAGGACGTACTGAAATACAGGTAAAAAAAATTCTCACTACAATCGAACATTTTCAAAAAGCAAATTTAATGACTGTATGTGACAAATGTTTTAATCTTTTGTTAAACCTGTGTTCAAAAATGGGGGAAAAGGGAGAACATGCTTGTAATGTTTTATAACTAATTTGTCAAAGTATTTAAACCAATAGCAAAACACCAAATTTTATATTCTTCTATAACCGATTATATGGCCAATTATCGCATCAGAAGTGGAAGTTGATTTTAACCCAGGGTTCCCATTCACGCACATATGTGCGTGATTCACGCACTGAATTGAATAACCACGCACAAAAATATGAAGTGAAACGTGCATGCACGCACAGGTTTCAGGGCTCCCACTGTCAATCACCGGTGGCGCCAGTTGGGACAAGTTATCAAGTGTGAAAGTCACTGTTTATCACCGCTAACCAAACTTGGTCTCAATCTGCTTTTCTAGTGTAAAATTAAAGGTTTTGAAGTTACATGCTATTCTTATTGGCATATCTACTCCAAAACTTAACAGGCATGAAAAAAAGATCGCAGCAAGAAACGCGAAAACCCATGACACAACAAAAATTGGTTTGACATCGTCCGATCATAGGCATTTCAAACAATCTATTCAGCTTTATCAATGATTTTGAACAGTAAATTTACATAAATATCTCTATAAAACAATAAGTGAAAGCTAATTAGTGTCTGAAATTGACAGTGAAATAGAAAATTCTACTGGCCATCAGGCTGTAAGTTGTCCCTCTGAAACTGGTCCCATGAGTAAGGAAGTTATAACAAGCATCGTCTTTTTTTAAATTACCCATATTGTTTTCAAGAGCAGCTGACGGCAGAGTTAGACTCATCAAAACAAATTTTCAATACAACAGACCCTTACTGTCCTCTATAGATGCTCTATAATTGTCAATATTAAGTGCACTCCTGGAATTTCTCTTGCACTCCCAGACTTGTATTCCAGGAAGCGCATGCACTCCCAAAAAGAGATGTGAGTGGGAACACTATAACCGATCATCAATTAGCATTTTCAACCGATTTTCCAACACTAGCTTTAAGTGCATGTTACAAGTCGAAAAATGCAATCACCCAGTTGGTATTTTTTGTACTCGCCCGAAATCAAAGATCACTCACCAATGCGAGCAGGAAAGTTTAATTTTACACCCCTGATAATAATTTTAACAACCAACAACTTAGCTTAATACTCTTCCTCAAGTTTTGTGACTGTTTCTCTGCTGCTGAAACACAATCACAAACATGACATTGGAGCAAACCTCCAAAACTGGGTTAGAATAAAATTAAGTTCTAGCAGGTAGAATTTTTAACTAATACAATATTTTATGCTCAGTAATTAAATAGCTACGCGATCAGCAAATCTAAGCCAGGTATTTGGTATGATAAACATCGCAATGCAAATAACAACTGTGTATAATTGGGTAGGCCTGAAATACACACTGGATTTTTTTCAGCGAAATGGACAAAATGGAAATCGTTTAATGAAATGGAAATTTGACATAGTCTGAAATTTACGTTTAAATGAATGTTTTTATCGCAAATTGTTAAGTATTGAAATTGTTTGAACAATTCTGGAATGAAAATTACTTTACTTAGGTAATATTTTGTCATATCTTACCAGTTTTCTCTTCTCCACTTTGTAAACTTTGCTGAAAGGAAATGGGTGGGTGAAATGGAAATAATCATTCAATGGTATGATTTTTTAGGGAGTCGAATGAAGAGATAACATAATTTTAATAATTTTTAAAGTAAATTTATGTACTTTAAGAAATGCATGTTTCTTCCTATTTCAGAATTTCTTTATTAGCCATTTACCTGTGCAATATGGAAACTGGGAGTGGGAGGACGAAATGGAAACTGTTGCAGAATAAAATTTGAAAAAAAAAAAACTCACATAAATTGCATTAGATTTGGGACTTCAAAGATGAAATGGAAATCATAAAGTGCCATGTATAAATGATAGACAATTTCCATTTCGTCGTGGACAGAAGGTAAAAATGTGTTCATGCTTATGTTCATACTGTGGTGATCTACTGCTCAAAGGCATGCTATTTCTTTCAAAATTGCAGGAAATTACATTCAAAGTGATAGAAAAACTATTATTCTATGTTTTCATTAGCAAATAATTATGTTTTCAAACATTTTATATCCCTACATTTCCCTTTCGCCGAAAAATTTCCAATGCATATTTCAGGTCTACCGTGTGGGACAGAACACCTTGTAACTGAGACCGCTAATCAATTTACTACAAGTCCAATGTACTGATCTTGTTTCCTTTTCCCACATTGTCTTCAAAACACCTCTTCATCAGGCTTGTCAAATCCCGGTCTTGATTGGGTAAGGGGTTTAGATACAGTATGGGTTCAAGGAAGTGCAAGAAGCTCTTTGAAAGCAAATTTTTATAACCCCGTCAGATAGTCAATGCTATCCTCTTCTTGACGATTAATGCACAGTACTTACTGGAAATGCCCTGATCCGCATTTTGGCTGCATCTTTCCTCGTATGATTACGACTCATTTTTTCTCTCTCTCGAGCTCGGAAAAACTCACAGGTCAAATCGAAACCTACGTCACGTTGTGAAATGAGAAAGAAGATACTTTTTGTGTCTCTCTGGAATAGCGACGATTGATTTTATCAAAACAGCAGTTTGTAAATTTATGATAGAACCTGTGTGACAGATAAGGGCTTCATTGTTTAGTACGCAATATCTGTTTTTAATATATTTTTAAACAATGTCTATCGTTCGTCAATTCTCTGTTTTTGTTTCATTTCCCACAGTCCTCTAGAATCAATTTCCTGTTTGTGAGGCGCGTGATGACATTCCTTCGAGCGGCTGATTTACTCAGATTACCGCTGAAATGACGTCACTTAATCAAAGTATCCGAAGGCTCTGAATCTTTTTCTTTCAATCTTTCTTGAGAGCGAGTTTACCGTTTGAACTGAAAAATTCTTGAAGTAGAAACTACATTTGTTTGTGGTAGAAACATCTAAAAATATATGGCTAGAAGCATTTTGTGGAAGGTTTACTGGAAACTTCGATGCCAACTTTATTCCATTCGAGAGGATTGGTTTCTAAAATTACACCAAAATAATTTGTGGGCGGTATGGTCATTTAAAAAATAAAATTACGAAAAGGTTGAATTTCACTTTTCTGATGCGTTTCAATATTTTCTTGTACTGAGTCCACATATGTGTGAAATGTGTAAGGAATCTTAACTTTTACCAAATTGTCCAAAATGAAAGCATATCGCAGGCGACAATTAGATATGGTTTAAATGTATAATAGGAGTTGTCCGCTTGAATGGTAGGAAAACATTGTGGGAAAAGAAGAAAATGCTGGTCTCAAGAATTTTCTCCTTATACTTCAATGTTTTCAAAGAATGTAGGTAAAAATGTCAGAGGTAAAAATGCCATAGGTAAAAATGTCATAGGTAAAAATGTCATAGGTAAAGATGTCAGAGTCAAAGTGGTAAATATGCCATAGGTATTAATGTCATAGGTAAAAATGTCAGAGGTATTTATCATGGTATAAATATGTGGGGTTAGCTCAGTTGGTCAAGGCTTAGCAAGTTCGAAATCTTGTCAGGGTTCACTTTTTTCTGGCCTCTGAATCATCTAAGATAGCAGTCAGTCAAAATCAAGATTGGTATATGGTCTAACAGGGTCTGTAATCACCAACCATTCTTGAGATTATTCTTAGTATTATTCTCTAAGATTTTTTAAATTTGTAAGTGACATAACTCCTGATTGGCTATACCGAATGACAAATGTAGAACAAGAAATTTCTTGAGAAAAAGACAAAGAACATTCTTAAGAATGGTTGGTGAATACAGGCCCAGAAGTTCTAAGATCACATACTATTGTCCAAGATACTTTTTCACAGATGTTTCTGTATTAAAGACAGGCTTATACTTATAAAGTTTGTTTGACTTTTAATTACTTTCTTAATTATTCACACATTCAGCCAACAGAAAAATAAAAAGGTTCCAATGCAGGTTGATACAAATTGTTTAGTCAATAATTATTTTAACAAAGTATACAATTAATAATGCCACCCTCACTTTTTCACATTTTTAGCAAACAAATTGTCAACTAGTCTTCAAAGTAAATGTAGATAAATAATAAATAAATGTATAGGACTGGTATAATTATCAAATCTACAAAGAGTGGCTTTACTTCAATGGATCTGATTAACCCATTACCACACAATCCCTACCTTTGATGACCCTAAGAAAGAAGCCTCTGAAAACATTGTGGGAAAAGGAGAAAATGTTGGTAACCACCATTTTCTCCTTTTCCCACAATGTTTTCTACCTTTCACAAAACCAATTCCAAATGGATCTGGTGAGAGGCCAGAGCCACATGTTTTTTTCATATCATATACTTAGTACCTCTGACATTTTTACCTATGACATTATTACCTATGGCATATTTACCACATTGACTCTGACATTTTTACCTATGACATTTTTACCTATGGCATTTTTACCTCTGACATTTTTACCGCACTTTCCTAAAGACCGTTAAAATCGGGATTATTTGGTAAAATGATTAAAGCAAGGGCGTGGCGCCCTTTACGCAAAATACGCACACGTGTGCGCATAAAAAAAAAAAAAAAATCCACGACCAAAGTTGTAAATTACAATATCATATACATGAGCCGTGCCCTGACAAAAGGGGCTTAATGCATCTCCGTGATGCATTGTACCTATCAAGCTGTCACATTATTATGGATCCGCAATAGCCATTTTTTTTTTCACATCTGACTGCATCATGAGGAAGACTAGTTCATACAGAAAATTGACCAATAGCGAAATGTTTCGGTCCAGGTCAGCCTGCGCGGACTGTGCAGGCTGACCTGAATCGATACTTTTCGCAGATGCATTAAGCCCTCTTTTCACGGAACATGGCTCATATATATTTTTTTCGTTTTTGTTTTTTTTCTCTCTCTTGATCTTTTCAAACTGAATATATGCTTTAAATTGATGCACTGATGACTAGGGAATTCCTCTATGCCGTTTACAATAAATGCAACTCTCCTCCCCCCGCCCCCTCCCATCGGCAGTTCGTACCTCACTGTGCGTATTTATAAACATTTTAATACTGGCTACGCCTGTGTAAAGGGATATACATACCCACTGTATCCTTTCTGGACAATCAAAGTCCATTACAGTGTATGTAACTACACACGTCTTAAGAATACTGCTGTACATTTCTTATTGCAGCTTACACAGGTCAAAATCTAACCTTTAAAAAACAGTGAACGACAGAAAATATGAGTTTTGACAGAAATACTAACAATAGGCTTACCGCCCGTTATTTACAGATACATCCTTACAGCCAGAGAGGGAATGAAAAACGCTGTTAAAATCTGAAAGTGTGCAGAATGGCTCAGAATTTGTTCAGCTGTGTGTATATATAGATAAATCACCAATATATATGGTGTAAGGGATAAAGAAACTTAAGGGATTTGTCCTCATTTAAAACCGGAAACGACAACAGTGATTTCTTTGAAGGGAGCTAAAGAATGAAATGCATTCTCTATCCACCGCAGTCTGTGCAATCCTTGCAGCCATCAGGGGAGCATTTGGCAGTAAGATTGACGTTAAGGTTGTTGAATATCATGTAAATGAATTTCGTAAAAGTCTATTGGCATTCAAAACTCTTTACCACACGACAAAATTTTAGACTTGTCCAACTTCAAAGCTACCGCAGACGACAGATGAAAAGTGGCTCTAATGGTGATGTTTGTCTCTGAAAGAATAAAAAAAAATAATTGTGGGAAATGGAGAAAATGCTGCTCACCAGCATTTTCCCCTTGTCTCACAATGTTTTCAAAAGCCTTGTCTTTCACAGGGTCGAAATAACCCGGGATTGTTTAGTAAAAGGTTGACATTGATACTCGTAACATCAAAGAAACTACTGATAGGAAATCGGGAGGGTATTTAGAAAAAGATCAGATTGCAAATGTACAGGCTGATCTCAAGTGATGTAAGTTTTACCCTCCGCAAAATACTTCTAGAGTCAGGCATGGCAACATGCAAATGCGTATTGCGTACATGTGGGGCGCAGTGCTCAACTGATTACCATAGAATCTAACTGAGCGGAGCTCCACGAAAAAATGGGTGTAAAATGATGCTTCAAAACAATGTTTCACGCCAAGCAATTTGTCGCAAAACAGCCAAGCCCCGTAGCTAAGAGAAGATCAGGGCTGCCTTTTACTAAACTGCATACGCGTGCATGAAATTGGCAAAAAGTATCGATCCGGGTCAGCCTACGCATTCCGGGCAGGCTGACCTGGGTCGAAACTTTTTGCTCTCGGTAAATTCTCTGCATGTCCAAGGACCACTCTACCTCAGGATTCAGGCGGTTGTTAGACAAAATGGATTTTGTGAATCTATGATTATGTGATGACTTGCTTGGCACGATCCATCCAGGAGAAGTATTAACCCTTTCCCAAACGACAATTTTTGGACTGGTCCAAACTGAATGAGTTTGCAGACGACAATTTTAAATTTGATGAAAATGGCAGAAAGTTCTAAAAAACGGTAGAAAACACTGTGGGAAAAGAAGAAATTGCTCGTTACGAGCAATTTCTCCTTTTCCCACAGTGTTTTCAAAAGACTTGTACTGCAGACACGTGAAAACCAGGGCTTGTTTGGGAAAGGGTTAAACTCCCTCTAGCTAGAACATGGCTCATCTACTTGTTATACATCTTACGAACATGAAAGTCCCCAACAAATGCATAGCTCATATATAAACCGCTCAGGCTGGGGTTCGAACCCGTGCGGTAAATATCCACGTTAATCGAGGTTGAAAAGACCAATACACTAACCCCTGAGCTAAAGAGAACTCTCCCAAACACAGTTGTCAGGTATTGATTTTATACGGGAAATAGCTATGCTGTAAGGAAGGAGTGATCTCCCGTAACACCCCCCCTCCCTCATGTGAGAAGACATCATTTTGATGACGGAAAGCCTCAGACCATTAGGCAGTGAGTCTATTATTAAGACAACAAATGGCTCAATGGCCTATAACGGGCAATTTTATGGATAACAAATGGCTTAATGGCCAATCTCGGACGAGCCCCCTATTTTACGAAAATGAAAGTTTGCAACAAATGCATAGCTGAAATATAAACCGTTCCGGCTGGGATTCGAACCTGTGCGGCAAATATCCTAGTTTATCGAGGTTTAAAAGACCAATACACTATCCCCTGAGCTAAAGAGAATTCTTTTTAACTCAGCTGTCAGGTATTGAATTTATACGGGAAGAAGCTATGCTATAAGGAAGGAGTGATCTCCCGTAACATACTTTTAGAATCACAGAAGACTCTCATAGTTTGCAGATTATTCAAAGGGAATAGCCGAATCTAAGTTGTAAGAACTTGTGGCCAGACTTGTGGCCAGACCCTTTTGCCCAACTTGTATTTCTTTATAGCCCGCCCTGGTAGCTCAGTGGTTAGGGTATCTGACTCCTTATCGGGGTGGTTGCGGGTTCGATACTCGGTTGAGGCAAACTGTCTTTCCGGCTATTTTTCGCCGCTCCCCTCTGATGCATGTGAGAAAAGTAGTCAGTGACTTTGGAAAGAAAGTTGCGTGAGAGCTGGTGTGAGAAAGTCAGGAAACACGTGGGTGCGTCACTGACCGCCATGATATGTTAAAATGGCGTTTAACTCCAATACAAACAAACAAACAAATGTGTTTATTTACATGTAATGTAAGTACATGTATATTGTATTATTTGTATACAGATTGCTATATGTTTAGTTAAGCCTTTACCACACAATCCCGACTTTTAACGACCCTGAAAAAGAAGTATTTTGGTAACCAGCATTTTCTCCTATTGCAGCATTGTTTTCTACCCTTTCAAACAAAAATTTCCTAATTTGTACAACATTAGTTTATCGTCTGTAAATGCTTTCAATTTTGACCAGTCTAATATTTTGTCGTTTGGTAAAGATTAAAAAACTGATGTTCTCAGTCGTAACCCTTATCGTGCTTAATAAGTTAAATAAAACTTTCAATCCGATAGTCATCACTCGAATAATGTTATTTTATTTTTGTTCTTTTTAATAGAAAAAAATGTCTCCTTATCGGACAGTGTAGATCGAAGATCAGACTGTGTATTCTGTGCAGTCTGATCTTGATCAATAATGTCCGCAGAAGGTCACTGAGTCGCGATTTGCAGCTAATGGGCTAATTCGGATACGACCATTCCCTGCTTGACAATATCAAAATGAGAGCCGTCCATTTTGAATTTTCGGTTTTCTTTCCATTACACTTCTGTGTAATTTTTGTGGCATTTGTCGAAAACAATGCCACTATGAGTCCAATATGGCATTTAGAAAATCATGTATCGTAGTCTGTGCAAAACCGAAGGAAGTAAACCCAATTAAAATCATTTTTTCTGAGACAAATAAGTGTTTCGATTGCACTCAGATGTGAGATTGAAATTGGCGTATACAGTAACAATAAATTGGATTAGGCCATAGATTGTGGAAATACTTCCTTTTTATCGAAAATAGCTTGATCCGCTATGGCCTTCTATATTGGCGTAATGATACACACATACCGTGCTTGTCCGTCCCAAAACCAGTTCGTTCCTGGCCTTTTCGCCCCAGGGCTTGTTCGCCTAGACTTGTTCGTCCCACGAGATTGAACTCTTCTCTATCGGATTTTGCATGACTAAATAGTAGGTTGACTTTCAAGCGAATATTTTGAAACTATTTCTGTTGTTTATTTTTCAAATTCTTAATTCCACACTTTGGCTTCCTTGACAAATGCCGCACCAGTGTTTTCAACGCTTTGATTTTTTTTCGAAATGTGAACGATTTCATTTTAGTCAACCCTTTCTCAAAGGACAAATTATAATTATTTTCCCAACGTCCTGCCTGGCTTGGTGGTAAAGCGCAGGCTTAGTTCATACATGTATTATTAATGAGCGATGCTGTGGCAAAAAGGGGGGGGGGCGGCGCTAAATGCATCTCCGTGACCCATGATACCAAGCAAGTCATCACTTAATTATGGGCCCATTTTTCTCTAACAAATGACTGAATCATGCGATAGACTAGTCCTTGGACATGTGAAAAATTGACCAAAACCAATAAGTTTCGGCTAGGTAAGCCTGCGTGGACTGTGCAGGCTGACCTGGGTTGGTAGTTTTTGCAGATGCATAAAGCCCACTTTTAACAGAGCATGGTTCATTATTTAAAAATGTAATTTATCAAGTAGAACAAAGCATTGCGAAAAGGATTGGAACGAAAGCATAATAGCTTCTAGAGTTCCTCTCTCGGGTTTTTCTTTTAGTGTCCTTGGGAAAGAAACTTCAGAGCTCTAGCCTAGTGAAACCCTTGACATAAAGTGAGCTCTCGCAGTAATGTAACTGAAACATTGTTGAAAGCGGCGTAAAACACAAATCAGTTAAACTCTGCCAAAATGAAAGCATCTGCAGCCGACCGTGAAATCCAAGTGGTACAAAATAAGCATATACAAAATATTCCTCTACAGGATAGAAAACATTGTGGCATTTTCTCGTGTTACAAAATGTTTTCCAAAGGTCTCTTCCTCAGGGTCGCTAAAATTCCGGTCTGTTTGTAAAAGGCTTAAGATCTTGCATTTCTTATAACATCGGAACTGGGTCAACGAGGATGTCTTATAACAATTAACAAATCTATTAAATAATCAAAGTACTGAAAGTACCGACAGACTAGCAACTTTAATTCATTGGCTGATTGTATGGTGTTTCTTTTACCAGTACTCCACACAATATTCTTTCCAAGCCATTGGCTGCTTTCCCACATAACCATCGTCGAAACAATGGTCAATGGTGAGAGAGGAATGAATCCCGTCCCAATGACTATCATCAGTCCTCGGAAAGAAACTGGCCGAGCCGTAGATCGAACCTGCGACCTCTTGTTCTCAAGTCCTGTACGCTACCGACTGATCTACCGGGGCTAGGCGTGCTATTGGTTAACTATAATATAGTTTAAGTTAAAATTAAATGAAACTTTCAAGCCGATGGTAAACACCTAAATATTGCTATAAAACACTGAATATTGCGTTTAAACACAATACAATTAATCAGTCAATAACCAACAGCACAAAAGCCAAGCCCCGTAGCTCAGTCGGTAGCGTACAGGACTTGAGAACAGGAGGTCGCTGGTTCGATCCCCGGCTTGGCCAATTTCTTTCCGAGGATTGATGATAGTCATTGCGACAGGATTCATTCCTCTCTCACCGCTGACCATTGTTTCGACCATGGTTATGTGGGAAAGCAGCCAGTGGCTTGGAAAGAATACTGTGCGGAGTACTGGTAAAAGAAACTCCAGGAAAGCATGGATAGGTGCACTGGCCGCCGCGATGTAACTGAAATAATGTTGAAAACGGCGTTAAACACCATACAATCAATCAATCAACCAATAGCAATAGTTAACCATTCAACTCTTTACAAAACGAAACTCGTCCAAATTCAAAGCTGTTGCAGACCACAAATTGAATGTGGCTGAACTGATGAAACCTGATTCAAATGGGCAGAAAACAATGTGGGGAAAATGAGAAAATGCTGGTTAACAGTATTTTCTCCTTTTCCTGCAATGTTTTCAAAGGGATTCTTTCCCAGTGTCGTTAAAACTCGGAATTGTGTGGTAAAGGGTTGATCTTCAAGACGTAAAATAACAGTTTAACTTAACACTTTAGCTGTACAAAATGATCTAAATAATGAATGACTGAGGGAATGACAAGGGTTTCCAGTCCAGTGAGGGTTAATATGGGTGGGATTTGCTACAAGTTACCAAGATGTATCTACTTTTAGATTCATTCATAATGTTATACAGTGGTGTAAAATAAGTGATAATCAAACCATTTTGTGCTTATATGTTAAAATTGTACCTTTATATAATGGAAAGATATCTGAGTGTCATGAAATATCGTTAAATCAGACAGCTTAGGTGTTCCATACATAATAGCCCACTTTGCATAGGTCACTTAATTTACTTATTCATGAGCCAAGATCTTGTACCTTCATAAATGACGTCTTGTTCAGTCTATTACTTTGTAAGAAGACATGTTCAAACTGGAGTGGTAGAGATTAAGTGGTTTTTGTCAAAATTGTCATAAATAATATAATTAAGATTTCTAACAGAAAGAAGTATTTTTCTTAGAGGGAGTATTTGGCAACTGTGGGGTTTTTGTTTACTTTAACTCTGGGTCAGTCTTGATGCCAACAAACTAGCTTTGCGGGTCCAAGAACCAGTCTACCTCCAGATGCAGTCAACTACCATTAGACTAACTGGATTTTAAGAATCTATTATTATATGATGACTTGCTTGGTATCATGCGTCAAGGAGTTGCATTAAGCCCCCTTTTGTTAGAGCGTCACCCCCCACACATATATATCGCAGACCGGACACGGGATTGGAAGCAGTAGGTATACAATGCCGGAGGCATGCTTACTTTTGCTACCCTACCAGGCAACTTAAAAACCAGATAAATAGGAGTCTATGTGTGTCTACAGGAAGGGTGGGTATCTATCTGTCCCAAAGGAATCAGGGTTGAAAGGCAAAATGGTCAAGAATATAGGTCACTCGCTTCGTTTCGGGAGAATATCCCATAGGAAAAAAATGCCAAGTAGGGCTGGGGAATTACTGAGCGGTGCACGTATATTCCAAGTGAATGACAAAAAGATATATCATATGCTATTTAAGACACTCTTGGTCATTGCCTAAGCTTTGCCAATGAACAGATTAGCAATATTTATTACCGTTTATTAACGGTAGAGTTACACTTGAATGGAAATGTATCAAATCTCATTGAAATAATCGTTCTCATAAACTTTAATCTAGTGACAATTGAAAGTCTGGTTATTACCGATTATTTTCATGGTTGGACCTACCACATTTCAACATGTATCATTTGTAGGCCTACAAGACCCTAAACTAAACAACGGGTACCAAGTAATGGATAATGCAGGAAGCCGGGACAAGGGTTTATTGGTGTGACATCAGAGCGGATTGCTTCCGGGTCGTAATAGTCTCTATTTTATATCAAGCACTTCTGCTACAGAGTTTTATCTGAAAAGATAAAAAGACACATCTAAAATATAATTGTTATTATAATATGGTCATTTTTTTTTCAGAAAGTGAGTGTAACATTGCTTTTGCTTCGAGTTCTAATTAGTGTCTGTGACCATATCAAGAAACATGATCTACACATGGAAAGGGTCTCTTTTTACTATGATTTTTCGAGGATAGATCTTTGTGTTTTTGGGTCTAATAGCAAAGAAGTTGATTGCTCTTGATGGCACTTTCTACCTTACTGTAAAGGCGATTATACATCTTTTTACACAGAATGGACAGCAAAACTCCCGCTTTGTCAGGGAAAAAGTAGTAGAGGGTCGAACATAGTGTTTTTCACCATTTTAACGTACCAAAAAAGTAATGGTGTGACACCTATTTATTTATTTATTTTTTTAATAAGCGACTTATCGGTCTGAGTTAAAGGACAAGTGTTTGAGGGATAAAATCAGGCTAAGGCAATAGGACTACATTTTTTTTTACATGAGGCTTGTTATGAGTAAATATTTCATCCCGCTTTTTTTTAAAACAAATGTTATTCCTTAATCAACCAATCAAAACCAGTCACGTGACCACTATTCAGAATTTCAGCGCGCATTTGACGAGTGGCAGCTAAAGGGTAGTGGAGGGACAAGGGAATTTGTCCTTTGGAAATATGAGGTAATCTTGTGATTTATTCGGTATCTTTTAGAGATTTTAGTAATGAATGTCAATAGTTCTTGTAGCATGCTTAAATGATGTTGTTTTTGTGTCCTCCCAGCATTGTGTGACCCGAGCGTACATTCAGGCTTTGGAATGTTGTCTGTCCCGCTCTCCGATTTTCTCATGAATATTTTAATTGATGTAAAGTTGTCATAATTTTCGCACTTTTATATTCTTTAATATTAGGTTTGTTGCTTTGATATAAATTTCGTTTTGGGTTGGCATTCACTTGGGAAAAAACAACAAGATTCGTGCAAAAAATCCGTGCATTGACCCAGTTAAGATAGATGATATTCTACAGGATTGAATTCAACACATCTCGAAACAAGATGATCTAGCAGTGCTTTTCATACTAGGGCTCAGTGGTAAAGTGTAAGATTCATGACGTTGAGACCCAAAGTTCGAGCTTTACTGAAAGCATTGGGTTTTTCGTCGGAGTGTCCTTGGGCAATACATCTCCGAGCGCTAGCTTAGTACAGGTGAAACCAAGGACATACATGAAATAACTGAACTGAAATAATGTAGAAAGTGGTGTAAAACATCATTCAGTCAAACAATTTCATGACTCTGAGCAGGAGGGCTTATGAATGAAAATATTGTGGGAAAAGGAGAAAAATGTTGGTAACTAGCATTTTCTCCTTTTCCCACAATGTTTTCTTCCCTCTCACAGATAACTTCCACTATTTGACCCACATCTACTATGCCGTCTGCAAATGCTTCCAATTGAGACAATTGTAAAATTTTGTTGTTTGGTAAATTGTAAAACAGTGCTATAACTGTTGAGCACATGAGAAGCTTTTAGACTAGTCCAAAACAAATCAATTTGCAGATGAAAATTCAATTATTGCCCAATGATGGAATTTGTCCTTAACCCTTTACCACACTATCCCGACTTTTAACGACCCTAGGTAAGAGGCCTTTTGAAAACTTTGTGGGGAAAAGGAGAAAATGCTGGTAACCAGCATTTTCTCCTTGTCCCACAATGTTTTCTTACCTATCATAAAAATGTCCCATCATCTAAGTCACATTCGATTTATTGTCTGCAAATGCTTTTATTTTGGACGAGTCGAAAATTTTATTGTTTGGTAAAGGGTTAATTGGATAGAAAACATGGTGGGAAATGGAGAAAATACTGGTAAAGAGAATTTTCTCCTTTTACCTTTTGATAGAATTTTGTCAAGCAGCTGTTTGCTGCAACACACAAAATGGAGGTAACTAGGTAGATGAGAATAAACTCTACCATACAACAAAAATGTAGACTTGTTCAAATTGAAAGCATTTGTAGACAACAAATGAAATATGGCTGATGGAATTGGTGTAGACCTGAAAGAGTAGAAAATATTGCAGGAAAAGGGTCATTAAAACTTGGCAGTGTGTGGTAAAGGGTTGCATTACAGCATGCCTACTGGGTTTTCAATTTGGGGGTACATGCACCCTCCATGTTTTGAATTGGGGGGGTACAAAGAAAAAAATGGGGGTACACTGTACTGCCTAAGCTTTGAATTTGGGTTACAAAGAAAAATTAGGGGGTATAGAGTAACTTTGGGCTGTTTCAGTTTTATTAATGAATTTTAACATCCTATCCCCTTTACCATAATGAATGGGATCTTAATTAAATTGTTAAATAGTGCATTTGGTGATTATATGGATGCATCATATGTCTCCAGGGCATGCACATACTTAGATATAATCGAAATGGCGGTCAGGGTTTAAAAGCTGAACACGGCTATGATTTTTGATAATCGACCGCCTTTACTGAAGATTTTTCAGCTTTATTCCTTTCTCAAAGTTGCGAAATACATTAGAACTGCTTTAAAAAGGAAGTATAGACAGATTGAAGCTTGTTGTCCAAGATGATGTTCGTAGATCTGGCTATTTTAAAATCAAGAGAAGCAGGCCATTTGGCTCATTGTAAGCTCAAACTCTGTCAAATAAAGGCCATGCTGCGTAAGGGCAAAATAAAACAAAATGTGTAATATGGTAGAATCACTTGTGTAAATCTACCTTTCTCAGATCGTGACGTAAAATATTTTAACAGCCTGTTGTGATGACATTTTTTCTGCAGCAGACGCCATACATACGAAAATTACATGTTTAATTTGTGGCTCCATTGATCAGCTTTCATATGTCAAAAGAAATGTGTTTTTAACAATAACTGTGCATCATAATATTATTAAATGATTTTAATTTCTCAATTAAAATTAATTATCAGATTTCCTGTACAAGTAGCAGATTCTAACACCTTAAAAAGATTGTAGCGAAAATTTTTCAGACACGTGGGAGCCGCAAAAGATATAATTATATATAGTGAAAATATTTGGTAACCCTCTCTTAAACTTGCAGCCTGTTATCGATCTTTAATTGTATCAAAGGACGGTTATGGGAGATACAAGGGGTATCAATTTGACCCGCTCTATGTTGAGGACAAAGGATGGTACCTACTTACGAGGGAAACTACCTTCGTTCTATTTGTTTGGCTTGCAATACGAAATGGTATCTAATTTGTACGTGCAGTGTACGAAATTACTTACCTTAATTTTTGTACATGCATACTTTTGACAGTGCGTGCATGCACATAAGCACAAAAAATTTGTACACATGGAGTAGAATTTATGTGTGAATTACGTACTGCAGTAAGTGATTGGGCACCCTGAATTAGCCATGCTCTCGGAAAAAGTGGGGTTTAACTATGTAGCA
The DNA here is from genome assembly GCA_945859785.2 of Tridacna gigas. Classification (NCBI taxonomy): domain Eukaryota; kingdom Metazoa; phylum Mollusca; class Bivalvia; order Cardiida; family Cardiidae; genus Tridacna; species Tridacna gigas. The sequence goes on from OX244043.2 coordinate 40,445,064, forward strand.
AAACAGCAAAATTTTAGATGTGTCCAAATTGAAAGCATTTGCAGACAAGTCAGATGAGGTTGACATAATGGAATTTGGCATTGAAAGAGTAGAAAACATTGTTGGAAAAGTAGAAATCGCTAATTACCAGCATTTTCTCCTTTTCCCTCAATATTTTCATAAGGCTTCACCCTCAGGGTTGTCAAAGGTCTGGATTGTGTGGTAAAGGGTAAATGCATCTCTGTATTGCATTTTACCATGCAAGTTGTCAAATAATATGCATCTATCTTGTCGGAAAAAAAATTGGTTGAGTCATGATGCAGAATTGTCCTCTGACATGCAAAAAATCTACCAATAGCAGAAAGTTTTTGACCCAGTTCAGCCTGCGCAAATTGAGGGTCGATATTTCTTGCAGATGCATTACCTTTTTACCAAACAAGATTTTAGACTAGTCCAACGTGAAAGTCTTTGCAGATGACAAGTTCAGTGTGTATCAAATGATGAAAGGACAGAAAACATCACACGAAGAAAATACTGGTTACTGGCATTTTCTCCTTTTCCCACAATGTTTTCAGTTGTCTCATTTCTTAGGGTTGTTAAAACAAAGGATTGTATGATAGAAGAGTAACCCTTTCCCAAATGACATGTCCAAATTGAAAGCCTTTGCAGACAACAAACTCAAAAATTGAAACTTGCCATTGCAAGGCTAGAAAACAATGGGGGAAAAAGGAGAAAATGTTGGTTACAAGCATTGTCTCCTATTCCTACAATGTTTGTACAGGCTTTTTTTCTTAGGGTCATTTAAAGTCAGGATTGTGTGGTGAAGAGTTCAACCAACTTGTCACAGAGTATGGTTCATGTGTATGTTGTTTTTTGTCTCTTTGTGCAGGATCCACTACCCTGCGGGATGCACCAGACCACAAGTCATGCTAGTTTCTTCAGACCCGACGGCACCAGTGGAATTATTTTGGTCTTGGAATAGACCTGTGTGAGAGACTACAGTCAACCAATACAAAGTAAAGCCATTATTTCCATAAACAACCGAACAGGAGCTTTTGCAGAGATACCTTATTATATTACTCGAGCAAATTGACAGGAAATAAATGACCTCTATTACCATATACTACACGCTTGAATTGCTATCCAAACTTCGGCTTTTGTCGTCTGAATGCGGAATATGAACAATTTCCAACTCGGAATGCGGCTAACAGATCTATCGCGTCTTTAAAGAATACTTCTAAAATACATAATTAACTCTACCACACAACAAAATTTTAGACTTGTCCAAATCGAAAGCATTTGTAGAGGACTAAATAAACATCACTTAAAAATTGAAACTTGTTTTGGGAAGGGTAGAAAACATTGTGGGAACAGGAGAAAATGCTGGTTACCAGCATTTTCTCCTGTTCCCACAATGTTTTCAAAAGGCTCTTTGTTCAGGGTCGTTAAAACTGGCGATTGTGTGGTAAAGAGTTAAACATGATTTTGTTGCTTTAACCCTTAAAAAGTTGGACACTATTCATCATAAGGGTCTCCGGTTAGCTTTAGGAGCTTTCTGTACGTCACCTGTTGAAAGTTTGTATTCAGAGGCTCAGGAGCCATCCTTATATGATAGAAGGAAAAAACTATCCTTACAGTATGTAACTAAACTAGCTTCAAATACAAAGAACCCTGTTTACTATGATATTTTTAAACCAACAAACAGAATACTCTTTCAAAATAAACCTAATTTTATCAAGTCACTTGGTCTACGAGTTGAACCTCTTCTTAATGAATCAAATATAACTATAAAGAATATTAAACCTTTTAAATTTCCTGTACAAGAACCGTGGACTATAGATCCACCAAATATTATTTTTGATCTCAATGTAAGTAAAAAATCAATTACAAATCCATTATTTTATCAAAATAAATTTTTAGAAATCAAATCACAATATAAAGATTACATTTCAATTTATACTGATCGATGGTTCAAAACAAGACCATAAAGTTGGTTGCGCTTCAGTACACAATAAAAAATTTGCCAAACTTAGACTACCAGATCATAGCTCTATTTTTTCAGCAGAAACTATAGCTTTAAACATTGCTCTGTGTTCTATACAAAACAATAACGAGAAGAAATTCATTGTTTTTTTCTGACTCTTTGTCAGTTTTACAATCTATAAAACATCCGAATAATCCAAATCCACTAATTCAACAATTTTACAGAAAATGTGTTTATCTAAGTAAATCAAAGACAATAATATTCTGCTGGATACCCAGTCACATTAATATAAGAGGTAATGATATAGCTGATCAAGAAGCAAAGGATGCTGTAAATTTGGACATAGCCAACATAAAAATTCCTTATACTGACAAAAAACAACAAATAAATGAATATATCAAGTCTGAATGTCAAACTAAATGGCAACAATGTTTCAACAACAAACTTAGCAATCAAGCCAAATTTTAACGATAAATATGAGTTTTTTTATAACCGAAAAAGTCAGTTCTAACAAGATGTCGCATAGGACACTCAAAATTCTCGCATGCACATCTTTTAAAAAATGAAAGAGCACCACAATGTATAAACTGTAATGAACTGTTAACTATTAAACATGTTTTACTACACTGTAAAAATTATGACTGTATACGGTCAAAATATTTTAATGTTGACAGTTTGCAAAATCTATTTTCAAACATAGAACAGAATAACATTATAGAATACCTGCAAGAGATAGATTTTTATAACAAAATATGAATTTTAACTTTCAAAATAATATTTTATTTTTTCATTTTTAAAACATTACCTTTTATGTGTGCTAAATGACCATAGATGTCGATGCGCCGTAAAACATCAATTAAACAAACAAACAAACGAAAGCCAAACCTTTTTGCATTGTTCTCGTATGGAAGAAAACCCAATTTCTCGGTCAAAAATATATTTTCAACCTGCTACAGGAATAAAAAAGATAAAAACATTGTGTCAGTTGTCTAAAAAATTTAAGTAGGAGTCTAATCTACACCTGTCAAAATTAATTTTTATGTATTTCGCTGTCATGGACATTGATTTTCTATATAAATATAAATTGAGTTTCTTCATTGATAAGCAGAGATCGGCATACCGGAATTCTGTAAGGTTAAAAAAGTATTTACATAGACAGCAATGGGTTAAGAATGTGTTGGCCTAGGCTTAGGACACTTTAATTTTATGTTTAGCCCAGTTCGGATTTAGGCATTTTTTCAAATAGGGCCTAAATTAAAAAATTGTTTGTTTGTCCTTTACCTACCCAGTATTTCAGTCTTGGGTAGGTAGATAGGTAGGGAAATTATTATATTTTGCATTCTGTAGAAAGCAGACAAGTAACATAAATTAAAGATTTTTAAAGATTTTAGCCTCAGTACTTGCTGCTTGCATAGCCTTTTATTTTGCATGTACTGTATCTGTTTTTCATTGAATGAGTATTTTAAATCATTTTTAACCTTGCTTTCCATGTCCCTATTTATACATATTAAGCTAAAGGTTGTAGTTTAGCACTTGCATGATGAGCACTAGTATTACTAATCAAATATCTGTAGCATGTGTATGTCTGACCTAACCACACCTCAGTAGAATAGATGTGTACCTTTAGCCTTTACCAACAGCTTGTAGATGTACCCCAAGATCATAAATATTGGAACAAATGCAATCATGAGCAAATAGTCTAGACCTAGACATGAAGTTTAATGCAGCAATGACATTTGAACCTTACAAATGTTTGGTGCGGATGTTAAAATATTTGATCTTATTGTAGCATATGTTGAGTATGTTCCAAATTTTAATCATTGTGGTACTTCTTAAATTTGGCTTATATTTGGCTTCTGGGAATGTAATTTTTGTGTCGTCTTTTGTTCATGATGTTTCCATAATACTTTGTGCTGCACCTTTGACAAAATGTTAAGTACTGACAAGAAAACATTTGTCTTTATTATTACCTAAAAATAATCAGGAAAAAAAAAAAAAATTCTCAAGAGGCCAATTTAAGCATAGTAGCTGTTTTGCCTTGCTTGTAATTTCTGTTCTATTGTGAGAGTCCCAAGTCTCTAGAAGTTGGAGGGGGTCAGAAAACAAGAGTATTATAAAAGTCTGTGAACTCACTTTTCAGTCTATTTGGTGGTGGGGAGGGATCAAATGATCATTTTTCTGATCATTTTTCTATCAGTTTGACCTGTCAGATATTCTTTGCTCTAAAGAAGGGGCCTTAAATCACCAAAACATTTAGTAAGAAAAGAAGAATGAATTCACAGATATTTAAATGAATTAAATCTCTGAGGATTGTCAGCAACAAGATCAGAACTCTCTCAAAAAAGTTGGAATCATTACGGTAAAGCAAATAATAGCCAGAGGTCTCCAAAGAAAAAAGCTTTCAAATGCATCTCCCCTTGTAGTACATGTATGTATTCATTAGGTTATCTGTATAGTATCTCGGTATGAATTTTATTTAACAGGATTTCTTTAGGGTACTGGTTTCCCCATCCTCAAACACCGCTGGCAGACAGGTAGGACTTCATGAGCCTATAAATCGAATAGATCGAACCATGTACTTGACTTGTCTATTCTCCGTATCATATTTCTGACCACAGGGTATTTGTTTTCCCCCTCAAGTTTATTGACGTTGACGGAAAATGTGAGGCCTGTACAATAATCAACTTTCTCAGCAGCCATTGTGGAGAAAACGATTTCTAATTCGGCATACCTCGGTTGATCTGGATGTAGTACCAGGGCTTTAGCTAGCCTCTGAAATTCAGGAGTCATTGACCCCTTGACCCTAAAATTTTAGGGGTCAAATCTAAATTTTCAAGAGTCAAACCAAAAAATTCAGGAGTCAAAATGGAGAATTTAAGAGTCTTTAGTCAACATTTTGTTGTTGTTGTTGGACATAGTATTGTGCAAAGAGGACCCCTCCCCCCCCCACACACACACATGCTCACAATATTTGTTCAAGGAGGCTGAGGTTAAAACCTTGTCAACCTAAGCAATAAATAAGAAAATAATGGATACTAAATTTCACTCAGAATTCCTTTGATAATCTTTGCTGAAATAAAGATTAGATTTATTTATCCGATTTCTGGTACTATCCAGAAATATGTTAAGTACTATAATTTTCTGAATTATAATAATTTTCTGGGCCTAAATAATCAAAGTAATTCATTCATAAGGGAAGTTTAAGGTATCGTTTTGTTCGAAATGAGATGTAGATATCTGTTTCATACTTTAATTAACTTGCTATAATATTCAAAGTGCGATCATTATTGGGTACAAATGTCGAGTAATATGGTGGACGTCGGCGAGTGAAGATGAGATTTACAATATCCATACATCAACGCTTAACTTCAAAAGAATACACCAATTTTGATTTTATTGCCCTGTCTATCACTTTTAGCAAGGTTACTGCCAGTTGTCAACCAACTCAAATCGCACCCGCCACTGAATGTAGGTATGGATTCGGCCGAGTTGTGACGAGTGAACCCTATTATAGACGGGTTTTCGTGTTATTTAATGGAAATTGTAATCTTTCTGTCTGAAAATTCTCCCAGCACAGTCTACCATCTGTCTTGAGCGTATGAACGCTTGATTATGCGTATTAATGTGACAACAAAGCTTCAGGCAGATCAAGAGGAACGTCCATGTCTGGCATCGAACTACCGAGCTTGTTTGATAAAACCGGATTCAACACAAACTACCGGATGTTTCGGCCACAAGCGATGAAAAGATTTTTTCCTCACGAGAATGCAATATAATTTTTTGAGTCGGGGGGGTAAATTGTGGGTCGGGCGGTCGAGGACAAACAAACAATATTTTACTTTCAGCCTAGTGCTTGCGCCCAAGTCCTATGTTGGAATTATTTCGTTTTTCGCAAGCCTCTTGTGCACATATATTTCGATTGGTCCTGAAATTTTTAAAGGCATCAAACAACTATTTTTCCATTTATAGCGTTTCGAAAAATGTGTTTTTCTTCTTCTAAAACACAGAGAAAGCCTGTTTTCTATCTGATAATTGATACATGTAATTAAGGCGGACAACACATTTTTTTTATGCCTGGGTCAGTGTTAATTAATGATCAGACTGTCTAATCAATGCTTCTCCATTCCGACGTTCTGGCAATGATTTCTGAGAATAAACACCTTTGCATGTCGTTCTTTACTCATAAAATGTAAAGTAGCGCTGCATTAAGTCTTAAGTTATTTTATACTTTTTTCCACCTGCCACACTGATTTTCTCCCCCATATTCTTTTATTTTTTGAGATACTGAAATTAAATTTATTTGTAACGAAAGCCAAGCCTTTTCGCATCGTTCTCATATGTTTTTTATTCTGATCTAGTCTTTACATCATGAGCAATGATTAAACTGGCGAGCGTACCCCCTTCCGACTTAATTCTTCTATTCTGATCTCAGTCCATGAATACAAGTAATCAGATTTATCGGCAACCTTACAAAAGGATAAAGGACGAATTCTTAATCCAAACTAATATTTCAACATAATATATAGCTATAAATTATCGAGTGTTGCAGTTGATAAGATTGAGATCAGCAGAGATGTGTAAAACAGCTGCTCATTTAGCGTAAGTTATTTTAGACTTTTTTCCACCTGCCGCATTGATTTCCTACCCCTATTTCATTTACTTTTTTTACGCCCAAAGGGTCGTATTATGTTATATCCCCGGTCGTCCGTCTGTCCGTCCGTTAGCAATTTCTTGTATGCGCAAGTCCTCCTACAGTTTCCATTGGAATTATTTGAAACTTGCCACAATGAATCTCCATGATGTCTAGTTGTGCACCTGACTCTTAGAATTTGGATCGCTGTTTGCGTTCTAAAATTATCTGCCCTTGATTTCTGAAATAACCAACATTGAATTTTTGTTCAGGCCATAAATTCCATACTATAAAAGGTATCGACTTGAAACTACATACACTGATAGAACACAATATGGAGAAAAGCAGTGCACAAGAACCATAACTCTGCTGCTCTTGTTTTTTGAGTTATTGCCCTTTGTTAATTTTCAGTTTGAATTTTTGTCCAGACCATAACTTCCAAACTATAAAAGCTATTAACTTGGAACTTCATACACTGATAGAACACATTATGAAGAAGTGCAGTGCACATGAACCATAACTCTGCCACCTTAATTTTTTGAGTTATTGCCCTTTGTTAATTTTCAGTTTGAATTTTTGTCCAGGCCATAAGTTCCAAACTTTAAAATCCATCATCTTGAAACTTCAAAGACTAATAGAACAGATTACAGGGCTTTATCCAGGCGTTTTGGGAAAAGGCCCCTGGCCAAATTGGGAAAAAAATCATCGACAAAATGTCAAAATTGGGAAAATAATATTGACAAAACATAAAAAGTTTGAAACATATTTAACCTTACAATAAACTACTGAATCAATGCTGTTTTTTTTTTTCTTCCTCCAAACTTCTTTCTTTTTGGATGTTTCTCTGTAGTCTTTCATACTAGTTCCAGTCTCTAAGCTGTAAGACAACACCCCCAAGCCCCGTTAAGTAGGATTTTTTAATTCTCTTATTAAGATATCTGTTTTTCTGGTGAATGAACAGAGGAATTATTTCATGTTTTATTTTCAATGCAAGTCAGCTAATAGAAGTCATTATCAAGGCTAAACAAGACAGATTGAAGAGCCTCTGATCGGTTGAGGTCTTTTTGGCAATGTTTTGTCATGTGTTTTCGTGGTTTTTTTCCATGATGATTAATCTTTGAAAACGACTTTTTGTGTGTTTTGACATATAAAGAAAGACTGATAAATCGGCCTTTTCTGAGGTAGATCTAGTACAGTATTGAAAAAAAAAAAAAACTGTTAAAAATTAATTGTGAAAAGGATACTTCACACTAGATTATTGCGTTATATGACTTCGGGTGTGTCGATAGTCCCACAGCCATACTGATACCGGCTCTTTAATTAACATCTTGAATTTATAACCCATAACTGATGACTTTAAAAGTCCCAAAATGAATTAGCTTGGTTTTTATTTGATTATCCATTTCGGCCGACGACAAGCTCTGCTCACAAATTATACAGACGATCACTTTGCTAAGACAAAGAGGAAGCACAACCGCTCGAAATTTGAGAGGAAAAAAAAAACTCGTGGTCTAGATTAGGTTGGATATTTTTCATAACATGTTCCTGTTTCAGGACTGTTATTATAGGAGCTTGTTATTATAGGAGCTGGGTTCTTTGTTTTTGCTTTACAAAACTCCGCTTCGCTGCATATACGCGAGGCGGTTGCTAAGAAGTTAACATGCTATTTTTATGACGTGTAAACCAATAACGGTTTACAGCCAGACAATTGAGTCTATGCATGAATCGATTGAAAATATACGGACGCAGTCTATAGTTCATTCGCCCCCGAATAGTTTCGTACCTACAATACGACGATTGTCGATTTCCTGCTTGAACTGTGGTCAATGCCTGCAAATTTGTGTGTCAGGGAAAACCCTGGCTGATACATCAGACTGTTTTCTTTTACTAGCGTCTAATTGGGAATTCTATTTTATGGAATTGGGGAAAAAAATACACTTTTTGCGATTGGGAATTGGGCCGAAATTCGGCCCCTTAGTAAAGGAAGAAAATCCCCTGCATTATGAAGAAGTGCATTGCACAAAAACCATAACTCTGCCATCCTTCTTCAGTGCTCCAGATAAGGTCCGTATTCACATAATTTACGGATGACGATCTGATTGTTACGCATCTTTTTTTACAAAATTCCGTACTCGATACGGAACATTTTTCCAGGTACGTAAAATATAGGGTACGAATCCGTACACAATGAAAGGGAGCTTACTCTTTCTCAGACAAACATTCAGATATCTTCGGGATTGCCGAGCGATTTTCCAATTTTTTCCCGTTAAATAAAAATGGAAAATCGGCTCAGACCGGAATTAGACCCTGCAGCTCGGCTTTAGTCAAGTTTTTATCAATTATGGCGTGGGACCAGCAGATAATCGTACTATGTACATGTATGTTCCAAATGAATAGTTTGCGCTTTGAAAAAGTCGGGGAATACACAGAAACGTCTGGCTAGGTTATTTCATCCATCTCCAGAACCAAATAATCCTAACAAAACTGAGAATGGTTGAAAGATAAAATCAGACTGGCCAAGACTTAAGCACTGTTCCCATTTATGCATAAATGTGCAATAATGTACTTAGAAAATTAATTGAAGCATACATACCAGCGTACAAAGATAATCCCAGATTCAACAGCAAACTCCCTTACATTAATTAACAAAGAAACAAAAAAGAAGTTAACTGATAAGAAAAAGGCTTGGATACGTTATCTCCATTGCAAAACAGAAGTCAATTTTGACAATTATAAAGAAAAAAGGAACCTAGCAACCAAAGCTATTAGGGAAGCAAAATTCAATTACAAAAATGACTTGGCCAGGAACATCAACAACAATAGTAAGTTGTTTTGGAAGTATGTTAGAGACAGTAGTAAAACTAAACCTATAATAGGATCACTCCAAGATAAATCAGGATCTATTATAACTGATGATACTGAAAAAGCCAATCTGCTTAACAACTATTTTGCAAGCGTCATTAAATCTGACGACAATGTGGAAAATCCAACAATCCTACCTAAAACTACAGAAAAGCTAGACAACTTTACCATCACAGAAGCAGAGGTTATAAATTCATTAAAAGAATTAAAAGCTAACAAAGCAGGGGTACTGGATCAAATTCATCAAAACTACTTATAGAATGTAAAGAGTTGTTGGCAAAGCCATTATCTATTATATTTAACAAGTCACTTAATATCTCCTCAGTTCCTAAAGCTTGGAAAGAATCTATAGTAACTCCTATTTTTAAGTCTGGAGACAAACAGTTACCTGAGAATTATAGACAAATTAGCATCAGTCCAATCTGCTCCAACGTGATGCAAAGATTGGTCAGAAATAAAATTATGAACCACTTGACAACGAACAACCTAATCACAGAAAATCAATTCGGATTTATAAAAGGAAAATCTTACCAACTTCAACTTCTATAATCACTGGAAGACTGGACAATGGCCCTGGACAGTGGATCCGATGTTGACATAATATTCTATGACTTCAAAAAAGCTTTTGATACGCTGTCTCATTCAAAATTACTACAAAAGTTGGAATCTTATGGCATTATCGGGCACACTAAAGACTGGATTAAGAATCTACTCAACGACAGAAGTCAAGAAGTTGTAATAAATAACACTCATTTCAGCAGCCAAAAGGTACTTAGTGGTGTCCCACAAAGCAGTGTTTTAGGACCAACACTTTTCTTAATTTTCATTAATGACCTACCAGAAGTTGCCTAAACAATGGTCAAATTATTCGCCGATGACACCAAAACATATAACATCATAACAAATGACGAAGACCAAACCAAATTACAAAGAACAACCGATAATTTTCTTGACTGGTCACAGAAATGGAATTTAGAATTCAACAAAAAAAAATGTAAAAGACTTCATCTTGGGAATCAATACACTGACCATAACTACTTCATGCAAACAGAAAATTTTAGAAGTATATTTTCAAATGTAGATAAAGAAAAGGACCTAGGGGTACCAATAGATCAAAACCTGTCATTTGAATCCCACATAACATCAAAAATTAACATAGCTAATAGAAATTTGGGAATAATACGACAAACCTTTACCTACTTGGATAAAGAAATATTTTTACATCTATACAAGTCCCTGGTCAGGCCCCATCTCGAATTTGCAAGTTCCGTCTGGTCTCCTCACTTGAAAAAACACAAGATTATACTCGAGAATGTTTAAAGAAGAGCAACCAAACTGCTGCCTACCATTGGTCATCTCTCATACCAAGAAATATTAATCTCTTTAGGACTTCCATCATTAGAATATAGAAGACTACGAGCCAATATGATACAAGTCTATAAGATTCTTCACAACCATGAAAAAACTACCAATACTTCTTTGCTGATTTATTGCCATTATTTTCTGAGTAATTTCCCTTCGATATTATGTACAGTTAGGGCCTTTCTTTCATATGTGGAGCATTTCCCTTTGTATATGCTCGAACGGTCGTATTATGTTATACCCTCGGTCATCCGTCCGTTAGCAATTTCATCTGTGCGCAACTCCTCCTACAGTTTCCATCGGAATTATTTGAAACTTGCCAGAATGAATCTGTATGATGTCTAGTTGTGCATTTGACTGTTAAAATTTGGATCGGTGTTTGCATTCTAAAATTATCTGCCCTTGATTTCTGAAATAATCAACTTTTCACTTTGAAATTTTGTTCAGGCCATCACTTCCATACTATAAAAGCTATCAACTCGAACCTTCATACACTGATAGAACTCGTTATGAAGAAGTGCAGTTTACAAGAACCATAACTGTGCCATTCTTATTTTTTGAGTTATTGCCTTTTTTTAATTTTAAGTTTGGTCCAGGCCATAAACTATTACAGACAATCAAGACTTACTTTCTTTATCATGGAGAATAACTACTCTTCATTCACGGCCCATTCTTTATTTCAAATCATTTCACTGACAAGCCTCTTCGGGCGTATATGCGCCACTCTGCGAAGCTCTTGGTGAGATATTGAAATGAAAGTCATTGTTAACGAAAGCCAAGCTTTTTCGCATCGTTCTTACGTTTTTTGTTTTGATCCGGTTGTTGCATTGTGAGCAATGGCTAAATTCGCAATCAAACCCCCCTCCCGACATATTTCTTCTATTCAGATCTCAGTCTAAGAACGTGAATATTCCAGTCATTCCAGTTGTAGAGCGTGGTCTTTTTAACCTAAGGTGCTTTAAAATCTTGTCCTTCTCCCACACTGTTTTTGTAACATGTTTGGGTTAAAGGTCCATGTTTTGGGGTCCCAGGCTTGTGGCTTATTGACAATAGAGAAAGGACTTTCAGGTCTGAGGGTCTTGGACTCGGGGCTATAGACTAAATCTCTGATTGACAACTGAGGATAGGACTCTCGGGACTTGGGGACTCGGGGCTACGGCTATGTATTTTATTGACAATGAGAAAGGGCTTCAGTGGAATGGTGTGGGAGAGGGACATAAGGACTAAATTCTTTGATTGACAATTGAAAGCATCTTTCGCGGCTTTTGGGAGCCCTGAAAAGAGCTGTTTTCTTTGCCCTGAAAAGGGCAGTTTAAAACTAATTTATGGTTCTCACGAAAACGGTCTCCTGGGGACCATTCAGTGTGATTCTGAATTGTGTCTCAAAGGGTTTTTCAGACACATGGGGCTCTGCAGCCACACAGGCTACACATCCATCGATTGCAGACTGCATGATGGATCGGCCCCTGGCATTGAGATGCACGCCATCTCCGAAACATGCTTTTCTTTTATCTTCTTTGCTACCCGAATAGTCTTTAAACCGAGGCATCGGTTGACGTTAGTTCTTGTAGCAGAGAAGTCGGGGTTCTCCGGCGAGAGCCGCCACAGGTCTACGATGTGCACATTGTCGTGCTGCGTCGCTGCCTGCACCCAGCGCAGTTGTTGCATTGTGGCCTGACCAGCATGTTTTGGCGATGTTGAGTATTGCAGCCATGGTTGGATGTCGTTGGATCCAATAACTAGGATCACTGCATCTGCTTCCTTGCATGCCTCTAGGAAATCTTGCCAATCTCTGTCTAAATGGCATGTCTGTAGTCGGCGGCCTCCTTGGCAAAAAACCTTCCATGCCTTCAGCTGTCTTGTATGTGAATCTCCATAAATGACCGTCTTCATTTTTATTTTCCTTTTGTGGTTGGATCTTCCTATATCTCTAATGAGTCAGTGAATGCAATGTAAAGAATGTTGAAAAAACCCTGGTTTATAAATGCTAAAGTCCACTTTTGACATGTTGAGTGACATGTCTCAAAGACGACACTGAGCACGTCAGATTGGCACCTAGAGTGCTGATTGCAAATTCACACCTGTCACCCCAGGTCGTCTGTCCGTTAGCAATTTCATCTGTGCGCAACTCCTCCTACAGTTTCCATCGGAATTATTTGAAACTTGCCAGAATGAATCTGTATGATGTCTAGTTGTGCATTTGACTGTTAAAATTTGGATCGGTGTTTGCATTCTAAAATTATCTGCCCTTAATTTCTGAAATAATCAACTTTTCACTTTGAAATTTTGTTCAGGCCATCACTTCCATACTATAAAAGCTATCAACTCGAACCTTCATACACTGATAGAACTCGTTATGAAGAAGTGCAGTTTACAAGAACCATAACTGTGCCATTCTTATTTTTTGAGTTATTGCCTTTTTTTAATTTTAAGTTTGGTCCAGGCCATAAACTATTACAGACAATCAAGACTTACTTTCTTTATCATGGAGAATAACTACTCTTCATTCACGGCCCATCCTTCATTTCAAATCATTTCACTGACAAGCCCCTTCGGGCGTATATGCGCCGCTCTGCGAAGCTCTTGGTGAGATATTGAAATGAAAGTCATTGTTAACGAAAGCCAAGCTTTTTCGCATCGTTCTCTTACGTTTTTTGTTTTGATCCGGTTGTTGCATTGTGAGCAATGACTAAATTCGCAATCAAACCCCCCTCCCGACATATTTCTTCTATTCAGATCTCAGTCTATGAACATGAATATTCCAGTCATTCCAGTTGTAGAGCGCGGTCTTTTTAACCTAAGGTGCTTTAAAATCTTGTCCTTCTCCCACACTGTTTTTGTAACATGTTTGGGTTAAAGGTCCATGTTTTGGGGTCCCAGGCTTGTGGCTTATTGACAATAGAGAAAGGACTTTCAGGTCTGAGGGTCTTGGACTCAGGGCTATTGACTAAATCTCTGATTGACAACTGAGGATAGGACTCTCGGGACTTGGGGCTACGGCTATGTATTTTATTGACAATGAGAAAGGGCTTCAGTGGAATGGTGTGGGAGAGGGACATAAGGACTAAATTCTTTGATTGACAATTGAAAGCATCTTTCGCGGCTTTTGGGAGCCCTGAAAAGGGCTGTTTTCTTTGCCCTGAAAAGGGCAGTTTAAAACTAATTTATGGTTCTCACGAAAACGGTCTCCTGGGGACCATTCAGTGTGATTCTAAATTGTGTCTCAAAGGTTTTTTCAGACACATGGGGCTCTGCAGTCACACAGGCTACACATCCATCGATTGCAGACTGCATGATGGATCGGCCCCTGGCATTGAGATGCACGCCATCTCCCGAAACATGCTTTTCTTTTATCTTCTTTGCTGATCGAATAGTCTTTAAACCGAGGCATCAGTTGACGTTAGTTCTTGTAGCAGAGAAGTCGGGGTTCTCCGGCGAGAGCCGCCACAGGTCTACGATGTGCACATTGTCGTGCTGCGTCGCTGCCTGCACCCAGCGCAGTTGTTGCATTGTGGCCTGACCAGCATGTTTCGGCGATGTCGAGTATTGCAGCCATGGTTGGATGTCGTTGGATCCAATAACTAGGATCACTGCATCTGCTTCCTTGCATGCCTCTAGGAAATCTTGCCAATCTCTGTCTAAATGGCATGTCTGTAGTCGGCGGCCTCCTTGGCAAAAAACCTTCAATGCCTTCAGCTGTCTTGTATGTGAATCTCCATAAATGACTGTCTTCATTTTTATTTCCTTTTGTGGTTGGATCTTCCTATATCTCTAATGAGTCAGTGAATGCAATGTAAAGAATGTTGAGAAAACCCTGGTTTATAAATGCTAAAGTCCACTTTTGACATGTTGAGTGACATGTCTCAAAGACGACACTGAGCACGTCAGATTGGCACCTAGAGTGCTGATTGCAAATTCACACCTGTCACCCCCGGTCGTCCGTCCGTTAGCAATTTCATCTGTGCGCAACTCCTCCTACAGTTTCCATCGGAATTATTTGAAACTTGCCAGAATGAATCTGTATGATGTCTAGTTGTGCATTTGACTGTTAAAATTTGGATCGGTGTTTGCATTCTAAAATTATCTGCCCTTAATTTCTGAAATAATCAACTTTTCACTTTGAAATTTTGTTCAGGCCATCACTTCCATACTATAAAATCTATCAACTCGAACCTTCATACACTGATAGAACTCGTTATGAAGAAGTGCAGTTTACAAGAACCATAACTGTGCCATTCTTATTTTTTGAGTTATTGCCTTTTGTTCATTTTAAGTTTGGTCCAGGCCATAAACTATTACAGACAATCAAGACTTACTTTCTTTATCATGGAGAATAACTACTCTTCATTCACGGCCCATCCTTCATTTCAAATCATTTCACTGACAAGCCCCTTCGGGCGTATATGCGCCGCTCTGCGAAGCTCTTGGTGAGATATTGAAATGAAAGTCATTGTTAACGAAAGCCAAGCTTTTTTGCATCATTCTCTTACGTTTTTTGTTTTGATCCGGTTGTTGCATTGTGAGCAATGACTAAATTCGCAATCAAACCCCCCTCCCGACATATTTCTTCTATTCAGATCTCAGTCTATGAACATGAATATTCCAGTCATTCCAGTTGTAGAGCGCGGTCTTTTTAACCTAAGGTGCTTTAAAATCTTGTCCTTCTCCCACACTGTTTTTGTAACATGTTTGGGTTAAAGGTCCATGTTTTGGGGTCCCAGGCTTGTGGCTTATTGACAATAGAGAAAGGACTTTCAGGTCTGAGGGTCTTGGACTCAGGGCTATTGACTAAATCTCTGATTGACAACTGAGGATAGGACTCTCGGGACTTGGGGCTACGGCTATGTATTTTATTGACAATGAGAAAGGGCTTCAGTGGAATGGTGTGGGAGAGGGACATAAGGACTAAATTCTTTGATTGACAATTGAAAGCATCTTACGCGGCTTTTGGGAGCCCTGAAAAGGGCTGTTTTCTTTGCCCTGAAAAGGGCAGTTTAAAACTAATTTATGGTTCTCACGAAAACGGTCTCCTGGGGACCATTCAGTGTGATTCTAAATTGTGTCTCAAAGGTTTTTTCAGACACATGGGGCTCTGCAGTCACACAGGCTACACATCCATCGATTGCAGACTGCATGATGGATCGGCCCCTGGCATTGAGATGCACGCCATCTCCCGAAACATGCTTTTCTTTTATCTTCTTTGCTACCCGAATAGTCTTTAAACCGAGGCATCGGTTGACGTTAGTTCTTGTAGCAGAGAAGTCGGGGTTCTCCGGCGAGAGCCGCCACAGGTCTACGATGTGCACATTGTCGTGCTGCGTCGCTGCCTGCACCCAGCGCAGTTGTTGCATTGTGGCCTGACCAGCATGTTTCGGCGATGTTGAGTATTGCAGCCATGGTTGGATGTCGTTGGATCCAATAACTAGGATCACTGCATCTGCTTCCTTGCATGCCTCTAGGTAATCTTGCCAATCTCTGTCTAAATGGCATGTCTGTAGTCGGCGGCCTCCTTGGCAAAAAACCTTCCATGCCTTCAGCTGTCTTGTATGTGAATCTCCATAAATGACTGTCTTCATTTTTATTTTCCTTTTGTGGTTGGATCTTCCTATATCTCTAATGAGTCAGTGAATGCAATGTAAAGAATGTTGAAAAAACCCTGGTTTATAAATGCTAAAGTCCACTTTTGACATGTTGAGTGACATGTCTCAAAGACGACACTGAGCACGTCAGATTCGCACCTAGAGTGCTGATTGCAAATTCACACCTGTCACCCCCGGTCGTCCGTCCGTTAGCAATTTCATCTGTGCGCAACTCCTCCTACAGTTTCCATCGGAATTATTTGAAACTTGCCAGAATGAATCTGTATGATGTCTAGTTGTGCATTTGACTGTTAAAATTTGGATCGGTGTTTGCATTCTAAAATTATCTGCCCTTAATTTCTGAAATAATCAACTTTTCACTTTGAAATTTTGTTCAGGCCATCACTTCCATACTATAAAAGCTATCAACTCGAACCTTCATACACTGATAGAACTCGTTATGAAGAAGTACAGTTTACAAGAACCATAACTGTGCCATTCTTATTTTTTGAGTTATTGCCTTTTGTTAATTTTAAGTTTGGTCCAGCCCATAAACTATTACAGACAATCAAGACTTACTTTCTTTATCATGGAGAATAACTACTCTTCATTCACGGCCCATCCTTCATTTCAAATCATTTCACTGACAAGCCACTTCGGGTGTATGATGCGCCGCTCTGCGAAGCTCTTGGTGAGATATTGAAAGTCACTGTTAACGAAAGCCAAGCTTTTTCGCATCGTTCTCTTACGTTTTTTGTTTTGATCCAGTTGTTGCATTGTGAGCAATGACTAAATTTGCAATCAAACCCTCCTCCCGACATATTCTTCTATTCAGATCACAGTCTATGAACGTGAA
Source organism: Tridacna gigas (assembly GCA_945859785.2). NCBI lineage: Eukaryota > Metazoa > Mollusca > Bivalvia > Cardiida > Cardiidae > Tridacna > Tridacna gigas. Next base: position 40,462,316 of record OX244043.2, read on the forward strand.
TATTCCAGTCATTCCAGTTGTAGAGCGCGGTCTTTTTAACCTAAGGTGCTTTAAAATCTTGCCCTTCTCCCACACTGTTTTTGTAACATGTTTGGGTGAAACGTCCAATGTTTTGGGGTCCCAGGCTTGTGGCTTATTGACAATAGAGAAAGGACTTTCAGGTCTGAGGGTCTTGGACTCGGGGCTATAGACTAAATCTTTGATTGACAACTGAGGATAGGACTCTCGGGACTTGGGGACTCAGGGCTACGGCTATGTATTTTATTGACAATGAGAAAGGGCTTCAGTGGAATGGTGTGGGAGAGGGACATAAGGACTAAATTCTTTGATTGACAATTGAAAGCATCTTTCGCGGCTTTTGGGAGCCCTGAAAAGAGCTGTTTTCTTTGCCCTGAAAAGGGCAGTTTAAAACTTATTTATGGTTCTCACGAAAACGGTCTCCTGGGGACCATTCAGTGTGATTCTAAGTTGTGTCTCACAGGGTTTTTCAGACACATGGGGCTCTGCAGTCACACAGGCTACACATCCATCGATTGCAGACTGCATGATGGATCGGCCCCTGGCATTGAGATGCACGCCATCTCCAAAACATGCTTTTCTTTTATCTTCTTTGCTACCCGAATAGTCTTTAAACCGAGGCATCGGTTGACGTTAGTTCTTGTAGCAGAGAAGTCGGGGTTCTCCGGCGAGAGCCGCCACAGGTCTACGACGTGCACATTGTCGTGCTGCGTCGCTGCCTGCACCCAGCGCAGTTGTTGCATTATGGCCTGACCAGCATGTTTCGGCGATGTCGAGTATTGCAGCCATGGTTGGATGTCGTTGGATCCAATAACTAGGATCACTGCATCTGCTTCCTTGCATGCCTCTAGGAAATCTTGCCAATCTCTGTCTAAATGGCATGTCTGTAGTCGGCGGCCTCCTTGGCAAAAAACCTTCCATGCCTTCAGCTGTCTTGTATGTGAATCTCCATAAATGACTGTCTTCATTTTTATTTCCTTTCGTGGTTGGATCTTCCTATATCTCTAATGAGTCAGTGAATGCAATGTAAAGAATGTTGAAAAAACCCTGGTTTATAAATGCTAAAGTCCACTTTTGACATGTTGAGTGACATGTCTCAAAGACGACACTGAGCATGTCGGATTCGCACCTAGAGTGCTGATTGCAAATTCACACCTGTCACCCACGACTGTTAATTACAGGTAGGTGGAATGTTAAGCCGCAACCCTGAGTGCGCTGACTGGCGAACACTAAAGTTGCAATCTAATCCTTATTTTTACTTTCAAGAGCGCAATCCTACAAATTGAAATGGTATAGCAAAAGTCAAAAAAGATATAATAGCCCAGACCCCAATTTGCAAGCATACCCCCTCCAGACATAATTCTTGTATTCTGATCTCAGGCTATAAACCTGAATAATTTTTAAAGATCAGACAGTCCATTCAATGGTTTTTGACACTGAATACATTTGCATGTGTTTTTGTTTTCGTGATTTGTGAAACCGCCGCTCATTTAGCTGAAGTAATTTTAGATTTTTTTCCACCTGCCGCACCAATTTCCTTCCCCTATTTCATGTATTTTTTGAGATATTGAAATGAAAGTCATTGTTAACGAAAGCCAAGCCTTTTGGCATCGTTCTCGTATGTGTTTTGTTTTGATCCGGTCCTTACATTGTGAGCAATGAGTGAATTTGCAATCATACCCCCCTCCCGACCTAATTCTTCTCTTCTGATCTCAGTCTATGAGCATGAATATTCAGCTATATGCCCAGACTTACAATGGAATGAAAGACATCTTCTAGGTCAAAAATATATATTTCAGAGCTTTGTTTTTAAGAATTCTCAGACACTTCCACAGGGAAATAATAAGAAAAGAAAACATTGTGACAGTTGCATAAAAGTTTTTACAGAAGCCAATTCTCCACCTGTCACTATTGATTTTTATGTACTTCGCTTTCATAGACCTTGTTCTTCAATGTAGCGGTAGATGATTAAGTCTGAGAATTAATAGGATTAAGATCAGCAGAGTTTATTTAATAACAGATACAGAAATACATATAAAAATTCACAGTCGCCCTTGCCCTTCTGAGATGTTGACATATAGAGTTGAATAAAAGCTTAATTAACTTCTGTTTATAACAGATACAGAATTACATATTATAATTCTCCGAGGCCCTTGTTCATGTGAGATGTGAAATCATATAGTTAAATATAAGCTCAACATGTATTACAGAACAGAGGAAGAATCATTTGTTATTATTAAAAATCTCTGACGTCCTGGGAGATATTGAAATATATACTGTAAAGTAAACAGAACCACAACTGCAAATAAAACTGCTCGGTGGCTCCTAGCTGTTCCAGTGATTATATGTTGTTGATATGAATAGTTATGTCTCTCTCCCTTCTCCAATTCATTTGGGCAGGACAGTTTTGCATATAAGTTGTTTGTCTTTCTGACTGTTCACCTTTATCCAACATTCTTCTGCCCATCTGTCAAGATTTGTATCCATATTACGAAAGTTCTCAGGAGCCCTTGTACCTGTGAGATGTTGACATAAACACAGTTGAATATAAACTTAACATAAATAACGAGCAGAATCATGTATGAAGTTCTCAGGTGCTCTTGTCCTCGTGAGATGTTGACATATGTTGTTGAATATGTCACAGGAACAGTAATACATAACATTTCTATAAAAGTTCTTAAGGGCTCTTACCCTTGTGAAAAGTTGACAAATGTGGCCTAATATAAACTTAACTTATATTGAATAACAGAAGCATAATCGTGTATTTTTATAAAAGTTCTGAGGCCCTTGTCCTTCTGAGATGTTGACGTATTGAATGTAAACCAAACTTTATATCAGATAACAGAATCTTGTATTAGTATCCTCCGCCACTGGCGGAGAGATATAGTTTTTGCGTTGTCCGTCTGTGTGTCCGTCCATCCGGATAGATATCTTCTAAAATCCTTGATTGAAATTGAAACTTCATACATGCATACCTTTTGATAGTCAGCATGTATACATTTTTTAATGCCTTGTCATGGAAAAGGAGGGCTTTTTTCGGAAGGGATATCATTTCGAAAAAGCTTGTTTCAAACATCAAACATTCTCAGGGACCCTGATTCTTGTGAGATGTTGACGCATAAGTTTGAATATTATCTTAACTGTTATTAAATAGCAGAAACAGAATTTTGTAATATTATCAGATTCTCAGTGGTCCTTCTCTTTGTGGGATCAATGTTGACCTATTAAAAGTTGAAACATGCCAAAATCGTCTTAAATAAGAGAACAAAAATTTCATATTCTAGTTCACCGAGGTCCTTGTCTTTGTTAGTTGTTGACATACTGGTTATGTAGTTGAAAATCAGGTAAAATAATATAAGATAATGGAAAATGAATCTTGTATTATTATAAAATTCTAGACATCCTTGTCCTTGTGAGATGTTTACATATATATTTGTATATGGCGTGCAACACACGAAAAGGGGCCTTCGGACATATGCGTAAAAGTGTGTCGTCCAAGATCAGCCTGTGTAGTCTGTGACTAATCCAAGATGACACTTACTGTTTTTGTGTGATTTTCTGCTTCACGAAAGTCTATAGTGTATGAAAAATTCTTATATAGTCGTAAAGTGTTGTCTCGTATTAGCCTGCGCGGACTGCGCAGGCTAATCCGAGACAATATTTTACGCAAATGCCCAAAGGCCCCATTCCGTGTGTTGCATGCAGTGATTGGGAAAGGATTTTTTGCAATGGGACAATGCCCCTTTGGTCAGGAAATTCAATGTGACATTTTGAAAACCAATGTGATAATTTCAACAACAAAAAAATTTTCATTGCCTTCATTTATTTGTTTAAAACACTGTACCATGCAAATACAAGTCATGTATGTAGCTAATGCCTTGGTAGCTTATGTTTGTTTCTTGGTAACATTAATTATCAAACAGTCAAATTGTCAATAGACCATCAGCTTTCATACAGTGTATATAATTCTGATTAAGAATGCTTCTTAACTATACTTATCGTAAAGCAGTTAAGTAGTATTCTCATTCAGCGGAGGTAGACTGGCAAGAGGGAGTTTCCTGCTGTTCGGTGACGGCAGACGTTTGCTGTGTGTCACAGTCGGTGGATGTGCTCGAGGACATAGACGTAATCGGAGGGTCGGTCTGATTGTCGTCTGTTTGAGTCTGTTGAACTTGAGGAACGTTTGTTTTGGGAAAGAAACTACTTATTGAGCCCTGGCCTTCAGGCAACGTTAATTTCTTTTTTGGGGGCATTTTAGATGTTGAAAATTAAATTTTACTATTCAATTCAAGCAGCTAAACAGACAAATACACGACGACGACGACATAGGTACAAATTTTCAATGAGCGTTTCATGATTTACAAGTTGATGACGTCACACACACCTACGCTACTCATTTTTATAGAGCGTCTAATCGGATCCGATCAAAATAGATTCCCCCCACGATGTTTCGTACTTTTTCCGAAGTCGAAAATTGAATGGGACATGGTCGCACTTGATAGCGAAAACAATGTGACATTTTGGATTTTAATGTGACTATGGCACATGGTGCAAGCCTTTCCCAGTCACTGTGCATGCCATATAAGCTGATCTTCTATTTAATAACAGAGAAAGAATAACATATAAAATTAGTAGGTGTCCTTGACCTTGTTAGAATGTTGACATATATAGTTGAATCAAAGCTTAACTTCTATTTAATAAGATACAGAATTACATGTTGGGTATTTCTCAGAGGCCCATGTCCATGTGAGATGTTAAATCATATAGTTGAATAATTATAAGCTAAACATTTACTACATAACAGAAGCAGAATCATGTGTTATTATAAAAGATCTCTCAAGCCGAAGGAGATGTTGAAATATATATATTGGAAAGTAAGCTATGCAGAATCACAATTGCATATAAAACTTCTCAGCGACTCCTGTTCCAGTGATATGTTGTTGACATGAATAGTTTTGTCTCCCCGCCTCCTCCAATTCATTTGGGAGAGACAGTTTTTCCATGTAAGTTGTGTCTTTTTTCCTGTCCAGCTCTATCGAATATTCTTCTGCCCATCTGTCCAGATCTTTGTCCATATTTTGAAAGTTCTCAGGGGCCCTTGTTCCTGTAAAATGTTGACATAAAAAATACAGTTGAATATAAACTGGACATAAATAACTGTGGCAGAATCATGTATCATGAAGTTTTGAGGTGTTTTTGTCCTTGTGAGATGTTGACATATGTAATTGAATATAATTGAAACGGTAATACATACATGTCTTTCTATATAAGTTCTCAAGGGCTATTATCCTTGTGAGATATTGACATATGTAGCTAAGTAAAAGCTTAAAACTTATATTGAATAATGGAAGCATAATCTTGTATTTTTATAAATAGTTCTGAGGCCCTTGTCCTTGAGATGTTTATGCACATCACATACATCATTGAATGGAAACTAAAAACTAACTTTATATTTAATACCAGAAACAGAATCTTGTGTTAACTATCCTCCGCCAAAGGCGGAGAGATATAGTTTTTGCATTGTCTGTCTGTTGGTCCGTCCGTCTATTAAGATATCCTCTAAAATCCCTGATGAAAATTCATATGTGTACCCTCTTATAGATCGCATATATACTTTGTTTGTTTGTTTTTATGTAATGCCTTGTAATGGAAAGGGGGGGGGGGGCTTTTTTCAGCGGCATATCATTTCAACGAAATAGATTGTTAACCCTTAAAGGGCCGAATAACCCCAGTGATTCAGATTGCACATTATTTTTACCAGACAGCTGTCCTAAATGTAGTGATGGGACATCGGTTAGAAATCATAATCGATCATCGGTTGCTGCTACCGATGCGATTCTTCCGATTATAATCGGTTCCTCATAAATTCGCTTTTACATGCATGTTTCATTGTAAACCCTTGTATCATTTATGTATCATGCTGTTGTTTGTGTTGTAGATAGACTTTTTGTAGTTTTACCTTTGCACCTGCTTTCTATACACCTTTTGGTTTTTAACCATCTCTGCTTTGTGCTAGTTGGCTTTGCAACACAGAAGTATTTCGGCTGATTGTTTTTGTTATCGAGGGAGTTGTTGTTATCGCGGGAGTGATAAAACCCGGTTAACAGACACTGGTATATAAAATCCGGTACCCGACCGACGGTGCAGACTTCCTGCCGATCATCGATTGTGACAAAGTTCAATCGATAATCGAAATCGGGAGCTTCCAACACGCCGCTAATCGATACTTGCCGATTATCGGTACACCACTACCTAAATGTGAAATTTTTTATAGGCCATTTTGTCCTGACCTAGAAAAAAAACTTCGGCCACAAAATTAATAATAAAATAGCGCTAGGTAGGTGTTAACATTTAAACTGAACAAACAATGTGAACTCAAAGGAATTTTTTTCAAGTACAAGCCAATGTACAGACTTCAATGCAAGGAGCACAGCACCGTGTTCTGCAGATCGTCGAGTTTCCTTGCTCTTTTGCCGGTCTTTTTGGAGGTCTGGATCTTCAAGAGCTGCTTTATGATCTTTAGATTTCATGTGATCTGAAAGGGAGCTTGTTTTAAAGTTCTCGCATCCTTTCGTAAATACGTTATCCTTCCTGAAATCACGGCAAACGGAACAAAACATTTTTCCATCTTTGAACCTTAGCCATTTATGCAGCAAAAGCCATTCAATTTGGAACTTGCAGGGGTTTTTTGTGTGGCCACTTGACTGTTCATTGTCTTCGAGTTTTTTTTCTTCATTTTCAGGCTGAGAAACACCAACGGTGAACAAAGTTTTCTGACCCGAGTAAAGTGTTCTTTTTCTGGTTGCCATGGCTTACTGACGCGATCATAAGACGCTTGATTTTCTTATTGTGTAGTCTAGAGCAGCTACAAGACATTGACTGATCACAAGAATGCTTTAAGTCACAAACACCCAGAATCCTTTGCAAAGAATCAAGGGAATTAATCGTGCAAATAAAAAAAAATGAATTAGGGGAGATCACTGCACAAGAAAAATCGTAATTCGGCTTCGTACTGAACGTATTTCGACTTGAAATATAGCGTTGTCATATTTCTTGAAAAAACGGTCGGCCATTTTGTCCCACAAAGTAAATTTTTATCGGCAATTTTGTCCTGATTCTTGAAAAAAAATCGGCAATTTGTATTTTTTATCGGCAATTTGCCGGGGGCCGACGCCAATCTGAATCGCAGTAACCCTTAAAGTGCCGATAAACCTATCAGACATTTTCATCCTAGAAATACGGCCCAAATAATTTCAATTTCATGGTTGCTTTTGTCTATAGTGATTCTGCAAAGCGGACAGTGTAGATCAAAGATCAGGCTACACGTTTTGTGCAACTTGATCTTGATCTTGATCTACACTGGCCGCAAACCCAACTATAGTTGTGAAAGGCGCTTTAAGGGTTAAAAAACATTCTCGGGGACCCAGATCCTTGTGAGATGTTGACATATAAAGTTGAATATTAGTTTAACTTATATTAAATGACAGAAACAGAATCTTGTATTATTATCAAATTCTCAGTGGTCCTCGTCTTTGTGGGATCAATGTTGACACACTAAAAGTTGAAAAGAAGCTAAAAATAGGCCCTTGTCTTTGTTAGATGTTGACATACTGGGTATGTAGTTGGTTATCAGCTAAAATGTTATAAAATAATGGGCATTGAATGCATGTATAAAGTTTCTAGACACCCCTTTCCTCATGTAATGCAGTGTTCCCACTCATATCTCTTTTTGGGAGTGCATGCGCTCCCTGGAATACAAGTTTGGGAGTGCAAGAGAAATTCTAGGAGTGCACTTAATATTGACAATTATAGAGCATCTATGGAGGACAGTAAGGGTCTGTTGCATTGAAAATTTGTTTTGATGAGTCTAACTCTGCAGTCGGCTGCTCTTGAAAACAATATGGGTAATTTAAAAAAAAGAGGATGCTTGTTATAATTCCCTTACTCTCGGGACCAGTTTCAGAGGGACAACTTGCAGGCTGACGGCCAGTAGAATTTTCCATTTCACTGTCAATTTCAGACACTAATTAGCTTTCACTTATTGTTTTATAGAGGTACTTATGTAAATTCACTGTTCAAAGTCATTGATAAAGCTGAATAGACAGTTTGAAATGCATATGATCGGACGATGTTAAACCAATTTTTGTTGTGTCATGGGTTTTCGCGTTTCTTGCAGCGATCTTTTTTTCATGCCTGTTAAGTTTTGGAGTAGTTTTTCCACATGATTTGGCATAGATTTGTCAATAAGAATAGCATGTAACTTCAAAACCTTCAATTTTACTCTAGAAAAGCAGATTGAGACCAAGTTTGATTAGCAGTGATGAACAGTGACTTTCACACTTGATAATTTGTTCCAACTGGCGCCACTGGTGATCGAAAATGCGAGCCCTGAAACCTGTGCGTGCATGCACGTTTCACTCCATATTTTTGTGCGTGATTCTTAAATTCAGTGCATGAATGACGCACATATATGCGTGAATGGGAACCCTGTAATGTTGACATGTATATTTGTATATAAGCTAATCTTCTATTAAATAACAAACAGATCAGCATACGTTTTTAGGTGCCTTTTTCCTTGTGGGATGTCGACATATACAGATGAAAAAAAGCTTAACTTAAATTCAGTAACAGACACAGAATTACGTATAGTAACCCTTGTCCATGTGAGATGTTAAGTTGAATATAAGCTAAACTTAAATAACAGCAGAATCATGTATTATAAAAGTTCTTCTGAAGCCCTGGGAGATGTAGAAATATATATATAGGAAATTAAGCTATGCAGAACCACTACTGCATATAAAACTTCTCAGTGGCTCCTGTTCCCATGAGATGCTGTTGACATGAATAGTTATGTCTTCCCTCCTCCAATTGATTTTGGGGAGACCGGTGGTGCATTTAAGTTGTTTGTCTTTCTGACTATCCACCTCTATCCATTTTATTATACATTACAGCACCAGAATTATATATAGAAATCCTTGCGAGATGTTAAAATATAAAATTGAAGTAAAGCTTAATTTAAAATATAGTTTATTATAACAGTTCAAGAATTATTTATATTTTAAAAGTTGCCAAAGGCCTACTTCATTGCTCAGAGGCCCATTTAATTGATCAGAAAGGTTTTCCATACCAATGGGTGTTTTCCTTTCACTGGTTAGTATACAAAAAGTATTATTTACACAGAGAGAGTCAAGGTGATTACTGGTAGCATTCAGGAAAGATGGAATTCATATGTCATCTAGGATTACACAAGTTTTAGATACTGAACACAGAAATAGAGTTGGCTCTTCGAGGCAAATTCATCTCCTCAGGGTTCATTTTTGTCTATAAATTTGTGGAGAGAGTAAGATTGGCACAAGTAGGGGTGATAGTTAAAACAATTGTAGACAAGATATCTTATACAAGCTAGCCTAGTACTGGCTGAAGTCCAGGTTAATTGCTTGTTGGCAACTGTCCACAAAATAGGATGCTGATGCTGTCACCAATGACGGATCAAGGCAAGCTAGAAAAGTTTGTCGGTCTATTCAGGGGCAGCCATGTGTCATTTGATGGACAACCTACACAACCTGGTTATTTTCTGTCAGATTTTCAAAAGTTACATCAGTGGATTTATTTTTAACCTTTTACCACAGAAGGCAAAATAGTGTAGCATTACAGACATTATACATCAAGATCAGACTGCCCAAATGTGCAAAGACTAGTACTGAGGTTGTGGTATTTGCCTTATTTGTAACCTAATTTTTGTCCGAAGAATGGTATGTTTTAACACAGCACATGTAACATGGGGAATATTTCCTGGACCAAAATCAGTAATAACCTTGTATAAAATATTTGGGCTACAGTTGTTATCATTATGACTTAATCTAATGGGAATCTTACCTGGACCAAAACTAGCATTTAGTTCACAGTATGTATAATATTCCTGCCTACCAATGTTCTTTCCATAACTACGAGTGCTACCAGTAATAACTCTGTATTTTCTCTCGCTATCTACTTTATACTGTGCCCGCCTGGGTGGCTCAGTGGTGAGCGTGTCGGACTCATGACCTGGTGGTTGTGAGTTCGATACCCGGTTGAGGCGAACTTTCTTTCCAGCGTATTTTCGCCTCTCACCTCTGCTGAAGCATGTGAGAAAAGTAGTCGGTGGCTTTTGAAAGAAAGTTGTGTTAGTACTGGTGTGAGAAAGCCAGGAAAACACATGTGCGTCACCGACCGCCATGATATGACCTTAGCTGTTAAAGTGGCGTTAAACCCCAATATAACCAACCTAACTACTTTATACTGTCTGGATACTAACCTGTGCCAGGAAATTACCCATTCAGCAAGGTCAACCTTTCTGAGCAATTAAGTTTTGAAAACGTGGATTGGCTGTCTTCTGCTAATGTTCATGCAAATTCATCTAGAAAAGAAAAAGTCTTGTTCCCATGTGATTTCGCTGTTGACATTTATATTTTAGATAATAAAAAACAAAATTATATCAAACCAACCTAAATTGTTATTTACAGCTTCTAAGAGGCCTCTAGATGTTAGATGTTTACACATATAGTTGAAGTAAAGCTAAACCTAAATACTAGAACTTGCATACAAATAGTCTTAATGGCCTTTTGTTATTCTCATACTAACATAAATAAACATTATTTAACCCTTTACCAGACGACAAAATTTTAGCCTTGTCCAAATCGAAAGCATTTGCAGATGACAATTTCATTGTGGCTCAAATAGTTCAATTTTCCTTTCATAGGACAGAAAACATTGTGGGAAAAGGAGAAAATGCTGGTTACCAGCATTTTCTCCTTTTCCCACAATGTTTTCAAAAGGCTTCTTTCCCAGGGGCGTTAAAAGGCATCATTGTGCGGTGAAGGGTTAAGTGATAACTTTACTTGTATCTTAATGTATAGCTACAGTGTAAAGTAAACTTGTACTAGTACATGTATTGAATATCAGATCCAGTATTGCACACAAACATTCTCAATGGCCTTTGTTCCAACGAGATGTTTGTAAGAGTGAGTGGTCTGTCTATCTGTCTGAATGTCTGTCACGATTTTGTGTCCATTCTACATCTCTTGAACTCGTGGATAACTAAAACATCACAAATGTATCTCCTTTGATTAGACACATGAGTTGTAACAAGTGATGCAAAGCAGAGGTTTCATATATCAATCTCAAGTGCAGAGTGCAGTTTCACATTCTAGTTTCAAGGTCAATGTCACGGTAAGGGGCGGCACTAAAGTCACAATGCTTAAGGTTATGTTTTTAAAAAGAATCGGAACCAACTGTTTTTTAAAAAAGAACAAGAATAAAAGGGGTATCAAAATTACTGTATTCAGACATAAACAAAAAACTCAATACAGTATATCAAAACACAACTTGTATCCAAGTTAAATCATTCTCACAATATGATAGCCCTTTGAAAATTCAGGATGAATATAAAGGGTCAATTTTGATTCTAGTGTTGGGTACTATATGAAATCATTAAACCATACACATTTCTTTATGCACCATGTTGATGGTCTGAGCATTGCCATAATCAAAGGATTTCGTTTATTCTCCCAAGACCTCAGATTATCCCATTTTTATTATGTAAATAATTTTTTATAATTTTTGATACATAATTTTTTAGTATCCATGATCCACATTAGTATTATCTACAATGAAAGCCATGCTAAATATCATGATGCAAGCTACCACAAGTACATACCCTGTCCTAAAGCTGGCCACAATGAGTTGGATGGTATCCAATGACACCCCTGCAATATTTAATGCAGATAATACTTTGTGCTCAATACATTGATCTTTTGCAAGGAAAGATTATATGTATGGACACAAAGGGGGACCAGTATCCGTGGACATACATTTTAGAGGTACATACAAATTAACCCTTTACCACACAACAAAGATTTTAGACTTGTCCAAATTTAAAGCATTTGCAGACTATTTCAGTTTGGCTCAGAGGAATTTGTATTGGATATGGTAGAAAACATTGTGGGAAAAGGAGAAAATGCTGGTTACCAGCATTTTCTCCTTTTTCCACAATGTTTTCTAAAGGTCTATAGGTCAAGGTCGTTAAAACTCGGGATTGTGTGGTAAAGGGTTAATATGCAAAAATATGGTGTTTACTATCAGTTAACCTTTTACCCTTTAACCATAAGTTTAAATGACCTGAGCAGAGAGGGCTTTTGAAACCATTGTGGGATAAAAAGAAAATGCTGGTTACCAGTATTTACCCCTTTTGCACAGTGTATTCCTCACTTTGACAGCGAGAGCTATTTCTTTGAGCCAAAGTAAATTTGTCTTCTGAAAGTGCTTTGAATTGAGACACATACAAAATTTTGTCATCTGGTACAGGGTTAAAGGCCCAGTGATGACCAAAAGTAAACAATGCAAGTGTTAACCCTTTCCCAAACAAGCCCTGGTTTTCACGTGTCTGCAGTAGAAGTCTTTTGAAAACACTGTGGGAAAAGGAGAAATTGCTCGTAACGTGCAATTTCTCCTTTTCCCACAGTGTTTTCTACCCTTTTTGAGACCTTTCTGCCATTTTCATCAAATTCAAAATTGTGGTCTGCAAACTCTTTCAATTTGGACCAGTCCAAAATTTGTCGTTTGGGAAAGGGTTAAAATACAAACTACCATAAGTACACACCCTGTCCTAAAGCTGGCCACAATGAGTTGGATGGTATCCAATGACACCCCTGCAATATTTATGCAGATAATACTTTGTGCTAAAAATTTATACATTGATCTTTTGCAAGGATAGATTATATGTATGGACACAAAGGGGGACCAGTATCCTTGGACATTAACCCTTTACCTTACAACCCTAGGTTTAACCCTTTACCACACAATCCCAACTTTTAACGACCCCAAGGAAAAAAGCCTTTTGAAAACATTGTGGGAAAAGGAGAAAATGCTGGTAACCAGCATTTTCTCCTTTTTCCACAATGTTTTCTACTCTTTCACAGAAAAACAAAGTAAATTTTGCCACATTTAAATTGTTGTCTGCACATGCTTTCAAATAGGACCAGTCTAAAATTTTGTCGTTTGGTAAAGAGTTAAATGACCTGAGCAGAGAGGGCTTTTGAAAACATTGTGGGGTAAGGAGAAAATGCTGGTTACCAGCATTTAACTTCATTTGCACAATGTTTTCTTCTCTTTGACAGCGTGAGCTCTTTCCTTGAGCCAGAGCAACTTTATCTTCTCAGAAGTGCTTTGAATTGAGACAAGTACAAAATTTTGTCATCTGGTAAAGGGTTAAAGGTGCAGTGACAGCCAACAGTAAACAATGCAGTTCTCAAAATACATTTTAATTTAAATTCAAATCATACTGTTCCATAAAAAAGTATGGAAATAATTGTGAAGATGACAATCCGTTCTTATACAGTCGGTCCAAGTGTAAGTTGCTGGCAGAAAACTGAATTTTAAAACCAGGTATGCTGTTGCCAAGTCACTCCATCTATTGTTTTACTTGTAACCTGATTTATAAATTCATTTTTTTACCAGCGAATAAAGGTTTGACTGACTATATATTAACAGATTGTCATCTGCACAATTAATTCCTTACTTGTAGATGGTAAGATTTAAAGTGAAATTGATTTTAACACCTCCCTTGTTAGCTCAGCTGTTTTAACCCTTTCCCAAACGACAAATTTTGGACTGTTCCAAATTGAAAGAGTTTGCAGACGACAATTTTAAATTTTATGAAAATGGCAGAAAGGTCTCAAAAAGGGTAGAAAACACTGTGGAAAAAGGAGAAATTGCTCGTTACGAGCTTTTTTAACTTAAACGTTACACTGAAAATCAAGCAACCGCAGCCGAATATTGGCACCTGCATGCAGTGCTCCTGTTTACTTTTGGCATCTACTGAGCTGTTTAGTTAACTCTTTACCAAGGGCCCGCCTGGGTAGCTCAGTGGTTAGCGTATCTGACTCGTGACCTGGTGGTTGTAAGTTTGATACCTGATTGAGGCAAACTTTCTTTCTGGTGATTTTTTGCCTCTCACCTCTGATGCATGTGAGAAAAGTAGTCAGTGCCTTTGGAAACAAAGTTGTGCCAGTACTGGTGTGAGAAAGCCAGGAAACACATGGGTGCGTCACTGACCGCCATGATATGACCTAAGCTGTTAAAATGGCGTTAAACTCCAATACAAACAAACAAACTCTTTACCAAATTACAAAACTTTGGGCTTCTTCGAATTGAAAGCATTTGCAGATGACAAAATTGATGTGACTCACATACTGAAATTTGTTTTGACAAGGGTATAAAATATTGTGGGAAAGGGAGAAAATGCTGGTAACCATGAAAGTTTCATTTTGAACATTGTTTTTTCCTGAGGTTGAGAAACTGTCACCATGTGGAACTATGTTCCAGGTCAAGGATCATCCAGACAGTCAAACAGCCTTTACTGTTAATCTGTGTGTGTTATGAAGATTGATAGAGATGCGAGTAAGGAAACGTGAATCCTGTTTTAAATCCCATTCCCCTCTAAGATTATTTTACTTAGTTATATTTGTGCCGAAGATTAAAGCTACATCTATACCCTTTTTTAGCCAGTTTCTACCTCATTTCATCCTTCTTTTATGAAACTACAATCATTCTTGTATCTTCATGCCAAATGTAGCCCCTGATGGCAGCAAGGTTGCACTGATTATGACGGAGAGAAAATGCATTTCTGTTTTGGCAGCCCTCAAAGAAATCACTGTTTCCCTTTTCTGGCTTTACATGAGGATACATCCTTCGAGTTTCTCCATCCCTTTCACCATAATGAGCCATGCACTGTGAAAAGGGGGCTTATTGCATCTGCGAAAAGTATCGACCCAGGTCAGCCTGCGCAGTCCGCGCAGGCTGACCTGGGCAGAAACTTTTCGCCATTGGTCAATTTTCCGTATGTCAAAGGACGAGTCTAGCTTATGATTAAGTCGCTTGTTAGACACAATGGATTTTATGGATCAATAATTATGTGTTGAATTGCTAGGTATCATACATCAAGGAGATGCATTAACCCTTAGAGTGCTGAATTTATGAAATGGATTTTTTCAATGACAAAAAAAATCTGAAATATCGTCATTTCATGTTTTTTTTAGCCAGAAGGTGTAATGAAGTAGCTGACAGTGTAGATCAAAGTTCAGACTGCACATTCTGTGCAGTCTGATCTTGATCTATGCTGTCGGCAAAAACAACTTAAGTTGGTTCCAGCGCTTTAAGGGTTAAACTCCCTTTTGCCAGAGCATGGCTCAATATATTTTGGCAATTTATGTATGTTCACACAGCTGACCACATTTGAGCCAATCTACACACTTCCAAATTTTAACAATGTTTTTCTCTCTCTGGCTGTAAATTTGGTGTAGAAGTATTGAAAGGGCTGGATGAGTTAAGTGACCTTGAACCAAAATTTCCGTCTTTTTACGACCCGGGGATAAACTTTTCAAAATATTGTGGAAAATGGAGAATTTGTAATTGGGAAAAAAAAAATGCATTCCTTTGCTTCAAAACAATAATTAAAGTAACGGTTTATTAAATACGAGAACAAAATGTAACGTGCATCGGCCGGGAATCGAACCCGGGCCGCCCGCGTGGCAGGCGAGCATTCTACCACTGAACCACCGATGCTCTGTCTAGGAAGTGGAATATTCTATTTATGAATCTAGACTTTCATTCGGAATGTTTTCGTGCTTGCCGTATTCATAATGTTACCGCCATTTTGAAGAGCAAAGGGGTACACGACCAAAATCACAGAAAGGGAAATTAAGGACGCCGCAATCGGTAACGATGCTACCTCAGTTTCCTTCCATTTAATAACAGTAAATTCTCTCTCTATTCAACTAAGTAATTAAACGTCTTTACTTATCGCGATTTCTTGATATCCTTGTATAGTGGCTAATCGATTGTTTCAATGGCCAGCTCCCGGGTTCATGGTCGCCATGTCTGGACTGAAGTTCGAATCTCTCCAAGCATAAATTAAAACTTCAGATTGTAAATTCACTTTGTGTGCTGGCATTGTGAAGTATTATACTTGATTACAAGTAGAAATGTTTTACGATAGGCACAGGGTTTTGAAGCGATCTTGATAAAAATTTCAAGATATCGTGCATTGTTTCAAGCGAAGGGAGATAACTGAAATTAATTCACATTGTTTAGTGATAATCTTTGTCTGCTATGATTATAACCATATTTTTATTTTATATATGATATATTGTTCATTTAACCTGGTGCTTGCCTTTCTCTATATTATTTAATTCTTTACCCCACAGTCCCATGTTTTTAAAATTTTGAGAGGAAGGCTTTCGAAAATATTGTGGGAAAAGAAGAAATGCTGATAACCAGCTTTTTAAATCTTGTTCCAAAAGTTTTTTATACCCCTTCATAGATATTAGATATTTCAATCATCTCAGCATAATAAGTTTGTTGAAATGTTTAGTTTGGACCAATGTAAAGTTTTGGTATTAAGTTAAATCTCTTCTTACACAAGTCTGAAGGGCATTAATCAAGTGAAGTGTCACTAGCCAGTCACAATGAGATGACTGTAATGATGTCAAAAGTGGCATAGAATACGGTTTAAGCAATCTTTTGATCCTTTTACAACAATGTTTTCCTACAGTGTATCTTTTACAGATGGCTTTGTAGCCAATCAGGTGACAACAATGGAGTCTGGAACTCTAGACTTCGAAGATTTGATGGATACAGGGGACTTCCCCGGTTTTGAGATTGCAAAATTTACTCCAGCAAATGCAGATAAAGAAAATGACGGTGATGGAATTTTGAGGACACCAGAACATCGTCGTGAAGATGATGATGAGGAGTTTGTCTTACCGACAAATTTAAAAGCAAACAAAATTGTAGCAGAAAATGGGGATTATGGAAATGATGAGGTATGTTGCATTTATAGAGCGTTGTCGGGTATATTGGGACAGCTAAGGATTTGTTTTCACAACTATTTTAGTTATGCGCGAAACTGTTTTAACTACGAAAATTTAGAAAACCCTACTGTATCCCATCGTTTATTTTGGGAACTCGGCGTTAGCATAACTAAAATCGATGTAATATAAACTAGCTTAAATGTGAACGTACGGAGTTAGTTTTGGGACACGTCTGGAATTTTCGGACACAATGGAAGGTATATTTGGACACCTTGTAATTTTTTAAAAAATAGTTATCATGAAACTCTTAAAGGGGTTAACCTCCAGATTTGGGGTCAAATTTCAAAAAGTGTAATTCCTAGTCCATTAATTATAGAAGTGAAAGGAAGTATATGGTATATTTCTGGCTATATCTAATGTGGATACTGTCTGCAACAAATTACTTTCACTTGTAGTTTTGCATCGCCAATTTACTCCACTACGCAATGGGGTAGACTTTCCTCTTATAGGTACGTGTATTTCTGAGTCACTCTTGTGATCATTTTTTTACGTCAGAAATATGTCAAAATGTTTCCTTTCACTTCTATAATCAATGGACAAGAAATTGCACTTGTTAAAATTTTACCAAAAATCTGGAAGTTAATCGCTTTAACAAAATTCTAAACGAGAACGCTTAACAATGGTTTTCTTGACTCAACAGGGTTGTTTCAACACCTTACCTCAAACCATTATTTTAGTTACAAGTTAGTAATGAGACAAAGTTAACAGTAGTCACATTCAAACTCCAGATCAGCCATTTCAACCTCACTCATGGACAATAAGTCAATAGTTTTAACACAAGCTCGGTGAAGCCATCTGCAGCATGAGTGACAAACTATCCAGTCTTCAGTTTTGTTGTCATAGGGGGATTCACAGGCATAACAAGCTTGCTTGATATTAATTTCTAAGTCGGCTGAATCATCATATGAAATAGTATTGTTTGGAAAAACGAAGGACAGTCATGATTTTTGCATAATAAAACATGCAACATGATTCCTGGTTCGAAAATACCCGATTCCATTAAAATTATGTCGGGTGTTTTGGAACCACTTAGAAAGCAGAATCGAGTGTAGCTAGAAGAATGCAGACGCTCTGTGAGTGTTCTAGGCATGTTTGTATTTGGTAAATATGACTTTAAAATGGCAAAGGGCTGCTTTTTGTTGACTTATAGTGGTAAGGGTTAATCATATTTTTTTAGCGATGTACTTAAAAAAAAATTCTACATTTATTTTTATATCATTTTGTAAAAATGCTGATACTTATATGGACGTGCAGACGACGGATCAGATGCTTGAAAAAAGGGATGATTTGTTTGTGTGTTTCTGTTCATCACGTTAATCGAACAACGCTCATAAACAAAATTATACAATGTGTCCCAAAACTACCGATGGTTCGTGAATACCCGACAATGCTCTAATTGGTTTAACTCTTTACCACACGGCAAAATTTTAGACCCCTCCAAATTGAAAGCCTTTGCAGACAACAAATTAAATGTTACTCAGGAAGTGAAATTTGTTTTTGGAAGGGTAGAAAACATTGTGGGAAAAGGAGAAAATGCTGGTTACCAGCATTTTCTCCTTTTCCCACAATGTTTTCAAAAGGCTTCTTCCTCAGAGTGATTAAAAGTCGGGATTGTGTGGTAAAGGGTTAACTCCTTACCCGATGATCATTATTTTTTAAGACCCTGATTGAAAGGCAAAAATAAAAACAATGTGGGAAGAGTATAACAAACAAATGCTTTCATTTGAGTAATATGTAATGTGCAGTGTTCAGGGCTTTAGTTAGACCCGTAAACCCAGGTTTTGATGCACAAAAATCTTCAAATACCCTTTTTTGACGCACAGAAAATTCCGAACAAGGGGTCATTTTGACCCCTCAAAATTTTCAGAGATGCTTCAAAAAATATATAAAACAACAATCATATCAAAAGATAATCATGTTAGAGACGTGAAAATCATCAGAATGGTGTTGAACATCAATTAAACTGCTGCATATAATCAACAAAGTGTGACGGAAAGGTGATAACAGGAGATACAATGGGTACCAGTTTATGGTTACTGATGATAATCGTAGGTTTACAACTGGCACTAACCTTGTTAAAAGTGATACACAGGGCAATAAATTCAATATTGGTGTATTCTTTTGAAGCTTAACTATTGATGTATAGATATTGTTAAACATCTTCACTCGCCGATGTCCACCATTTTGTTCAATTAAAATTTGTACCCAATAATGATCATACTTTGAATTTTATTAAAAACAGTCAGTTGAAAAAAGTAACCTATGAAACATATATCTGCATCTCATTTCACACAAAAAGATACCTGAACTGTCCTTATGAATTAAATAAATTTAATTATTCAGGCCCAAGAAAATTATTACACTTTACATATTTCTGGATGGTACTAGAAATTGGATTAGTAAATCTTATCTTTATTTCAGCAAAGTTTTACAAAGGAATTCTGAGTGAAATTTGTAAACCATAATTTTCTTACTGATTGCTTAGGTTGAAAAGGTTTTAACCCTTGCCTCCTTGAACTTACTGTGTGAGAGGGTGTGTGTGGGTGGGGGGAGGGGGTCCTCTTTGAAATGTAAAATTTTACAAAAGGATTATTAACATCACATCTTTATTACAATATTAATAATAAATCCAACAACAACAATAAATTGTGAAGTAAAGATTCTTAAATTTTCCATTTTGACTCTTGAATTTTTTTGGTACTGCAGACACGTGAAAACCAGGGCTTGTCTGGGAAAGGGTTAAGGGGGTATTCTGGTATTTTTGAAGATGACGTTAATACAAATGTCTTTCGTTAGACCCGATTTGTGTCTGTTATTTTTCTAGAATAAGAGAATTTAGGTTGCTAATGATTGCAAGTACTTAATACTTGTCCGGGTTTTGTTTCGAAATCGTAAACATCAGGATATTTTCAGGAACAACAGGAGATTTTTATAGGGTGAAAATCTTCTTCATGGTAAATTTAGAGCAAATTCGTGGCCTGGAAATGATCCCGGTAACTCTATATTTTCCCAGACTCCTTCCCGATGCTGACTCGAGATAGTAAACATTGCGTCTTTTCAAGACTGGCCAGAGAGTTTCATGTTGAAATTATAAGTAGATAGAGGTATTCCGGCCCGTCTTGCAAACGTAATTGGCATATCGATTTCTTTTTTGGATATTTCAGTGTTTCGGCGGTATTTCGGCTACTCATGTGACCGGTATTAAAGGTATAAGTTGTAAACAATGACCTTGTAGAAACTGTATCACCTGTCATCCTGATGACTTAACCCTTTCCCAAACAATGAATTTTAGACTGGTCCAAATTAAAAGAGTTTGCAGACAACATTTTTAAATTTGATGAAAATGACAGAAAGTTCTCCAAAAAGGTAGAAAACACTGTGGGAAAAGGAGAAATTGCTCGTAACGAGCAATTTCTCCTTTTCCCACAGTGTTTTCAAAAGACTTGTACTGCAGACACGTGAAAGCCAGGGCTTGTTTGGGAAAGGGTTAAGCAGGTCGGTGACTATGACCAAGCAGGGTTTAAAATGTGGACAAAAGGTTTAAAGTACAGATTCCATACGGTGGTATAGGCGAGATAAGAAAAACTGCTACTTGTTGTATCTCCTGTAACTGTTGATACGAAGATAGATAACAGGCTGCCAGTTAAGTAGTAGAAGGTGGATTCGATGTGATTCTGCAGTATGACTTGATGATTTTGTAAGATATATCAATTGAATCAATCTTTTATGTTACTTTTTAGTTCTGATTTATGTTGCGTCAAGGAAGGTGTGATTTTTTAACTTTGTTGCTCCAGCCTTTTATATATTGCTCATCAAAACTGCAAAAACATAGACTGTCTGAAACGCTAAATGTGTCGTCTGCATATGCTTTTAATTTGGAGCACTCTAAAATTTTGTTGTGTGGTAAAGAGTTAAAAACTGACTAGAATAACCAATACTGGTACCACAAGTGGGTTTATTTTTGACATTACTTAATACCTGTTTTGAATATGTTCGGTATGCGATATTTTTGGAAGGGGTGTAATTTGAAACCAGTCAACAAACTTCCAGTGCTTGAAAACATGGCCGCTGCAAGGCCATCTCTTACTTATAATACAGAGTTCTAAATACATGTAGATTGTGAAACTGATAGTTTAGGAAAGTGAGTGCCTTTTGTAAAAACTGTGTCATCTGTCATCCTGATTACTCCAGATATTTCCAGTCTCAAACATTCAAGAGCCCTGCATTTTTCGAGGAATTCCCAAAGTCCTGGCAAAAACTCCACTATATTGCACCAAAAGCAGATAGGTAATTTCGAGTCTCGATCTAGATCTAGTTGTATGTCACCATATTCAACAATATTTCAGGGAAACACCAGTGTCCTAGGGGCTTAAATCCATATAAGTGTGAATTTTCTAATTTTCTATTTTTTCTGGAATAGTGCAAGCACAACATTAATATAACCTTCTGCCGTTTTCAGTCAGGGTTTAACACTGAAAAAAAGAGGCCAGACAAGCCGCTAGACGACGCCGATGTTTGTTATGACTGGCGAAAAATACTGGTTAAACATCGCAATAATTTTAGCGACTTGAAGGGGCAAAGGGTGAATATTGTCGGTTAAGATGACACCTACCAATTAACCCTTTCCCAAACGACAAATTTTGGACTGGTCCAAATTCAAAGAGATTGCAGACGATAATTTTAAATTTGATGAAAACGGCAGAAAGTTCTTCAAAAGGGTAGAAAACACTGGGGGAAAAGAAGAAATTGCTCATTACGAGCAATTTCTCCTTTTCCCACAATGTTTTCAAAAGACTTGTACTGCAGACACGTGAAAACCAGGGCTTGTTTGGGAAAGGGTTAAGAAAGGGGATTTGGTACCCGAGAAACTAATTAACAACTGCTTGTCAAATCGGACAGTTGAAAACAATTAATTTCGCTGATTGGACAACAACTGTGAATCGGGTCTGACGCACTGTTAGGTACTGTAATAGATCTACACACGCTGATAATGTATCAAGTACCCGACGCGTAGTCAATATATGTGAGGAGACTTCCTGATTTTTTCAGGCGACTTCAATTTCGCTTTGCCCGGCAAAATGGGCCAAGTTTTTTTTAAATCAGGCGACTTTTTCGCCCACTCGGCCGAGGCCTGTTTGATCTTTTTATCACAGTCTTAACTTCATCATTTAAAACTTTCTGAGTTGATAGGGATCGCCCTGTCACTCAATAATATCTTTTATACATATCAAGATCACTTCTTAACTCAAGCTTTTTATTGTCATCATTATGTTCAAATCTTTTTGCCTCAAAATTCCTGTTTTAACCATCTTTTAATACAGACATGCGCGCTAAATGACCAAAGCTGTCGATGCGCCATAAAACAACATTCATTCATTCATTCATTCATTCTAGTCACACTTTATGGTTCGTACTATGGTTAGTTCGTATAAAAAACTTTGGTTCCTTGCGCTATATGCTACCATGGAATTACTGTATCTGCTTCAGGAGAAAGAATCAAATCACCTGACAAGTGAAGCTCTGCAAGATGAACAGCTGAATGACTCATTACCTACTCAAGAAAATCACAAAGCTGAATCATCCGACAGTAATGTGTCGGAGGATATTGTTAAGCAAGAGGATCAACAAGTAAATAGTGTGGACAACAATGTCAGCAAGTCTGATGAAGAAACACCAGATTATGTTGTGTCTATCAATGCTGATTATGAACAAGATGAACAGGTAAGGCCAAAATAGCTTTGTTTTTGATATAAAGGCAATTTAAAATGAGCCATGCTCTGACAAAATGGGGCTTAATGCATCTACATGACGCATGATACTAAGCAAGTCATCCCAATATTATACATCCCTAAAATATGTGTTGTATGACAACCTACTGAATCATGAGGTACACTGGTCCTTTGACATGCAGAATATTGACCAAAAGCAAAAAGTTTCCGCAGACTGCGCAGGCTGACCTGATTAATACTTTTTGCAAACTGAAAAAGCCCCTTTTGCACAGAGCATTATTTGTTCAATTTATTTTTTTCACTTCATTTGTTTAATAGGTTCTTATAACTTACTCTAACCCATTACCATGTAACAACATTTTGGACATGGCCAAAGTGAAAGCATATGTAGACAACAAATTAAATGTTGGTCAAATAATGGAATGTACCTTTCAAAAAGATTGGAAAATTATGGGAAAGGAGGAAATGCTGGTTAATAGCTTTTTCTCAACTTTCCACAATGTTTTCAAAAGCCTTTTTCCTAAGAGTTGTTAAAACTTTGGATTATGTGGTGAAGTGTTAATCACTTTCCATGATTGCTTCTGGGAAACTGTAACAAGTACTTAATGCCATGTCGCTGGTGGTTCCATAGGTTGGCCCTGCTCACCAGAGGATTCAAACCTGAACTGTTCGATGCAAGAGGATAAGGCTCTATCGCTGTCTCCAATATATCTGTCATTACTGGGAATGTTTATTCAAGACTTGAGATATTTCTTAACCATGAGAAGGGAAATTAACTCTGTACCAAACGACAAAATTTTAGACTGGTCCAAATTGAAAGCATTTGCAGACGACAAAATAAATGTGATTGAAAAATTGAAATTTGTTTTTGGCAGGGTAGAAAACATTGTGGGAAAAGGAGAAAATGCTGGTTACCAGCATTTTCTCCTTTTCCCACAAGGTTTTCAAAAGCCTTTTTTCACAGGGTCGTTGAAAGTCCGGATTGTGTGGTAAAGGGTTAAATGAGCCATGTTGTGGCAAAAGGGGGTTCATTACATCTCTGCAATGCATTATGATTGTACCAAGCAAGTCATCACATAATTATGGATTGATAGAGTCTGTTTGGTTTAACTCTTTCCCAAACGACAAATTTTGGACTGGTCCAAATTGAAAACATTTGCAGACGACAATTTCAATTTGGCTAAAATGGTGCAATTTTTCTTTGATAGGGTAGAAAACATTGTGGGAAAGGGAGAAAATGCTGGTTACCAGCATTTTCTTCTTTTCCCACAATGTTTTCAAAAGGCCTCTTTCCCAGGGGGGTCAAAAGGCGTCATAGTGCGGTAAAGGGTTAAAACCTTACTGGATCTGGAGCTAGAATGGTCCTTTGGCATACAGAAAATTTACAAATAGCAACAAGTTTCCACCCACGTCAACCTGCGCAGACATGTACAGTCATGGGTTGATGTTATTTGCAGGTGCATTAAATCTCTCCATTCACAGAGCATAGCTTAAATATTTTAAATAGTTATGCCCCTTTTTTGATTGGAGTAGTACTGTTGCTTGTGATAAAAATTGCCTTGTATATTTCTATAAGCAATTGCAGGCTTGCAGCTGAGCATTGGCATTGGCAATTGCATGGGCTGTACTTTTTGTTTGTATTTTTCTTTAATTTGTTCTCGCCATAAAAGAAATAGGAGAGTCAAGGGTTAGAGACATGGTCAGTCAGGTTTAAATAACATTCATGACAGCTATTTTGGGAACTGTATTTAGTTAACTCTTTACCACACAAAAAATTCTTAGACTCGTCCAAATTGAAAGCATTTGGAGATAACAAATTATGGGTGAAAGTAATAATATGTTTCTTCAAAGGGGTAGAAAACAATGTAGGGGAAAAAGGATAAAATACTGGTTATCAGCATTTTCTTCCTTTCCCATAACGTTTTCAAAAGCCTTTTTCCTTAGGGTTGTTAAAATTTGGAATTGTGTGGTAATTTATTTTAAGGAAGAGCCAGTACGAAAGAAAAAGAAAATGAGTTTACTGCCTGCATCCAAACCAAAAATGCAGCTGTGGGCAGGAAATAAAAATTCCGTAAAGGTGAACGATGATACAGATGGCAAAGTTGATGACGAAATTGAGGAAAACGACCCTGGAGGTACAAATGAAACAAAAGCAATATCTCCGTCCAAAAAAGACGGAAACTCAGAGAAAGTGGATGATGAAAACAACCCCCATCAGCAGTCATTTTTGTCTTTTCTAAACCTTCAACCAGGTAAGAGAATAAAAGGTATTAGTTCCCTCTTATTAGCTTGGCTGTTTCAGAAGAAAACACAGAGTTGCAGTAGCCCTGGTGTCATCGACTGCATTGACATGCAAAAACTTCGACATTTCATGATATCTCTATTCTTACTGAAGATGTTTACTTAACCCTTTCCCAAACAAGCCCTGGTTTTCATGTGTCTGTAGTACAAGTCTTTTGAAAACATTGTGGGAAAAGGAGAAATTGCTCGTAACGAGCAATTTCTCCTTTTCCCACAGTGTTTTCTACCCTTTTTGAGACCTTTCTGCCATTTACGTCAAATTTAAAATTGTCGTCTGCAAACTCTTTCAATTTTGACCAGTCCAAAATTTATCGTTTGGGAAAGGGTTAAAACTTGGTACAATACGTAAAATATCAAAAGAGGAACCCATGCAACAGGGGCAGGTAACTATCAAAGTATTTTTGACACAGTTATGCCCCATTTCAACCTAAAATTTTCACTGAAAGTCAAGTAACTGCAGCTGAGCTTTGGCAACTGCATCCGGTGCTCTTGTTTACTTGTGTACCAAACAACAAATGCTACACTCATGCATATTCAAGGTATTGGCTGAGGACAAATTGAACAAGAATCAAATTCTGTTTAAAAGCATTTTCACCTTATTCAACAATGTTTTCAAAAGGCCCTTTTAGCTCACCTGAGCACACAGTGCTCAAGGTGAGCTTTTGTGATCGTGCTGTGTCTGGTGTGCGTTGTCCGTCGTGTGTTTGTCAACATTTACTGTATATGCGCGACTATAAGACGCCTTAGCTTACAATACGCTCCCCGAACTTCATGATTCAAAATTGGGGATTTCATTGATGACCCCCTATAAGACGCAGGTAGACTTCACACTGATCGTAAGAGTGCTAAAATTTTGAGTATTCAGCTGGAAATACCCTCGCAGACATTACCCCATTTACGGTCTATCGGAGTTGCATCATTCCCAAAATACATCTCTTGTATCTTAGCTGATGGTATCTTGATTCAAGTCCAATTTCTTTATAAAATTGAAAGAAAGCAACTTGAAAAGAATGTAATGCATAGTCCAAAAACTCACATTTTTTGTATAAATAATCCTATCAGGGAAATTAGGCCTTCGATGGTTTACTTAAAATTGTTATTTATCAATGGGTCTATAAAGTTTACCTCGACAGTGAAGAGTTACATTACAGGATCAAAGTACTCTGGTATCTTACACCCAGCACAATGTGATTTAACTCTTTACCAAACGACAAAATTTTAGACTTGTCCAAATTGATCAAATTTGAAGGAGAAAAAGGTAACTGTGACTCCAAAATTGAAATTTGTTTTACTAGCATTTTCACCTTTTCCCACAATGTCTTCAAAATTCTTTTTCTTTCGATTTGTTAATAATCGAGATTTTTGGTAAACAGTTAAAAATATCTACATGGCCAGGATAATTTTTGGTCGTTAAATCATTGAGCTATCGAAATGGAGACCTTGATGCTTGCTGATTTAATCTGAATAATTGTATAATCAGCTATCCTGGTCGTAAATTAAAGCTAATTGTTAATCTCTGGTGTTATATCAGCACTAATTTATCGATGGGATGCTTGGTCAGTTCAAGCTGTGAAAGTTTGACATCTAGCTGTTAATCTCATTAAAAACAGGTGTTGTCTGTGTCGTAAAACACAGACTGCAATCACAACCCTTTACTTCCTTACCTCGATGATCACCTGATAAACACTACCAAATTTCTTTTTAGATAGAAATATTTGGGAATATTTGCCTCTGTTAGGTTACTTGTGTTATTACATCATTTTAATTCATCTCAATGATCAAAATTACCAATAATGAAAAAAGTATCGATTCATCATTAAATTTAAGATTTGCCAAAAGGGTCAATTAATACACTTGGTACTTTGATATGTATCACAGTCAACTCGAGGGCCATATTATACACTGAGTGCAACAACAGCAACAAGAGGAATACCCGATGGATTTAAAGCTAAATTAACAAGTAAAATACACAAAATAGTTTGTTCCAAACTTTTATTTCTTCACACTGACGGCAGTTACAACCATTTCTGAGACACTTAAAACTTTACATCAGCATGACTAGATCGGGAGGTGGTAGTATCTCTTCGTGTTGGTCGGCAGGTAAGTAGGTTCCCAAGATGGAATCTTACAAAGTCCTTTAGTTATGCACTTATAAGACGCTCCCACTACTTCAAGCTCAAAATTCTAGGGAAAAAAATGCGTCTTATAGTCGAGTATATACGGTACCTTGTGTGCACTCTAGAGGCCACATTTTCAGCCAGATCCTCATAAAACTTGGTCAGATTGTTTGTCTGGATAAAATCTTAGATAAGTTCTAAATTGGGTCATATTGGGTCAAAAAGTAGGTCATGGGGCCAAATCTTAGAAAAACCTTGTGTGAATACTAAAGGCTACATTTTCAGCCTGATACTCATGAAACTTGGTCAGAATGTTTGTCTGGATGAAATCTCAGAAAAGAATGATATCAAGTTACGTCAGGTCAAAAAGTTGGTCACGGGGCCAAATGTTAGAAAAACCTTGTGTGACTCTAGAGGCCACATTTTGAGCCAGATTAGAAATTCAAAAATAGGCTAAATCAGTCAAAAAGTAGATCACACACACTCATGCGTTTACATCATCACGACCAGGATCTTTTCAGCCTTATCAATCCTAGATGACCTTGCTCAGGTGAGCGCTTTAGGGCCAATGGCCCTCTTGTTATTCACTGCGATTAAAATTGTGTGTCAAAGGGTTGAAATAAGCATGTATAGCTTCAACCTGATATTTAAAGACATTTGTAAATATTTGTTTCCTGTCAGTTAACCCTTTCCCAAACAAGCCCTGGTTTTCGGGTGTCTGCAGTACAAGTCTTTTGAAAACACTGTGGGAAAAGGAGAAATTGCTCGCAACGAGCAATTTCTCCTTTTCCCACAGTGTTTTCTACTCTTTTTGATAACTTTCTGCCATTTTCATCAAATTTAAAATTGTCGTCTGCAAACTCTCTCAATTTGGACCAGTCCAAAATTTGTCGTTTGGGAAAGGGTTCAACTTCAGTCTATATCTTTTTTATAAGACAGTAGAATTTGCAACTTGTTCATTCTAAAAGAATTAGCAGACAATACACATACAATACATTAAATATTACTCAGATGATGGATTTCATCTTTCAAAGGATAGTAAACATCATGGAAAAAGGAGACAGTGCTGGTTACCGTGCAATGTAATGTGGCGAGGCAAAATGTCTTCTTCCTCAGTTTTGTGGCTAGGCCAGTGTCTTGAGGCCAAATGCAAAATGTTAAATAAATCGATCAGAATTAACCCTTTACCACACAATTCCTAGTTTTAACAACCTGACCCTTAGAAAAGAGACTTTTGAAAACATTGTGGGGAAAAAGGAGAAAATGCTGGTAACCAGCATTTTCTCTTTTTTCCCTACAATATATTCTACCCTTTCAAAGAAAAAAAAAATGACCATTTGAGGCACATTTAACTTGTTTTGTCTTAAAAATGCTTGTAGTGTAGACTTCTCTAAAATTTTGTCATTTGGTAATGAGGTAAGCAAGCACATGGCTCAAGCAACCACTTTCAGTCATGGGGCTTTTTTGGAATTCTTATGCTGTTTATTGATTAGGGTTTTTTTTTGTTGGACACTGATAAATACTACAAAATGCACATACTTCTGTCTGCAAATATAAAGAAACTGGATGGTTATATGCTGTTAAAAGATGTACATTTGGCATTCAAGTAACAGGTTGGTCACTTTTCTTTCGATAGCTTAATCTATTTTGATGAGATCTAATATGACAACATCATACTCATTTGAATATGGTCCCACCTAACTGAAACATGTTATTTATTATTTGAACATGTGTATGTACTATTCTTTGTGAAATTTTGGCATGAAATCTAAAAATATCTATTACGGAAATACCTGTTAGAATTATGTTCCTTTTTTTTTTTCATGGTTTGCTAGCTGTTGCTTTATATCACTTTCAGTGATGAATAATTTCTCAAGTTTGATGATATTATGAAGATATGATTAGTCCCCTTTAAGTTGCATGCTCTATACTGGTTTGTAATAGGACTAGGCAAAACATGAAATAAAAAATAAATCTAACTCTTGTTCACAACATTCTATTTCAAAGGAAATTCCAAGCCTCAAAATGAAGACAAGAACAAACAAGAAAAAACCAAAACAGAGGATTTTTATTCCAGAAAACGATTACGGACAAGAAAGAAGGTAAACATTCTTCAGAACCTTTCATTTAATTAACATTGTCTTTGTATACATGGTGTTTTATTAGGGGTATAATGATAGATCCAAACATTGATGAATTGTGATAGTGGCTATCTTAATTAAATAGCAGTGCCTTGATTGCAGTGTTCGAAATTGATTATAACCCTTTCCGATACGACAAATTCTAGACTTTCAAATTCAAAAAGATCTGCTGACGATAAATTCAAAAGATCTGCTGACGATAAATTCAAAATTGTTCCTAACAAAGTTAAGCTCTAAGGGTACAAAAAATTGTCAGAAAAGGAAAAAATGCTGGTTACCAGCATTTTCTTCTTTTCTCACAGTGTTTCCAAAAGTCGCTTTTCCCAGGGTCGTGAAAACTTGATATTGTGTGATAAAGAGTTAATCATGCTCCACATTCTATAATTTGATAAGTTACTCTTTGGATGCCAAATATAAAAACTTGATGTCTTACTGAAGACCAAAAGTACAGTCAAAGTCCACTGAAAAATGAATTTTCTCTTACTGACTTAATCAAACAAGCAGGCGGTATAAATCCAAGATCAGACTGCACATGTTGTGCAGTCTGATCTTGATCTATGCCATATGCAAAAGTTCATGTTTTCCCCTATGGTACTGAAAGGGTTAATGGTGGCTTCTGTTTACTTGTTCAGAAAGAGAAAAAAAATTACAAAGATAAAAAGTGAAAGTATGAACATGATTCATTCTGTTACTTTCACATACAGAATTTTTGCCTTGTCCAAATTGAAAGCATTTGCAGACGACAATTTCAGTGTGACTCAAATGATGCCATTGTTCTTTGATAGGGTAGAAAACATTGTGGGAAAAGGAGAAAATGCTGGTTACCAGCATTTTCTCCTTTTCCCACAATGTTTTCAAAAGACTTCTTTCCCAGGGTTGTCAAAAGGTTGCATTGTGTGGTAAAGGGTTAATATTCTAAATATGCATCATTCACCCAGTCAAGACTTATTCTATAGGGGCTGAGCCCCCGTGGCTCAGTCGATAGCGTGCATGACTTGAGAACAGGAGGTCGCTGGTTCGATCCCCGGCTCGGCCAATTTCTTTCTGAGGATTGATGATAGTCATTACGACAGGATTCATTCGTCTCTCACCGCTGACCATTGTTTCGATCATGGTTATGTGGGAAAGCAGCCAGTGGCTTTGAAAGAATATTGTGTGCAGTACTGGTAAAAGAAACTCCAGGAAAGCATGGATAGGTGCACTGGCCGCCGCGATATAACTGAAATAATGTTGAAAACGGCGTTTAACACCATACAATCAATCAATCAATATTCTATAGGGAAAAAAGTTCTGCTTTATTGTTTGCTGAAAATATATGAGCCATAACTCTGTGAAAATGGGGTTTAAATGCATGTAGAAATTTAGGAGTGCTAGAGAAATTGTAGGAGTGTACTTAATAATGACAATTTTAGAGCCTCTAAGGGGAAAATAAGGGTATGTTGTATTGAAAATTTGTTTTGATGAGTCTCACTCTGCAGTCATGTGCTCTTGAAAACAATATAGGTAATTTAAAAAAAAAGTTGCTGGTAATATTTCCTAACTCACTGGACCAGGTTCAGAGGGACAACTTGCAACCTGATGACCTGTAGAGTTTTCCATTTCGCTGTCAATTTCAGAATCTGATTAGCTTTCACTTATTGTTTTATAGAGAGATTTATGTAAATTCATTGTTTAAAGTCATCAATAAAGCTGAATAGATAGTTTGAAATGCCTATGATCGGATGATGGCGAACCAATTTTTGTCGTGTCATGAGTTTCCGCGTTTTTTTGCAGCAATCTTTTTTTTTTTGATGCCAGTTAATGTTTGGAGTAGTATTTCTGCATGATTTGACACAAATTTGTCAATTAGGGTAGGGTGTTACTTCAAAATCTGTAAGTTTACACTAGAAAAGTGGATTAATACCATTTATACTTCTAACCCTTTCCCAAACAAGCCCTGGTTTTCACGTGTCTGCAGTACAAGTCTTTTGAAAACACTGTGAGAAAAGGAGAAATTGCTCGTAATGAGCAATTTCTCCTTTTCCCACAGTATTTTCTACCTGTTTTGAGAACTTTCTGCCATTTTCATCAAATTTAAAATTGTCGTCTGCAAAGTCTTTCAATTTGGACCAGTCCAAAATTTGTCGTTTGGGAAAGGGTTAAATAAATGACTTGGCTACTGCAGGTGTAATTCATAGTGAAAAGTTGGTGTGTCTAAGTGTTAGTTGTTGGCAGAAAAATGAATTTGAAAATCAGGCAAAAAGTAAACTGAAGATAGATTGACCGGGCAACTTTTAACCAAGTGTTGAAATTAATTTCTCTGCGGGTGGCTAACACTTGGACTGACCGTACAATAACAGATTGTCATCTTCCCAAAAATGTCCATACTTTTAACCCTTTACCACACAATGCCGCCTTTTGACGCCCCTGAGAAAGAAGCCTTTTGAAAACATTGTGGGAGAAGGAGAAAATGCTGGTAACCAGCATTTTCTCCTTTTCCCACAATGTTTTCTACCTTATCAAAGAAAAATTGCACCATTTGAGCCACACTGATATTGTCGTCTGCAAATGCTTTCAATTTGGACAAGGCTAAAATTTTGTCGTCTGGTAAAGGGTTAAATGGTATGATTTAAATGTAAATACATTTTAACACCTGCTTTGTTTACTTTTTGCAGCTGTTGTTACTTTGATTCTTAGTCTAGCTATTTGGTTGGTCAAGACAAAACTTTTGCAACAAATCAAATTGCTAGCCATAGAATTCAGAATTTACTCTCTACCAAAGGATCTCAAGTTTAAGTGATAGTGAGAAAGAAGTTCTTGAAAATATTGTGGGAAAAGAAGAAAATGCAAGGAATGACTTCTAGGAAAAAGGCATTTTAAACCAATGTGAGAAAAGGAGAAAATGCTGGAAATGAGGATTTTCTCCCTTTCTGATGTTTTCTATCCTTTCAAAGTCGAATTCCACCATTTTAACCCTTTCCCAAACAAGCCCTGGTTTTCACGTGTCTGCAGAACAAGTCTTTTGAAAACACTGTGGGAAAAGGAGAAATTGCTCGTCACGAGCAATTTCTCCTTTTCCCACAGTGTTTTCTACTCTTTTTGAGAACTTTCTGTCATTTTCATCAAATCTAAAATTGTCGTCTGCAAACTCTTTCAATTTGGACCAGTCTAAAATTCATCGTTTGGGAAAGGGTTAATCACATTAGATTAGTTGTTTGCAAAGGCTTTGAATTTGGACAAGTGTAAATTTTTTGTATTTGTTAACCCTTTACCACACAATCTCGACTTTTAACAACCCTGAGAAAGAAGCCTTTTGAAAACATTGTGGGAAAAGGAGAAAATGTTGGTAACCAGCGTTTTCTCCTTTTCCAACAATGTTTTCTACCCTTCCCAAAACAAATTTCAATTTTTCAGTCACATTTATCGTGTTGTCTGCAAATGCTTTCTATTTGGACTTGTTTAAAATTTTGTCATTTGGCAAAGAGTTAGGAGATGAACTGAATTTAGAATGAATAAATACAATCTGAGTTCTGTAGCGGTACATTCAACAACTATTTTATTTTCAGGTCAGTTACTGCGAAGATGTTGCTGAAGATCTTGATGATGAATACAAGGACGATGATGAAGAAGAACCATATGATCACGAGATAAATATTCCACGCCGTCGGCGATCTTCGGCAGGTTCACAGAAGCAGACTGCTGCCAATAATCATGCAGTTGCTAAGTACGCTGAGGCATTAAAGAAACTTACTGGGCAACCAAAAGCTTTTGTCAGTAGTTTTCCAAAGATACCGAATGCAGGTGCTCAGTCAATAACCTCAACCCTGATGTATCGTAACGTATTGTTGAATGTAACACAGAATCAGGAGAAAGAAGATTCCAATGGTAACAGCCCGATGAAAGGTTTGTTTGAGTGTGGCTTATGCGGAACTTTCTTCAACACTGCAGGACAATTTATAAGTCACCAGCAAACGGCTCATGGCACAGATAATAAAAAAGGTCGCTCAGGGATGGAAACATTTCGTTGTGAAATCTGCCAGTTTGTTCTAACGAATAGGTTTGCTTACATGGAGCATAAACGCATGAAACACAGTAAAAACCAGGTGACATTTAACTGTAGTAAATGTGGTAGTACGTTCGGTTATCTGATCGACTTACAAAAACACAAACAGATCTGTGGGTTACCGTTTACCTATAACTGCACTCATTGTAATTTACAAATGCGAGATATGCAGGAACTCAAGACCCACAATGCTAAATTTCACCCTCAAAACACACCGACAGACAAGCCTGCAGCAATGCGACAATGGGTTAGTTGTGCTGTTAGACATTGCACATTTAAATGTTTAACCCAAATGGAAATGAAGCACCACGTGCAAAATAAACACAATGTTCAAAATAAAAACAGTGCTAATGAGCTATTTCCATGCAATGCTCCACGCTGCTCTAAAATATTCAGCACACGAGAGAAACTGATGGAACATAAACAGGAAGTCCATGCTTCGGAGTTTATCGTCCAATATCAGTGTATGGAGTGTAAAAAATGTTACTCTACGAAAGCTTTGTTGGCCGAACATCAGTACCTGCATCTGATGGACAGAATGAGACGATGTGACCTCTGTACGAGACAGTTTAATACTTTGAACCAGTTAATGAAACATAAGGAAGTTCACACTGTTAAACGTACGTATAAATGTACCTCATGTTCAAGATGGTGTCACGATAGGCAGGAGCTAGCATTACACGTATGTCGGGAAAAGAAAGCGAAATTGGTAGGATTGCGTATCTATTTTTGTGACGTTTGTCATCAAGATTTCAAAAGTGACGAACAAATGTTCCGTCATAGGGAGAAACACAAGAAATACTACATGTGTGGCACTTGTCGCTGGGAAGGCAACGATGAAGAGGAATATTTTCAGCATAGGGAAGTGCATGGTCTTTTCACATGTCGTGAATGTTGCGAAGAAATTCCGACAGAAACAGAGATGGCTACACATCGTAAAGCGCACAAGTTTTACGTCAAAATGGAAGAGTTGGAGGAGGAAGACGGGGACATGACCTCAGTTATGTATCTTCATCCTAATTTAGTGAATACCGTCATAACATAAAATCCCTTATCACTGTGTGTTTGTGTAACTTTCAAATAATGCAATAACAAGTTAACTCTTTACCAAGCGACAATATTTTGGACTATACAAAATTGAAAGCATTGCAGATGACAATTCAAATTGGGCTCAAATGATGGAACTTGTCTTTGATAGGGTAGAGAACAAGGTGGGAAAACGAGAAAATGCTGGTAACCAGCATTTTCTCCTATTCCCACAATGTTTTCAAAAAGACTTCTACCTCAAGGTTGTTGAAACTCTGGATTGTGTGGTAAAGGGTTAACTATTTCATACGTCAAGAAATGATTGTTCTAGGTCAAGTGGTAAGGAAATATAAGAAAGGAGATATGAACAGAAATAGTGTGTGCACGGACTAAACAGGGCATAAGTTACGTAGAGCTGAAGGTGTTAACATGAACTAGGTACTAGACGACAAAATTGTAGACTCTTTCACGTTGAAAGCATTTGGAGACTTCCAGTTAGACATGGTGTAAATGGTGGAATTTGTGTTTCGAAGAGTAGAAAACATTGTGGGAAAAGGGAAAAAAATGCTGATAACCAGCATTTTCTCCTTTTCCGACAATATTTTTATTGAAAGGGTGGAAAACATTGTGGGGGGGGGATAGGAGAAAATGGAGGTTACCCAGTATTTTTTCTTTTTCCCACATTGTTTTCAAAAAGCCTTTCTCCAGATCTTTAAAACACATGATTGTTTTATAAAGGGTTGATAATAGAGTACCTCCTGAAACAAACATTCAACAGACAATGTTGTATTCATTAATACCCTTTACCATACAATCCTGACTTTAAACGACCCTAGGAAGAAGCCTTTTGAAAATATTTTGGGGAAAAGGAGAAAATGCTGGTAACTAGCGTTTTCTCCTTTTCCCAAATGTTTACTATCCTTTCAAAAACCAATCCGCTTATTTTTTCCTCGTTTAAATTGTCGTCTGCAAATGCTTTCAAAATGGACAAGTCTAACATTTTGTCGTCTGGTAAAGACATCCTTTGGATAGGCCTAATGGGAATAATAAACATGATTAACTCTTTACCAAACGACAAAATTATAGACTGGTCCAAACCGAAAGCATTTGCAGACGACAAAATAAATGTGATTAAAATTTTGAAATTTATTTTAGGAAGGGTAGAAAACATTGTAGGAAATGGAGAAAATGCTGGTTTCCAGCATTTTCTCCTTTTCCCACTATGGTTTCAAAAGATGTCTTTCTCAGGGTCGTTAAAAGTCGGGATCATGTGGTAAAGGGTCTAATGTTGAAAACACTGTAGCAGAGGAGAATAGCTCTTTTTTTTTAACCAGTTTCTCCTTTTTGCCACACTGTTTTTCAAAGGTGGACTGAAGTCACCTGCAGGAGATAATATACAAATTAACCCTTTGCCAAAGAACCCAAGTTTTAACAACCCTAGAGAAGAGGACTTTTGAAAAAATTGTCAAAAAAGGTAATCAGCATTTTCTCCATTTCCCACAATGTTTTCTACTCTTCAAATAAGCAAAATTTCAGGTTGTGAGTCATATTTATTTTGTCCTCTGCAGATGATTTCAGTTTTGGCAAATCCAACATTTTGTCATCTTGTAAAGAGTTAATTGGATTTTCTGGGTAGATACCTAGTTTACCCTTTACCAAACAATCCCACGTTTCAACAACCTTGGGGGGAGAGAGGCTTCTGAAAACATTATGGGAAACAAAGAAAATGCTGGTAACCAGCATTTTCTCCTTTTCCCACAATGTTTTCAACCTTTTAAAGGAAAAATTCGAACCTTTTAGTTTTCTTAATTTTTTTTGTCTGCAAATTAATCAAATTTCAACAAGTCTAAAATTTGTCATGTGGTAAAGAGTTGAGATCTGGAATATGGAAAAAATATGCAAAGTGCAAGTAGGTGTTTCATGTTGTAAGTGTATGTTGATATTTAGGTTTGTGTATAGATATAGAATGAGAAATTTCAGAGGGGGAGTTTATTTACATTGTCATTCAACAATTATTCTTTTTCTAACCCTCAAAAAACTCAGGGCTGTACTGGTTTCTGCCGGTCTGTCTGTAGGCTTCCACAAAAGGTTTTTTTTTTTGTCACAAACACTGTCTTCAGTTTTGCTGTCATTGTATTGAAACTTAATTTAATTATTAATTCTTGACCAAACCATTTAAAGTTTTAACAGTGCTGAAGAAGGAGGAAATTCAAAACATTGTGGGAGAAGAGAAAAAAATGATGGTCACCAGAATTTTGCCCTTTCCCCACCCAGTTTTTTCTACCCTTCTATTGGCAAAGTTTTTGAGTCATATTTAATTTTTCATTTGCAAACACTTTCAGTATGGACAAGTATGAAATTTTGTTGCAGCCAGAACCCTAGATATGCAAGGCAGAATTTTCAAATGTCTGCTTTTAACCCTTTACCAAACGACAAAATTCATGACTTGACCAAATTGAAAGCATCTGCAGATGACAAAATTAATGCAGCTCAAATGATGATTTCTGTCTTTGATATGTCTTTGATATGCTGGTTACCAGCATTTTCTCCTTTTCCTACAATATTTTCAAAAGGCATCTTCTTCAGGATCGTTAAAAGTCAGGATTGTGTGGTAAAGGGTTAAGAGTTGAAGAATGGTATTGCTTTGAACTCGGGAAACCAATTTCATGTTCATGCAGGTTAGATTTCTTGAGGTTTTTTTAACTGCAAATATTGCCTTGGATAGCCTTTGTGTATGGCATAGATCAAGATCAGACTGCACAAAACTTTCAGTTTGACCTTGGATCTACACTGTCCGCCACCTGATGCTAATCTTTGACAAAAGGGTTAAAATGGCCTTTCCCTATCAAAGTACTCAAGCAGGGTTATTAATTCTTTACCACACATTCCCAAGTTTTTATGACCTTTTGGAAACAGGCTTTTGAAAACCTTTTTGTGGATTTGTGTTTTTTTCTGCAATGTTTTCTGCCTTTTTCAGAAAACGAATCCCATCCTTTGATCCGCGTTAAATTTGTGGTATGGAAATGCTGTTGATTTGGGAAAGTCTGTCATTTTGTCATGCGGCAATCAATTAAGTATCCTTTTGGCATATCAGCCAAGCTTTGTGGAGCTCTTGTTTAACCCTTTCCCAAACGACAAATTTTGGACTGGTCCAAATTGAAAAAGTTTGCAGACGACAACTTTAAATTTGATGAAAATGGCAGAAAGGTCTCAAAAAGGGTAGAAAATGCTGTGAGAAAAGGAGAAATTGATCATTACGAGCAATTTCTCCTTTTCCCACAGTGTTTTCAAAAGACTTGTACTACAGACACATGAAAACCAGGGCTTGTTTGGGAAAGGGTTAATTATATCATTCAAGAGACATTGTTCTTGTTTTGCCAGTGTTTTTTTTCCTTTTAAGTTGGTGATAAGTATATCAGTTAATGACCTGTATGGCATTGGTTTACCAACCCGCCCTTTTATCAAACAATCCCATGTTTTAATGACACCAAGGAAAAAACAGCATTTTCTCTTGTTCCCACAGTGTGTTTTTTACCTTATCGGTCGCGGAACAAAAATTTTTCGATTTTGAACCGCTTTGAATATGTGGTCTGCGAAAGATTACTGTTTTGACAAGTCTAGAATTTTTGTTGTTTGGTAATGATTTAATAAAATAGTTTGTAGATAATTTTCTGAAGCTGTGGGTAACAGATTCTTAAGTAGGGCATAATGTAGCATTGCTCTGGCAAAAGGGGGTTTAGTGCATCTCCTTGGTGCATTATACAATACAAGTCATCACATAATTATTATTGATCCATAAAATCCATATTGCCCAACAACCTACTCAATCATGAGATAATCATGTCCTAGGACATGCAGAAAATTTAGAAATTGCAAAAGAATTTTTGGCCGATGTCAGTGCAGCATACAGTGCAGGCTGGCAAGGGTCGATACTTTTTGAAGATGCAGTAAACCCCCTTTTCAAAGAGCATGATTCAATTACTTGTTTATGAAGTGAATATACAGATTGTCATACATTACTATCTTCAGGGAATTATTTTTTTTTTTTGGTTTGTCAGTAGAAAACTTTTATAAACTTTGCCACAAATTTTCCTTTTGTAGCAAAGCTTTTTTTTTTCAATAGTGATCTGTTGAATGAGAACTATTGTCATGGGCAGGTCTTAACCCTTTACTAGACGACAAAATTTGAGCCTTGTCTAAATTCAAAGCATTTGCAGACGACATTTTCAGTGTTGCTCAAATGGTGCAATTTTGCTTTGATAGGGTAGGAAACATTGTGGGAAAATGGAGAGAATGCTGGTCACCAACATTTTCTCCTTTTTCCACCATGTTTTCAAAAGGCTTCTTTCCCAGGGTCGTTAAAAGGCGGCATTGTGTGGTAAAGGCTTAAATAATGTTATTTCAAACTTGTCCTTAGGAGAACAGTGTCTCCGTGCCAGACTGTAGATCCAAGATCAGGCTGCACATTCTCTGCAGTCTGATCTTGATCTACACTGTTTACCAAAGGTCAGTGAGTTGCGTTTAGCAGCCTTATGGTTCATAATGTATTTTCTTTTTTGATGGGCAAGTTCTTTTCTCTCGTGTGACAATGTTCGTTTACTAGTCATATTAAGATTAAGGTCATTTGATGTTATAATCGGCAGTTTTTTAGTTGTAAAGATCTAGGCTCATTTCACCAACCATTCTGAACCCTTTACAACACAATCCGGACTTTAAATGACCTTGAAGAAGAAGGCTTTTGAAAACATTATGGGAAAGGGAGATAATACTGGTAACCAGCATTTTCTCCTTTTTCCACATTATTTTCTACACTTTAAGAGAGGAACACTATCATTTTCACCAAATTTTATTTTTGTCTCTTCATATGCTTTTAGATTTGACAAGTTTGAAACTTTGTTGTGTGGTAAAGAATTAATAATGTTCTTTGTGGAATTTCCAAGAAGTTTGTAAATTTGGAATTAACACATTTATTGATGGGCTGTACTAATTAGTTTTAGCCAATTAAAGTTTCTCTCTAAATCAAAAGTAACATGATTTCAGATTGGCTGCCTGAAACCGTTTTAGCCAATCAAAGTTTCTTTCTTAATCTATATTTGGACTAAGAATGTGATATAGAATGGTTGGATGGCTCCTTGTTTACAGGTTTTTTTTGAGAACATGCCGTTGTGAGACAACCATTGTACAACTTAAGTTTGGTGCTTATATGTGTCTGTCTGGATTTGTTTAGGTCATAAGTCCTAAATTATTGATTGATTTGTAAAGTATTTTTGCACAAGTGTTCTCCTTGACAAGTGAAAGTGTCATTCTTACCCTCTAGTAACATTCCCATGTTTTAACTTTTTAGCAAACAACAATATTTTTAGACTTGTCCAAATTGTGACAAAAAAATGGAAATTTGCATGGGGTAGGGTAGAAAACATTATGGGAAAAGGAGAAAATGCTGGTTACCAGCATTTTCTCCCTTTTCTACAATGTCTTCAAAAGTCCTCTTTCTCAGGTTTGTTGAAACTCGGGATTGTGTGGTAAAGGGTTAATGACCCTTGGAAAGAAATCTTGAAACATTGTTGGAAAAGGAGAAAATGCTGGGAACAAGCATTTTCTCCCTTTTCCTAAATGTTTTCTACCCATTTAAATTCTGTCATGTCAGCCACATTGGTTGTCTGCAAATGCTTTCAAGTTTGACAGTTCTAAAATTTTGTTGTTTAGTAAAGAATTAACACTTTACCAACAACAAAAGCATTGGCAGACGACAAATTAAAGGTGGCTACAAAGATGAAATTTGTCCTTAATAAGGCAGAAAACATTGAGGAAAAAGGAGAAAATGCTGGTTACAACCATTTCCTCCCTTCCCACAATGTTTTCAAAAGTGTTCTCCATTAGCATTGTTAACCCTTTACCGCACAATACCACCTTTTGACGCCCCTGGGAAAGAAGCCTTTTGAAAACATTGTGGGAAAACGAGAAAATGCTGGTAACCAGCATTTTCTCCTTTTCCCACAATGTTTTCTACCCTATCAAACAAAAATTGCACCATTTCAGCCACAGTGAAATTGTCGTCTGCAAATGCTTTCATTTGGACAGGTCTAAAATTTTGTCGTGTGGTAAAGGGTTAAATCTTGGGACTCTGTGGTAAAGGATGAAATGTTATTTAGGTGGCATGAAGATCAAAGTCACACTTGACTGTGCCTCTGTCAGGGCCATATCCTCATTATTTATGGATGGATTAAAAACAGTTCGGCACAATTGCTCTTCTCGTTGAGGAGTGTACTGGTAAATGGAAACTGTTGTTTAAGTAGGTCAGAGGTAAATGTCAAACTTAAAGGTCAAATGGTGAAATTTCATATATTGTGCTTATTCCAGTAACTAGTTCTTTATTTATGCTTAGAATTTCAAAATAATTTGGCATAAATGATGAGATGAATAAGATTTAATTTGAAATGTTACATGTATTGTAGTTCGTGTTGTTTCAAGGTTATTCTTGAAGGTCCAGTGAAAAACTTTCTTTATGAAGAAGTTCTGGGCTATTACATGATGAATTAAGCTTTCAAAATAATGTGGCACAGTTGTTTTCCTTGTTTTGTAGAAGTCTCAATAGAAAACATTTGTTCAAGTTCAAGGTCACTTTTTGAAGGTCAAATGATAAATTGTTATAACATGTACTTTAAGGTGCCATTACTTTAATTGTTCATGGTTAGCAAGCACTTTCTTTTAATTTAGTAAAAGTGCTGAAAATGAGATATTTATTAAAGACAGTTTTTCTTGTCAAGGGCATTTTATAAAAGGTTTCTTGGCTAGCTTGAAATTGATGCTGTTGGACAGAGTCCTGGCACTCATAAGGTATGGTCCAGACCTCCAGATAAAAGGGAGTGATAGTCTCCTAAATCCATTATTTCTCTTCCAACCCCTATGTTGTGGGTACTCATTAGAATCGTCTCAATGAGACGATTCTAACGAGTACCCATAACATAGGGTTTAGTGGAGAGTGATTAATATTTTCAATTTTGAAATCAAAATCGCTCCCTCTGTCTGGAGCTCTGCTGTTCATTTTCTCATAAGTCTTCACCAAAAATCTTATGTTTTTATGTTTTTTCAAGCTTTTGAAACACTGTGAAAAGGAGAAAATGCTGTGAAGAAAATGCTAGTAACCAGCATTCTCTTCTTTACCCCCAGTGTTGTGTACTCTTCCAGAGACAAATGCCATTATACCTTGAGCCACATTTAACCCTTTCCCAAACGACAAATTTTGGACTGGTCCAAATTCAAAGAGTTTGCAGACGACAACTTTAAATTCAATGAAAATGGCAAAAAGTTCTCAAAAAGGGTAGAAAACACTGTGGGAAAAGGAGAAATTGCTCGTTACGAGCAATTTCTCCTTTTCCCACAGTGTCTTCAAAAGACTTGTACTGCAGACACGTGAAAACCAGGGCTTGTTTGGGAAAGGGTTAAGAAAATGCTAGTAACCAGCATTCTCTTCTTTACCCCCAGTGTTGTGTACTCTTCCAGAGACAGATGCCATTATACCTTGAGCCACATTTAACCCTTTCCCAGACAAGCCCTGGTTTTCACGTGTCTGCAGCACAAGTCTTTTGAAAACACTGTGGGAAAAGGAGAAATTGCTCGTAACGAGCAATTTCTCCTTTTCCCACAGTGTTTTCTACCCTTTTTTGAGAACTTTCTACCATTTTCATCAAATTTAATATTGTCGTCTGCAAACTCTTTCAATTTTGACCAGTCCAAATTTTGTCGTTTGAGAAAGGGTTAACCTTTATCTTGCTAAATAAGTTAAATGAAACTTTGAAAACCCAAATGTTGCTACTTCATAAGTAATTTTTGGAGGAAAAATATCTCCTAATCGGACAGTGTAGATCAAACATCAGACTGCACGTTGTGTGCAGTCTGATCTTGATCTACACTGTCCACAAAAGGTCCTTGAGTCATGCTTAACAGCTTAAGGGTTAAAATTTGTGGTCTGCAGTTGCTTATAGGTAGAAGGAGTCAGAAGCTTTGTCATCTGGTAGAGTTAATCTTTACTAGAATAAGTGTTTTCTTGCTATACTGTATCTACAGCAGGGAAACTGTTGGAACCTTTGTAGAAAATTGAGAAATTATGAAGAAGCAACCTGTAATTCCTTTTATTTCTACATAAATCATGGTAAATTATGTCTTATTTTTTGCTTGTCTTGCTGAAGACCTGAAGATATTTTTTTTTCTTGACATCATCTTGTTAAGTTCATGGCCATCAGAAGATGTGAGGCCCATTATGAGGCCCAATCGAGGCCGTGCTTATCTCAGTTTGAATTTTATTTATACACTTTGCAGGCGTGCAAACTTTCAGTGTCTATCATATTTTTTTTACGTTATACTGTATGAAGCCTATGTTGCTTATGAGAACAGATCAAAGCTAGTATTTAGACAGCCAATATGCATTTGATTGGTTTTCACAGAAATGCATCTGATTGGTCTGTTTTAGGAAGTTATTTAACCCTTTACCACACAATTCTGTGTGTTAACATCAAGTCATCAGGCATCTAAAAGCATGGTAAGAAAAAAAGAAAATGCTGGTAATCAGCATTTTCTTCTTTCCCCACAATGTTTTCTTCCATTTCACAGAAAAATTCGATCTACTTTTTCGTCTACAAATGCATTGAATTTGGAAGAGTCTAAAATTTTGTCATTTGGTAAAAAGTTAAGCCCTTATCTGTGGCAGTCGGAACCCTGTGGTCTTGTGGGCAAGGGCGTTTTTGGCTCACCTAAGCACAAAGTGTTCAAGGTTAGCTTTTGTGAACGTGCTGCTGTCTCATGAAACTTGGTCAGAATGTTTTTTCTTAAGGTCAGAATTTTTGTCTCAATGAGATCTTGGATGAGATGAAAATGGTTCATGTCTGATCAGAAAGTAAGTCAGTGGGTCAAATCTTTGAAAACCTTTTGTATCGGCTAGAGGTCATATTTTCAGTCCAATACTCAGAGAAAAATATTTAATTTAGTGTTAAGTTCTCAAAGGTATAAAAGCCCAAAAGAGCGATTCAGGACTATCATGGCTTTCTTGTACAGTGGACTATATGTGGTTAAGTCCCCACCTGGTTTATTCTAGCTCAAGATCATTGAACCAATCAGATAAAACTTTGTGAAAACAGCTGACTGCTCAGCAATATTTTAGAAACTTGAAGCTTGGTCTGATCAGCCACTTGACTGTACCTATTTGATACTGTCTTAACCCTTTCCCGAGTGACAAATTTTGGACTGGTCCAAATTGAAAGAGTTTGCAGACGACAATTTTAAATTTGATGAAAATGGCAGAAAGTTCTCAAAAAGGGTAGAAAACACTGTGGGAAAAGGAGAAATTGCTCGTTATGAGCAATTTCTCCTTTTCCCACAGTGTTTTCGAAAGACTTGTACTGCAGACATGTGAAAACCAGGGCTTGTTTGGGAAAGGGTTAATCTTTATACCATGCAACTCTTTACATCGTAAACGAAATTTTAGACTTGTCCAAATTGAAAACAAAGGTGACTCATATGAAGGAAGCCGTTTTTGAAATAGTGAAAGATATGGTGGAAAAAGAGTAAGATGCTGGATACCGGCATTTTCTTCTTTTCCCACAGTGTTTTTTAAAAAAAAATCACTGTCAGGTTGTCAGAACTCTGTGTTGTTTGGGAAAGGGTTTAAAAGTGAAATTAGAATATTAACTCTTTATCACACAGTGCCAAGTTTAAACAACGCTGACAATGTTTTTGAAAACATTGTTGGAAAAGGAGAAAATGCAGGTAACCAGCATTTTCTCCTTTTCCAATAATGTTTTCTACCATATCAGGTAATTTAAGCTCATTTGTACCGTTATCTAATTTGTCATCTGCAGATGTTTTGAATTTGGGAGAGTCTAAAATTTGTTGTTTGGGAAAGGGTTATGTATTGTAATGGACTTTGTGTTAAGACGGCTTATAGTAAACAGAGTACCTACTGCAGTCACCTTTTAAAAAACATTAAGGCAAAATGAGACATTCCTCATTATGATATAATGAGCAATATCTTCTGCTGCCACAATGCCTTTTCTGTAAGGTAATGTTGCAAACCTTAATTCATTTTCAGGGTTTTCCCAGGACTTTGTCATACAGGGGCCATTTCACCCTCTTCAAATGATTAACCCTTTCCCAAACAAGCCCTGGTTTTCAGGTGTCTGCAGTACAAGTCCTTTGAAAACACTGGGGGGAAAGGAGAAATTGCTCGTAATGAGCAATATCTCCTTTTCCTACAGTGTTTTCTACCCTTTTTGATAACTTTCTGCAATTTTCATCAAATTTAAAATTGTCGTCTGCAAACTCTTTCAATTTGGACCAGTCCAAAATTTGTCGTTTGGGAAAGGGTTAAAAGAAGGCAAACATTAAATGAGCCATGCTTTGTGAAAAGGGGGTGTAGTGCATCTGCAAGAAGTTTCCACCCGTGTCAGCGTGTGCAGTCTGACCTTTGTCAAAACTGTATG
This sequence comes from Tridacna gigas, assembly GCA_945859785.2. Taxonomy (NCBI): domain Eukaryota; kingdom Metazoa; phylum Mollusca; class Bivalvia; order Cardiida; family Cardiidae; genus Tridacna; species Tridacna gigas. The sequence continues at coordinate 40,507,072 of OX244043.2, forward strand.
CTTTAAATCTTTACCACACAATCCCGAGTTTTAACGACCCTGAGAAAAAGAGGCCTTTAGAAAACATTGTTTTCCTACAATGTTTTCTACCCATCACAGACAGAAATCAATTTTGGGCCACCTGTAATTTTTCGTCTGCAAGTGCTTTCAATTTGGACGGGTCTAGAATTTTGTCGTGTGGTAAAGAGTTAACCCTTTCCCAAACGACAAATTTTGGACTGGTTCAAATTGAAAGAGTTTGCAGGTGACAATTTTAAATTTGATGAAAATGGCAGAAAGGTCTCAAAAAGGGTAGAAAACACTGTGGGAAAAGGAGAAATTGCTCGTTATGAGCAATTTCTCCTTTTCCCACAGTGTTTTCAAAAGACGTACTGCGGACACGTGAAAACCAGGGCTTGTTTGGGAAAGGGTTAAATAAAGTTTCTGCATGTCCAAGTTCCACTACAACTCATAATTCAGTCTGTTGTTATCCACAAAGTGGATGTTACAGATCCGTAATCATACAATGGCTTGCTTGTTTTAACTCTTTACCAAACGACAATATTAAAGACTTGTCCATAATTGAGAGCATTTGCAGACGACAATTTAAATATGGCTCATATAATGGATGTTGTTTTTTGACAGGGTAGAAAACATTGTGGGAAAAGGAGAAAATGCTGGTTACCAGCATTTTCTCCTTTTCCCACTATGTTTTCAACAGGATTTTTCCTTGGGGTCGTTAAAACTCGGGATTATCTGGTAAAGGGTTAATGCATCACAGAAATGCATTAAACTCCCTTTTCCCAAAGCATGGCTCAAATTTAACATTAGGAGACATTAAGGAAATGGGGGGGAGGGGTGGGAGAATCCAAATTTTAAAAAACATTTGGTCAGGGAGAACCCTGCCTATTTTGAAATGGTATTGTGTAAAGTGTCCATCACATTTTTTTTCAGGGGCTTGTGTGTTTGTATTCAGTTCATTCATATATATACATGTAGTGATAAAATTTGTCACCTCTTTTTGTCAAGTTTGAATGATCTGGCTGAAGAATTAAGCCAGATGAACTGTTGTTTTCTGCATTTTCATTATTTAGTATATGTTGTAAAAAAAAAAAAAAAGCCCAATCATGTTACAGTATTTGTCAAATACATACTTATGATTTAGTTATCTGTTCTTTATCCTTGATTTTGTTCCTTATCCTTGATTTTGATCGAGCTGAGCCGAGGTAGTGCAGTTGGTAGCATCAGAACTTGAGAACAGTGGTTCACTGGTTCAAATCCCAAGCTCGGCCAGTTACTTTCATAGGACTGATGATAGTCATTGAGACGGGAGGATTCATGTCTCTCTTACTGCTGATCAATGTTTGGATGATTGTTTATGTGGGAAAGCAGCCAGTGGCTTTGGAAGAATATTGTGCAAAGTACTGGTAACAGAAACTCAAGGAAAGCATGAATAGGTGTACTAGCTGCCATGACATACCTGAAATAATGTTGAAAATGGATTTAACCCTTTACCACACAGTCCCAACTTTTAACAACCCTGAGAAAGAACTCTTTTGAAAACATTTTGGGAAAAGGAGAAAATGCTGGTAACCAGCATTTTCTTCTTTTCCTACAATGTTTTCTATCCTTTGCAAAAAGAAATTTAATTTTTCATTCACATTGATTTTGTTATCTGCAAATGCTTTCAACTTGGACAAGTCTAAAATTTTGTCGTTTGTGAAAGGGTTAAACATCCTTCCATCAATCAATCTCTGTGGTAGTTATATACTGTTGAAAAAAAGATAACAATAACATACAAAAAAAATCACATCTTTTATTCATCATAAAAATGTTCAAAAACTTTGGCATGGCTATCCTAAGAGATAGACCCAAGACTGTATAATTCGGAACTTAAGAAAAGAGCCCTGAAGCTAAATTAACCACCCACTCTAATAAGCAAATTTAGCCTTACTGTAAATTTAGAGTGCTACTCAATTTCTGATCGGCTAAACCGGATCTGTGTTGTTTTGCAAATCAGAAATTGCTTTACTTTGAGATCTAGAAAATTCTTTAGAATTCCACCGAGAGAGTTTTTTAGAAATCCACCAAGTGAGTTTTTTAAGTCTCTACCAGACTGCATAATTTTACACTTGTCCATGCTGAAAGCATTTGAAGAGGACAATGTACATGTAGCTAAATCAAATGTAGCTAAATTGACCACTTCTGTCCCTGAAAGGTTGGAAAATATTGTGGGAAAAGGAGAAAATGCTGGTATCCAGCATTTTCTCCTTTTCCCTCAATGTTTTCAAAGACTTTCTTTCTCAGGGTCGTTAAAACCTAGGATTGTTTGGTGAAGGGTTGATATACAGGGCTGGCACTCAGCCAGTCTGAAGACTGAATTCCATCTTCGCAAAACTTGATGAGTCATCAAGACCTTGGTCCGTATTCACCAACCATTCTTAAGAACATTCACAATCTTATTCTTCTAAATCTTAAAGTAATAGAACTCCTGATTGGCTAGACCATTTGGTTTAGCCAGTCAGAAATTGTGTTACTTTCAAATTCAGAAAATTCTGAAGAATAAGCCAAAGAATGTTCTTAAGAATGGTTGGTGAATGCCAACCCTGATTCAATCCTCTCCATATGTGATCATTATTTCAAACTGGTGTCAAAGTGAGAAAGCAGCCAGTGGCTAGCAACAAAGAATGTTGTGCAAAGCACTTGTAACCAGGTGTAAAGTCTGTATTAAAAGAAACTGCAGGAATGCATGGATAGGTGCACTGAGCACTGTTATACAACTGGAAAAAATAATGAAAACAGCATTAACCCTTTACAACACAATGACGACTTTTAATGAACCTGAGAAAGAAGGCTTCTGAAAACATTGTGGGAAAAAGAGAAAATGCTGGTAACCAGCATTTTCTCCTTTTCCCTCAATGTTTTCTACTCTATCAAAGAAAAACCACATCGTTTGAGACACACTGAAATTGTCGTCTGCAAATTCTTTCAATTTGGACGGGTCTAAAATTTTGTCGTGTGGTAAAGGGTTTTCATATCCTTAGATATTGCAGTCTTGTTGCAATCTGTTAAAAGATTGTTTAACTCTTTACCATATAACTAAATTTAGACTGGACCAATTTGAAAACATTTGCAGATGACAAATGATGCTAAAATCATAATTTCTGCCTTTGATAGGTAGAAAACATTGTGGGAAAAGGAGATTGCTGGTGACCAGCATTTTCTCCTTTTCCCACAATGCTTTCAAAAGAATACTTCATTGGGTCATTAAAAGTTGACGACCCTGAGAAAACTTTTGAAAACATTGTTGGAAAAAAAGAAAATGCTGATAACCATTTTCTCCTTTTCCAACAATGTTTTCTCCCCTTCCCATAACATATTTCAATTTTTCAGTCACATTTATTGTGTTGTCTGCAAATGCTTTCAATTTGGACCAGTGTAAAATCTTGTTGTATGGTAAAGAGTTAAGGGAACTCTTAGAGTGCTAAGGCAACCAAGTTTACATTCGTATTCTGGAAAATTAACCCAAATATTGCAATTTCATCCATTGCATAAATTCTGAATGGGCCTCAGAGATGCAGCCATGTACATCAGTGTAAGGCTTGTTGCAATCAGCGGCCGAAGACATATGTATCAGTTAAATTCCAATTTCATGTACATTTGATTCCACTTAATTGCAATCCTGTTTATCGGTATTTCCCATAATTAGCAAGAATTAGTCCATAACCGATCCTTCCCTTATTTTTTCCTGTATTTCTTTACTATTACTATTATTTTCTGGGAGAAATAAACAATTAACCCTTTACCACATTATCCCGAGTTTTAATGACTAACAAAGAAAACCTATGAAAACATTGAGGGAAAAGGAGAAATTGCTGGTAACCACCATTGAAAACATTAAGGGAAAAGGAGAAAATGCTGGTAACCAGCATTTTCTCCTTTTCCCACAATGTTTTCTACCCTTTCACAGAAAGTTTCACCATTTTAGCCACATTTAATATGTCATCTGGAAATGTATTCAATTTTGAATAGTCTAAAATTTTGTTGTAAGGTAAATATTTAATGGCAAGTGTTAGCTGTAATTTATTACCAGCATCAGAGAATACCAAGATCAAAGCTTGCTTTTGCTGACTGATCTTGGTCTGCACTTTGTCAAAGGCACTCTATGGGTCAAAACACTCAAAAATAGAGACAAACAAAAACTGCCAACACTTGATCACCTGTGTGCGTCAATTTCAATAAATTCCAATGAAGTTTTGACCGCAGTATCCTGCTTCCAATAAATGAACTCACATAATCCAACTTCAAATAAATGAACTCACTTCATGATATATTAACCATTCAAAACTTAAAAAAAAAAAAAATCTCAATCACTTTAACCCTTTACCACACAATCCGGAGTTTTAACAACCCTGAGGGAGAATGCCTTTTGAAAACAATGTGGGAAAATGAGAAAATGCTGGTGACCAGCATTTTCTCCTTTTCCCACAATGTTTTCTACACTATCTAAGACTAATTCAATCATTTGAGCCACATCTAAATTGTCGTCTGCAAATGCTTTCAATTTGGACATAGTGTAAGAATTTGTTTGGTAAAGGGTTAACTCTTTACTAACCGCTAAAATTTTTAGGCTTGTCCAAATTGAAAGCATTTGCAGACAAAAAATTAATTGTGACTCAAATGATTGAACAGTCTGTGATAGGGTAGAAAATGTTCTGGGAAGAGAAGAAAATGCTGGTACAAGCATTTTCTTCTTTCCCACAATGTTTTCAAATGGTCTCTCTCTCTCAGGGTCCTTGAAACTTGTATCGTAAAGCGTTAAAGGTTACCTGGCTATAGAATCTTAAGACCTGTCAAAAACAGAAGCAGTTGCAAGCAATACATTAAATATGGCTCAAAAGAAGAGACTTGTTTTATAGGAAAACACTGCGACAAAAGGAGAAAATACTGGTTACCATCCAGTATCGTTCTCTCCTTTTTCCACATAGTTTTCACAAGCTTTCTTCTTCAAGATCACTAAAACACAGAATCATCATGTAAAGGGTACATGAACACACTTGATGATATATAAACCATTCAAAAACTAATAAATATCCCATCTTCATCCATTCATAGAAGCCGAGTATTTGCACGCATGGAAAGTTTTGCCTCGATGTGAAAAGGAATAAAACCCTTGCCTGTTACCCAACATCTCCCACGTTCTGAAACAAAAACAAATCTTAAGATGATATTAAAAGAAAAATAAGAGCACCACATGTGGATGTCAACGCTTGGCTGCCGCTGCTTGATTTTCAGTGAAAATTCTACGTCGGAAAACAGACACAACCAGAGTTTTCCATGACGGTCTGTTCCGTCGATTTTGGACCCCCAGATTCTCTAAATGACCCCCCAAATTTATATGTATGCCTTCTTTTATTCATTTGAAGGGGAGTCAAATGACCCCTACACCATAAAGTCCTGGGAATACCCTTCATAAATGTGTCAAAAATACTTTGTAGTTGTATGGGTTCCCATTTCGATGGTTAACAATTTGTCCAAGTTTGAAGTAAATATCTTCAGTAAAAACAGAGATATGAGATACAAGAGCCCCGCGTTATAAAATGTCAAAGTTTTTCTCCCATCCATGCAGACGATGACAATGCAGATGACAAGGTCAGGGCTACTATAATACCTCAATCTTTTCTTTGTATTTATCCGTATTATTATCTTTTCATATTATTATCTTTTCTCGAATTATAAACTGTCAAAGTTTTTCTCTCGCCCATGCAGACGATGATGATGCATAATATCTTTTCTTCTAAAAACAGCTGAGCTAAAAATTCAATGATAAACAATTAACCCTTTAACCCTTTACCACACAATCCCGACTTTTAACAACCCTGAGAAAGAAAGCTTTTGAAAACATTGTGGGAAAAGGAGAAAATGCTGGTAACCAGCATTTTCTCCTTTTCCCACTATGTTTTCTAGCCCTCCCAAAACAAAATTCAATTTTTTAGTTACATTTATTTTGTCGTCTGCAAATGCTTCCAATTTGGACTGGTCTAAAATTTTGTTGTTTGGTAAAGAGTTAAAGTGTCTATCACAACTACAGATGTTTTTGCAGCCTAGCATAGATTAAGATCAGACTGCATAAAATGTGCAGTCTGACCTTTGATCTGCACTGTCCACTTTGTTGAGACATTCTGACAAGAAAACCCTGAAACTGCTCTTATTCATGTCTTATTTCTAGACTGAAAGTGTCTGTTATGTTTATTCAGTGCACTAAGGGTGAATTTCTTGCAAATGACTGAGGAACTATTGAGGTGCAGGTTGTATTATTATGACAGGGCCTTTTTAGAATTTTTGAGCAAATACCAAAAAATACATTCCTCTCTGAGAGAGTAAAGAAGATGGACAGTTACATCCAGTAACAAGGTGTAATTCTGGCATTTAACTCTTTACCAAATGAGGGAATCTTAGACTTTAATAAACTGAAAGCATTTGAAGATGACAAAATGATCTTTTCAAATAGGACAAACATCTGAAATATTGTTATTTAAAGGTTGTTTTTGTCAGAATATGTAACAAAGTAGCATGTTCTTTGCAGTCTGATCTTGATCTACTGTTTGTAAAAACAACTTCAGTCGGTTCCAGTATTTCATGGGCAAAAAAACCTTCCATACCTGTTATCTAACTCTGCATTGGCTCGGATTTCCTTAAAACTTCCTGATATGTGGACCACACCATACATAATTACTATCAAAGAAACCAAACACTGTATCATAATCTGAAAGTACACAAAATTTAACAATACAGCTAAAGAAAAATGTTGATGATGATGGTAAGTGGAGATGGCATTCTATTGCATACATGTACTATAACTGATCTGACTAACAAAAGGACATGATCTGAAACAGCAGACAGAATATGTTTTTCCACAGCACAAATGTCCTCTGTGTAGAACACCTTTTTTTTTGTTCACAAGTAACTTTTACTTATGATGTATTCATGTTCAGCTCTTTCAGTCAAACCCCAAAAATGTTTGGTTTTCTGACTTCTTGTGTTATTCATTTTGTAATTCTTATTTTTTTACACTTCTAAAAGGAAGTTACATGTGTATGAAAAAAAGGAAAATTAGACATTTCAGAGTGGTCGGATCAGATCCTGTTGCATGCGGTTTGCATCAGATGAGACCTTTACCTTTGGTCTCATCCGATAGGCACCTATTTAGCCATGTACCTCAAACTGATCCGACCACACAGAAATGTGGATTTCTGTAATATTCCACTAGTTTTCTTGGCACTTTTTGTTTTGCCCGTTTTAATTCTTTAACCACTTACCACACGAACCTGGAGAGGGCTTTTGAGACATTGTTGGAAAAAAAGAAAATGCTGGTTACCAGCATATTCTCCATTTTCCACGATGTTTTCTCCCTTACCAAAGACAGAAGTCATCATTTACTCTATATTTGTCGTCTGCAAATGCTTTCAATTTTATTCAGTCCAAAATTTTGTTGTTTGGTAAAGGGTCTGAGTTTAGACCTCTGTGCTTCAGTATACAAGGCTTGCTGCACACTGCAATCCATCCATTCGATTATTCATGCGGAAAGAGAGAGAAAGTTGTCCAATATTTTGCAGAAAAATTAAATATTTTGGAATAGTTTAGAAAATAAAAGTACAGGTACTCACATCCCATGGGAGTCTGGTAAACTCCTGTTCAGTAAGGCGCAAGTACGCCCTGTCTGTAAGAGAAAATGAAATAAGAAACCTAGATCTACTTTAGATGCGTTATGAAGGTTCATCTATATCCGAAAAAAAAGCTATCCGGATTATATGTCATTTAAAATTTTGTACGCTACTCTTGTTTCATGCACAATTAAATAATTAAAACACTCAGAGATTCTGTCATTGTATATTTACTCACGTTGTGCTGCTGAATACGCTGCATGTAACAGTGCCAGGAGGCCAAATGTTACACAAAGTTTGTGAAAATTCATGTTTTCAACATGAGAGCGGAAATTGAGATGAGGAAACTGTTGATTAGCATTTGATGCCAGTGGTATAAACGTCAAATAAAATAAAAAAAATAAAGATGTTTTCATATCGTTGAGTTTAAAGGCCCAGTGTCAACTAAAACTACAAATCTGATCTTAGATTTTGACGAGAATTATCTATCTCATCTGGCGAATCAGCCAATCAGTAAAACAAAAAGGATCTGTACAAGATTCGCAAAACGTTCATGGTCAAAGGGAAGCAACTCCACTAATTTGAGCTACACATTTTGTAAACGGTTATCTTTCTTGACTACTTCAATCTGTTTCGACCGTTGCACGAGTAATGCAAAACGTTAACACTGGCCATATTACGCCTTTAACCACCCTTTCAATGAATATAAAGTAACCGTCTTTCATTTTACATGTCCTTTGATACCACTGGCTCATAAATTCAGTAGATCTTACTCCATCCGTCACAACTCGGCCGATTCTGCAAATTCATAGATCATCGGATCACACGAGGTTTGCTGGATGGGTCTAGATCACGAAGGAGCCCTTGCAAGCGCATTTAAGGTTCATGGCAGATTAGTTTCTCCAGTGATTCGCAGAGATAGAATTATTCCGGTTTCGTTTTCACAAACATTTGATTATTTCGGGTTTGCTTTAATTAATAAGCATCCACTGGCTTAGGGAAAGCGCTTTAGGCCTACATGCATTAAGTGCTGGAAAAGAAACACGAGGACTGCATGGGTAGGTTTAAATGGTGCTATGATTTGAGCCATGCTCTGACAAAAGCGAGTTTAATGCATCTCCGTGATGCATTATACCAAGCTAGCGGTCACATAACAACGGAATCATTAAATCCAATTTATCTAACAATCGCCTAAATCCTGAGGACGAATGGTCATTGGACAGGCAGAAAATTTACCAAAAGTAAAAAAAGTTTCGACACAGGTCAGCCTGCACGGACTGCGCAAGCTGACTTGGGTCGAAACTCTTTGCAGATGCATTAAACCCCCTTTTTGCAGAGCAAGGCTAATACATAACTAGAATACTACAGTTGAAATCAGCGTTAAATATTATACAACCAAACAAACAAACAAAGATTATAATGATTTAGATTTCAAAATTATTATATACTAGGACGAAAAAGAAACGCCGGGTAACCTATTAAGATAGTTTTAAAGGATATAATGTAATATTACATTATTATATTCATTTTTTGTATAAAATTTCATCTGTATGGAACCAGTTGGTGAAGTTTCAATCGATTTTCTATGCTGTTTAAGCGAAAAATAACCCCCTTTTAACGATGACCCTGCTTGTTTGGCGCAACACCGCCGGACATGTCAGTATCTTGTGTGTATGTACCCGGCGTTTCTTTTTCGTCCTAGTATATAATATTTTAGCCATACTCATGTAAAAATGGGATTTGATACAGCGGCAAAATGTATCGACTCAGGTCAGCCTGCGCAGTCCGCGCAGGCTGACCCGAGTCGAAACATTTTGCTACGCTTAAATTTTCAGCATCTCAAAGGACCACTCTACCTCATGATTTGGTCGTGTTTCAGAGAGTATAAATGAATGTTATGCAACTACTTGCTTGGTACAAAGCGGATTGATGATAGTCATCGCGACAGGATTCATTCCTCTCTCACCGCTTACCATTGTTTCGACGATGGTTATGTGGGAAAGCAGCCAGTGGCTTGGAAAGAATATTGTGCGCGGTACTGGTAAAAAAAAAAAAAAAAAGAAAACTCCAGGAAAGCATGGATAGGTGCACTGGCCGCCCTGATATAACTGAAATAATGTTGAAAACGGCATTAAACACCATACAATCAATACAATGGTAGAAAGCATTCCGAGAATGTATTAAACTCACTTTTCCCAGAGCGTCGCCCTGAAATGTTTTATCGGCACATGATGACTTGAAAAACGATTGCGCAATTATGGTATGATCAACAACAGGGGGTGTCAGCAGAAAATTATCTCTCTTGTTAAAAAACAAAAAAGTTTTAAGCTGCAGATAACTATCACAGTCTCGTTTTGCAGCGGACAAATTTCGCAAATCAGAGAGAGAGAGAGAGAGAGAGAGAGAGAGAGGACGGACGGACGGAAGGACAGACAGACAGACAGAGAGAGACTGCTTGTAAAGAGCAATTTTTCTCTTTTTTTCCCACAGTGTTTTTACATGTATTCAAATTATTAAACCTAGGGCTCGTATTTGCCAATCGGTCTAAATTGCAGTCTTAGTCTATATTTGGAAAGTAACGCAAATTTCTCAAATTGTCACATTCAAATAAGCTATGCTCTGTGAAAAGGGGCCTTAATGCATCTGCGAACAGTATCGACCCAGGTCAGCCTGCGCAGTCCGCGCAGGTTGACCTGGGCCGAAACTTTTCGCTATTGGTGAATTTTTTTGAATATCAAAGGACAAGTCGACCTCATGATTCAGTCGGTTACTGGACAAAAAGGATCTTACGGATGTCTAGTACTGTGCTGACTTGCTTGATATCATGCATCACGGAGAGGCATTAAGCTCCCTTTTGGCAGAGCATGCCACTCATTATGTAGAAATTTCTTAGGAATTATTGATTGATTGATTGTATGGTGTTTAACACCGTTTTCAACATTATTTCAGTTATATCACGGCGGCCAGTGCACCTATCCATGCTTTCCTGGAGTTTTATTTTACCGGTACTCCGCATAATATTCTTTCCAAGCCACTGGCTGCTTTCCCACATAACCATCGTCGAAACAATAGTCAGCGGTGAGAGAGGAATGAATCCTTTCACGATGACTATCATCAATCCTCGGAAAGAAATTGGCCGAGCCGGGGATCGAACCAGCGACCTCCTGTTCTCAAGTCCTGTGCGCTACCGACTGAGCCACGGGGGCTTGGCTCTTAGGAATTAGCCCACGTAGAGCGCCGAATAAACCTGGAACGGACATAATCAGACTAGGAGGGAGTGAGACCAAACTAATAGCAAATTTGACAGTCCCTTTTGTCTATTGTATTTAAGAAAAGCGGACAGTGTAGATCATTGATCAGACTGCACTTTTTATGCGCCTTTACTGGGCATTTAAAGCATAAACTCTTTCGCTATTAACTAAATGAGTTCGATTTTTTTTTCGAGATCTAAAACTAGCTTTTGAAAGAACTTGGAGGTGATTTTAGCAACAGTTTACAGGCAGGTACTATGGAGTAGATACAAAATCAGACTGCACGTACCGTGCAACCCGTCTGATCTTAAACTACACCGTCCGCAAACGCTATTAACAAAAAAAGAGTTAAAATAGTTGATGATTTTCATCTTATTTATCGTCGATTCCTATTACCCATGTGGGCGATGCACCCAGAAGACTGTTAGTTTTGTTACGACGGAAAGAGCAAGATTTAGGACGGAATCCATCCTAAGACGACGCCTGGTTCTTTTACGTTCCGAGCGTATAGCACCGTCTCATGGGACCTTGGTTTAACGTCTAATCCGAAATACCTTGTAGTAACTTTTAAGTGGCAAGCCGTGGGGATCGAACCCACATCGGCTAATGGGGGCTGGGCATGTTACAATTTTATTTTTGGCAGATATCCTCTTTGTCAATTCTCCGTGACCTTTCGATGACGACATCCCAGAAAAGTGTTTGCTGGTGTGTGATAAAATACCATTGTGATGGGGGAGGTCTGGCGATCTTCTTCCTAAATAGGATGTCTTACAGAGTTATCGCTTCTCGTGCTGAGGTGGCGTGAGCTTAAGATCTGAGAATTGGGGTCACGGGGTCACCACGTGACACATGCCCTGATTTTAATGACGTGATCTACAATGTCGGCATATAAGGAAATGTATAGTTTTGGAGATCGCTTCTAGATGCAAATGGTTTCTACGATCAAAATTTTATTTTCACTTTTTATAATGTTGATTTATGATATTTTATATGAACCATTCTTTAATGCATCTGCAAAACAATTCAACCCAGGTCAGCCGGCGTAGTGCGTGCTGGCTGACCTGAGTCGAAACTTTTTGCTATTGCTGAATTATCTGCATGTCAAACGACCATTCTGCCTTCAGATTCAGTCGGTTATTAGACACACTGGATTTTATGGATTCGTAATTATGTGATGAATGGCTTGGTAACATGCACCACAAAAAAAAAGTCCGCGACAAAAGTTGTAAATCACAATATCATATGAGCCATGCTCTGTGAAAATAGAGCTTAATGCATCTGCGAAAAGTGTCGATCCAGGTCAGCCTGCGCAGTCCGCGCAGGCTGACCTGGGCCGAAACTTTTCGCTATTGTTAAATTTTCTGTATGTCCATGGACCAGTTTAACTAATTATTAAGTCGATTGTAAAAAAAAAAAAAAAAAAGAAGCGGGCTATCATGGATCCATAATTATGTGATGGCTTGCTTGGTATCGTGGATCACGGAAATGCTTTAAGCCCCCTTTTTCCAGGGCGTGGATCATATAGATCTACATGTTTTGATTTTTCTCTGGGTCTGCGATCCTTTTCAAACTAAATAGATGGGTTAAATTGATGCTCTGATGACAAGGGAATTCCTCTATGCTTTATATAAATGGCGACTTTTTACCCCCTTCACTCCCTCCCCCCATTGACATTTCATGTGTCGCTGTGCATAGGCCTATAAATATTTTAATCGTGACAACGCCTGTTTTGTGACAGGAAGAAAAAAACTGCTTGTTTCAAGCAATTTCTTCTTTTCTCGCAATGGTTTCAAAATGCTTTTTCCGGGCACAGTGTTAAAGGATTTTTGAAAACACTGCCTAATGCTCCCTCCTCCCATCCAAACAAATGCACATCTTCCTACGCCTTTCTCAAAAACTTACTGCATGTAATCTTTTTCCCTTTCGATTTTTCCCATAAAAATTAAAGTGTTTGATAATAATAATAATAATAATAATAAAAACGTAGATCTACATCACGTTGCAAAGTTCAGTCGTGGGGAGTTAAGTTAAAAACATGTACCTATGTCACGAGTGTAAATTCAGTGACGGAATCCTTTCTTCAAGGAATATCTTTGTTATGCTTTGTCCTAGGGTGGCTAGTGGTGAAGATCGAGAATTCACAACCCGAAGGTGTCGGGCTTGATCCTCGCTGGACTTTTCCTGCTAGTGTCCTTGGGCAAGAACAGATCAGAGCCCTGGCCTATTACTGGTGAAACACATGACATACATGAATAGTTGAACTGTAGCCGTGATTAGGCTGTGACCAAAATAATAGATTGAAAGCGGCGTAATACACAACCTAATAGCTCTTCGTCGCCACTTCCGACATTTCCAGCACAACCGTTTTCATAGGAAAGGTCTAGATATTCTTTTAGCCATCAGACCGTCGTCCTGGAGCAAAAACTATTTTTTTTTTCTAATATCTCTGTTATTACTGAAATCAGTCAACGGTTTCGATAAATTAACCAATAAGCGCTGAGTACTTGGTATGTATATATAGCATTGTATTTACGATACGTATTAATTAATACGCGTAGTATTTCGTATAAATATAATGCATGTACATATACAACGCTTTAACCCTTTACCAGACAACAAAATTTTAGCCTTGTCCAAATTGAAAGCATTTGCAGACGACAATTTCAATGTGGCTGAAATGGTGCAGTTTTTCTTTAATAGGATAGAAAACATTGTGGGAAAAGGAGAAAATGCTGGTTACCAGCATTTTCTCCTTTTCCCACAATGTTTTCAAAAGGCTTCTTTACCAGGGGCGTTAAAAGGCGGCATTGTGCGGTAAAGGGATAGTATAATTCCGCGTGGTCTTAAGTCGGATAGACAAAGCTTGTGGAATTGTCTACGTTAACGATCGTGTCTATATCACAGAGACAACCCCCACTCGTGGTCTATCTTATGCATATGGGCCGCAAGCTCTGGGAAAAGGGGGTTTAAAGTATCTCTGTGATGCATCATACCAAGCAATCATCACGTAATTATGGATCCATATTAGATCCATTTTGTGGAACCGTTTACTGAATCTGGGGATAAAATAGTCCTTCGACATGCAGAGTACATGTACTTACATGTAGCAAAACTGTATCGATTCATGTCAGCTTTCGCGGACTGCGCAGGCTGACATGAAACGATACTTTTTGCAGATGCATTAAGTCCTTAAGTCCCCTTTTCACAGAGCATGGCTCATATTTACTTCCAGCACGGCCTAGAAATTACCTATCAAAGCTGTAGCCCAAACCAGAAAGAGAGTTAACTTTCAAAGTATTATTTTACATAATTATGCCCCCTTTTTTTCCCCCGTAAATTTTCCGTAAGAATGTAGCTGCAGACAATGCTCGTGTTAGTTCTACTAGTTCAATTCTGAATTTAAGTCTCTATAAGAGAGAAACAAATTAACCCTTTACAGCACAATGGCGCATTTTAACGACCTTGGGAGAGGAGCCTTTTGAAAACATTGTGGGAAAAGGAGATAATGCTGGTAACCAGCATTTTCTCCTTTTCCCACAATGTTTTCTACCCTATCAAAGACACTTTTTGAGCCACACTGAAACTGTCGTCTGCAAATGCTTTAAATCTGGACAAGGCTAAATTTTGTCGTCTGGTAAAGAGTTTTTAACAACAAATCAAAATGTGACTCAAATTATCTGATATGTCCACGAAAGGTTATAACTGTCGAGAGGAACGTAGAAGAAGCTAGTTCCCGTAATAGATCTTCCAGCATCTTAACCTTTTATTGCTGTGTTTTTGAAGTTTAATCCTTTGCGACAAAATTCCAATTTTTAAAGATCTTGAGAAAGAGAGCTTTTGAAAACATTGTGGGAACAGGAGAAAATGCTGCTAACAATGTTTTCTACCCTACAGGAGACAGAAACCTTTATTTAAACTACACATGTTTATATTGTCGTCTGCACATGCTTTCAATTTGGTCGAGTGTGAAATTTTATCGTTTGGTAAAGGGTCAAACATATTTGAACCATGCTATGTGAAAAGGGGCTTAATGCATCTACGAAAAGTATCGACCCAGGTCAGCCTGCGCAGTCCGCGCAGGCTGATCTTGGCCGAAACTTTTCGCCACTGGTCAATTTTTTATGTGTCAAAGGACCATTCTACCTCATAATTCAGTTGGTTCTCAAAAATAATGGCTGTTATAGATCCACAGGTATGTGATTGCTTACTTGGTATCATGCATCACGGAGTTGCATGAGGCCCCCTTTTCACTGAGTATGGCTCATATCATTTTACATCGATTGTTGGAGAAAGCTCTTACAACTTATGTAAACCACTGTCGATGATTGACTTCCTGGAAACCTTAACCAGCTCTCGCGCCCACTCGTCACAACTTGGCCGATCCCGTAAATACGGCTAACCTCGTCCGTATCAAGGCGGATTCCATTTTGAAAAGCCAATGACAGGAAACAAATATGGCGGCGGCCTTGTAAATCGACTAGCAATGACATAAACAACCACGGTGAAGTTATTCACATCTATCAGTCTGTCGGTGAAAACTTCCAACGGAATAGAGTAACCGTGTTAAAACTTGAATGTATAAACTGTTTGTCAGTCGAAATGTATTGTGAAAAATCTCGATAAAAAATTATGACACATGTTTTCGTTTTTAAGAGGAGCCTTACAATGTTAAGAACGGTAAAACGGCGTATTTCCGGCGAAGAAATGTACCGTGCGGCTACATATCAAGCTACGTGATACAGCCGAGGGACTTGATTAACGGATCAGCCGAGGCATGCCGAATGCACTCGCATCATGATGTGGGTTGATCCAAAGGTTGATCCAGCTCACTACGGGATTCGAACCCAGGACCTTTGGTGCGAGAGGCCGACGCTCGACTCCTACACCTCTATCTCCTTTTTCAAATACGTTTAACTCTATACCAAACGATACAATTTTGGACTCGACCAAATTCAAAGCATTTGCTGACGACAAGATAAATCTAGCTGTCTCTGATAGGGTAGAAAACATTGGAGGAAATGATGGTTTCCAGCATTTCTCCTTTTCCCACAATGTTTTCAAAAGTCTTCACTTTCGGGGTTGTTAAAACTTTTACCACACCATCTCGACAACAATCCGGAGTTATCATGAACGACCCTGAGGAAGAAGGCTTTTGAAAACAATGTGGGAAAAGGAGAAAATGCTGGTAACCAGCATTTTCTCCTTTTCGCACATTGTTTTCTACCCTTTGAACGACAATTTCTACAATTTGAGCTACATTTAACTTTTCATCTGCAAATACTTTTGGATTTGAACCAGTCTAAAAGTCTGTCGTTTGGTACAGATTTAAGATAGGGCATTATTTGCTGAAGAGTTAATTCTTCACCAAACTATAAAATTTTAGACTGATCGAAATTGAAAGCATTTGCAGACGACAGATTAAAATTGGAAAAAAATGATGTAATTTGTGTCTGAAAGAGTGGAAAACGTAGTTACAAAATGAGAAAATGCTGGTTACCAGTATTTTCTCCTTTTCCCACAATGTTTTCAAAAATATGGTAAAATGTTAACAAAGTCGACCATCTTTGTTCAATTTGCGGTCAGGTGAGCTAAATAAAACCGTCAAAGCGATAAAATCTGATTCTTTTGTGACTGATTTATGAATCCGAGTACATTTATCGATCTTGAATATGAAGTTCAATTGAAATTGGAATCTTTTACCTCAAAACGAGAACAAAACAAGAACAAAAATTATTATTATTGTTATTTTCTTTATAAAGCATTTCTTTAATTGTTCGATATTGTGGTAAAGAGAAGAACTTTTAGTATTTAAAAAAAGAGAAAGAAATAGCTAAAATTGTGTAAAAAGAATTTTTAACAGGTAGTTGAAAAAAAAAAGACAGGGTAAAAAATCCTGACATGGTGTAAACCGGGTAGAATAAAGTCTGAGTCGTCCCGTTTAGTCAGCAAACCATGACTCCCATTTATTTGCTAAATTGGAGTTTTACCTTGAAAAACAGCGACGTCACGTGCTTTTTTCGATAAAGTACATAATAGCGTGGGGGCGAACAAATACATTGCCGACGGGTGTATAGTGGAAGCTTTTAGTGCTGGAAAAGGACAGTGTTTGATAGGTGTTTTTTTATATGGAATTAATTATCTGTAACTATTACAAACGAACATTCCTGGAGGCAGTCAATTTGAATAAAAAGGCATATTGGAGAGAGTAATGGATGAGCGTAAGTCGGTCATAAACGTTTTATCCCACGTAGATCTATATTTTACACATATGGCACTCCTTCTTGTTGCCCGGCCGGGTAGCTTAGTGGCGTATCTAACTCCTGAAGTGGTGGTTGCCGGCTCGATACCCGGTTGAGGCAAACTTTCTATCCGGCGAATTTTCGCCTCCCACCTCTTATGCATGTTAGAAAAGTAGTGAGTGACTTGGGAAGAAAGTTGTATCAGTACTAGTGTGGGAAAGCCAAAAAACACATGCGTAGGTGTACTGACCGCCGTGATATGACCTAAGCTATTAAAACGGCGTAAAACGGCCCATTTTGCCATTTAACCCCTCACTACAGAACCCAGACTTTTAACATCCCAAGGAAAGAAGCCTTTTCACTAGGAAAAGGACAAAATGCTGGTAGCCAGCATTTTTTCCCTTTCCCACAATGTTTTATATCTTTCCATAAACAAAATTCATATTTTGTCGTCTGCAAATGCTTTCAATTTGAACTAGTCTAAAATTTTGTCGTTTGGTAGAACTTGTCCTACATGCAGGGATACAGGAACCATCTTGCTGCAAATCTTCGCAGTTATTGAACACGCTTCGGCTGTACATAATAATGAGCCATGTTCTATGAAAAGGGGGGCTTAATGCATCTGCGAAAAGTATCGACCCAGGTCAGCCTGCGCAGTCCGCGCAGGCTGACCTGGGATGAAACTTTTCGCTATTGGTCAACTCTCTGTATGTGTAAGGACAAGTCTACCTCATGATTCAGTCAGTTGTTTAACTCTGTACCACACAATCCCGACTTTTAACGACCCTGAAAAAGAAGCCTTTCGAAAACATTGTGGGAAAAGGAGAAAATGCTGGTAACCAGCATTTTCTCCTTTTCCCACAATGTTTTCTACCCTTTTCAACACAAATTTCAGTTTTTGAGTAACATTTATTTTGTTGTCTGCAAATGCTTTCAATTTGGACTGGTCTAAAATTTTGTTTGGTAAAGAGTTAAAAAAAAGTGGCTATTATGTACCCATAATGTGTGATGACTTTCACAGTATAATTCATCACGGAGATGCATTCAGCCCCTTTTGCCAGAGCATGGCCCATATTTTATAAATTATTACATTATTGAAATACATTATTACACAAATACTCTATCTTCAACTGCTACTGCCACTCTGCAATACGGCTACCACCTCTTCGGGGTCCTGTGTGGCCCAGTTGAAAAGATGTAGGATTCGCAAACCGGAGGCCATGGGTTCACTCGAGGGGCTAGTTTTTTCATGGTAGTTTCCTTGGGCAATACAATACAGAGCCCCAGTCTAGTATTGGTAAAACCAAGGACGCACATGAGTAAGCCAGCTGTGGCAGTGATATAATTGTAATAAAGTTGAATGCCGCGTAAATCACTAATGAATGAATGAATGAATGAATGAATGGGTCATCGTCCGTCGGTCGGTCGTTTCAGTTTTCAAACAATATGAATATTAGCCTATCCAGACAGGGATTGTTCTTGCATTCATTCAATTCTGTTATTGTTAATTATAATAACAAGAATGTCAACTTAAAAATTCCTTCTTAAACATTTCCTGACGAGTCCTGCATGGTTCAGTGAGAAAGAGTGTGATTGTAACCTGGAAAGGCCGAGTTCGATCTTTACTGGAAGCACTTTTTTTTTTCATTGGAGTGTCCTTCAACAAGACACTTCAGAGACATAGCCAAGTACTGGTGAAATCCATGACATGTATTGGTCAAAAGAGCTAACCGGACACTTTTTGAACCAAGATATTACCAACAAAACAGACATTTTTTTAATCTTTTGTTTTACATGCCACAATCTTGTGGAAAGTCAGGGCTATGCAGTACTCGCAATGGGTTTGGAGGTTCAAGCCAAATATTTGCTTAAAATTCACGATGACGAATTACCTGTGCAATATTTTTAATTATTCCTGGTAGCAAGCCGATTGAAATACCAGAAAAACAATTAAAAACGTTGTAAACCTGCCGTGTAGGACTCCTGTAGACCGTGGACGAGTTAGCTGACTGGAGAGCTTTCAAAAAGACTTTTGGTTATATTTTATTTGAAGGATTGTGTTCCTGGACTAACTTTTGTTTTAAATTACATGTCTGTTAATCAGTACACTTAGCATTTTGAAAAAAAAAATCTTAGTGGTTCAGTGGCTTAGATCTGCAAAAAGAACCGGATTCGTGTCTTGTGACATATTCGTAATTACCTCCCTTTTATGAGTTGAGTAACTAGAGTTTTCTTCAAAAACAGCCGAGCTAAAACGCAATCTAACCGTTTTCAAATAACCACCTGACTGTCCGAAATATCAAGAAGTTTATGACGCGTGGCTTTGCGTTTATTACACCGGGCGTAAAAAAAAAAACTTGGTTAAAAAAAGAAAACACGCCGTATATTCACTATTGTTATTCTGAAGTTGTGATGGCATTCCGTAAAAATAAAATCTGACGGAGCAATTCCGTTGACATCTGATAGCCTGTCTTTCCGCTACCTTGAAACTTTATCAGGCCCCCCCCTAAAACCCTGACACAGCTTGAAAATATTAACCCATTTCGGTTCTGAGATAGTGTACGATTACAAAAGTACACAAAAAAAAGCGATTAGTTAAGCTTGATACAATTTCATTTCGATTGCATAACTGAAACCTTTATTATAGAGGCGGATAGTGTAGAGCAAGATCAGCCTGCACGTACGTGTAGTCTGATCTTTCTCCACACATTAATACATTCCGAGTTCCTTCAGGAAGGACAAGGGCTAAATTCAAACCTAATACTACTATTGTGAGAAAAATGTTTAAAAATACATATGAGTCATGCTCTGGCAAAAGGGGGCTTAATGCATCTCCGTGATGCAAAATACCAATCAAGTCATCACATAATTATGGAATCATAAAGGCCACTTTTTTAATAAACGACTGAAGCATGAGGTAAACTGGTCCTCGGACATACAGAAAATTGACCAATAGCGAAATGTTTCGGCCCAGGTCAGCCTGCGCGGACTGCGCAGGCTGACCTGGGTCGATACTTTTCGCAGATGCATTAAGCTCCCTTTTCACAGAGCAAGGCTCATATAAATTACACAACCAAGCGAAGAGATCCGAATGTTAATTACGTTTGTATCATGTTCCACGTATCGTGTGACTTTATTCTCGATTGAATACCCCCAAACCTTTTCTCTTAAATGTGACCCTTTCTCTTAAATTTCAGTCATGTGCAACGGAGATAGGTAACACTGCAGAAAGACTAGGTCAAGATCAGAGTGCACAGAGCGTTTGATTTGATCTTGTGCTCACACTGTCCGCTACACGTTTTTACAGAACTATAGAGGCTTTGAAGTTGCTGTTGAATGGTAGGCCTATTTATAACCCTCGACCAAAGTAAGACCGATTTTTTAAAACGAAAGGGTCAATGTCAGGTATCGTGAATAACAAAAATTTGATACAAATTTGATGCCAGGTAAAGCATCAAGGTTTTTAGCTTACATAGTGGTCTGTGGGCGTAAGATACAACCTCAAATCTCTTGGGGTCCTGTGTCAGGTGTAGCCTCTAGTTTGTAGGTATATCTTACATCATGTGCAAACTATCATTGCGAGGTGTATAAAGTGTCGAGCGTAATCTCAAGTTTAATGTTATATAGGCTACAAGTAAACTGCAATCTTAGGTGAAGGTAAACTAGGAGTGAGTTGCAACCGCTACATTTAGAATCTAGCAGGCATAAGACACGACCTCAAGATTTTAGGTAGACTAAGTATTTTGCCTCAGCTGCAACCTCAACTTTTAGGTCCATGCACTTAACGCGTCCGGTGCAACCTCAAATTTAGAGCATTTAAAGCTTCAAGTGCAATCTCAAATTCTAGATTCTGTAGGCATAAGATGAAAACTCAATTTTAAGGTATTTTAGGTGTCTGGTGCAACCTCATAGTTTAGGTACCTAAGGTTTCTGGCGCAACCTCAAGTTTTCAGTTACTTCAGGCGTCAGATAAAACCTCAAGTTTAAAGTACGTAAAGTGCCTCGTGCAACGTCAAGTTTGGGATACTTTAGGTGTGTGATGCGACCTAAATATCAAATTTAAGATATGTTAGGTGTATGGTGCAACCTCAAGTGCAGTGTACTTTAGCTGTCAGATAAAACCCCAAATCTAAGGTGCTTCAGGTGTCTGGTGCAGCCTCCTCAAGTCTTTGGATCTTCCAGGTGTATCGTACAACCTCAAGTTTTGTGTACTCTAGGCGTTAGATGAAATCCCAAGTTTAAAGTATTCCAGGGCTCAGATGCAATGTCACGTTTTTTTTTTGGTACTATAGGTGTATGGTGCAACCTCAAAATTTGTGCACTTTAGTTGTCAGATGAAACCTAAAGTTTAAGGTACTCTATGTGTCAGGTGCAATCTTAAGTTTTCGGGTACTTTAGGTTTACAGTGCAGCCTCAAGTTCAGAGTACTATGAGCCTCTGATAAAACCTCCAGTTTCAGGTATTTTAGCTGTATGGTCAACCTCAAGCTTGGGGCACTGTAGACGTCGGGTGAAACCTTGGGTTTAAGGTAATTTAGGTGTTTGGTGCAACGTAAAGTTTTTGGTACTTTAGGTGTTTTGTGCAACCTCGGGTTATAAATTCTTTAGGCATCAGGTGAACCTTAAGTTTTGGATACTTAGGCGTCTGTTACACTTCCAGTTTTGAGTGTGTAATGAAGCCTCAAGTTTTGGGTACTTTGAGCGTCTGGCGCAACCTCATGTTTTGGGTACTCTAGGCATCTGATGCAACCTTAGGTTTGTGGTACTTTAGGTGCCTGGTGCAACCTCAAGTTGACAGTACTTTAAGCATCAGATGCAACCTAAAGTTTGAGATACTTTTGGCGTCTTGTGCTACATCAAGTTTTGGGCACTTTAGGCACTGGTACAACCTCAAGTGTTTGTCGTTTAATGTGTCTGGTGCAACCTTAGGTTTTGGATACCTTTGGTGTGAGTTGTAACCTCAAGCTTTAGATATTTTAGGTGTCAGATGAAACCTCAGGCTTTGGGTCCTTTAGGGGTCTGGGTCGACCTTAAAGTTAATGCACACTAGGCGCAACGTGATATTTAAGGTATATTAGGCAACAGATGCAATGCTCCAGATTTTTTGCGTACCACCGGTATTTGGCGTCAGGTGTAACCAAACAGTAACTGAATTACATTTCATCTATAGATAGCATTTATAAATGCCATTTCTAATCAAAATCTATAGATAGCATAAATTGCATTTCTAACCAAATCCTATAGATAATATGAATGTCATTTCTAATTTAAACCACTAGATATTACAAGTAACAAAAAGGAGGAATTTTTTCAGAGCAATGAAAGCATTTTCTTTATCTTGTGTTATTCACAAAAGCTGTTTTGAAAGTAGCAATGCTTGTAACAATGAATTTCACGCAATGTTTTCCAAAAGAAATAATCAGCAGTCGGGAAGAAACGAAAAAATCGTTCATTTTTTCATGGTGTTTTTCATGGGAATGGGTAAAGTAATTTATATGCATAATTCAGTCATTTTTGCTGGGAAAACTCGTGAAGTGTTTCACTATCAATTAAAAATAAAATATTTTCTTACATACTGTAAACTATGGATACATTTTTTTAAACTCGTTTATCTTATTTAACACTTAAGCTGCTGAATAACTGAAACGCAAATTTCTACTCAATACTAAAAGCCCAAACATTGCGGTTTCAAAGTTGATTTCCCCGGAAATAAACTACCGTATCGGACAGTGTAGATCAAAGATCAGACTGCACGTTCTGTGCAGTCTGATCTTGATCTACACTGTCCGCAAAAGGTCAGTGGGTCCCGATCAGCAGCTTAAGGGTTGACTTTTTGCGGCCACGTGGCAGTTAAGTATTTACAAAATACGGATGATTAAGAGTTTACATCATTTACTAAATGACCAGCCCGAGTAGCTCAACTGGTAGAGGGTAGGACTCGTAACGTCAAGTCTTGGGCCACTTGAAGGTCTGGGTTCGAGCCCCACTGCTAGCTATCTAAAATTGCTAATATTTAGTCTTTCGGACGAGACGTTAAACCGAGGTCCCATGTGACGGTGCTACGAGAATGTTACGGGGGATAGTGCAAGATACAGGACGAAACCCATCCTAAGTTACGCCTTGTTCTTTAAGGTGCTCGGTGTAAACACCGAGCATGTTAAAGAACAAGGCGTAGCAAAACTAGCAGCCTCAGAGGGCGTTGCCCGTGAGAGCAATGGTGGCGACGAAAAATAAACGATCAATCAATCAATCAATCAATCAATGCAGAAAATTGACCAATCGCAAAAAGTTTTGGCGCAGGTCAGCCTACGCGGACCTGGGTCGATACTTTTTGAAAAATGCATTAAGTCCACTTTTCACAGAGCATGGCTCACATGTAATGCCACAGATGCCATTTAAGGGGACCATGGTAGCAAATTAATCTGTACAAGTACGGTTTTAAAAGGTGTCCCTGAAGTTGACAGAATGCAGACAGAGAGAGAGAGAGAGAGAGAGAGAGAGAGACAAACAGACAGACAGACAGACAGACAGACAGAGGGAGAAAGAGAGGAAGAGAGAGAGAGAGAGAGAGACAGACAGACAGACAGACAGACAGACAGACAGAGGGAGATAGTGAGGAACAAATGAAAGAGAGAGAGAGAGAGATCGATCGATCTTCAAGAAATGTATCTGTATTTTAATCCTTAGGCTGTTAAGCGCGACTCTAGGTCGTTTTGCGGACAATATAGATCAAGATCAGACTGCACATAACGTGCAGTCTGATCTTGGATCTACACTGTCAGATAGGATATATTTATCCTCCCCAAAATACCTTTTAAACTGCAAAATTTGGGTTTTTGCTATTGGCCTGAAAGTTTCATTTCGCTTGCCGAGCCTCGGTAGCTCAGTTGGTAGCGTACAGGACTTGAGAACAGGAGGTCGCTTGTTCGATACTCGGCTCTGCCAATTTCTTTCCGAGGATTGATGATAGTCATTGCGACAGGAGTCATTCCTCTCTCAACGCTGACCATTGTTTCGACGATGGTTATTTAGGAAAGCAGCCAGTGGCTTGGAAAGAATATTGTGCCTAGCGCTGGTAAAGTAAGGTGGTAGTTGCACTGGCCGCCTCGATATAACTGGAATAATACAGTTAATCATTCATTTCACTTATGTAGCGGGTTAAGGGTTAATCGAGGTCTTTTCATGTATAGGGTAAAGCCACATAGCTGTAATAAACTTGACACACTCATATACATTGTGCACGCATGGTATGCAATGTGCAGTTCGTCAGCAAACATGCGTGCGTACCTGGAATGGAGTTCTCATATACGGTACGTGAACTTTATGTTTAACCCTTTACCACACGATCTCGATTTTGAACGACCCTGAAAAGGAAGCCTTTTGAAAACATTGTGGGAAACGGAGAAAATGCTGGTAACCAGCATTTTCTCCTTTTCCCACATTGTTTTCTACACTTCCAAAAACAAATTTCAGTTTTTGCGCCACATTTATTTTGTCTTCTGCAAATGCTTTCAGTTTGGACTGGACCAGAGTATTGTCGTTTGGTACAGGGTTAAGAAATACGGTTTTAAAATCTTAATCTTTTATCAATGGAATATTTTATGTCTTGCCCTAAATGTAAACTTGAATGATGGTGCTCTGGCAAAAAGGGGATTAATCAATCCCCGTGAGGTATCCATACCAGGCGAGTCGTCACAAACTTATAGATCCATAGATTCTATTTTGTCTGACAACCAACTGAACCTTGATTTAGACTTGTCCTTAGACACGCAGAAAATTGACCAATGGCAAAACAGTATCGATTCAGGTCATCCTGCGCGGACTACCTATCTTAACCTATCACCGATACTTTTTGCAGATGCCTGAAACCATCTTTTCACAAAGCATGACTCGCATCTTTAAACCCCCCCCCCCCCGCCTACGAAGTAGAGGGGATATACTGGTTTCACCATGTCTGTCTGTCTGTCTGTCTGACCGTCGGTCCGTCAATCCGTCCATGTTTTCGTTTCCGTGCTCTAACTCCAAAACCGTTTGACCTAGGACCCTGAAGCTTTTATACAAGTGTCGCTCATGACCCAAGGGGTGCTCTATCGTTTTGGGATCACATGTGTCAAAGGTCAAGGTCACAGGTGAACTTTGTTTGTAAATCGTTTCCGTGCTCTAACTCAAAAGCCGTTTGACCTGGGACCCTGAAGTTTTATACAAGTGGTTCTCATGACCCAAGGAGGTGCCGTGTTGTTTTGGGATAACATGGGTCAGAGGTCAAGGTCACAGGTGAACTTTGATTTGAAAATTGTTTCCATGCTCTGACTTAATAGATGTTTGACCTAGGACCCTGAAAATCTATACATGTACAAGTGTTGCTCATGACCCAAGGAGGTGCCCCGTTGTTTTGGGGTCACATGAGTGGGTCAAAGGTCAAGGTGAACTTTGTTTTTAACATCATTTTCCATCTCTGATTGTGCTGCTTCAGTAACAAGGTGCTAGTGGGGGATATTTGTCCACTTTGCGACAGTTCTAGCCTTGCTTGGTATGTCACGCACGTGGTTACATGTGTGTACATCACAGGCATTTGACTTACAAAGTTTTCTCTGTAAAAGCCCATGTGAAAGTTGAGACCCGCAAGGCAAAGCCATTTTTGATCCCAGAGCTATAATTACTTGAACCCTGGTAGAGGTCCACAAGATAAAGCCACATGCCAAAATAATACAAGTCTATGCTGTATGGTTATAAATAAGGTGATTTTCAAGTTTTGTCCACATGGAGCCTCTGTAAAACATAAGACCCCTGATGCAAGGCTAATTTCCAAAAAATTAAAAAAAAAAAAATCGAAACAGGAAGATTTTTTTTAAGTTGTCACTATGTAAGCCCATGTAAAACTTGTGACCCCTGCGGCGGGGCCGATTTTGACCCCAGGATTTTTGGTGCAAATTTTGCTATCAAAAACTAATATATCAGTCTTAAACTGTTTATAGGGTAATAGAGGTGGAAATTTGGTAGAAAAGAATTGAGCCATGCTCTGGCAAAAGGGAGCTTAATGCATCTCCGTGATGCATTATACGAAACAAGTCATCACAGTATTACGGATCCATGAAATCTGTTTCGTATAGCAACCAAGTGAATCCTAAGGTAGACCTGTCTTTGGACATACA
Source organism: Tridacna gigas (assembly GCA_945859785.2). Classification (NCBI taxonomy): domain Eukaryota; kingdom Metazoa; phylum Mollusca; class Bivalvia; order Cardiida; family Cardiidae; genus Tridacna; species Tridacna gigas. The sequence continues at coordinate 40,533,356 of OX244043.2, forward strand.
GAAAATTTATGAAAAGCAAAAAGTTTCGGCCCAGGTCAGCCTGCGCGGACTGCGCAGGCTGACCTAGGTCGATACTTTTTGCGAATGCAGTAAGCCCCCTTTTCACAGAGCATGTTTCAATTGCTTTTAAGTTACGTATACCTGTAAAAGCCGGACACGGTGGCACAGTCGGTAATGTACAGGGCTTGAAACCCAGGGGTCGCTTGCCTGATTCTGAGCTCGGCCAGATTGTTTCCGAGAATTTATGATATTCATGGCGACAGGATTCATTCCACTTGATCATTGTTTCGTTATTGCTTGAATAAGGAAGCAGCCTGTGTCTTGAAAAGAATATTGTAACTCATAAAAGAAAATCTAGTACTCAAGGAAACCGTAAATAGGTGCACTGACCGCCGCGATAAAACTGAAATACTTATGATGATGATGATGATGATGATGAGAGAGAGATAGAGAGAGGGAGAGAGAGATAGACAGACAGACGAAGAGAGAGAGACAGACAGACAGACGAAGAGAGAGAGAGAGAGAGTGAGAGTGAGAATTCGTCTAAATAATGTTTTAGTTAAATAAAGCAAGATCTCATGAGTATATGACACGGAAAATGCATTGCGTCAGCAAATAAGACGCTGTATGCATGTAGATTTGTCGCGGAGTCACGCATTTTAATTGGCATATAAACTAAATGTATTTCTCAATTAGGACTAGGTCTTAAAATATCTAAACATTTTAACAATCAATCCCGTGCTTATAGAAACCTGAAAAAGAAGGCTTTTGAAAACACTGACGGAGAAGGAGAAAATGCTGGTTACCAGCATTTTCTCCGGCATTTTCTCCTTTTAACACAATGTTTTCAAAAGCCGTCTTCTTTATGAATCGTTTGGTAAAGAGTTACGAGGAGTGTTCAAATATGAATGCATCTAAAGCGCCTAAAATTTGATTCTTCATAGGTTTCGCTGAAATTTTTATTTTGTTTTATTCACCAGCAGATATACAAAGTTTCAGTCTCCGGATCCAATCTTTAAAGGCATTTTCATAGTCTTTTTCATAGTCTTCTATTAAGTTTAATATGAAGACACTGGAATATTGCAGAACCGAGGTGTTTGCGTTATCAAATTTTCGACCTGAAATGTATTTTTCTAGCTTTGGAAACAAAAAGAAGTCTCAAAGGGCAAGGTCAGGTAAATACGGAGGGTGTCCTGCTTCAGAAAGTCTTGCACCTCGTATGAAAGACAATGACTGAAACTGATGGTTTACGCACGTTGAAATAGAGTTGACAGAAAATGAATTCCAGTGTCTTCATGGTATATTAAAAAGGACTTTGAAAATGCCTTCAAAGATTGGATCCAGAGACTGAAACTTTGTATATCTGTTGGAGGTGAATACTTTTAGGGAACAAAATAAAAATTTCAGTGAAACCTATGAAGAATCAAATTTTGGGTGCTTAGATGCATTCATATTTGAACACTCCTCGTAACTCCCTTACGAAAACAAATTTAATCTTTCAACCCACTTTCATTTTTTGTGTGATAATGAATAATTGGTATGGTCTAAAATTTTGCCTTCTGGTATTTAAAACGTTAAATTTAGTCTTCAAAGGAAATAGAGTCAAGCTCTACAGTTGTGTAAACATGACAGGTCAAATATCCGAAAAGGTCATCTGACATTTCAAAAGTATTCCCGAAAACAAACACGAAAAGAACTGCCGCCGGTGATTTAACTCTTTACCAAACGACAAAAGTACAGACTGGTCCAAACTCAAAGCATTTGCAGACGACAAATTGAATATCCACCGAATGGTCAGATTTGTCTGAGATAGGAAAGAAAACATTGTGGCAATAGGAGAAAATGCTGCTTACCAGGATTTTTTTCTGTTTTCCACAATGTTTGCAAATGCCTTCCTACATTGGGCCGCTAAAACTCGGTATATTTAGTAAAGAGTTAACACTTCACTTTTTTTCTCTCAAGACAACGTATGGTTCACTTGTAGACAGTGTACATATAAAGATCAGGCTGAACAGAACGTACCGCCTAATCTTGGATCTACATTTTCCGCGAAAGGCGCAGGAATTCTTTTTTGATGTACACTGTCCGCCTTGAGAAGTAGACCGGCGAAAATCGAATTGGGATATATGGCTTTTTCTGGTTGACTGCAAACGGTCGCTTTATTTATGTAGAAGTCTGAGGACTTTCTCTTTTTATCTTCACATTTATCTTTCGTTTATTGAATAAAAGAAAATAGTGCGGCGGTCACGAAATACACTTATTATAGTTGCTGAGTTTGCAAGCTTTTCCCACAGGACTGTGGTTGTAGTTGACGTATAAATTATGTTGCAGAGAGAACGTGAGAGTAATGTGTTTCGGGAAATGTTGATACATGTATTATTGCTAAATCTTTTAATTTCACAACCTAACCATATCCAAAAGAAAAGCAAACGAAGAAGTGAGTGAGTGAGTGACTGAGTGCGTGGGTGAGTGAGTGCGTGAGTGAGTGAGTGAGTGATACCCTTTAACCAAACGATCCGGTGTTTTACGACCCTACAGAAGACAGCTTTTTAAAATATTGAGGGAAAAACAGCATGCTGGTTTTCTACCCATAACCTTTAAACTGCTAAACAAGTGACTTGAAAGTACAGAGCCGGAAGTAAAAACCGAAATTTTCCTATGTCAAACATTCTTAAAGGGGGAAAAAAAAACATCTCCTTATCGGTCAGTGTAGATCCAAGATCAGACTGCACGTTCTGTGCAGTCTGATCTTGATCTACACTGTCCGCAAAAGGCCCTAGAGTTGCGCTTAGCAGCCTAAGGGTTGAATAGACAAATCCCAGCAAAAGGGGGTTTAATGCATCTCTGTGATATACTGTATACCAAGCAAGTTACCATACTACTATATACTTCGCATTCACATACCATTGTCAAAACATTCTTTGTCCGTTTCTTGAATAAAAAAAAAGCATTAATACTTGCAGTATTCATGATATATAAAGACAGCGGGATTGAATATTTGTTACGTCATAGTATCACTTCTGATATTATATCAACAACTTTGCTGACTCTCTGCCAGACGGAAAAATTTTTGGACTGGGCCAGATTGAAAGCATTTGCAGACGACTCTCTATAAAATGATGAATCCTCATTTTTGATGTGTTGGAAAGCATTGGAAAAGGAGAGAATGCTGGTCACCACCATTTTCTCCTTTTCAGAAATGTTTTTTTAAACACGGTCGATTTCAAGGTTGTTTAAAATCTAGATTGTGTGAAAAAGAGCTAAGTGTGTGGAAGTTAAATATCGTTTATTGCTTGTACGCAACTCTTGTAAATACAGTTATTCTATCATGTAACATGTATTTTGGGCCGGTGGCCTTTATTTACGAATAAAGAACTTGAACTATAGTTCCGTGAAATCTATTTTATCTAATAACCCTTTACCGTACAGTGCCGCCTTTTGACGCCCCTGGGAAAGAAGCCTTTTGAAAACATTGTGGGAAAAGGAGAAAATGCTGGTATCCAGCATTTTCTCCTTTCCCACAATGTTTTCTACCCAATCTAAGAAAAGTTGCACCATTTGAGCCACATCGAAATTGTCGTCTGTAAATGCTTTCAATTTGGACAAGGCTAAAATTTTGTCGTCTGGTAAAGGGATAACTGACTGGATTATAAGGTACAATGCTCCTTGGACTTACAGAAAATCGACAAATGGCAAAAAGTTTCGACTCAGGTCAGCCTGCGCGGACTGCGCAGGTTGACCCGTGTCGATACTTTTTGCAGATGTATTAAACCCCCTTTTTACAGAGCACGACTCGCTTCTTTTCAAAATAGTATAATGGCAAAGTGACAACATATTTAATTGACGGCACTAAAAGTTCAAAATTCATATCGATTTATTGGCACGGCGAAGGTAGGTCACTAAAAAGAATAATAGAGGTTTAAGACCCCTAAATTAATGCGTGGGTGTCTATATTCGTTCCACAGGCGCTGGCTTTGTGACGAACTTCGCCATCTATATAATGTATATTACATTATATATAGATGGCGAAGTTCGTCACAAAACGAACGCCTGTGATTCGTTCTGTTAAGGTCCTAACGATGATATAGTTAAGTGATTGTCAAAACTTTGAATTGTGCAACGTTTCATTTTTTTTTTTTTTCAGCCTAGCTGAATGCGCTGGCTTTTGACCTTCTTTTTGGTACTGATAAAGAATGAATAGATGGTATTTTGCGATTGGTAAAAAATGTGCACTTGTTTATTCGGCGGACCCCTGCTGCCAATACTCATATCCCAGAATCTCTTACGCCGTCTATCTTTTTTAAAGATATTTCTTGTTTCTTGTATCGTTACTTTTCATGATTTAAATCGACATGACAAAAGCTAAGTTCGGATAACTTTTCTGATTAAAAGTTATAAGCTTTCAGAGGTTTATGGGGTTCAAACGGTTATGCTAAATTTTCAGCCTTTATTATTTGTATGCGATCTAGACTTACTATAAGATCTAGCGAACTTTGAACTAAAATGTAGGCATGGGTAACAAGAAATCTCTTTGAAAAGGATAGACGGCGTAAGAGATACTGGGATATGAACATTGCTCACTCTTTTGCGGCTCAGTATGAAGTAAAATAATGAAAAGTAACCTCACGGACAATTGCCTCTTTTTCCTCACTAGTTTTCATTTTGTTGAAAAGAAGTATTGGGTTTTTGGGCAACGCCTATGAAAATATTAAATTTCCAAATAGCATAAGCAAAAATCATTCTCTACTGCATTATTTTGCTATGGTGTGAAGCAAGGCCCCGGGGTATCAGTTAGCAGTAGCAACGCTTGTTAATAGTGGTTTCATAAATGCGTTAGCAAATGTGCCAGCAGGGCCCACCGAATAGACATGTGCACATTTTTTGACCAGTCGCAAATATATATTCATTCTTTGTTTATCAGTACCAAGAAGTAGGTCAAAAGCCAGCGCGTTCAGCTGCACCGAAAAACAGGGGCCAACAGGGGCCAGCTCTTCCCTCTACCCCCCCCCCCCCCACACACACACACACATAAACCCGGGTCCGTATTCACCAACCATTCTTAAGAACGTTCTTAGACTTATTCTTCAAGATTTTCCAATTTTGAAAGTAACACGCCTTCTGATTGGCTAAACCGTACGGTTTAGCCAATCAGAAGGTGTGTTACTTTCAAATTTGGAAAATTTTGAAGAACAAGACCAAGAATGTTCTTAAGAATGGTTGGTGAATACGGACCCTGGTCTCCTAATGAGAGGGCGGAGAAGGCGGGTAATTTTAATCGAACCTTAGAAGGCACTTTTAAACGCATTTAGATAAATTTCAAACTTAAGGCTGCTATGCACGTCCCAGTACGCTTTTGTGGACGGTGTAGACCAAGATCAGACTGCACAACCTGTCCGTCTGTGTCTCTCTGTCTCTCTTTCTCCCTTTCTGTAGGCGATATGCTCTTCGACAATATTTGAACCTTGCCCTGGCAAAAGGGAGCTTAATTAATGCATCTTCGTGATACATGAAACCAAAGAAGACATCACATAATTATGGATCTATTATGGATCTATAAAATCCCTATCCGACTGAAATCATGAGGTAGACTGGTCCTTGGACATGCAGAAAATTGACCCATAGCTAAAAGTATCCACCCATGTCAGCCTGCGCGGACTGCGCAGGCTGACATGGGTCGATACTTTTTGCAGATGCATTAAGCTTCCATTTCACAGAGCATGGCTCATTTACTGTTTGCGATTATACAGGTGAAACTTTAGTGATAATTAATCGAATGACAAGGTAGATCACATTATGACTTTCTCTTCACCACAACGACATTTTTTTTTTTTTTAAATTTCCAAATCGAAAGCATTTGCAGACGACAAATTGAATTTCGCTCGAGCAATAGTCGTTTGTCGTTAGAAGATAAGAAAACATTGTGGTTACCAGCCTTTTCTCCTTTTTCCACAATGTTTCTTTTTCAAAAGCTTTCTTCCTCAGGGTCATTATAATACGGGATTATTGAAGGAGTAATCACAGGATTAAAGATAAAGGGATTAATGGATTAATTGTATCGGTCTTATCTGCTCAATTGTTTAGAAAGTGATGATCTAAAGTAAATAGCCAAACTGATAAGATAGATAATAGACAGATGATAAAATACAGAGACATGTATATAACAATAAATTTAATCGGATGGAGTCCATGATGAAAAAGGCAAAGAAATGGATGGATGGATGGATGGATTGATGGATGGATGAATGGATGGATGCGTGGGTGGGTGGGACGGACGGACGGACGGATGGATGGATGGATGGATGCGTGGGTGGGTGGGATGAATGGATGGATGGACGGATGGATGCGTGAATGAATGCGTGGGTGGGTGGGATGAATGGATGGATGGATGGATAAGAGCTTGGGTGGATGGATAAATGGATATGCTACTGGATGTGAACGGATGGACGGATAGATGGAAATGAGGGAGGAAGGGCGTGGCGGACAGACAGACTGATTGATGGATGTATGGGTGTACGGACCGGTGGGTGGGCGAATGGATAGATGGATCCATGGATGGACGGATGGATGGATGGATGGATGATGGGTAAATCCATTCTCAGATGAGTGAATAAATGTATGGCCGGACAGTCAACGAATGAATGAATAAATGAATGAATTTTTCTGTCAACTTCGAGAGAGATGGTAACAGGTGAGAAATGATGGATTCGGATTTCCCTTTCACCCATCTTTCTGTTGTCATCGAAACCAGGTTAAAAATAGAATCAAAACACGTCAGATGTAAACAAAAGCACGTGTTAAAATTTAGGCCGATGACAGCAGGTCAAGGACGTTCAACAGCTGATCGCTCTTTGTTCACAGAGATAGGTGGGATTACGATGGTGAAATTGACATTTCGAAGTGTCACCCAAAGTTTTAATTAAAAGCTGAAATATTTGCTATTAAACACTGATTTTGTGTCCCATCGCACGGAGTAAAATTGTAAATTCTTACAGCCTTTGCCGTGTAGACTACATGCAGTTTTCATAAACTGTCTGCGTACGTTTGAAGTGTGTTTTGGGACATATTCTGTTATTTATGTATATTTTTCGCATTTTGCTTTAAATAGCTCTTTCTTGACAGTAGGCCTAATCAGAGGAAATATGAATTGCCAGCGGTAATGTAGTTTTCATGTTATTTACATTTATTCGTCTTACATTTTGTCCGTAGATCTACTCTGTCTTTTAACCCTTTACCACATAATACCGACTTTAAACGACTCGGTAATATTTAAGAAGGCTTTTGAAAACATTGGTAGAAAAAGAGAAAATGCTGGTAACTAGCATTTTCTCTTTTCCCCACGATGTTTTGCACTCTATCAAGGACACATTTGGTCATTTGGGCCAACTTTGATATGTCGCTTAACCCTTTCCCAAACAAGCCCTGGTTTTCACGTGTCTGCAGTACAGGTCTTTTGAAAACACTATGGGAAAGGAGAAATTGCTTGTAACGAGCATTTTCTCCTTTTCCCACAGTGTTTTCCAGCCCTTTGGAGGACTTTCTGTCATTTTCATCAAATTTAAAATTATCGTCTGCAAACTCTTTCAATTTGGACCAGTCTAAAATTCATTGTTTGGTAAAGAGTTAATTGCAAATGCTTTCAATTAGGCCTATTATTATTTTCCTCTTTGATAGCCAAAAGGTTGGGAGCTCATCCCAGTCCGAGGAGTCGATCTGTCGGAGGCTTGACGTCAGCAACACACTTGTCTGAAAGTAACCTCACCTTAAACTGCTAACTCGTGAATAGAAATTTCTAGCGAACAGAAAACCCAAACTTTTTTTTTTCGGGAAAAATATCACCGCATCGGACAATGTCGATCATGATCAGACTGTGCGTTCTGTGCAGTCTGATCATGATCTACATTGTCTGCAAAAGAGCACTGATTTGCGCCTGTCAGTCTTATTGGGACGATCTTTCCCTGCAGTAGGCTATATTGCCTGGTCGGACGTATATGATTTCCAATAGTTATATTCCAATATATTGATTTCAAATATTTTACAATTATCACAGGTAAACAACAAAACAACAAACGTCGATCTTCTGCGTTCTGCAAAATGTGACGATGGATTTCTTTGTTATTGTTTTTCGTACAATAAATCAATACTCTCTCTCTCTCTCTCTTTCTCTCTCTCTCTCTCTCATGGTCCACATAGTGGTAATCTGTTTGATCTGTTTGTCTCTTTTTCTGTCTGTCAGCTAGTCTCTTTTCTATCTTTCTGTCTTTCCAAAAAGAGAAACACAGAGAGAGAGAGAGAGAGAGAGAGAGAGAGAGAGATATCAGCATTTCGCTTTATGTCCTGGATAAAAGAAAGAAGGAAAAAAAAAAAAAAAAACGTAGGAAACAGAGACTGTCAGAGGGATGGACTGATCGACATGAACCGCCAAAACTTCCTACAAACGTCAACTAGCCGGAAGGTCATATAGTTCACCCTCAACACAAAACGACCCTTTGTACCGACGATCTTGAGGAAGAAAACTATTAAAAACATAATGAGTATGAGAGAAAGTGCAAGTAACCAACATTTTCTTCCTTCCCCTAAATGTTTTCTACCGTTTCGTAGACAAATCCAATCCTAGGAGCCGAATTTATTGGGTCGTCTGCAAAGTTTGTAAAATCCGAGATTTTTGTCATTTGGTTATTGGGTTGACTGACATGGTGCACTTTGGACATGACGTATATGTGTGTATCGACATGACGTATATGTGTGTATCCAAGAGATACATATGAGCCACGCTCTGGCAAAAGGGGGTTTAATGCATTCCCGGGATGCACTATACGAAACAAGTTATCATATAATTATGGATCTCTAATAGCCACGTTTTTTTTTTTTTTAAACCGACTTAATCATGAGGTAGACTGGTCCCCGGATACACAGAAAATTGACCAATAGCGAAAAGTTTCGGCCCAGGTCAGCCTGCGCGGACTGCGCAGGCTGACCCGAGTCGATACTTTCGCAGATGCATTAAGCCCCCTTCTCACAGAGTATGGCCGATATGTATACATGATTTATGATTTTATGTTATACATTTGAGGCAGGGCTCCAAACAGAGGGAGTGATTTTGATTTCAAAACTGAAAATATTAATGATTCTCCACCAAACCCTATGTTATGGGTACTCATTAGAATCGTCTCATCGAGACGATTCTAATGAGTACCCACAATATAGGGTTTGGAAGAGAAATAATGGATTTAGAATACCATCACTCCCTCTTATCTGGAGCTCTGTCATTTGAGTCATGCTCTGTGAAACAGCGGGTTTATCGCACCTGCAAACAATATCGACCATATCAGCCTGTACAGTCCGCGCAGGTTGACCTCGCACTCGTCACAACTCGGCCGATTCCGTACCTACATCTTGATCACCGGATCACCCGAGGTTTGCCGAACGGTTGACCATGGTCGAAACTTTTTGCTATTGGTCAATTTTCTGAATGTCAAAGGACCAGTCCACTTTATGATTCCGTCGGTTGTTAACCGAAATGGATTTTATGGATCCATAATTATGCGACAACTTGCTTGGTATAATGCATCACGGAGATGCATTGTAAACCCCCTTTTTCCAAGAGCGCGACACACATGTTTTCATTCATATAATTGCTACCCGTTTTCTACCATTTTTGACAAACTCGTATGTAAGGGCTTTTAAAACATTGATGGAAAAGGCAAAAAAAAAACAAAAAAAAAAACAAAAAACAAAAAAAACTGGTAACCATCTTTTCCTTTTCCCAAGACGTTTTTCTATCTTTTAAAAAAGCCAAATCCCATCTATTAAGCAATATTTGGTTTGGCAGTACAATACAGTATTGCATTGTTGTTTAACCCTTAAGCTACTGAATAAATGAAACGCAAATTTCTACTCAATACTAAAAGCCCAAACATTGCGGTTTCAAAGTTGATTTCACCGGAAAGAAAACACCGTATCGGACAGTGTAGATCAAAGATCAGACTGCACGTTCTGTGCAGTCTAATCTTGATCTACACTGTCCGCAAAAGGTCAGTGGGTTGCGATTAGCAGCTTAAGGGTTAATTTGTCGTTTGCTCACGCTTTCAACTTGTACAAGTTAACTCTAATGCTGCTAAAGGAATTAACCCTTATTCTGGTAAATAACAGTAATGAAACTTTCAAGGAGATAGCAAAAACCCAAATTTTCCTATTTCAAAGGTATATTTGGAGGAAAGACATAGATCCTTAATGGACAGTGTAGATCAAAGATCAGATTGCACGGTCTGTGCAGTCTGATTTTGATCTATACGGTCCGCAAAAGCCAAAAAAGTCGCGCTTAGGAGATGAAATAAATTTCGAGCTTTCACCGGAAAAAAAAATCTATTTATTTCATGCTTCTAACCCCTTTTTTGTTGGGACTTGCGAAGTAAAGGGGAGCTCTCGGTATTTCGGGCTCCAGTCAGTTTATCAATCCGTAAATTCACTGGCCGAAGCGGTGAAATTATCAAACTATAATCCACCATTATTTCCCGATAACCTACGGAAAAGCTTGAAATAATACAAATTCCCTGTCATATCCATTTTCTAATACGTAAATAAGCGCCGCGGAGTATCGATTAATGGTAGCATGTACTCGTATACTTCACTCGTCACAACTCGGCCGATTCCGTACTTACATCTAAGCGGGTCACCCGAAGTATGCCGAAAGCGTGTACTGCTGTCATTGATGGGCCTGCACATAGGCCTGCGAAATAAACATGTCCACATTCTTGACCAATCGCAAATTATCATTTATTCATCCGAGACTAATATCGAGATGTAAGTCAAAAGCCAGTTTCAATAGCTACGCCGAAGAATATTTCGTCTGGCACTGAGTTTATCATGAATAATTTGTGTATCACTGACAAATTTATTGTAGCAGCCAGCCAACCATTTGCATTGTGTATACAAATTTATGCTATTGTTTGTTTGTTTTATTATGTCTCAGTTTATGACATACTCGAACAAAGTCCCCTTTAACCCTTTCCCAAACGACAAATTTTGGACTGGTCCAAATTGAAAGAGTTTGCAGACGACAATTTTAAATTTGATGAAAATGGCAGAAAGTTATCAAAAAGGGTAGAAAACACTGTGGGAAAGGGAGAAATTGCTCGTAACGAGCAATTTCTCCTTTTCCCACAGTGTTTTCAAAAGACTTGTACTGCAGACACGTGAAAACCAGGGCTTGTTTGGGAAAGGGTTAACCGTTTCAGCGGTATAGGTATACATCAAAAACAGGGGCTTTTGTGGACGTTATAGGTGAAGATCAGACTGTATACAGACGTGTAGTCTGACCTTAGATCTAGACCGTCGACTTGTTTTAGACAATCGTATAACATAGAAATATTTCTGAGTTTCGGTGGCTTGTACATATATATTTATGTACAGTCGTCGAAAGAGGCCATGTTTATAAGTTGAAATTATTCGCGCAATTCCATTTTCAAAATAGGCCTAAACTGTAGATCCATATAAGGGATGATATTTTAAATGACGTATTTCAAATCTCAGAGTGCTAGTGACATCTTTAGCTTCTTTGGCAAATATTACAGATGAAAATCAGACTGCTCATTAATGTGCTGACTGGTCTCAGATCTACAGTGTTCGATGTTTTTGCGAGCGATTCTTACAAAACCACCTTTGATACGAAACTGTAATGTAGATAATACTATCCGCTGGCTTTGGTTTAAGCTGCCGAAAATTCCCATCTCTCTTTCAAGATTACAACCAGAACGTACCGTCTATGATGATTCACTTGGAACGCTGGACATGCATGTTCCTTTTCGACCTTTAGCTCATTGTACTTTGATTATTATCAAGGGAGGAAACTCTAAAAACCGTCAACGGAAGCGAAACTACGCAGCGAATCTGTAGCTTGAAACGCAGCCTAAAAAGGAATTTGTGAAGAATTGACACAGTTTTTCCTTAATAACTGGGTTAAAGATAAAGTATGTCTATATTTTATTGCATGTCATGTGTATTTCGAGTGATATCGTTCATTCAAATTGCTTCATTTGATTCGTACACGAATGGCTTCGACCGTGGCTTGTTATTTGTCGATCAATAAATATTTTTCTCTTCTGATAATGATATGATGACTTGCTTGTTCTCTCGGCTGATTGTATGTTAGCCCTTTACAAAACAATCCAATGTTAGTATACTGGTAGCAAGCACATTCTGTGTTACTCAAATGTTTCCTGTGTTTTGAAAGACAAGTCCAGTCATTTTATCCCAGTCGGATTTGTTGTCGATGAATGACAGTCATTTCGACACCCGGTCAGTTCGACACCCGGTCATTTTGACACTTTTTGGTCGTTTCGACCCCCCGTGAAAATTTTTTTTGCAAAATCTGGTCGTTTCGACCCCAATTTTTTTTTTTGAGATAATGAAATGAAAGTTACTTGAATGTTAACTTTGTCATTTTTCAGTATCTATTTTTTAAGTTTGTGATTGAAATAAGTGTTTTTGTATTGTTTACATGCTGATTTTAGATTTTTTTTGCAATACCGAATTTGATATTGGGAGTCGAAATGACCAAATTTTTGAGGTTATTTCCCATTACCAAGACATTATAACTTACTTGTTTTCTTCGTTTTTATGCCTGTTTTATGATTGATTGATTGAATGATGGATTATATGATTGATTGTTTGATTGATTGATTTGTTGATGATCGACTGATTGATCTGATGATTGATACATTTGTTGATTATCTTTTCTATTTCAATTTTTATTATTTGCAATACCGAATTTCGACCCCCAATATCAAATTCGGTATTGCAAATAATAAAAATTATAATAGAAAAGATAATCAACAGATGCATCAATCATCTGATCAATCAATCGATCAACAAATCAATCAATCAAATCAACACCGAATTTGATATTGGGGTTCGAAATGACCAAATTTTAGATGTTATATCCCATTACCGAGACATTTTAAATTCTTTATTTGCATTTTTTATGCTTGTTTTATGATTGATTGATTGAATGATTATATGATCGATTGATTGATTGTTTGATTGATTGATCGGATGATTGATACAATTGTTGAATATCTTTCCTATTATAATTTTTATTATTTTCCACCATTTATACCTTATTTCAATGCGACCATGCTTTCGTAAACATTTTAACCCTTTCCCAAACAATCCCTGGTTTTTATGGGTCTTGAATAGTAGCCTTTTGAAAACATTGTTGAAAAAGGAGAAAATGCTGGTAACCAGCATTCTATCCTTTTCCAACAATGTTTTTTACCCTATCATAGACAGAAATCATCTTTTCAGCAAGAGTTGACTTGTCGTCTGCAAATGCTTTCAATTTGGTCTAGTCCAAAAGTTTGTCGTTTGGGAAAGGGTTAACTGTTGTTTTTAAATGCGTTTTGAAAGCGCTTTCCATGATAAAACTGTTTGTTTTGTTCAAAATCAGACCACTCCCCAAGAGTAATCTGATCCCGAACAAAACTCCTTATAAGAATGTCAACATAATTGATTGGCGTTAAATGACTGTATTGGTAATGATTGTACAATTTCTGACATGAGTAGGCCGATCTTAATCCATTAGTACGGATAGATCAATACTATTTTTAGCACATATGAACGGATAAAACACTCAATGAGTTGTGAAGATTTCCCATAATACATCATTTTGATTTGTTCAAGATCAGACCATTCGTAAAGAGTAGTCTGATTTCCACCAAAACTCTCTGTAAGAATGCCAAAATGCTTGGTTGGCGATAACGGTTTGCATTGTTAATGATTGCACAATTACTTATTTGGTCACGTGACCATTCAGTATCGGTTTGCGAAGTTTGGCACGAATTGTGAGCATAATATACACTTCGTGCAATCTTGTGGGGGGGGGGCGCAAATCAGAATTACCAGCATTTTCTCCTTTTCTCACGATGTATTCATAAAGCCGGTTTCTAATAATCGTTATAAGTCAGGATTGTGTGGTAAAGAGTCACAAGCATTTGCAGAAAACAAAAGTAACTCATTAGGAGTTTTTCATTTATATGGTTTAAAACATTGTGTGAAAAGGATAAAAATATGGTTACTTTAATAATGTCTTCAAAAGGCTTGTACCTGAAAGTCAGGATTGTGTGGTAAGGGATTACAGGAATGAATCTTTATTAAACAATCCTGGATTCTTTTTAACCTCAGAAACGAATATATTTAATACATTGTGGGAGAAGGGTAATATACTGGCAGCTAGCATTTTCTCCTTTAAATAACATTTTCTACGATTCCAAAAATAAAATGCATGTTTCATTGGCTAACACTATACCACACAACAATTTTTAGCCATATCCAAACTGAAAGTATTTGCCGAAAACCATTTCATAGTTGCTCAAATGACACAAATGATTTTTGATAAGGTATAAAACGTCGTTTGAAATGGAGTAAATGACAGTAACCAGACTGTTCTTTCGGGTTCTAAGAATAGTTAAAAGCATGGGCAGACAACAAATTAAAAGTAACTCGATGTGATGGAGTTTCTGATTGACACGGTTTATAACTAAAAATTTTAATTGTAAAAGTATAATTTCCAATCAAAAGGGAGAGAGGGATATGTGCAGGAGATAAAAGATCGGACATTATGGGTTGTGTGATCAGACATTAATCTCCGCACTTTTATTTCATGAAAGGGACAAAAGGTAAAAGTTTTACGAAGTAATTTGACTAACCTGTGTCACATGTTCTGTGTTGCCATCTAGAACATGTATCGCAGGATACCGCCTGTTGCCTCCTGCCTACAACAGTCCCACATTTTACACAATTATCTGCCATTGCAGAACATAAAAAACAAACACACACAATCAAAATCTTCCTATAAAAACTCACTTTAAATGATAAGAATCCAACGAAAAACACAACGAAAAATACAGAAAACAACAATTAACAATTCTTAAGACTTGAAATTGCAATATTATAATTTTTTCCTACGACACATATACTAAAAGTAGCTTACTTGGTTGGTTATTTCCGTTTATTTATCGTCGCTACCGGTTGCCCATCTGAGCGACGCCCCCGGAAGACGGTTAGTTGTTACGGGGGATAGTGCAAGGATACAGGTCGAAACTACTGAGAGCTTCGCCTGGTTCTTTAACGTGCTCGGCGTATAGCACCGTCACACGGGAGCTCGGTTTAATGTCTCATCCGAAAGACTATTAGTAATTTTTTTAGTTGGCCAGCCGGGGATACGAACCCACAATCTGTAGGACATTGTGTTCACGAGTCCTACGCTCTACCTACTGGAGTAGCTTACTTGCAATTCCATTTCCTTTAAATACCGATGGGGATACCCCTATCTAAACAACTCTCTAATTACTCAATTTAATTAACGCTTCTTTTTATCTTCTTTAAAGAAATTACATAAAATACAGTTTTAAAGGTAATATTGGCTACAGTATACAGATTTAAGCAAACTATCAATCAGTGACTATAACTTGCGAAAAACAATTAGCAAATTAAAAGGAATCAAAAGAAGCAATTTTTCACAATTTACATACTTTTGGTTTCATAATTAGCATTTCTTCAATCAACATGAGAAAAACATCATTTCTTCAATCAACATGAGAAAAACATCAAAGTGCAAAAATAAATGATTATTACTATTATCACTAACAATTAACACATTTCTATATTCTTCGATTGCCACTCTCCACATCTACATTTCCACCGTTGTATCAACCAAGATGATGGTCCAGCTGCAATAGTAAAACAATAAAAAGTAAACACAAACACGGATATAGGTTAAAACAAAAGAATATTCAAATATTCTGGGAAGGGCAAAAATGAACGGGTGTCGAAACGACCAGTTTTTGCAAAAATTTTTTTGGGGGGGTCGAAACGACCAAAATTGGGGTCGAAACGACCAAAAAGTGTCGAAATGACCGGGTGTCGAAAAGATCGGGTGTCGAAACGACTGGATACCGTTGTCGATGGACTAGTCCAAATATTTAGACGTATATATGCTTATTTACCCTTCAACATTTATCATCTGACATTTCACATTTTATTTTTCTTATTGCATGTAACATCTAAACGGGTTCCATTCAGTTCGGTATTACTGCGGAAGAGAACTTTATTTTCCTTTAGGAAGAACTTCATTTGAAAATATTCAGCCACTGTCTTAATAAATAATGGGCAGATTCATTCAGAATTCAATCAAATCACTTGGATGTCGGATTGCTGACACAGTCGCAGCCATGTTTTTCAGTCAAGCAGACGGTGGCATAACAAACCAGAATATACTCTAGGTTTATATATAAACGAAGTCTGTTTCAATAATCAAGTAAAATTATAGCGAACAACATTTCGTTTTGAAAAAAGACCAAATACGATTCTGTAAGTTGCTTTATCCCAATATGACGGTTCATTGGGAACAATCATACCTCTTCCATGGCAATTCATAACAAAAGGAGTGGTGTTGAATCAGAATGGATTAAGCTCATAAATAGGCAAGTTTTGGTCAAATAACCTTTTTCAATTGAGAAATTATTTATTTATCTTACTTCTGATATATATTTTATTGAACAAGCTCAGTTAGAAGTATCCAAATTTGCTTTTCAAACAGTGACAAAATTCAATGTCGGAGTTTGCCAAAGGAAACTATGAAGGAACCAATAAGACCCTACATACATGATGAATGTCAAAATGAAAAATAATGTATGTAGGGGCTTATAAATAGGACTATCCATGGACGAGACAAAATCTCATGTCTGGTTAGGAGATAATTATTTGTTACTCGAACTGAAAATTGATTTGAACCCTTTTCCTACAATGTTCTGTCCTTACAAAGACTAATCCTGTTATTTGCATGAAATGGTTCCAATTTGGGTCACTCTGAAATTGTGACCTTTGGTCAAGAGGCAACTCTTTACCAAATGACAAAATTCTAGACTAGTCCAGTTTGAAAGCATTTGTAGATGAGATATAAGAAGTAGCCAAAATATTTATTTCAGTCTTCCAAAGGATAGAAAATACTGTGGGAAAGTGAGAAAATGCTGGTTACCATCATTTTCTCCTTTTCCCACTGTATTTTCAAAAGGCCTTTTCTTCAGGGTTGTTGAAACTCAAGATTGTGTGGTAAAGGTCAAATGTGGAAATTTGTCTTGGAATTGGTAGACAGGTTAATGTGATTCTACAGTCTCAGCAAACTACATTTACCATAGCAGGATAAGTGTCTGCATCTTTTCCCTCTGTTTCAGTAAGGCTAGATGATTGAAACACAGTTAGCGATCCTTGGCAAACCAACGATGCAAGACGATGTAGATGGAGGTCGTTGGTTGATTGTGATTGGCTCGTTCTTCGTACAGTTTATCATCTGCGGAATCACATACAGTCTCGGGATTTTCCAGATTATCTTCCAGGATGTCTTCTCAAAGGATCATTTTGACACATCATGGGCTGGGTCCATCCTGATATATGTAACAGCCTTGACAAGTAAGTGTTGTGTCATTTTTCCATGTTCACAAAGTTTTGAAATAGAGGAGCAACCTTATGTATGTTTATGACCCAACGGACAAAGATCATACTTCTAAAAATGTGCATTTGAATCTTGGATCTACATGAAATATGAGTCATGCTTTAACAAAAGGGGGTTTAATGAATTTCTGTGATCTGTTATACAAAACAAGTCATTACATAATTAAAGGTCCATAAAATCCATTTTGTCAAACGACTAACTGAATAATTAGGTAGAATGGACCTTATACATGCAGAAATTTGGTTAAGAGTTAAAGACTGAGGACATGGTAAATTTAAAGTGTCCTGCAGAATTTTCTACAAAATATTTAACCCTTTACCGCACAATGCCGCCTTTTAACGCCCCTGGGAAAGAAGCCATTTGAAAACATTGTGGGAAAAGGAGAAAATGCTGGTAACCAGCATTTTCTCCTTTCCCCATAATGTTTTCTACTCTACCAAAGAAAAATTGCACCATGTGAGCCACACTGAAATTGTTGTCTGCAAATGCTTTCAATTTGAACAAGGCTAAAATTTTGTTGTCTGGTAAAGGGTTAATTGATGATTGTACATTTAACTCTTTACCAAACAAAAAGATTTTAGATTAGTCCAAATTGAAAGCATTTGGAGATGACAAAATAAATGTGGCTGAAAAATTGATATTGGTGTAGAGAAGGGTAGAAAACAGTGTGGGAAAAGGAGAAAAATGCTGGTTACCAGCATTTTCTCCTTTTCCTACAATGTTTTCAAAAGACTTCTTTCTCAGGGTCGTTAAAAGTCCAGATTGTGTGGTAAAGGGTTAAAATTCTAGTTTTTTTTTTTATTTCACCTCAGTCATATTTAAATCTTAAAGGGCCTTTCACTTGTAATTGTTGTTTTTGCGGGCAGTGTAGATCAAGATCAGACTGCACAAAACGTGCAGTCTGATCTGTGATCTACACTGTCCGCTTTGCCGAGACATTCTGGACAAAATTGCATTTATTTAGGTGTCGTTTCAATATTTAAAATGCCTTTTATTCAGCACTCTTAGGGTTAATATTAGCCCATAGCTTTCTTTTTTAGACAACCTGACAGACCCTTTGAAACTATAGAAAACATTGTGGGAAAAGACAAAATAGTGGTAACAGGCATTTTCTCCTTTTTCCTCATTATTTTAAAAAAATGTCTTTCTCAGGGTAGGAAAAAACTTGCCATCAAAGAGTGACACACATGTAGAAAAGGCTGTAATTTTTATCCTACCTCGTGTATGTTTCAGGTGTTGTGTTTCGGTGTTTTATGAGCAAGTTGGGATGTCGAATCTGCGTGATGCTAGGTGGTCTCATCTCGGCTGGTGGACTGGCGCTGTCAGTTTTTGTTACAGACTTGTATCAGCTTTATTTAACCTATGGACTGATGACAGGTAAATATACATGGATACGGAATGCTTTTTGTGTCTCTGAATGAACTGCCTTTGCATTTTTCAAACAGAGTATTTTTGCCACCTGCAGATGAATTACTTTTAGCTCGGCTGGTTTTGAAGAAAATGTCTGAGGTATTGACATAGCTCTGTTGTTGGCTGCTTCATCATGGTGCAAAAACTTTTGACATTTATATCTCTGTCATTACTGAAGATATTTACTCTAAAACTCAGACTATGTATGTGCTTGTTAACTATCTGAAGGGGAACCCATACCAGTATGGCAGGTAACCATCAAAATATTTTTGACACAGTTATGCCCCGCTTTTGACTTCGCGTTTTCACTGAAAATCAGTTTATTTCTCAAAGCAAGTGCTGCCAAGCATTGCCACCCGCATTCTGTGTGTTTGGTTCGTATGTGGAGAAAGCAGCATTCTACCAAGGATTATCTAGAAAGGAGACAATTGTCTCGTAGACTTGCAGAAATAGGTGACACGTTAGAAGTTAGACATTTATGCTCAAGACTAATTCTCCAATAAATTTCAAAGGGACCAAGTGTTACCTATTTGCATTGTGTTGAGATACCGGTAGTATTCTAACTGAACGGGACATTATTCCAGAATCTTTGCCGTTGCAGAGCACTGACAAAATGTCAGAGAAGATCGAAATTTTTTTTTTTTTTTGGTCCCACCTGGGTTCGTATTCACTGACCATTCTTAAGAATACCCTTATTCTTATTCTCCAGAATTTTTCCAAATTTGAAAGTAAACTACATACATTGTGTCACATACAAATTTGGAAAATCTTGGAGAATAAGTCTAAGAATGTTCTTAAGAATGGTTGGTGAATATGGACCCTGAGCTCAAAGTAATCAAGAGTGATTTTTAGGATAGATGGTTTTAACATCACCTGCTTATTACCAGTCCTAGAAATTTTCACTTGCCCATTTGGAAAGCCTTTGCAAAAAACCAAATATGGCACAGATGGTACTTATTTATCAAAGGGTAGAAAACACTGTTGGAAAGAAGAGAGAATGCTGGATTAAGGCATTTTCCTGTATTCCTATATTGTTTTCAAACACTTTCTTATGCAGGGTCATTAAAACATGGGATTGTGCAGTAAAGGATTTATCAGTATTTTCTCCTTTTCTCAGAATGATTTCAAAAGCCTGCTACCTGCACCATAGGCTCAGGGAATGATTTTGTAAAGTGTTAACCTCACCCTTTTGTTATCTTGTAACCTTTTACCACACTATCCTGAATTTTAATGACCCTAATGAAGGTGGCCTCTGAATACATTGTGGGAAAAGGAGAAAATACTGGTAACCAGCATTTTCTCCTTTACCCATAATGTTTTCTACCCTTTCAAAGACAGAAATCATTGTTTGAGCTACATTTAACTCTTTACCACATGACAAAGTTTTAGACCCATCCAAGTTGAAAGCATTTGCAGACAACTATTTCAGTGTGAGTCAAATGATGCTATTTGTCTTTGATAGGGTAGAAAACATTGTGGGAAAAGGAGAAAATGCTGGTTACCAGCATTTTCTCCTTTTCCCACAATGTTTTCAGAAGTCTTCAACATCAGAGTCGTTAAAAGTCGGGATTGTGTGGTAAAGAGTTAAATTGCTGTCTGCAAATACTTTGAATTTGGACCAATGTAAAATTTTGTTGTTTGGTAAAGAGTTAACAATGGTCATACAAGGCTCTTGTCAGGTAATATCATGGTGATAAAAACTGATAACCCTTCCTCACATAAAAAAATTTTAGACTGGCCCATATTGAAAGCTTTTGCTGACGACAAATTAAAAGTGGCTCAAGTGTTGAAATTTGTCCTTGAAAGTGTAGAAAACATTGTAGGAAAAGGAGAAAATGCTGGTTGCTAGCATTTTCTACTCTTCCCAACAATGTTTAACCCTTTCCCAAACGACAAATTTTGAACTGGTCCAAATTGAAAGACTTTGAAGACGACAATTTCAAATTTGATGAAAATGGCAGAAAGTTATCAAAAAGGGTAGAAAACACTGTGGGAAAAGGAGAAATTGCTCGTCACGAGCAATTTCTCCTTTTCCCAAAGTGTTTTTAAAAGACTTGTACTGCAGACACGTGAAAACCCGGGCTTGTTTGGGAAAGGGTTAAAAAAAACATCTGTAATCAAGTTTTCTGAAACAGGAACTTTTGGTCAAGGGTTTGAAAGGTTTAAACATTTATCAAACAATTCTAAGTTTTAACACTCCAAAAGAAGAAGACTTGAAAACATTGTGGAAAAGGGAGAAAATGCTAGGAACCAGCATTTTCTGATCTTCCCACAATGTTTTCTACCCTTAAAAAAGCATTTTCAATTTTTGAGTCTCCATTTATTTTCTCGTCTGAAAATGCTTTCAATTTGGACAAGTCTAACATTTTGTCGTTTTGTAAAGAGTTAATATGTGAACACAGTACTGTACAGGGCAAGATTTAGTGGTCCAATAACTAGAACAAGTGTTACATAAGAGAAACAACCTTACCATGGGAAAATGCTTATTTTGTCTCTTTACCAAATGACAAAATTTTGGACTCTGCCGAATTGAAAGCATTTGTAGACAACACATTAAATGTAGTTCGAAAGATGAAATCTTCTTTGATAGGATAGAAAGTGGGAAAAGGAGAAAAGGCTGGTTACTAGCATTTTCTCCTTTCTCCCACAATGTTTTCAAAAACTTTCTTCTTTCAGGGTTGTCAAAAAGCATGATTGTGTTTAAAGGGTTAAATTTTGCAGAAAATATTGTGGGAAAGGGAGCATTTTTCTTTCTCCTTTGGATATATGTAAAAAAATAACCCCTTATCAGCCAATCCCAAGTTTTAATCTCTACCAAGCCACAAAATTCTAGACCTGTCCAAATCGAAAGCATTTGCAGAGGTCAGTATGGTAACCAGCTTTTTCTCCTTTCCAACGGTGTTTTCAAAAGCTATCTTTCTCGGGATCATTAACCCTTTACCAAACAATCTTGGCTTTTAATGACTGTGAAGTTATAGAAATTAGAAAACATTGTGGGAATAGGACAAATAAAAACCAGCATTTTCTCCTTATCCCACAATGTTTTCTACCCTGTCATAGACAGAAATCATCAAGTAAGCCACATTTATTTTGTCATCGGCAAACATTTACAATTTGGTCTAGACCAAAATTTTGTCATTTGGTAAAGATTTAATTCTTTACTGCACGAAGAAATTTCAGACGGGTCTAAATTGAAAGCACTTGCAGATGACAAATTCATTGTGGCGCAAGTGATGGAATCTGTCTGATAGAGTACAAAACATTGTGGAAAAAGGAGAAAATGCTGGTTACCAGCATTTTCTCCTTTTTCCACAATGTTTTCAAAAGGTTGCTTTTCCAGGGTCGTTAAAACTCCGGATTATGTGGTAAAGAGTTAAAACTCAGAATTTTTTAGAGAAGGTTTAGTAAGATTCATGTTGTATACCTTCAGGAATTGGATTTGGTCTAGCCTGTTCACCTTCCATAATGATTATTGAACAACATTTCATGAAGAAGAGGTTTCAGGCAGTGAGCTGTGCAGTGGGCGGAGTCGGAGCTGGAATCATTGCGTTCCCCTTCATTATACAACACCTTCTAGTGTATTACGCTTGGCGTGGAACATTACTTATTCTGGCCGGCTTTGCTTTCAACTTATGTGCCTGCGGAGCCATCATGCACCCCGTAGCGAAACACCGAGAAGTCCGTCTAATGCCACTTTTATCTTGTTTACCTCTCCGAAACCCAATATTTCACGGAATGTGTATTAGTAATTTTTTCTGGAGCTTCGGGTCTACCATTGTTTACATGTACTTACCAGCGTATGCCATACAGAAAGACACGGACTTAGAGAAATCGATGCTATTAGTCGCATGTGTTGGAATTGCAAGTTTCACGTCTCGGACATTATTCGCATTCATGGGACGTAAAAGCGCTCTGGATGATGTTACAGCGATTTTATGCTCCGTTTGTTTGGGTCTCGTCATTACTGGCATTTCTCCTATGATGTTCGATAAATATGCGGGACAAATAGGTTTTACGTTGATATTTGGGTTTTATAGTGGATACTGGACGACGTTCTTGTCTCAAGTGTCGAGAGAGTTAGTGGGTCCAGAATACATTGCCATGGGCAATGGATACCTCTGCTTCATGATTGCTGTGGGTGGGCTTCTTGGCGGACCATGTGCAGGTAAAAAAAAGCTTTAGCATATGTAGGCCATTGTCTGTGAAAATGGGTTTTAATGCATCTGCAAAACGTATCAACCCATGTCAGCCTGCGCAGACCGCGCAGGCTGACATGGGTCGAAACTTTTTGTTATATATAATGCTAGTTTTCTGCATGTCAAGGGAGTCAGTTTACCTCATAATTTCCTAAGTTTTTTGGACAAAAAGGATTTTATTGATCTGTAATTACATGCAGGGTTTTCATTTTGAAGTGAAGCAACCGATTGATTGACAAAAACAACAGGCTGAGGGTCAAGGGGGCCGCCTAGGCTTTGGCGTCCATGATTACCAAATGGAGATCGGAGAAACGTATCGCCGCCTATGATTGGATAATTGGATGCAAGTATCCAATGAATGACTGCGTAACATTCATAAACCTATTGTTTCTGGTTTCGCGGTAAAATTGAACCGGTGTCGCAGTACAGTTACGAACGCGTGAAATATTTTCGATATAAACAACGCGATCGATTTTTCAAAGATCCAGCAAAAACAACCGATTAAAGGCCGATTTCAACAGATGTTTTTGATCGGCAATCGGCTTTAAATGAAAACCCTGTACATGTATGTCATGACATGGTTGGTACAGTGCATTACAGCAGTGCATTTAACTTCCTTTTGCCAGAGCATGGATCCTATCATCTGTGATGTATTGCGACCCTCGAACATCAGAAATTTTGGGTTTGATACCTGTGATGAATGGGGGCCTACCGTTTGAAACTGCCCACATTACAATGCAACTGTGAGTTAAATTTTCCAGGAAGCAGTAGAAGGTTTCGCAGTCGATGTAAATTAACCCTTTACCACACAGTTCTGAGTTTTAAGGACACTGAGAAAGAAAGTTGTAGAAAACATAGTGGCAAAAGGAGAAAATGCTGGTAACCAGCATTTTCTCCTTTTCCCACAAGGTTTTCTACTTTTTTAAAAGCAGAAATCATCTTTTGAGCTATATTTAATTTGTCATTTGGAAATGCTGTCCATTTCGTTAAGTCTAAAAAAGTTGTTGCTTGGTAAAGAATTAATTTTTCTAATGGTGGCCATCTTGCCCAGTCAGACCTTGATCTACATTGGGACCCTAGAACATCAGAAGTTTTGGGTTTGATTTGATACCTTTGATGAATGGGGGTCAACCTCTGGAACAGCCCACATTACTGTGCAAATGTGGGTTAAAGTTCCCAGGAAGCAGTAGACTGGTTTCACAATCTATTTAACTCTTTACCAGACGACGAAATTTTGGACCAGTCCAAATTGAAAGCATTTGCAGACGACAAATTAAATGTAACTCAAATATTGAAATTTGTTTTGGGAAGGGCAAAAAACATTGTGGGAAAAGGAGAAAATGCTGGTTACCAGCATTTTCTCCTTTTCCCACAATGTTTTCAAAAGGCTTCTTTCTCAGGGTCGTTAAAGCCCTGGATTGTGTGGGAAAGGGTTAAATCAACCCTTTCCCACACAATCCTGAGTTTTAACAGCCCAGAGGAAAAAAGCTTTAGAAAACTTAGTGGGAAAAGGAGAAAATGTTTGTAACCAGCATATTCTCCTATTCCCAAAATGTTTTCTACTCTCTTGCAGAGAAATCTCATAATTTGAGTGACATTTGAGCCACCTTTTATTTGTCGTCTGCAAATACTTACAATTTAGACAAGTCTAAAATTTTGTCATTTGCTATACGAGGGTCATTCATTTAATTGTGTCACTGGGTGTTTATGAGACGCATTATATTAACCCTTTCCCAAACAAGCCCTGGTTTTCACGTGTCTGCAGTACAAGTCTTTTGAAAACACTGTGGCTAAAGGAGAAATTGCTCGTAACGAGCAATTTCTCCTTTTCCCACAGTGTTTTCTACCCTTTTTGAGACCTTTCTGCCATTTTCATCAAATTTAAAATTGTCATCTGCAAACTCTTTCAATTTGGACCATTCCACAATTTGTCGTTTGGGAAAGGGTTAAATACATATATTTTGTTCGCTTCATCCCTTCAAAATATTCTCCACTGACAGAAATACATTTTTCAAGTATGGAAATCCAGTCTGTGAATGCTGCAAAATAGGTTCTTCTGGGAATACCCTGCAGACACTGAAAAATGGCACTTCGCAGGGCACTTTTAGAGTAATATTGACACCCAGAGAGAGTTTTCTTCAATAAAGGGAAGAGAAAAAAGTCACATTGGCTGAGGTCACGAGAATAGGGTGATAGGGTGGGTGGGGAAACTGTAACATCATTTCTGTTTCCAGAAAATTCTGAACAATTATTGCAGACTTGTGAGCAGCTGCATTGTCATGAATAAGGCTTAGGCCTCTTAATCTGGTTTCAGTAATATAGCCAGTCTATATGACTGCACCTACCTTAACTTTCAATAACTTTTGAAAGAATGAACCTATTACAACAAAATTTTGTGCCAGTATTCAGAACAACTTCCTTGCAAAAATACCGTTATTTCCTTGTGATACGTATGGTCATGCGGTATGGAAGCCCATTAGTGACATAATGAAATGAATGACCCTCGTACATGTTGACATCTCATTACAAACTGCCGGTACTAGGCATGGTAGTAGCAACTTTGATTGATTTTTCAAAACTAAGCTCCAAAACTTCAAGTCATCTTTCAGGTAATGAGGATGCATTAACCCTATACCAAACATACCTTTACCACACAGTGCCACCTTTTAATGACCCTGGGGAAGAAGCCT
This sequence comes from Tridacna gigas, assembly GCA_945859785.2. Classification (NCBI taxonomy): domain Eukaryota; kingdom Metazoa; phylum Mollusca; class Bivalvia; order Cardiida; family Cardiidae; genus Tridacna; species Tridacna gigas. The sequence continues at coordinate 40,559,158 of OX244043.2, forward strand.
TTTGAAAACATGGTGGGAAAAGGAGAAAATGCTGGTAACCAGCATTTTCTCCTATTCCAACAATGTTTCTCACCCTTTCAGAAGCAGATTTCAATTTTTGAGTCACATTGATTTTTTCATCTGCAAATGCTTTCAATTTGGGCAAGTCTAAAAAGTTTGTTGTTCAGTAAGGAGTTAATCACTTGAAAACAAAACATAAATGGCAGAATGAAACAACCTTCTGCTGTCAAAACACAACAGAGTGATCTCTCTATTCAAGAGCTAAGTTGGACAGTGTTTCACAAATCTGTCATCTAAACACCAGTCAAAAGGTACTGGCAGTAACTGTTACAAGCACAGTTTGTTCCAGATCTCTCTTAACCCTTTACCAAACAGTCCAGCGCTTTAACGACCCTAAGACAGAAGCGTTTTGAAAACATTGTGGAAAAAGGAGAAAATGCTGGTAACCAGCATTTTCTCCATTTCCCACAATGTTTTCTATCCCTTCAAAGACAGATCACCTTTTGAGTTACTTTTAATTTGTCGTCTGAAAATGCTCTCAGTTTGGTAAAGTCTAAAATCTTGTTGCTTGGTAAAGAGTTAAAGAATTTTTGTTATGATTGATGATTTGATAAATATTATGGTCATCCTGCCCAGTCAGATCTTGATCTACACCTGACCTTCCAAATACCCTAGGAGACAAAAGGATAAGGCAATAGACTCATGGCAACAAAGAAATGTACCAGTTTACGGTCACAGGATGTCATTAATTTTCAACTCTTTACTGTACAAGTGCCACGTTTTGTTTACCTTCTAACATTTCTTTTAAACACTTTGTTGTATAAACAAGCAAATGCTGCTGGTAACCAGGATTTTCTCCTTTTTTCACAATGTTATCAAAGGCCTTTTTCTTGAGTTCGTTAAAACTTGGGATTGTGTGGTAAAGGGTTAAATAGATCGATTGATTTTATGGATTTTAATGTCTTTTTCAACATTGTATCAGTTATATTGTGGTGGCCGGTGCACCTATCCATGCTTTCCTGGAGTTTCTTTTATCCGTTTTTTGCATAATATTATTCCCAAGCCACTGGCTGCTTTCCAACATAACCATTGTTGAAACAATGATCAGGGGTGTGAGAGGAATGAATCCTGTTGCAATGACTATCATCAATCCTCAGAAAGAAATTTTGCAGAGCTGGGGATTTGAACCAGCAATCCCATGATCTCAAGTCCTGTTCGCTACTGACTGCACTGCTGGGGCTTGACGATAAAAGGTTAAAACAGGATTGTTTGGTAAAGGCTCAATTAGGTCATCATTTGTATTATGGTGTACTTGATCTTTGACCTAACAATGTTGTTTAACTCGTAAACTCCTTACCACATGACAAAAAAGTAGACAAGTCCAAATTGAAAGCAGTTTCAGACAACAACTGAAATAGGGCTCAAGTGATGAAATTCGTCCTTGACAGGATGGAAAACATTGTGGGAAAAGGAGAAAATGCTGGTTACCAGCATTTTCTCCATTTCCCACAATGTTTTCAAAAAGCTTCTTCCTCAGGGGTCGTTAGAACTCGGGATTGTATGGTAAACTTTTAACCCATAGAGGTTTAAGTCATGTTGCCTTTATGGACAGTGTAGATCAAGGTCAGACTGCACAGAACGCGCAGTCTGATCTTGGATCAACACTGTCAGCTTCTTTGTAACATATTCTCAATCATTCCTATAAAATGTGGATAGTTTGCATGAATAAAGAGCAATTTCTCGTTTTGTCTTAATGTTTTCAAAAGCAGTCAGTGACAAGACAAGTTGTTGGTTACAGGACATGAAAAGTCAAGAATAACCAAAGTTTTATATATTTACTGAATAAATAATTTTACTTAACCCTCTATTAACTCTTTACCAAATGACAAAAATGTAGGCGTGTCCAAATTAAACCATTTGCAGACGGTAATTTAAATCTGGTTCAAATGATGGAATTTGTCATGATAGGGTAGAAAACATTGTGGAAAAAGGAGAAAATGCTGGTTACCAGCATTTTCTCCTTTTTCCACAAGGTTTTCAAAAGGCCTCTTTCGCAGGGTCGTTAACAGTGGGGATTGTGTGGTAAAGGGTTATAGGCCCAATAGGGGCCAAAAGTAAACAATGGGATGGTAAAATGCATTTAGATTTAAATTACACCATCGAAAAGTATGGAAATTATTGTGAAGATGACAATCTGTTATTGTACAGTTGTTCAAGTGTTAATCGCTGGCAGAAAATTTAATTTTCAAAGCCAGTAAAAAGTAAACAAAAGATAGAGCATCCTGGCAACTTTTAACCTAATACATGGAACCAACCATGCAAAAACAGATTGTCATCTTCATAGTAATTAACATGCTTTTAAATGATAGGAATTAAATTTAAATGCATTAAATTTTGTTCAATTTGCAAATTGAACAACATGAATGACTCATGGAAGGGGTAGTAGGATGGCTCTCCTACCCGTCTCTCCAAAGATAAACGGGGACAATAAATGGGTAAACTCTTGTTTACGGAAATTAAAAAAGAAAATTAATTTTAGCACCCCATTGTTTACCTTTGGCAGTTTTTTGGCCTGTAACCCTGTACCACACAATCCCCAGTTTTAACGACCCTGAAGAAGAAGGGTTTTGAAAACATTGTTGGAAAAGGAGAAAATGCCGGAAACCAGCATTTTTTCTTTTTTCCCACAATTTTTCTGCCATATAGTTATACTTGGGTCAATGCTTTTTTGCAGATGCAGTAAGCCCCTTTTCACAGAGCATGGCTCAAATAATTTTAATGAATGTATTTGATTATATATTTTCAGGCATCCTGGTACAAGAAGAAAAAGAATTTAAATTTGCGTTTTATTTGGCCGGTGAGTAATTCCTACCTGTTACAACCATAAATTGTCTGGGACTAATGGAATACAAGAGCAGATCAATAATACACTTTAGAACTAATAGCTATTCAACAGATAGCTCAGGGTCCGTATTCACCAACCATTCTTAAGAACATTCTTGGTCTTGTTCTTCAAAATTTTCCAAATTTGAAAGTAACACATCTTCTGATTGGCTAAACCGTACGGTTTAGCCAATCAGAAGGTGTGTTCTTTCAAAATTGGAAAATCTTGAAGAATAAGTCCAAGAACGTTCGTAAGAATGGTTGGTGAATACGGACCCAGGTCTTTGTGAACATTAATTATTGTTTGGCCTTGAAGAAATGTTAAAAAGAGGGCTTTGTGAAGAAAATAATGGGGATATGGAAATACAGCCATGGACTTCGGCAATTGTTAGGGCATTTCAATATTTTCAGCATTTTCTTTGTATGGGTGGATTTTGATGCTAACCTCAGCATTGCTTCAATCATGTCATGGTTACACTTCACATAACTCCTTACCAAATGACAAGATTTTGGACTCGACCGAATTGAAAATATTTGCAGATGACATATTAACCCTTTCCCAAACAAGCACTGGTTTTCATGTGTCTGCAGTACAAGTCTTTTGAAAACACTGTGAGAAAAGGAGAAATTGCTCATAACGAGCAATTTCTCCTTTTACCACAGTGTTTTCTACCCTTTTCGAGACCTTTCTGCCATTTTCATCAAATTTAAAATTGTCGTCTGCAAACTCTTTCAATTTGGACCAGTCCAAAATTTGTCGTTTGGGAAAAGGTTAAGTGTTGCTGAAATGACAACTTCTGTCTGTGATAGGGTAGAAAACATTGTGGGAAAAGGAGAAAATGCTGGTCACCAGCATTTTCTCCTTTTCCCTCAATGTTTTCAGAAGCCTTCTCTTTCAGGGTCGTAAAAAGTTGGGATTGTATGTTAAAGTGGTTAATTATAATGTTTCTCAGGCGTTCAAAATGCAACAATTTTGCAGCGTATTAACCTTTAACCCTAGCACACAATCCGGAGTTTCAACAACCCTGAGAAAATAACCTTTTGAAAACATTGTGGGAAAAGGGGAAAATGCTAGTGACCAGTCTTTCCTCCTTCTCCCGCAATGTTTTCTACCCTTTCAGAGACCAGTCCCATCATTTGAGGAACATTTAATATGTTGTCATCTGCAAATGCTTCCAATTTGGAAAAGTCTAAAACTTTGTTACTTGGTAAAGTGTTAAAGTGCCTTTCACAGCTACCATAGTTTTTGCAGCCAGCATAGATCTGAATCAGATGGCACAAAAAGTGCAGTCTGATCCTTGACTAACATTCTCATCATTGTGTATACAATGCGTCTGGGTCAGTATTCACCAACCATTCCCAGGAACATTCTTATTCGTACTCTCAACAATTTTCTAAATTTAAAGGTAAGACAACTGCTGTTTGCTGCTTGGCTTAACCAAATGTTGAACTCTTTACCACACAATTACGGGTGTTAACGACCCTGAAGAAAAAGCCTTTTAAAACATTGTGGGAAAAGGAGAAAATGCTGGTAACCAGCATTTTCTCCTTTTCCCACAATGTTTTCTAACCTTCCCAAAACCAATTTTAATTTGTGATTCACATTTATTTGTCGTCTGCAAATGCTTTCGATTTGGACAAGTCTAAAATTTTGTCGTTTGGTAAAGGTTGAAAGCTATCACACATTGTGTTTCTTTCTAAATCTATAATTAGACATTAAAATTTCTTGAGAATGTTTAGTGAATATGGACCTTGGACAAAAGCAACCTTGAAACTGCACATTTTTAGATCTGATTTCTATACTGAGAATGTTTGTCGGATTTCTTTTGGCTCGAAGGGGTAAACCTAAATTCAAGTTGTTTTTGCTTATGGTGCAAGGATGCGTTCAGATTAGCAGCAAATTTGTTTCAAGAGGGAATAAGTTAAATATTGGATAAATAGCAGAGGTTTGTCGTCTCACATAGTCAGGGGCAAATACTGTGTTATTTTTGTACAGTTGCAAAGGATTACCTCTCTTGCTCTGTATTTTGAAATAAGCAATAAAACAATACAACCACCATGCTATTGGTTGTTTAACCCTTTCCCAAACGACAAATTTTGGACTGGTCCAAATTGAAAGAGTTTGCAGATGACAATTTTAAATTTGATGGAAATGGCAGAAAGGTCTCAAAAAGGGTAGAAAACACTGTGGGAAAAGGAGAAATTGCTTGTTATGAGCAATATCTCCTTTTCCCACAGTGTTTTCAAAAGACTTGTACTGCAGACACGTGAAAACCAGGGCTTGTTTGGGAAAGGGTTAAAGGTCCAGTGGCAGCCATAAGTGAAAAATGCAGCTGTTGAAATGCATTTGAATTTAAATCATACCATTTAACAGTATGGAAATTATTGTGAAGATGACAATCTTTTATTATGAGTTAGCTCCAAGTGACAGAAAAATAAATTTAAAAACTAGGTAAAAAGTTGCAAAGTCGTTTTATTTACCTTTTACCTGGTTTTAAAATTTATTTTTCTGTCAGACTCTAACAATTGGACTGACTGCACAATGAGAGAATGTCATCTTCATGATAATTTCCATAGTTTTAAATGGTATGATTTACATTTAAATGCCTTTTAACACGAGCATTGTATACTTTTGGCCACTACTGAACCTTTAAAGTCCCAATAAAGTCCAAATGTAAACAATGCGGGGTAAAAAATTAAGTTAAATTTTAATCATACCATTTAAAACTATGTAGATTAATATGACGATGACACACTCTTAATGTGCGATTGGTCAAAGTTCCATTCGCTGGCAGAAGAATTAATTTCAAAACTACAGAAAATACTACCAGGTATCTCTAACTTTTGTTTACATCAATAACGATGACGTAGGTACACCACGTGATACCTAGGAGCTAAGGTAAACGAAAAACAAAATGGAGGACGGTGTGACGGTGTGAGAATCATATTCGACAGAAAACCAAGTTCGTTTACCGAATTTGCCGAAGAGCGACACACAAAGAACAAACGGGTGTCTATTTTAGGATTTGTTTCTTTTGTTTTGAACAAGAAGCTCCGTGTAAATATACAGAATGAGCGAACTGTCTGAAAACAGATGCGGATTTCAGTTCGCATTCTTGAATCGGTAAGCCGCACGTTCATCTTATATTTATTGTGTTAAAAACAGATTTATCGCTATATCTGTATTGATTTCCCCATTTACTGTTGGAACAGGATACGTAAGCACTTTTTGATTAACCCTTTGAGTGCTGAAATTAAGATTTGGACCTTTTTAATCTGGAAAAACAGTCCGAAATTTTGCTATTTTAAGGTTTCTCCATTAGAAAATGTAACATATTAGCAGACAGTGTAGATCCAAGATCAGACTGCACATTTTGTGCAGTCTGATCTTGATCTACACTGTCTGTAAAAACAACTTGGAGTCGGTTCCAGGGCTTTAAGGGTTAATGAATATCGGCTAGTAAGATGAAACACAGGTGAACGGCGAGCGACAGTATAAATCATATATTACACACTAATTTACTATTACTCAGTGTGTAATATATGAATTATACTGTCGCTCGCCGTTCACCTGTGAGATGAAAATGATCTTTCATTTTTGCGCAGCACCCGATTGACCCATTTTCTATGCAAAGAATGCAGATAATGATTAAATGTGCATGAATGTAGTCTGAACCTCGGATATACGCGACGCATATTTATTCAGAGATTGGCCATTTACCTAGCAATCCCTAGTTTTTACGACATTGAAAAAATGCTTTTGAAAACATGGTGGAAATAGGAGAGAAAGTTGGAAGCCGATATTTTCTCCTATTTCCACAGTATTTTTCTTGTATCACAGACAAATTTCATTATTTGAGAAATATTTGTTTTTCCACAAATGCCTTAGTGTTGGACAAGGCTAAGTATTTGTTATTTGTGTGTATGTGTGTGTGTGTGTGTTTATAACTTTAGAAATGCAACTGAAACTCAATGTGCTGAATTAAATCTGCACCATTTTTTAAAAAATTTGGCTGAATTTCTTGGGTGTCACAAATTTGAACGTAGAACCCAATTATCTTTCCCTAATCTGGTCAGTGCACATATCAATGGAATCCTGGTGATTTTTTTTTTTTGGCAGATGACAAAATTTTGGATCTGTCTAGATTGAAGCCATTTGCAGACGACATGGCTTGTATTGGATCTACATGATTTGTATTTGAAACAGGAGAAATAATTGTTGAATTAAAGGTAAATACTAGTCACCAGCAGCATTTTCTCCTTTTCCTACAATGTTCTCAAAAGTTTTATGCCTCTGGGTCATTACAGCACTGGATTGTATCTTAACCCTTTATTACACAATCCCGTGTTTTAACAACCCTGAGAAATAAGCCTTTTGAAAACATTGTAGGAAAAGGAGAAAATGCTGGTAACCAGCATTTTCTTCTTTTCCCACAATATTTTCTCCCCTATCAAAACCCTATTCTATCATTTGGCCCACATTAAATTGCCGTCTGCAAATGCTTTCAATTTGGACAAGTCTAAATTTTTGTCATTGGGTAAAAAGTTAAAGTGGGAATTTGCACATTATTAGGTCTGGGGTTCGATTGGCTGGTATTTTCGTGGGTGTGTATTCGGGCAAGACACTTCAGAGCCCTAGCCTAGTACTGGTGAATCCCAGTAAATACATGAATTTGTGTGATGTCGCCATGATATGACTGAAATACTGTTGAAAGTGGAGTAAAACACCACTATATTTCTAGCACAGTATGTTAAATGATATGTAAATGATATTCCAGAGTATGGAGAGAATTACTTTACACATCTCTGGCCAATGTGAATGGATCCTCCTACATGATGATACACATACTGAATTATACCGACTATGCAGATGCAGATGAGCCTTGGTTTCTGACTCTGTCATGATTGTGAATCCATTCCAGTAGATTCAGAATTTGGCGACCTCTTTTAAGGTACATGTGTCTCAATCAGATAAAACAACTTTTATTTTCAGTAGCCAAATTCCAAAATTTACATGATTGGTAAAGTCATGAAAATTCAAAACAATTTACTGCAGTTTCAGGGATTCACCTCTACCCACCACCTGGGCTATACCTATAAAGAAGCAGTGTAGATTCAATATTACTGGTATACTGCAAGAAATTTTTGCTGTCTCATCTAGATCTTGAATGAAACCCTTATTATAGGCCAGGATGAAAATGAAGCAGAATTCTTGAAAATATGCTGTTGGACAAAATACCGATAGACAGTTGATTAAGCTACTGCTTTGCTTATGCAACTGAATTTTGTTTTTGTCACTTAGGGCATCACAGTTCTCCTGTATTATACAGCTCTTACATAGACAGATATGTTTCATGCAACAAGCAAGGCAATATGGTGTAATATTATTTTATTATTTTAAATACATGTACATCACAATAGTCTTACAAGAAGAATTTGTGGACAAAATAAAATATATATTCATACATACAGAGCAATGTTAGAAGCTATTGCTTGCCCTCAACCCTTACTCTTTACCAAACAACAATATTTTGGACATTTCCAAATTTAAAGCATTTGAAGATGACAAAATAAATGGGACTCAAAAACTGAAATTTGTTTTGGGAAAGGTAGGAAACATAGTGGGAAAAGGAGAAAATGCTGGTTACCAGCATTTTCTCCTTTTTCCACAATGTTTTCAAAAGGCTTCTTTCCCAGGGTCGTTAAAAGTTGGGATTGTGTGGTAAAGGGTTAACCAAAACATCCAAGTTGTTATGTAAAGCACTATTTAATCATTTTAACAAAGAAAAATGCTTTTGAAACATTTTGGAAATAGCAGAATTGCTGATAACCAGTATTTTTTCCTTTTCTCATAATGTATACTATTCTTCTTGAAGCAAAGCTTTTCATTTGAGCTACCACGTCCAATTTTCCATCTGCAATTGTTTCCAATTTGAACAATTTCTAAAATTTTACCAACTGGTAAAGGGCTGCGTACCTGCTTGGAAAGTAAGAAAACGGTAGGGGCTTTGCTTTATTTTGACAAAACTTGTTTCATAGTAGTAGACAGTATAGATCTAAGATCAGACTGCATGTTACACGTATGTGCAGTCTGATCTTTATCTACACTGTCTGCAAACACAACTTTTGTCTGCAAAAACAACTTAAGTTGGTTCCAGGGCTTTAAGCAGCACCCTGTAGTTCAGTCTGTAGCGTAAGGGACTTGAGAATAGGAGGTTGCTGGTTCGATCCCCAACGCGGCCCATTTCTTTCCGCTGATTGATGATAGTCATTGCGACAGGATTCACCCCTGACCATTGTTTTGACAATGGCTATGTGGGAAAAGCAGCCAGTGGCTTGGAAAGAATACTGTGTGAAGCACTGCTGAAAGAAACGCTAGGAAAGTATGGATAGGTGCACTGGCCTCCACGATGTAACTGAAATAATGTTGAAAATGGCATTAAACACCATAGAATCAATCAATCCAGGGCTTTAAGGGTTAAGGAATGTCCTTAGGCAAGACATTGCAGAGCCCCAGCTTTGTGCTGGTGAAATACAGAAAAGACAGTAATAAGTTGTCACACTGACATGAATAAAAATCTGAAATAATGTTCAAAGTGGTGCAAAATGCTCCAACAAATAAACACCCAATCTTTACAAGAGAAGAACATTTTAGTCTTGTCTAACTTGAAACTATTTGCAGATGAAAAAGTACATGTAACTCAACACAATAAATGTCTCTCTGGAAGGGTAGAAAACGGTGTGGGGAAAAAAGAAAAAAATGCAGGCTACCAACATTTTCTGCTTTTTCTACAGGCTATATTGTACCAAAATTTTCTCTTTATCCCACAATATTTGCAGAGGCTGTCTTGCTAAGAGTTGTTAAAACTTGGATTGTTTGAAAAAGGTTTAAATTTAATAATGCGCCTTTTACCTCTATTTCATATACTAGTAATTCTCAGCAAATTCTCTAAAATTCACTGGCTGTTTTCCCCCATGAGCAAACCCAAATCATGTTCAGGAGTTTGTGAGGATCAAATTCTGTTGCAATGACACTCAACTCTTTACCACACAGCAATATTTCAGATTGGTCCAAATTGAAAGCATTTACAGACGACAAAATAAATGTGACTCAAAATTTGAATTTGTTTCTGGTAGGGTAGAAAACACAGTGGGAAAAGGAGAAAATGCTAGTAACGAGCATTTTCTCCTTTTCCCGGAATGTTTTCAGAAGGCATCTTCCATAGATTCGTTTAAATCTGGAATTGTGTGGTTAAGAGTTAATAAACAAGGACGTGAAAATGCTTGCAAGCCCACCATGGCCTTTTGGTTGATATGATTTGTAAAACGTGTTCAAAATTCAACTGTAGCTGGAGCTTGATAGGTAGTTTCCTACAAAAAGTGACCTCCCCCAGCTTTATTGCCAGTAATATCTCTTTACCAAACGACAAAATTGTAGACTGGTCCAAATTGAAAGCAGTTGCAGACGACAAAATAAATGTGACTGAAAAATGGAAATTTGTTTTGGGAAGGGTAGAAAACATTGTGGGAAAAGAAGAAAATGCTGGTTACCAGCATTTTCTCCTTTTCCCACAATGTTTTCAAAAGGCTTCTTTCTCAGGGTTGTTAAAAGTTGTGTGGTAAAGGGATATCAGTTATTGACCCAGTGAACATGAGTAAGTGTACAGCAACTGCTATACAGTTGAAATACTGTTGAAAATAGATTTATTGCATTGTGACATATATCAGTCAAATACATTTACTTGTTTCTGTTTCTCTTCCTACCTTAGGTGCTCTATGATGGAAAGTTTTACGTGAACAGTATTTTTGCCCAAGATACAGATAGCCAGTATTAAGTTTTTACACCAGTCATGAAGAATTTTGAATTAAGATTACCAAAATGATTAACTCTTTACCAAACAACAAAATTTTAGACTGGTCCAAATTGAAAGCACTTGCAGACAACAAAATAAATATGATGGAAAAATTGAAATTTGTTTTGGAAAGAATAGAAAACATTGTGGGAAAAGGAGAAAATGCTGGTTACCAGCATTTTCTCCTTTTCCCACAATGTTTACAAAAGCCCTCTTCTTTTTAGGGTCATTAAAACCCGGGATTGTGTGGTAAAGAGTTGAGTGTGATATTTTTGTGACCATTGTTTTTTATTACTAAAAGGAAAATTATTGAAAGATACTAAACTCTATTTCCAGTTTAAGCCTTTACCACACACTCACGGCTTTTAACAGCCCTGAGAGAGAAGCCCTTTGAAAACATTGTAGGAAAAGGAGAAAATGCTGGTAACCAGCATTTTCTCCTTTTCCCACAGTGTTTTCTTCCCTTCCCAAAAAGAATCTTAATTTTTGAGTCACATTTATTTTGTCAACTGCAAATGCTTTCAATATGGACTAGCATAAAATTTTGTCATTTGGTAAAGGGTTACAGTTTTAATTCATGTTTATGAATTTTAAAATAAAACCATATCTTACAAAGTTCGAGACCAGTAAAAAGTATATTTGAGCAAACTGCAATTGTTTTCACTATCTACTTATTTTCAAGCTTTTAAATCAAGTATACAATGGTCCTTTAGCAGACAGTCTCGTCTTTTAATGACCCCCAGGGAGATAGCTTTAGAAACTTCGTGGGTGAAGGAGAAAATGTTGGTAACCAGCATTTTCTTCTATTCTCTCAATGATTTCTACCATTTCAAAGACAAATCTAATCCTTTACCCACACTGAATTACAGTAGTTGTCTAAAAACACTTCCAATTTGGACTTGTCCAAAATCTGTCATCTGGTAAATGGTTAACCCATTTCTGCACATAGTTTTTAACTCTTGACAAACAACAAAATCTTAGACTTGAAAGTATTTGCAGATGATAAATGGGACTCAAGTATTGAAATTTGTCTTTGGAAGGATAGAAAACATTATGGGAAAAATGAAAAAAAAATGCTGGTAACCAGAGAGTTTCAACAATGGTTTCAAAAGTCTTCATCTCTAGGGTCGTGAAAACTCAAGATTGTTTAGTAAAGGGTTGAACCGACAAAAGCACTTTTTAAAGTACCTCACACAATAATCTTTTCAAGCCACTGGCTGCTCACTCAAATTGTTCCAAAAGAAACCTCCAAAATCCACAATTTTGATCCAAAATTTCTAAAATTACAATCACCAATCACTGCAATAGTCCATTCCGATGTTACTGGTATATTTTTACGTTAGTAGATGCACTAATATTGTCCATATTTGTATAAACTGAGAGTGATTTTTTCCCTGTCCACACTGTTCAAATGTCACGTCACTCTGTCCAGAATGAGATACTGAAATGACAAGAACATATTTCTTTTTAACTCTTTACCACACAATCCCAACTTTTAACGACCCAGAAAGAAAAGGCTTTTGAAAAAATTGTGGGAAAAGAAGAAAATGCTGGTAACCAGCATTTTCTCCTTTTCCCACAATGTTTACTACCCTATCAAAAAGAGAAATCATCAGTTTAGCAATGCTTAATTTGTCGTCTGCAAAATTAATGCTTTCAATTTGGTTCAGTCTAAAATTTTGTTGTTTGGTAAATAGTTAAATAATGCAAAGTATGTCTGGGCCATGCTTGGGCAAAAGGGGGCTTAATGCATCTCCAGGCATTTTGGAAACATTGTGAGAAAAGGAGAAAATGCAGGTAACCAGCATTTTCTTGATTCCACACTATGTTTTCTACCCTATTAAAAACAAATTCCATCATTTGAGCCACAGTTAAATTTTTGGATGCAAATACTTTGAATTTGGACTAGTCCAAAATTTTGTTGTTTGGTAGAGTTAAATGAACTCCTAAAGAGGCCATTTAACAACTATGTCCTTGTATCTTACACAGCCATTGAGACTGCATTCGTATTCTGAGTCTGAAATACAAATTTATATAAGGTCTCCCTGGCTCAGTGGTAAAGTGTAGCACTCATAACCCGGAGGTCCAAGCTTTGATCCTCACTGGAAGCAATGGGTTTTTCATAAGAGTGTCCTTGGGCATGACACTACAGAGCCATAGCCTTGTACCATTAAAACCCAGGGTATACATGAACAAGCAAGCTGATGCAATGAAATGACTGATATAATGTTGAATGCGGCATTAAACACCATTCAATCAATCAAGTAAATTTAGATTGAAAAACACATGTATTTTTAATCTACTACTCTCAGATTGTATCTCTAGAACTATTTTACAAGATGTGTTCATTTCTTTATACAGTAAACCCTGCCCTGGTGGCCACCTTTATACTAATTCTTTTCAAGCTGATAAAATTTCCAACTTGTCCAGATTGAAAGCATTTGCAAACAACAAATTGAATGTGGCTCAAATGACGGAACTTGTCTAAAAAGATAAAATCACCTTTCGAAGTAGAAAATGTTGGTTTTCACCTTTTTTCATTATGTTCAAAAGCCTTCTTTTTCAGGGTAAAAAAACAACACAATTTGAGAGTCTCTTTGGCGCTGGCTTAATTCAAAACAACTTTTTTGAGTGTACCTTTTGTGCTTGCTTACTAAAAGTTGGACTTTAATTTGGTTTAGCCCCAAGGCATGCCTTTTTCTCTCTCAAGAGTACATTACTTTTACGAAATACTACTGCAAAGCCCTGGTGGTGCAGCTAGTCGCATACAGGACTTGAGATTGGGGGATTGCTGCTTCAAATCCCTAGCTCAGCCAATTTCTTTCCCAGGATTGATGATAGTCCTTGTAACAGGATACATTCCTCTCTCAATGCTAATCATTGTATTTACAATGATTATGTGGAAAAACAGCCAGTGGGATATTATGCAAAGTACTGGAAACAGAAACTCTTGATAAGGATGGACAGGTGCACTGGCTGCCGTGATAAAACTGAAATAATGTTGAAAATGGCCTTAAACAACCGACAACTGGGGAATATTCCCCCCCCCCAAAAAAAACCATCTAAATGGAGAAATGTGAGAAAGGAGCAGTTGCTTGTTGCAAACAATTGCTCCTTTCAAAAATTTATGGCAAGGGTGTAAAAAAGTTGTATTTGATCAATTATCCCTTCAGCAGCTGATCCTTTCTAAGCTTGAAATATAATAGACTTCAAAGTTCTAACATTAATGTGTAATAGATGTAGATCTAAATATCATTCAAATACCTGTTGACATGGACTGTGCTAAAATCTGTGAAAAAATAAAAATGTCGTACAGCAGAGATATAACACCAGACTGGGATATCTATTTGTCAGTTAACAAACATCTTGGTCTCTCTGTATCACACCCTAAAAAGATATACTGTTTTTAGATTGGAAAGAAAAGAAATCAGTAAAAAATGACATAAAAAATATTTTTCTTAATCACAATGTGGTAGATAAATATTACTTGAGTACTAGTAAACTTCTACTTTTGTCTTCAATTGTCTTGAACTCCAACAACTTGAAATACATCTATTTATCAGCTTTGGAATATGTATCTATAATTTTGAAAAGTAAATTAGTATGGTTCATCTGCATGCAATAACTTGATTGATGAAGTAACATCAACTCTGTCTTCAAAAACTAGCAGTAAAAATATCTATAAGCGATGTGTTTTACTAAACTCTTGAAAGTTGAGAAATATCCTTTGTTGACAGCATAGATCGAGATCAGATTGCACCTAGTAAGAGGTCTGACCTTCCATATAAAACGTCCACCACCTGATGCTAAACTCGGGTCAAAATTCGCTAGTAATTACAGACCAAAAAACACCACAAAGTTCTTAACTTTTTCATTACCTACAAAGATCAAGATCAGATCGCACATAATGTAAAGTCTGATCTTCGTTATAAAATGTCCACATTTTGTTTGACTTATTCTCCATGGCTCATATTACAAACCTTTATACCCTGTGTAGTCATTCGATTTTGTATATGCGTCGAATTTCTTACTAGTCGAAATTGTAATAGGCCGAAAGTGTTATAGGCCGAGATGTCATTCGATGTTTGGACGACTCTTGACAAGAAGAAATAGGCATATCATGATCGAAATAAAGATAACACAACTCCGATTTACCAGTCAAATGCATACAAATAACTTAGATACGATGAGCGCTGGTAATTTAACGAAAATTAAAGACTTACCGAAGTTTCGCAACGTTTTTTAAGGAGAGAAAGTACATCGTCTGTGTAATACGTCATCGGTCACATGGTGTCTACAAATAGGACACTAGAATGATTCCGAATAGTGCGTGGCAACGTCACTTGGGAGAATTGATAAAAAATATTAGGATTTTTTGTATGGTTCTGTGACATGAACCGATGTTGCAATGAACGCCCCTATCCCCTTGGCGACAAAATAAGAGTAAATCTAACAGATTCGTGCCTTTTTTTAAGCATAAAAAAATTCTAATTTTGGACTTTATTGGGACTTTAAGCAGCATTCTCTCCTTTTCCCACAATGTTTTTAAAATTTTTCTTGCACAGGATCGTTAAAATACAGAATTGTGTGGTGAAGGGTAGACTATTGCGGATTTCTGTTACAGGTGCCTCACTGATTTGGAGCAATGTAATTCTGTTGCTCTTCAAATTCAAAACATGTACGCCAATACCAACTGCAGAGTCAACCTATAAATCTGGCAAGGAAAGGTTGTTGGAAAATGTTACTGAGACTTCACAAATCAAGACAATCAATGGGGAACAAGTGCTTGTGTAAGTATATGTAGGCGAGGAAGAATTCTCTCAAGAGACGTAAAAATAACACCCCGGCAGTTAAACCCTTTCCAGATGACAAAATTTTAGACTTGTCCAAATCCAAAGCATTTGCAGATGACAATATATATGTAACTCCAAAATTATGACTTGTTTTTGGAAGGATAGAAAATATTGTGGGAAAAGGAGAAAATGCTGGTTACCAGGATTTTCTCCTTTTCCCATAATGTTTTCAAAAGCCTTCTTCCTCAGGAATGTTAAAATTCGGGATTGTGAGGTAAAAGGTTAACTACACTTTATAGCACCAAAATTTTCCCTGGGACCAACTAAAATTTTCGCATTTAGTTTTGGTGACAGGGAGCATTTTGGTAACCATGAAAAATTGTCGGGGGGGGGGGGAGGAGGAGGGAATGGTGAATCGAAAGGTTAACAATTTACCACACAATTCCCCCTTCTAACAATCTGAGAGAGAAAGCTCTTGAAAACATTGTTGGAAGAGCATTTTCTCCCTTTCTCACAATGCTTTCTTCCCTTCCCAAAATAAATTTCAATTTTTGATTCAACATTTATTTTGTCGTCTGCAAATGCTTTCAATTTGGACTGATCTAAAAATATGTTGTTTGGTAAACAGTTAATAAGCTGCTGGGTATAGACTTTGTCCATATTCTTATATAAGTCTTTACCAAACTACAAAATTTTAGTCTTGTCCAAACTGAAAGCATTTGCAGATGACAAATTACTGGCAGTTCAAATGGCAGAATTTGTCCTTGATAGGGTAGAAAACATTGTTGGAAAAGGAGAAAATGCTACTTACCAGCATTTTCTCCTTTTCGCACGTTTTTAAAAGGCTTCTTCTCGAGGGTTGTTGAAACATGGGATTGTTTAGTAAAGGGATATGGTGTACACTCCCTGAAATCAGATGGAAAAGAAGCAGTAACTTATAAAGAGTAAGAATGAACACATTTTTATCTATCGTTTCAAGTACCTACTACAGCAACACTTTCCCTCCCATAGATTATACATCCTTTTTGTTAATTGTGACCCTTTTGGTCCTTCTCGAAAGGTTTGGGATAGATCCTTGTAAGAAAATGCTTAGTGCTTTTTTGACCAAATAGATCTTTCAGTATAATTTTTTGTTGGCCTCGTTGGTTTGACATTTATATAAAATGTTGCCAACATCATTTCAGATTTATCAGAGTGGCCAGTGCAAAATGAATGGGCCATTCTCTGGCCAAAAGGGTCTTAATGCATCTCAGTGATGGATGATACCTAGCAAGTCATCACATAATTATGGATCCATAAAACTCATTTTGTGTTATAACCGACTAAATCATGAGGTACACCAGTCCTTTGAAAGGGAGAATAGCAAAATGTTCCATCCCATGTCAGACAGTGTAGGCTAACATGGGCTGATACTGAAAAGCAGCCAGTGGCTAGGAAAGAATATTGTGCAGATTACCTGTAAAAGAAACTCCGGGAAAGCATAGATAGGTGCATTGGCCACTGCGATATAGCTGAAATAATATTGAAGACGGTGTTTAACACCAACCAATTGATCAATCAATCAATCAATCAATCAATCTCATCTTGATCTACATTTGTCAACAAAAAAAAAAAAGTTTCTGCAAGTTCATTTAACTTTGTTGCACACAACCAAGTTGTGGATGTCTCCAAAGTGAAATCATTTGCAAAGGACAGATTGCTTATGGAATCATGGCAATAGACCAAATGCTGGTAACAAGCATTCTATGTTTTTTTTTCCTCACAATGTTTTCAAAAACTCTCTCTGTCAGGGCCGTTGAAACACTGGATTGTTTGGTAAAGGTCTAACCCTTTACTACACAATCCTGACTTTTAACTAGCTAAAGAATAAGATTTTTGAAAAAATTGTGGGAATAGGAAAAATGCTGGTAACAACCACCATTTTCTCCTTTTCCCACAATGTTTTCTACCCTTTCTAAAACAAACTTTAATTTCTTAATCACATACATTTTGTTGTCTGCAAATGCATTTAATTTAGACACGTCCAAAATTTAGTTGTTTGATGAAAAGTTAAGTGAATTTGAAAAGACAGGTAATATCAAACCTTTGGTATACCAAAACAGTGGCTTGTTTAATACAGGTGGTCTCTGGGACAAGTTCAAAAAATTACCTTTACAAAATTTGTATAAACTAACACTGTCGGAAATAGGAGCAAATGCATTTTACTGAGGAGATATTTGTGATATTTATGTTGTAATGTGGTAAACAGTCAAAGGGTCAGAGGACTTTTGATCATGAATTGCTGTAATATAACTGAGATAAATAAGATAAACTTTTTAACCTTTAAACCTTTATCACGCAGTGCTGCCTTTTTATGACACCCTGGAAAAAGCCTTTTGAAAACATTGTGGGAAAAGGAGAAAATGCTGTTAAATAGCATTTTTTTCCTTTTCCCACAATGTTTTATACCCGATCAAAGACAGAAATAATTATTTGAGCCACACTTGTTGAAATGCTTTCAATGTTGTCCAGTCATAAATTATGTGGTTTGGTAAAGGGTTAATTATTTCACACAGCCTTTGTCTTTACCATATGTCAAAATTTAATACTTTCCCAAACTGAAAGCATTTGCAGACAAGAAATTTAACTCTTTACCAAACGACAAAATTTTAAACCAGTCCAAATTGAAAACATTTGCAGATGACCAAATGAATGCGACCCTAAAATTGAAATTTGTTTTGGGAAGTGTAGAAAACATTGTGGGAAAAGGAGAAAATGCTGGTTACCAGCATTTTCTCCTTTTCCCACAATGTTTTCTAAAGCTTTCTTTTAAGGGGTCGTTAAAGGTTGGGATTGTGTGGTAAAGGGTTAATGTGGCTCTGTTTAAGGTATTTGTCTTTCAGAGGCAAGAAAAAATTATTGGAAAAGGAGAAAATGCTGGTGACCAGCATTTTCTCCTTTTCCAACAATGTTTTCAAAAGCCTTTTTCCAAAGGGGTCGTAAAAGCATGGTATAGTTTGGTAAAAGATTAATTACCCAGTTGTTGACAGCTTGTAACCAGCATTTTCTCCGTATGTTTTGTACCTTTAACCCTTTTACCACACAACAAAATTTTAGCCCCATCCAAATTGAAAGAATTTGCAGACGACAATTTTAATGTGGTTCAAATAATGTGGTTTTTCTTTGGTAGTGTAGAAAACATTGTGGGAAAAGGAGAAAATGCTGGTTACCAGCATTTTCTCCTTTTCCCACAATGTTTTCAAAAGGCTTCTTTCTCAGGGTCATTAAAAGTAAACGGTTAAGCAAATGTTTTGAATTTGGATAAGTCTAAAATTTTCTTGTCTGATACACATATAAGTACAAACCTTTAAACCTGGTTCCTCCCCCTTCTATAACCGTACAACAGTGCTACAACTTATCGATTTCGTAATATTTTTGTCAATACCATAGCTCAGAAATTGAACCTCAGGTAAAAAGAGATGTTGTTGGATGAACTTATTTCTACCTTTATACCTTTTGTTAGCCCTAACACTTGGTTTAGAAGAAAATGTTGGGGTATTGTCTTAGCCCCGTCGTCATCTTGGTTGCTGTCATACAAAAAGTACTTTCTGACATCTCTCATTACTTAACCCTTAGGCTGCTAAGTGCAACTCAAGGACCCTTTGCGGACAGTGTAGATCAAGATCAGACTGCACAGAACATGCCATGTGATCTTCGATCTACACTGTCTGATAAGGTGGTATTTTTCGCCCCCAAAATACTTTTGAAACAGCAGAATTTAGGGATTTTACCATTGGTTTGAAAGTTTTATTTCACTTTTTTAGTAGGTTTAGGGTTAAATCTTTGATGACACTGGGAAGGAAGCCTTTTTGAAAACATTGTGGGAAAAGTAGGAAATGCTGGTTACCTACAATGTTTTTTGCCCTTCCAAAAAAAAAAAAACAAAATTGCACCATTTTAGCTACATTGAAATTGTTGTCTGCAAATGTTTTCAATTTGGACAAGGCTAAAATTTTGTCGTCTGGTAAAGGGTTAAGAAACTTAAACTTTGGTTAGTTCTTAACTATCAAAAGGAAAACCCATGCTGGAAAGGCAGATAACCGTAATAATTTTTTTGGCACAGTTATGCCCCTTTTTTCAGCATATTTATTGAAAAAAGCAGCTTTAGCCCATTGTTGGCAACCGCATGATTGTAATGCTCTTGTCAAGGATGTTTTTAACTCTTCACCTAGCAAACTTGTAATTTGAACAACCCCTTGGAGTAAGATTTTTCAAAACAGCATGGGAAAAGGATAAAAACAATTTAGACCAGCATTTTCTCCCGCAATGTTTTTTTAGCTCCACTGGCTGAAGGCCAGCGGGCTAATGTCATGGCCCGGTGTACGTCGTGCGTGCGTCCGTCTGTCTGTCCATGTGTGCGTGCGTCCGTCTGTCGGTGCGTTAACTTTTATTTCAAACATCTTCTTCTCTGAAACTACCGATCCAATTTTCATCAAACTTCACAGAAATGATCCTGCCATGGTCGTCTTCAGAATTTCTTGAAAGAATTTGATTCCTTCAAAAACTCTGGTTGCCATGGCAACAAAACTGAAAAATATTGGAAATCTTTAAAAATCTTCTTGTGTGAAACCATAAGGCATAGGGCTACCAAATTTGGCATGTAGCTTTATGTAGTAGGCCTCTATCAAGTTTCTTCAAATTATAGCCCTGGGGTCAAAATTGGCTCTGCCCCAGGGGTCACAAGTTTTACATAGGCTTATATAGAGAAAACTTTAAAAATCTTCCTGTACATAGCCATAAGGCCTAGAGCTACCAAATTTTGCATGTAGCTATACCAAGCGGGCCAAAACTTTAGCCCTGGGGTCAAAATTGGCCAAAACTTTAGCCCTGGGGTCAAAATTGGCCCCGCCGCAGGGGTCACAAGTTTTACATGGGCTTACATAGTGACAACTTAAGAAATCTTCCTGTTCTGATTTTTTTTTTTTTTGAAATTAGCCTTGCATCAGGGGTCTTATGTTTTACAGAGGCTTCATATGGACAAAACTTGAAAATCACCATATTTATAACCATACAGCATAGACTTGTATTATTTTGGCATGTGGCTTTATCTTGTGGATCTCTACTAGGGTTCAAGTAATTATAGCTCTGGGATCAAAAATGGCTTTGCCCTGCGGGTCTCAACTTCCACATGGGCTTTTACAGAGAAAACTATGTAAGTCTTCATTTTGAAACCATTTGGCTCAGAATTGAAATGTTTAGTATTTATGGTTTATATTTATAAGCCAGTGGAGCGATACAGGGCCATCATGGCCATCTTGTTTTTTTTTTTAGTTTTCAAAGGCGAATCTTGTCATTTGAAGCCAAGTTGAATATTTTGGCTGCAGATGCTTCCGTATTGACAAGTCTACAATTTTGTTACCGGAAAAAGGGTAAAAGATAGTCTAAGTCAGTTTTTGTTAGGTGGTCGTGAGTTAAAGCAGCATGCAAGTGGATATTTTGTTGGCGTTTGATTCTATCCGCATTTAATTGAGCCATGCTCTGGCAAAAGGAGGCTTAATGCATCTCTGTAGTGCATAATACCAACCAAGCCATCATGTAATTATGGATCAATAACAGTCACTGTTTATAACAACCGACTGTATCATAAGGTAGACTGGTCCTTGAACATACAGAAAACTGACCAATAGTGAAAAGTTTCCGCCCAGGTCAGCCTATGCTGACTGCACAGGCTGACCTGGGTCGATACTTTTCACAGATGCATTAAGCCCCCTTATCACAGAGCATGGCTCAACTTTCCCCCCCCACATCATCAGTACTATCAGAAACTGGACCATCTTCCAAGATGATGACATTTTGGTTTATATGGAAACTGTATCTAAGTTACATGTACATGATGAAGGGCATAACAAGTTTTAAATACTTAGATTTGAGATTTTATAGTTGATAGTAAGCATAAGTTTTGAGCTTGAATAGGTGTTGCAAACTAGTCTTTGCATGAATATAGCACTTAAATATGTATGAGCCATGCTGTGAGAAGAGGGTGCTTAATGCATCTGCAAAAAGTATCGATTCAGGTCAGCCTGTGCAGTCCAGAGGACAAGGGTCAAAATTTTTGTTTTTGTACAGTTTTCTGCTTGTCAAAGGACCAGTGAACCTCATGATTCAGTCTGTTGTTATTCAAAATAGATTTTATGGATAAGTAATCATGTGGCAACTTGCTTGGTATCATGTATCACAAGATGCATTAAACTCCCTTTTGCCAGAGCATGGTTCATAATCATTGCACATTATAATGTCTGCTGTTTCGTATTACAGTGAGACTGTCATAACCTCAGTATGATCTTCACCTTCCTCACCTTTGACCCCTTCAGCACTGTTACCATGGCAACAAAGATTCCAAAGGAATATCACTCACAGCTTTTTATTTTTGTTTATATTTGGGCTCATCAATTTTTGTTATGATTTTGTGAAAGAGAGTACTTGTTTTTGTACCTTTTTGCTTGTTTTGCATCGCACGTTGTATATTCTTTGTTGTCTTTTCTTTTCAAAAATCATATTTTTTTGTAATTTTTGTTTGTATTTGATTAGTAGAAGTTTATGACCCTGGTCGGTATTCACCAACCATTCTTGAGAATGTTCTTAGTCTCAGTCTCCAAGTTTTTCTAATTATGTAAGTAACACAACTTCTGATTTGCTAAACCAAATGGTTTAGCCAATCAGAAGTGGTGTTACTTGCAAAATTAGAAAATTCTAGAGACCTAGGTATGGCAACTAATACACAATTTTGAAGTATCACTGATAAGAATCCTTTCCTAACCCATAACCCACGCTTCCAGTTGAGTAGAAATTGCAAATACAAGTACTGATGAAGTGTAGGATAATGGTTTTTGATATAAAATCAAAATATTATTTTTTACATGAAAGCAAAAATTAATACTTTTAAGAGTTTCAAAGCCACAGATGAAATATTGATTGTCGATATTCACAAATCAAATATTTTGATCTTATAACAGAGAAAAAGAAGTTTTTGATTTTCTTATATACTGATAGAAATGTACATTTTAACCCTCGGAGCACAAAATAAACTCAATGGACATATTTGATCCAGAAATAAGAACCAAATAATTACAATTTGATTGTCTCATTTATTTTAACTGATGTAGACTGGCCAGAAAACTGTGTGAGCTGTGAAATTAAAGAAGTAAAAATTAGCAGATGATGATCTATTGATATTTTTTTTTTAATCACATAAAGCCTTCTTCAGCAGCATAATAAACCAATGATCAGTATATTTTTGATAATACACTAGTGAATAATTGTTCTTGGGTCCTTTCTCTCGTCATTTTTGCTTGTGAAGCCGGCAAAACCAACCACAGCTTGTGCTGCCATTTTGCGGGGAAATGATTATGTTGTTGCCAAGGTGTATTTGTGTGGAAAATGTTACGATTTTCATGTTTAATAACAAAAAGAAATTCAGCATAAGTTATTTAAAGTCACCAAAATTGTGGAAATATTTTGATTTACACTTTCTACAAAGTTTTTAATTGTACTATTGATGTAAATGTCACAGAGCGATCATCTTGTGTATGTCCAAGTTTCACATGGAACTACATCTGTACAGATGGACCGGTGAGCGGTATATAGGGTGATGGTGCAGGGTATTTGTTTGCCCGTCATTTCTTTGATGTATAAATGAATAGAATCTCACATTCGTTTTTAGGCATTATCATTTTTATCAAGCTCTTGGACTAAAATGTATATGATGCTCATCAAGGCTAGCGTTATATAATTTTAGTCCATTGGTTTGATAGAAATGATAATACATAAACACTCATGCAAGATTCTCTATATGGTCCATAGAATGTCGTGTTAGAAGTATAGGTATTCTAGAAAAGCATTTTCATATATTCTCAAGATTTTCCAAGCTCTTTTCCTGACAAAAACTTCAAGACTTGTCCATATTAAAAGCATTTGGAGATACGTGTATGTCTTCCCAGTGAAAGAATATTTGTTGAAAAAAAAAATGGTGGATAAAAAGAGAAAATGCTCAATTTTTCCTCTCAAAATGTTTTCTTGCCTTTTGAAGAAAGTTCCCACGATTTAAGTTCCACTGAAATAATTGTCTACAAGTGCTCTTAATGTAGATAAGTCTAAAAATTATAGTAATTCTGGTCAGTAGATAATGCGAAATTGGTTTAACAGAGTATAGAAAGCCAAAGGAAATGAAAATGTAATTTAAGATGTATATCATTTTTCTGTTTATTTCTTATGGTATTTTTCAGGTAACAGAGGAATCTGAGCAACAGAAGTACTAAAATTGTTGTATGTAATGCATTAAGTTAGAGATATATTTATTAGGTATAGAATTATAACTCATGTACTTGCACAATGCAGAAATCTTTTTCATCCGTTTTGAACTTTCTAACAGCTTTTGACAAGCTTCTGATGTCCTTCTTAAAAAGATTCACAGTGTATTTATATCGAATATATTGTTTGAACTAATTCTTTACTACGTAGCAGAAATTTGGAGTCATTGACTCGAAAGCTCTTTCAGATGACAATTTTAATGCAGCTGGAATTACGAGATTTAGCTGTGAAATAGTAGAAAACATTGTAGGAAAAGAGAAAATGCTGGTTGCCAGCAATTTCACATTTCCCACAATGCTTTCGAAAGCCTTCTTTCTCAAGGTCAGTAAAACTGAGCATTGTTTAGTAAAGGATTAACTCATTGTAGTCTCGTTGTGCTGTCTGTTTTTAGGACTCGTCAAAAAATTATGTTACACAAATGTAAATAATGAAGGGGAGGGAATTAGTTTTGCTACATACAGTATGGAAAACATTGTAGAAGAGGAGCAATTTCGTGATACAAGGAATTGCTTCACTTCTCGACCGTTATGATTGATAATTTTCACGGTCCACGACAATTTTAACTCTATTGGTAAAGCCATTGGAGCAATAGAAGGCCATCACAGACCTCTTGTTGCTATAATTTTAGTATGTTATTCGCATGTTAAATTTTAAAATATTTTGATGATCTTAACACTTCATCACACAATAATATTTTAGATGTGTCCAGGGTCCTGCATGGCTCAGTGGTAAAGTATGGGACTCGTAATCTGGAGCCCCCAGGTTCGAGCCCTACTTGATCGGCTGGGTTTTGCGTGGGAGTGTCCTTAGGCAAGACACCTCAGAGCCCTAGTTTCGCACTGATGGAATCCTGGAAATACGTGAATATGTGAGCTGTCGCCGTGATATGGCCCAAATAATGTTAAAAGCGGAGTTAAAGACCATTCAGTCAATCAATTTAGATGTGTCCAAACTGAAAGCATTTGCAAGTCTCATTTCCATTGGTGCTCAAATAATTGAATTTGTCTTCAGAAAGTTAGAAAATATTGTGGTAAAGTGAGAAACTGCTGGTCAGCAGTATTTTCTCCTTTTCCACATTGTTTGCAAAAGCTGTCTTTCTCAGGCTCTATAAAACTTGGGTTAGTGTGATAAAGGGTTAAAGGTAAAGTTATGTACACCCAGTGACATTGTGATAGATTGAGACAAATATATTGCTTGTGATAATTGACATGATATTGTTAAAGGGTATTTTTAGAGGCACCAGACGCAGCCTACACGTAAAATAGGTTATCGCGCAATCCATAATTACAAAAACCCCGAGGAAAAAGGCGTTTGAAAATATTTTCGGAAAAAGAGATAATGCTGCTAACTAGCATTTTTTCCCCTTTTCCAAAAATGTTTTCCAACTCTATCAGAGACCTACAGCTATCTTTTACCAATATCAAATATGTTGTCTGTAGCCTGGAATAGGCTAGATAATTTGATATTTGGGAATCTGTTAAAGGGTTCAGCTTCTTGTTAACACTTTCCTAGCCCAGAGCTTCTGCGCCACAAAGTGCAAAGTGTCAAGCTCTGCCCTAAATTTATACCTCGGCCATGTATGAATTGGTATGAATATGAATTCATATACATATAGACAGGAAACTGAGGCCCGATCAAATTGATTAGTGACAGTGGGCGCACACACTGTGAAGTTATTGTGCATTGATGGATTGTACACTTATAAAATTTTAATGTTTCTCATTTATTTTTAGACATTCAAATCATGAGTGTTATTTGACTAATCAAATTTTGTGTCGGATTTTTTGAAGTTGTTGTGATTTGTTTGGACAGCATGGGATATTTTCCAAAATACTTTTTATAGTATTAAAAACAGTGACATTGTTTCCTATTCAAACCTTTGCTTTACAAGCATTTCGGGTAGCTCTGAATGTCTAGTGTCATTATTTGATAATGCTGCCATTTTAAGTGTAGAATATCTAGTTTTTACATCTCATCTTTGCCCATTTTGAAGTTTCCACAACCCACAATCACAATCATCCTTACCAAAAGAGATTTCATATTTGGATGTTAGTTGTTTCAGGACAGATTGAAACTTCGATGATATATTCCTACTTTCCATAAAGGTCGTATAAAATCAATGCCGTACACTCTTTTCAAATAAATCACTTTGGCTCTTGCAGTACAAATGCATCAGCTCCGTATTGCGGGAGACTGTAAATGGTAGATGGACTGTTTTGGATTAAAATTCTATATTGTACAGAACATAACTGAAAAAATACAAATGCCTTAAAGTCCAAATGTAACTTTCATTGGGAATACATGTATATGTTATTGTGATGAAAAGTTTGGAAGGTTGTCTTTAAATGTGTTCGTTCATAATTGTTGTGTATATACTTTTCCGTAGTTCTATCTCACGAATCGATGTAGGATTATAGTCTAGTTCATGTTTTCATTTTTAATTCTTTTGATTGTAAATGATCTATTTCCATATTTGTGAGTGGCAGTTAATCTGGGACAAGCACCTTTGAGTGTAGACAAATAACCGCCAATGCTAAAATGAAATGTTTGTCAAAACATGCAGTAGAAAAGAAATATTTCCTTGTATAAACTTGAATTAAGCAACTAAATGTGACACAAAGATCTATTTTTTCTGTAACTCTTTGTATTTTTCCTGGGTGTCTCACACACAGTTTATCTTTTAGTTCAAATAATAGCCATTATCCATGATGATTTCAAGTATAGTTTTGAAATGTGTATTGGAGAACAACCCTGTGTGGTCAGATAAGGTCCACTTAAGATACTGAAGTTACACCAAAGAAATAAGGCTTTTAATCTACAGGAGTTTTCATTCCACCAGGCTTCCATAGACTATGGCAGCTACCTGATTCATGTGTCGGTCAAGTTAATAAAAATCTAATGGTTGACTTGACGTTTGGTATCTTGCATATATTTTGTGACTTGATAACATGTTAAAAATTAATTACGATAATGAAATCAAGGTAAATTATAGAAATTGTGAATATGATAAGACATTTTGTGAACTTAGTTTCTTAGTTTTTGTCATTTTTAAGAGATGGTTTGCTAATGCTGTGTAAAATATCGGCAGTATGTGGGGAACATTATATGGAAATTGATTACATGTATATAAAATGTTGTATTAATGCAATTATCAATGCAAGTATAATTGTCAATCAATTATACCAATTCGGTGTATTACTTTTGATTTGGTTTTGATTCTTACTTACAAATTCATTCATTTATAGATGTAGTTGTATGTAATGGGAAATATTTGTATTTGTAAGATAAACCCCTGCCAAAAGAATATGTTCAGGGATATACTGATATCAGCAGGTCTGTCTGTCCAGTTTATCTGCCCATTTATCTGTCCGTTGGCATGCTCATAGATATATTTGTTTTGCAATGGCCCTCAGTTTCGTTATCTTTGTGTTAAGTCTTTGTACAGCTATATATCAGAAACAGTAGATGTACATGATACACTTTTCCGATGGTTGCTTTTAAGTTTTAAAGAATGTTCACTTGCCTTTAGTATAGATCTTTTGGAGGGTTATGCACATTTGGTTTTAACATGTCTCTTCTCTCAAAGCACTTAGCGAGGGTATTAAATCTACTTTTGTGACATTTCTAGGTTATTAATGTGCGATTACTGATTGTTAATGCACAATGTGCAGCCTGATATTTTATCTGCGTTGTCTAGTATAGGGTTTTCTGTCCTAAAGTTAGTTACAGTATTTGTGTTACATTTCATATATTTGGGGATGTGAAGATTAATAGGAAAAACAATATTATGAACGAATGCACAAAGTGATATCGGCTTTTGGTCCACAAAATGTGGCAAGTGAAGATTTTCTTATTTTCTTGCCTCAATGTAGAGCAGACCCATGACACATTGCTTATGATGCCTTTGTCATCATTTAGATGGTGAAGCACATGTTTTTTGGCTTTCATCAGAATTTGATGTTAAAGTATATTAGTTTAAATTAATATAACTTATGGCTTGGCTGTTTTCAAAGCGATATAGCTTGGCTGTTTTCGAAGAAAACGTTAAGATATTGTCAAAGCCCTGTTGTCATCTGTGTCGTAGTTGTGCAAAAACTGACATTTTATAATATCTCCGTCAGTACTGAAGGTATTCACTTCAGCTTTAGACTAGCTGTGAATTATCAAAAGGGGAACCCATACAGTAAGGCAGATAGCAGTCAAAATATATTTGACACAGTTATGCCCCTTTTTCGACTTAAAATTTTCAATGAAAGTCAATCTATTTCTAAAAGCAACTGCAGCAGAGTTTTGCACCTGTATGGGTGCTCTTGTTATATTCATGTATACTTCAGCTATGCTCTCATGTCTTTCTCTCAAGGTTTTCTTTTGTTTACTTCTACTAAAATGTCATTACTATTGACTACACAGCTTGACCAGTTTCTTTCGTCGCATTTCGGAGGATAGTAATTGTGACAAGATTCATTCCTTTATCACTGGTGATCATTGTTTCCACGATGGTTATGTGGGAAAAGCGGCCAGTGGATTGGAAATATTGTGGGAAGATACCTGTAAAACAAACTCCAGGAAAGCATACATGTAGATAGGTGCAGTGGTCGCCGTAGTATAACTGCATCAATAATTAAAATGGCGTTAAACACCAAACAAACAAATAGGTTGACTACATGTACCTATCTGTACCGCTCTGTCTCCCTCACACACACACGCACAATTCTGTCTGTTTGAGTGTTTCTGTATGTGTTTCTCTTCCTGCGTTTTTCCAACTCTTTTAACTTAATCTTTGTTCGTATGTGCTAGTTTACAACATGCATATTGTATACTTGCAACAGGGGTCTTATTGAAGATTTGTGGGAAAAAAAAATCACTGGTCACCTTTTTACCGCACAATCCCACCTTTTCAAATTTAAAGGCTTTTGAAAACATGGGAAAGAAGATCAAATGCTGATAACTAGCAACTCCTCATTTTCCCACAATGTTTTTCTGCCTAATCAAAGACAAATCACAACATTTGAGTTACATTTGATCTGCCGTCTGATAAGTCTTTCAACTCCCGCAAGTCTGAACATTCATCGTTTGGTGAGCAGTATTCCTTTTTTTTTGGCGGGGGGGAGGGGTCCTTAGATGTGTGATTGTAAGTTTTGAATATTAGACTCAAGTTATGTTTTGTTGGTACACTGTATGTAAATAGTGAATGTATTTACATGGTTTGAATTTACTACCTTGATTGACAATAAAGTAACGTGATAAACAAAATGTTTTTCCCTGGTACTATTTGATTTGCCACAAGCTTTAACCAGTAAGTATGCTTTACACAGCAAGATGATACCTTGATAATTATAGTAGTGGTGCTACAATTTGCTACATTTACAAAACATGAATTAGTGTTGTGTAGTATGGATGAGGTAATTGTGATTTCTATACGAATCCTCGGAGATTAATAGCTCCTTTTTGGAACCTTGGATTTCTGTTTCCGACAGAAGACCACGCAGAATAGCCAGATTTCTGTCTTGAAGCGAACTTTTTTGGTGTATATCAAGTTTGGAGGAGGTTTGATGCTTTCTGACTGCTGGAACCTTTTCTTACAACATTGTCAAAAGGGGATGCTGGACTATTTGATCCAGTATGCTGGAAGCTTTTCTGAAAAGATTATCAAATGGGCATGCTGGATTTTTTGATCCAGTATGATTTTCAGTTACATTGTCAAGACACTGGAGGTTCCTCTGTGGCTCAGGTGTCAATTTGTATTCAAGAAATCCTGTTTCGATATACTTGGCGAATAGGAACGAGGCAGTGTGCTTGATCAACACACTCCATAGCCCCAGCTTCGTATCCGTGAAACCCAGGAAACACATCAGTGCAATGTAAGTGAGCTGTTGTATCACTACAATACTGTTAAAAGCACCGTATTCAACATTACTATTCCTTTTAGTTTTTAATCAACGGCATGGTCACTTTTGATTTGATAATTTCTTCCGCACTTCAGGCGAGGACTCCTACCTTACGGTCACAGTGACAGATGTACTGTCGCCGAGTGGTACTGTATGTAGTACAGACTGCTTTAAACCAGCTTAACTGGTAAACTAGCTTTTCCAGCGAATTCCAGAGACTGAAATAATTAACGACAGTGCGCTCAAAATATAGCCCATATCTCACTTTTATGTGGTTGAAATTTATGAATTTAATGTACTGTACGTATTCACATAACTTGACTGATAACTTCAGTCTTTCATTTTGAAATTATTGACAGAAATCGCTTTAGGCCGCAGGCCGGAAAGGTAGCCGAATGACCATTTTCCGGCAAAATGCTTGATTCTACGGTCACAGCAGGCGATGCTCGATGCCTTTCTAGTTTCTATTTTGCATCCATGGGCAACTCGCGTAGGGTTTCACAGTCGGAAAAAAATAGAGTATGGATAGTTCAGAAGTATGGGTCCGCTTGTGAGAAAGCTTTCACTCAATTTTGGGCCAGGGATAGTGTTTTCGGAAGCAACCGCACATTTACTCTATGTATGGCTTACTAAGCCAAATGAATTTTTCAGAGTATATGCGCATATGCATAGAATCAAGAACAAGTGTTAAAAAGAAGGTATTGGACACTGAAAGAAAGAAAGAAAACTAGAGTAGGGAAAAAAAAAAAAAAAAAAAACGTTAATGGATGTGACATTTATTTTCTTTTTCCACAATGTTGTAAAAAAGAAAAATCCAGTCATCACAGCCACATTTTAATTGTGGTCGGCAAATGCTTAAATATGGACGAGTCGTAAAGTTGTTTAATGCTTTGACTGTTTTTAATTTTGTTTGTCATTGGAGCCAAGTGATACATTTACAAAAAGTGCTTGATAAATGGGAGAATGTGCTTAAAAAGTGCTTAAATTGTGTCAGTGAATACCTGTATGAACCCTGGAAACCCTTTCAGACCTGATTCAGTGACACTTCGAATAAGGCATGCACGTTATTTAGGCCAGTGGGCATGATATTAAACTCGGATTGACCATAGCGAGAGGTAGAAATTATCCTCCAACGATCTCAGTGGAATAATGTTCTACAGACATTGATCAAGCAGTAAACAGAATCTTTGAATAACAATCATGAAAAATAAATGTTGTACATTTATTACATACTTTACTTTAGATCTTACAAAATATAGGCTCGTATTTTCTCTTGCCACAATGTGTTGAAAGGAAGTCTGCATTGCAATATTACCAGAAAATATTGACTTATAAAAAAGATTGTAATTGCTTTCTATCGTAGTCCAAGAAAAACCCTGAAAGCCAGCCATATAGTCACAGACACACTGAATGAACGCTGACCTGAATTCGTGGGCCTTACTCTCTCAGTTACAGAATCTTTACATATAATAATCTCGGATAGATTCGAATTGACGGTTTTAAATTCATTAAATCCAAATACAACCATAACATCGTCTTGATTGAATGCCAAACCAATATCTATTCTGGAGAACCTTGTGACGTCATATTTAAACCAGGGACACGGGAGGTAGTCAGTCTTGTACATGTTTTCTACGCATCGATACTTTTCAAACGTGTTCGACAAAAGTCCTATCAAAAAGGTGTTGTCATGCGGATTCATAAAAATGTAGTGGGAAGCACTTATCGGTCCATAATTGAAATTCTCCAGTCTTTCATCATAAATTTGGGGCTCCGTATATTCAAAATAAAGTATTCCTGCGTCCAAAGATTCTGGTCCCGTGGAATTATAATCATATCTATTGAACGCCGATTCGATGAACCCACTTATCTCATCCCTGGCCAATGTCGGACTTTTCAAACGAATATAATAACTCACTTTTACATACAGGCCAATTATGATGTCACCAACATTATCTAAAACGCTGGCACTAGTCTCATTAAAAGTTTCTGACCTTGTTTGATAGAAGAAATACAAACGGCAAGCTTCTGGATATTCGAAGAATTTTGTATTGATTCCATTGAGTACAGACTCCGCATGACTGAAGTTAGCAGCTTGTCTAAAGACGATTCGAAATATATGGGCGGCTATGCCATTCACCGTCTTACCAAATAATGTTCTACACTGAAAGGTTTGTGGATCTAAGATGTGTGGAGACGAGCAAGATACAGGCATACACTGTCCCTGCAAAATGATAAAAAAGTCAAGTCAAAAGGATTGCAAATCGTACGCCTGAACCTTTCACCACACAAACCCGTATTTTAACGACCTTGTTGTAGAGGGCTTTTAAAAGCATTGCGCTAAAAAAGAGGAAATGCTGGTAACCAGCATTTCCTCCTCTTTACCTCAATGTTTTCTACCAAATGGGGGAATTTTATCTCATTTTTAATAATTACAAACTTATCACCTGCAGCTGCTTTCAATTTGAAAAAAATGGTCTAAAATCTGTCATTTGAAACAGGACAAACCAATAAGCCATGAAGAGACCCTGTGAGACTTGTGAGAAAAGGAAGGAAAGAAAGAAAGAAAGAAAGAATAGTAGAAAGCGAGAGTGGGAAAATAAAAAAAGAGGGATAAAGACGAAAGAAAAGAGTATAGAAAAAAATTCAATAAACATATTGCGAAAAACTGCCAGTACAACAGTAGACTCGATCATTCTGGAAAGATAAGAGCCCCTCTTGAAGTTGACAAAGATATGAAAAATAAAAGCAAGTTACTATATATTGTAGTCATAATAACTTTATGCGGACAAACACTCTAAGGGTGCGTTTATAGACAATAATGTGTGAAAACATGGAAGTGTAACTGAGGTTTAATGCGCGGAAGCAAGTGAAAACATGTGGCAAATAGAGAAATAGCTCGTCACGAGCAGTTTCTCTTTTTGTCTCATGTTTTCACGTGTAGTTTCCATGACAAAAGAAGTCTTGCCTCATGTTTTCACTCGGGGTCCTGCGTGTCTCAGTGGTAAAATGTAGGACTTGTAACATGGAGGCAACGGGTTCGAGCCTTACTGGAAGCGCTGGGTTTTTCGTGAGAGTGTCTTTGGACAAAATTCTTCAGATCCGTAGCTTAGTAATGGTGAAACCCAGTATACACGCGATTATGCGAGCTGTCGCCGTGATTTGACTGGAATGATATTGAAAGCGGCGTAAAACACCATTCAATCAATCAGTCTATCACGTTTTCACATGTGGTTTCCAAGACAAAAGAATGCTTGCCTCATGCTTTCACAAGTGGTTTCCCAGATAAAAGAAGTCGTTTGCAGGCGGCAGAGTGGTCATTAACTTATAATGTCCCCTGAAACATCACGCTGAATCCCCTTCTGTAGATCATGCCATGTTTTTCCGCAATTGCGGAATCTTGGAAATGTTTCTTTAACATTTCGATAGCACTCGTCACAATTCGGCCGATTCTGTACATCTAACCCCGTCCGTATCAAGAATCCAAATCCTTTGAAGTACTGCCAATTAAATGGTTTTAAACATGGCGGCGCCCATGTAAATCGATTAGCAACGACATCAAAAGCCACGGGGAATTTATTTACATCTATCAACCAGTCGGTGAAACACAGCCAGCGGAATTGATAGACCAAGTTAAAAATTGAATGCAAAAACTGTTTGTCAATGGAAATGTATTTAAAAAGATTTTGATAGAAAGATGTGACTCGTGTTTTCTTTTTTTTTTTTTTAAATTGTAGCCTTACAATTTAAAGAATGAGAAGCCCAAGAATTGAACTTGATAGGTTCATATCACTCATTGTAATACAGCCGAGAGATTTGATCTACGGATCAATCGAGTTTGCTAAAAGATTTCGAGAGTATTTAGTTAGATATTAATTCTATGATAAGTAAGAAACCAACTTCATCCAATAAAAACGCGTAAACCTTCAGCGAAGTGTCGCATTACCCTTCGTAAATAAAGAATTGAACCAAAATTTGGCAAAAGGGAGCTTAATGCATTATGCAAATCAAGCCATCACATTAATTATGGATCCATAAAATCTACTTATTTTTTTTACATAATCGACTTAATCATAAGCTAAAGTGGTCCTTGGTCATCGGGAAAATTGACCAATAGCGAAAGTTTCGGCACAGGTCAGCCTGAGTCATTAAGCCCCCTTTTCTCAGAGCATTGCTCAGCTGAATAGTGCCCTTCTGACGGTTTCGATGCAAAATATGTCTACTTACTGACAAAGGATCAAACGCCAAACTTCCCGAACAGCTGTTGTGAGGTGCGGTTGACCCTATCTGTTCGTCGGTATACTGGTTGATATCACTAACACTGAACTGAAGGATTGCGGCAAAGCCTGACGTTAAATCGAATGTAACTGGGAATGGACAGCCAGTGATGTCTCGGACATAAAGCTGCTCCCCGTTACACTGCGCACAGAATATGTTTTTGTACCTATTGAAATGAGATACACGACATAGAAGATACGTTTTTTTTTTTCCGGTATAAGATTGAAATTTATTTCATCTCGTGAACATCACACGGTTATATTTTCACGAGTGACAACCACTCGTGAAAAAGGACCGGATGATGTTCAAGAGATGAAATAAACTGCGCTAGTCGTGAAAATATCACGGTATGATGTTCACGAGATTAAATAAATTTCGATCTTTCACCGAAAAAATAAACAACATATACTCTATTTATTTCATGCTTCTAACCCCCTTTTTGTTGGGACCTGTGAAGTACAGGGGAGCTCTCGGTATTTCCGTACCAGTGAGTTTATTAACCCTTTCCCAAACAAGCCCAGGTTTTCACGTGTCTGCAGTACAAGTCTTTTCTACCCTTTTTGATAACTTTCTGCCATTTTCATCAAATTTAAAATTGTCGTCTGCAAACTCTTTCAATTTGGACCAGTCCAAAATTTGTCGTTTGGGAAAGGGTTAATTGGTAAGTTCAGAGGTCGAAGCGGTGAAATTATCAAACCGTAATCTACCATTATTTCCCGATAAACTACCGATAAGTATGAAATAAATGATTTAAAGCTTCTCTTGCAACAATATCAACCGCGACAACGACGACAACGAAACCTCTATAAGTCGACTTCATTTTTAAAGACCAATAAGATTCGCCTATCTAGAGCTAATTATATGTAAACTGATATTGTCACCAAACCATGGCAATCATCGTATAGACCGATATTTATAAAATGAAAAGTGAGACAATTTTACAGATTCTTTCTTTTTTGTAAGCATTTAATACAGATATATGTATTGCTAGATCTAGATCTAGGAAGAAAAATTTGCAATAACAGTTTTTTTTCTCTCTAAACCCAACCAAATCATAAGATACCCTCCTCTCAGTAAAACGAAAAATAGTTGATAGTGGTGAAATAAAAGCAAATCAAAAGTTCTTCGTGGTGACTTTAGTAGTTTAGGTGATGTCTAGCCTACATTTGCCTATAACATCTATCAAAAAGCGTGGCGCCCTTATCACAGAATAACGCTGTTGCGTGATAACGAAAAAAAAGTGGGTGGGGAGGGGGATTCTTTTATTTACCCAGGACTCTTAGATCCATGTTATTCTCATCATTAAATGTCAGTTAGGATCGGGGTGCGCTATGATTCTGAAACCCATCTAACACCCTTGTAAATGTACCAAAGAACCTAAGTTTTGATAAAGACTGCATCATATAAGAAATACTTTGCTTCTGTTTGCAAATAAATTGAAAGCGAGATCTACTTACAAATTTCTATCATCGTGAACAGAAACGTAGAGCAAGTCTAGAGCTTCACACAGTATCTCCGTAACGCTGTCGTTCTTAACCCAACGTCCAGTCACGTTACATGTTGTAATGACGTCATTGTAGCACACAGTGGTAGTGACGTCATATTCAGGGGGATCAAAAACTAGAGAACAGTTCTTGGTGAGAATATCATCTTCGATTTCTGACAGGGTCTTTGCGGAAGAATCAATGGTCTTGACGCACCTGTGCAGTGCAAAGAACGTGACTTTGACTATGTTTGACAGCAAGTCTTAGACTATCAAGAAATGGTAGTTATCTTTATACTTTATACCAAAAATATATTAAGATCTCCCCAAAAATGATATCGTCACTGTAATTTCATGATATCATCACTAACGATGATACTAACTTCGGTATTTCTAAAATCTATTAACTGGCAATTCCATTCAAATCCCTGATAGTATACATAAACGTACACTATGATCTTTGTATGCAGTCTTCTTCACTTAGCAAATTGGTTTTCCTGTTATTCCCTCTTTTGACTGAAAATCTACGAAGACAACTGACAGCACTTAAAAAAAGAACTTTGAAAAAGGAGGAATGAGAGGTCGCAGATTAATGACCCAGAATAGAAATTATGATTTTAATACTTACTCCAGCGAAGGGATCCATGCTTCAAGATCAGTTAAGGTCGCATTGTTGCACTGTGCACAGTAAATGTTTGCATAATTGATATCTCGGCCAGTGTCATACAAAGGCATTGAAGGCACGATGGAAACCTTGTCTGCTGTCCTCGTACTTTCACACTTAGCTTTGATCTCTTCGGGTGTATCGGTAGGGCAACCTTGTAGAAATTCATACTCTTGGTGGAGGTATATACCTGTTGGAATACAATACCATCTCATTAATTCCTGTACTAGTGTATTCTCTGAGCAGGAAGTTGCCATATCGACGATCCAGGAGATGAACTAAAGTAATATAACGTATATCCGAAGCAAAGAAGTTTACGTAAGCCATTTTTAGTCAGGCATAAATGTAAACTACTGCACGACGCTCTGGGAAATGTGGTTCAAGGCATCGTCGTGATACACTGTAGGCTTATAGAGTTGTGTATCTCTCAACATTATCTAAAATACCGGCTGATTCGTGAGGTATAATGGTCCTTTGACATGCAGAAAATTTGCTGTTAGCAAAAATTTCTGACTTTGGTCGATACGTCTTACAGACGCATCAAACCACATTTTAACAGAGCATTGCCATGTTTTTCTTTGGGGGGGGGGGAAAAAACCCCGCTCATTCACACCGAGACATGTCGACATATTTTTTACAGCGATGACTTCTAGTATCTAAATTTAGAACATAAATATCATGTGACTGCGTTGACCAATCAGATTGTGTATCAGGTTTTTCACTTGTCGTAGGGATTTTCTCTTTTCATGGTTGTTTTTCTTTTTAACTCTTTACAAGACGACAAATTTCAGACTCCACCAAATTGAAAGCATTTGCAGACAACAATTTCATTGTTGCTCATGCGATGATTTCTGTCTTTGAAACGGTAAAAAACTTTATGAGAAAAGGAGAAAACGCGGTTAACCAGCATTTTCTTCTTTTCCCATAAGGTTTTAAAAGGCTTTCGTTGTTAAAACTCAAATAGATATCGACCCAGGTCAGCGAGACCAATCTGCGCAGCCTGACCCGAGTCGAAACTTTCTTGCTTTTGGTAAATTTTCTGAATTTGGTTAATTTTCTGCATGCCCAATGATCAGTCTACCTCATGATTCAGTCTGTTGTAGGAGAAAATGGATTTTTATGGGTCCAAAATCATGAGATGTATTGCCTGGCATATTACATCACGGAGATTCGTTTAATCCCCTTTTGCCAGAGCGTGACTCATTTATACTGTTTAGAACGGCTTAAAATTATAAAGATTGACTATCATTTGTCAACAAAGTCCAATAATTCTTGAATTCTCGGTAGATTTTCCTATGGCACAGTATCATGACATAGTACTTAACCTACTTTTTCACCCAGTAAATAACAGTAACCGATATGTAATTGAGCGACGCTCTTATAAAAAGGGGCTTAATGCATCCTCATACTGTAATATACCAAAAAAATTCGCCCCATAAATATGGATACATAAAATCCAGTTTGTCGAACAACCGACTGAATCATGAGGTACGATGGTCTTTTTAGATGCAGAAAATTGACCGACTGCAAAAAGTTTCGGCTCAGCGGCTCAGGTCAGCCTGCGCGGACTGCGCAGGCTGACCTGAGTCGATACTTTTTGCAGATGCATTAAACCCCCGCCCCCTCCCTTAGCACAGATCATAGCTAAATTGGAAGCACTGGTGTAAAAATTCTAACTAGTCATTTTTGTTCATACATTTAGAATAGCAATAAGTCCAAAAACCAAAAACGAAACAAAATCAAAAATCTCCATACCTTTAGATTCACCTATAAGAACGCCATTC
The DNA here is from genome assembly GCA_945859785.2 of Tridacna gigas. NCBI lineage: Eukaryota > Metazoa > Mollusca > Bivalvia > Cardiida > Cardiidae > Tridacna > Tridacna gigas. Next base: position 40,597,130 of record OX244043.2, read on the forward strand.
CGGCATACCATGCCCTCTCTGTTGGATTTGTAAGGATTCATAGGATTGAGTTGATACACTGTATCTGTACAGCATGAATGAGAGCTGCCGCATGTCGACTCACACGAACACTTGATACAGCACGTGGTGTTACCCTCAGCAAACGGATCCAATCCACATTCGCCATAATTTGAACACAAAGCCCTCAAAGCCGGTCCTGCCAAATGTATCAATGGGTTTGTACCTTCTTCACTACTGTTTGAAGTTTGGTCTAGCGATGTGCACGATACCCGGGTGATAACACTGCCAAAACTTAGGATGATTAATGTTTTTAAAGATTCAGTTAATCCCATCTTCATAGCGGAGATGGTGCGCATTACAAAATCTTTATGTATTTTTCTTTTCTTTAAATGTTGTATATTCCACTGAAATACTATTATAAGTGTATACGAACAACGTTCTGAGAAAAGGAGATTTATTATATTTCGTCATGAATTACACCAAGCAAATTGTCACATCATATGGATTTAATTTAACTAAAAACCGGCTGAATCATACGGAAAACTGTCCTTTCACACGTAGAAAAATTTATCAGTATATATAAAAAGAATCGAACCTGGTCAGCCTGCGATGACTGCGGAAGCTGACACGAGTCGATACTTTATTTTTTGCAGATATATTTAACCTCCTTTTCACAGAGCATATGCATACTTTTAACCGTCTACGTTAGTTTTTTTGTCTGGCACGTACGATTTCTCTAACTCTCTCAAAGCCAAATAGATCTATGTAACTTCGATCTCTTTCGACGCCTGCAAATACCACCCTCAGAAACTCAGAAAGATTTTAAAGCCGTAGGCATCCAAGATCAGGTTACGTTTTGAGTTGTCCGGTCTCGAATATTAATTGTTCATCTGTGCACCTAAGCTCTAATGTCGCTCAGTGTGTTAACCCCTAGGCTTCTATGCCTGTCTCAGAAGGCTTAAATTATGTACAATGTACATCATGACCAGACTGCTCAAAAAGGTAACCTGCGGCAGCATATTAATTCTATTTATTATTTTGCTGTGAAAATGTTAATGGTGTAAGAAAAGCTAGGAAATAAATATGTAACAAGATGTTTTGATTAAAAAAGAAGAAAAAAAAAAAAAACGTTATTACTTTAGAGCTGAAGTCTGAGATATTAATTCCATAAATCAGTAACATATTTACAAAACAAGAGGTCCATAATGACCCTGCATCGCTCTTCTGCCTTTTAAATAAATGTGCTATGCACTCAATTGGCATTAACAGAGACATAAAATTCATTAAAAAGTCTGTCCAACATACAAAAAATTAGCCCAGTTTCCCCCCTTCCCGTTAAGGAAAAAATTGTCATGTCCTTTTCACATGCAAAGATGATATCATAAAAACGTCTGTCCAACATACAAAAAATTAGCCCAGTTTCCCCCTTCCCGTTAAGGAAAAAATTGTCATGTCCTTTTCACATGCAAAGATGATATCATAAAAACGTCTGTCCAACATACAAAAAATTAGCCCAGTTTCCCCCCTTCCCGTTAAGGAAAAAATTGTCATGTCCTTTTCACATGCAAAGATGATATCATAAAAACGTCTGTCCAACATACAAAAAATTAGCCCAGTTTCCCCCTTCCCGTTAAGGAAAAAATTGTCATGTCCTTTTCACATGCAAAGATGATATCATAAAAACGTCTGTCCAACATACAAAAAATTAGCCCAGTTTCCCCCTTCCCGTTAAGGAAAAAATTGTCATGTCCTTTTCACATGCAAAGATGATATCATAAAAACGTCTGTCCAACATACAAAAAATTAGCCCAGTTTCCCCCCTTCCCGTTAAGGAAAAAATTGTCATGTCCTTTTCACATGCAAAGATGATATCATAAAAACGTCTGTCCAACATACAAAAAATTAGCCCAGTTTCCCCCTTCCCGTTAAGGAAAAAATTGTCATGTCCTTTTCACATGCAAAGATGATATCAGTGACTACAAGCAGGTGTAATCAAGTAATTAGATATTATTCATATCAATGAACTTAACAAAGTGTACTTTAAAACGAAGATTTCCATAACTTTATTAGCACGAAGACAGTTTTTATGGCATAAAAGGTAAAGTTTTGAAAAAAAAAAATGATACAAAACCTCGCTTCATGTTGAATATTCAACTCATCTGAAACTAACCATTAACGTCAAAATAAAGCATTGTCACTGAAAACCTGGTACCCAGCATTTTCTTTGTTTTTTTTTTACCAATAACATTTGTTACATTTTCGAAGTCAAATCCCTTGAATTGCGCTGTATTTAACCCTTAAACTGCTAAAGAAAATACCGTTTCGGACAGTGTAGGTAAAGATCAGACTGCACGATTTGTGATCTTTACCTACACTATCCGCAAAAGCGCAAAGAGTCGCACCTAGCAGCCTAATGGTTAATCTGTTGTTTGCAATGAGAAGCCTATGTTTAGAGAAGATAAGGAATATAATTTTAGTATTTATGCTAAAATTTGATTAATTGTGTCAAATGATGTCAGTTCCTTTGTTGAAATAGATACAATACATTGTTTGTTACATTTTCCAAGTTAATAGACAACTCTAATTACCCAGATAGTAATAACACTTGTCAGCTTGTCAGCTTCTTTGTTGATGTCTGATAAAAGCCGTACACTCTGACCCTCCGGTAATAAAATAATATCATTTAATCACAGAGAGAGAGAGAGAGACAGGTTTGTTTGTTTCTATTGAAGTTTACGCCATTTTAACAGCCCAGGTCATATCATGGCTGTCAGTGACGCATCCATGTGTTTCCTGGCTTTCTCACACCAGTACTGACACAACTTTTAGAAAGATGGAGGTACAGACAGACAGATAGACAGACAGACAGACAGACAGACTCTTCCTCATAGTTTTGGCTGTATTCGACTTTGAGCAAGCACAGGGTAGCCGTAGAAGCACATGCAGCAGTTATATTATAGTAGATCTAAACCACAGGCAATTGCTTTTTTTTTTTCAATAAACACACATCGCCCTCTATAACCTAAAATATATTACGTGTCCAATATAATAAGGTTATTGAGAGCGAGAGTTCGTGAAAAGAAAAAAAAAAAAACCCAAGTGCCTGTGTAGTAAAATAAAGAACGCTCGGCATCTTATCAAAAGTAGGCAGTAATGAAAAAACCCTTTTCCCATACAATCACGAATTTTTACGGCCGTGAAGGAGAACGCTTTAGAAAACATCGTGGGAAAAGGAGAAAATGCTGGTAAACAGCATTTTCTCCTTTTCCCTTATTGTTTTCTACTCTATCTAAGACAGAGATCATCTTTTGAGCCACGTTTAGTGTGTCGTCTGCAAATGCTTTCAATTTGGTCTAGTCCAAAATTTTGTCGTTTGGTAAAAAGTCAACTCTTTTACTTCCCAGAACAGATTTGCAGCGGAAGCCATAAAATAGGGCCAAATGACATAAATTTATTTTTTGTAAATCAATATACGTTATAACATTGTGGGAAAAGGAGAAAATGCTCGTTACGAGCATTTTCTCCTTTTGTCACAATGTTTTCAAAAAGAGGTCCACTGCAGGCCGAAGAAAAAGATTTCTTTCCGACTTACAGAGAAAGAGTTAAGCGATAGAGATAATTCATACAAAACAAACGCGGCGTAATCTTACATCACAGTTCACGTAAACTGGGTTATGGTTCTTAAAATAGTAAGTATGTCTAGATCTTCATAATATTTATAAATGCATTTTAATTCTTTGTTCAGGTGGATTTTTATGACATTTCGAGTGAGATCAGACTGCAAGTTCTGTGTCGGTGACTTGCACAGAATGTAAGCTAAGATGAGACTGCGAATTGTGATATACCGTCTGATCTTGATTTTGATGGTAGCGTCATATAGCAGTTAATTGTGACCCAAAAACATCCGTTGAAACATTTACAGTTGTTTTTGCCACAAAAAAAGTTGTTTAAATGAAGATTTATACAATTGAAAAATGCTAAATTAAGGTACGTGTTAAAGTTTACGTCTTCGGCTGCTTAGTGCGATCCACTGCGCTTTTGCTCACAGCGTAGATCAAGATCAAACTGCATAGGACGTCCAGTCTGATTCTGAGTCTACACTGACTGACATGCTGAGAATTTTTCCTGTGAAACAACAGATTTTGAACAGATTTTATTTTCTTTTTGATTGGCTGTCAAATGTCTGTGTTCATTTATACTGCAGTTGCCGGATTATAAAATGTAGACATTTTCACATTTTTTCTCTGCAGAATGTTACGTTTGAATCTGTACATAATATGCATATCTAGTTTGCCCTTTTGTGTAATCGGTGCACTATAACTGACATTCAATTTGCACAGTTTATTGGTAATATTTACCTTTATATGCGCAAAATATACGGAACTCGAACAGAATTTTATCTTATTGGCTTGAGTAAAGCGGATGGCAAAGATCCAAGATCAGACTGCACGTTCTGTGCAGTCTGATCTTGATCTATGCCATCCGCATAAGGTCGTGTTTTCACCTATGGCGCCGAAACAGTTAAGGCGACAATATGTGTGCTACATGACAAACAAGAGGGCAATTATGGCCATGAGTCGCCCCACTGACGCATAAAGCTAGTGACTCGTAATTTTGTCCATCATATCAATTTGAAAATTGTGATACATTTTAGATTTTATTGTAGGAAAAGAATACATGTACCCAAGTTTTGTTGATTTCATTTTTCTACATATTTGGCAATACATAAATGTTGAAAAGTGCCGTCTCCCATCTTGACATTGTCTGTTGACTAATCAAGGCATAATGTGAAGTTAAAGGAGGTCAACTAAAGTAATATGCCAAATGGATTCCCCAAATTATCTCATACTTAATGAGAAGTTGTAAATCTCGTCTCGAGCATTTTCTCTTTTTGTCACATTGTTTTCAAAAGTTGGTCTGCTGCAAGATTTGAAAATAACTAGTCTGACGAAAAAGTTTCCTCTACAGTGAAGGGTAAAGTTGCACTGATAACAGGTTCCAGTAGTGGTATTGGTCTTGGGATAGCGCAGTATCTCGCCTCCAAGGGCTGTGATGTCATCAAAACAGGCTTGGCCTGTAAAGAGGTCATTGACCAGTTGGCGGACAAGTTTAAACGGTAAGACTCTTATGGCGAATGTAGTTTGCTCTCAATACTTTGTCGTATAAACGAGACATGCTCTGAAAAAAGGAGATATAATATATCCCCCTGATAATCATCCCTAATCATATAATTATTGATCCATAAAATCCATTTTGTTTTACAACGGACTGAATCATGTAGAAAAATGGCCCTTGGACATACAGAAAATTGACCATTATCAAAAAATTTCGACTCGGATCAGCATGCGTCAACTGCGCAGACTGACCTTGGTCGAAACTTTTTGTAGATGCTTTAAAAAAACCTTTCTCACAAAGCATGGCTCATATATGGCCCGCAACATGCAAAGTGAGACCTTTTGACATTTGCGTAAAGTGTTGTCTCGGATTAGCCTGCGCAGTTCGCGCAGGCTAATCCGAGACGGCACTTTACGACTATATAAGATTTTTTCATACAGTAGATTTTCGTGAAACAGAAAATCGCACAAAAATGGTAAGTGTCGTCTCAGATTAGTCACAGACTGCACAGGCTGATCTGGGACGACACACTTTGACGGATATGTCCGAAGGCCCCTTTTCGTGTGTTGCACACCATATAACGTATCATAAAAGGTCAACAAAACAGTTAAAGTCAATCTTATATTTACCTTACTGAAATGTTTGTCGAGCCGTCTGATCCGAAACTACTAGCTGAGCCGTTCTGCTTTAAATGTTAAGCCACATCGAGAAAAACTTTGTTTGATGCAAGAAAAGATAGGCTTTATTTATCTCTTATGAGGTTTCCCGAAAAAACTTAAGTGTCTAATTTCGCTCAAATCCGTAAACTTATCTCCCGACTTTAAGTTGAGTCTGTTATTCCAGAAGCATATCATTAACACTGACAGACTTACATATCATTCTCAAGTTCTTTGCTTACACGTTGTTTTGGACTCCACTCAGCGAAATAACGAACTATCATAAGGAACACATATACGAAGTTTCATCAATTTTCTTCAAGGATTTTAGAAGATATCTTCCGGTCGGACGGACGAACGGAAGGGCGGACGTACAAGCGGAGAGACGGACAGTTGAGTCTGTTATTCCAGAAGCATATCATTAATATTGACAGACTTACGTATCATTCTCAAGTTCTTTGTTTACACGTTGTTTTGGACTCAATTCAGCGAAATAACGGACTTTTAAAGTGTGTTAATTGACTTTAAAAGTCCGTTATTTCGCTGAATCGAGTCCAAAACAATGAATTGAGTCCAAAACTTAAGTGTGCTAATTGACTTAAGTCCATTTATTTTGCTTAGTTGAATCTGAAACGTAGTGTCAACTCAGGATTCAAGAACGTTACTACAGTATATTAATGTTGCTGAAAAGGGGTTTTAATGAATTTGGAAAAAAAAGTATCGACCCATGTCAGCCTGCGCAGTGCGCGCAGGCTGACATGGGTCAGTACTTTTTGCTATTCGTCAATTTTCTACATGTCAAAGGACAGTTGGTTGTTAGATAAAATAGATTTTACGGATCCATAATTATGTGATGCCTTGCTTGGTACACTGCATCATGGAGATGCATTTAGCTTCCTTTCACCAGAGCACAGCTCATAATTCACGGATATTAACCCCCTTGAAATAAGTGAAATATTGTTTGCACGGTGTGATGGGAAACATAACAGCATAACAACAAATATTCGAATACAAGGCCGATAAGTCATGCCAAGCCCGAATCATCTCCCAAATATTCATTTATATACATACATGTACAGTGTACTCATCTTCTTTAATCAATAATTGATGTTTATTCATAGGTACGAAGGAAAGTCCATATTTTTAAACAGCGACCTAAGTAAAGTGAATTCAACATTAGACTTGTGTAACGATATCAACAAACACTATCCAAATGGTATAGATATCGTAGTGAACAATGCAGGTAGATATTTTCACTATCCGAATGGTATAGATATCGTAGTGAAAAATGCAGGTAGATAGAGTGTTTCACTATCTGAATGGTATAGATATCGTAGTAACAATGCAGGTAGATAGAGTGTTTCACTATCCGAATGGTATAGATATCGTAGTGAACAATGCAGGTAGATAGAGTGTTTCACTATCCGAATGGTATAGTATTAATTGTATGGTGTTTAACGCCGTTTTCAACATTATTTCAGTTATATCACGGCGGCCAGTGCACCTATCCATGCTTTCCTGGAGTTTCATTTACCAGTACTCCGCACAATATTCTTTCCAAGCCACTGGCTGCTTTCCCACATGGCCATTGTCGAAACAATGGTCAGTGGTGGGAGAGGAATGAATCCTGTCGCAATGACTATCATCAATCCTCGGAAAGAAACTGGCCGAGCCAAGGATCGAACCAGCGACCTCCTGTTCTCAAGTCCTGTACGCTACCGACTGGGCTACGGGGCTCGGCGAATGGTATAGATATCGTAGTGAACAATGCAGGTAGCTAGAGTGTTTCAGATTTTTGGAAGAGTGTGGATATATATATTTGGATATATATATATATTTGGAAGAGTGTGTGTATATATATACACACACACACACACGCGCGCGCGCGCGCGCGCGCACACACACACACACACACACACACACACACACACACACACACACACATATATATATATATATATATATATATATATATATATATATATATATATATATATATATATATAATGCTCTGGCAAAAGAGGGTCCAATGCATCTCTGTGATGCATAAAACCATGCAAGTTATCACATAATCATGGATCTATAAAATCCATTTTGTCTAATGACCGGCTGAATCTTGAGGTAGGAGGGTCCTTTGATATGCAGAAAATTTAGCAAATGTTAAGTTTCGATCCAGGTCAGGCCGCGCGGAATGCAGATGCATTAACCCTTTACCAAACAATCTCGACTTTTAACGACCCTGAGAAAGAAGCATTTTGAAAACATTGTGGGAAAAGAAGAAGATGCTGGTAACCAGCATTTTCTTCTTTTCCCACAATGTTTTCTCCCTCTTAAGAGACAAATGTTATTTTTTGAGCTACATTTAAAATGTCTGCAAATGCTTTCAATTTAGACTAGTCTACACTTATGTCATTTGGTAAAGAGTTAAACCCCCTTTTCACAGAACATTGTTCATATACATCCTGTTTCAATAAGCTTGCCTTCGCTGATATATATTCTTTTAAATTTATGTGCTATTTGTATGTTTAAAATGGTCAGGAGGCCTATATCCTGTGATAAACTTTGTCTGTTTTTTTTTTTCAGGTATACAACATGTATGCATAACAGACAAATATCCAATAGAGAAATGGCACGACATGCTAGCCATACATCTGACGGCACCATTCCTGATTTGTAGACATTTTATTCCATTCATGAAGGACAAAGGTTTTCTTTCTTTGATGTTTTTATTTCGCGGCGTATTATAGTATTTATTAATGACACGGCGACAGTTACAAATGCATGATGTTTCCTAGTATTTACAAGGCTGGGGTCCTGCAATGCCTTGTTCAAGGACAATCCGGTACGACCAGTACCGCCATGAAGGACCGAACTAAGGAATTTTTCGATTAGAAATCCACTGCCTTTATTCTAGGATGTTGGAATCATTCATGATAAATATATACTCTAGTAAAATTTTCATAATGTAGAAATAATGCTATATTTTCTCGTATTGCCCAAATAAATTTTTACGTCAAGAGCAAAATTGAGCCATGCTCTGTGAAAAGGGGGCTTAATGCATCTGCAAAAAAACCCCCATCTATTCATGTCAGCCTTTGCAGTCCACATAGGCTGACCTGGGCCGATACTTTTTGTTGTTGGTAAAATTTTCTGCACGTCCAAAGACTGTTCTGCCTCAGGATTCAGTTGGTTGTTAGACAAAATTGATTTTATGAATCTGTAATTGAGCCATGCTCTGTGAAAAGGGGGCTTAATGCATCTGCGAAAAGTATCGACCCAGGTCAGTCCGCGCAGGCTGACCTGGGCCGGAACTTTTCGCTATCGGTAACTTTTTTGTATGTCAAAGGACCAGTCTACCTCGTGATTCAGTCGGCTGTTATAATGATTGATAGTATGCTGTTTAACGCCGTTTTTAACATAATTTCAGTTATATCGCGGCGGCCAGTGCACCTATCCATGCTTTCTTGGATTTTCTTTTACCAGTACTCCGCACAATGTTTTTTCCAAGCCGCTGGCTGCTTTCCCACATAACCATCGTCGAAACAATGGTCAGCGGTGAGAGAGGAATGAGCCCTGTCGCGATGACTATCATCAATCCTCGGGAAGAAATTGGCCAAGCCGGGGATCGAACTAGCGACCTCCTATCTCAAGGCCTGTACGCTACCGACTGAGCTACAGGGCTTGGCGGCTGTTATAAAAAGTGGCCATTATTGATTCATAATTATGTAATGGCTTGATTGGTACAATGAATCACGGAGATGCATTAAGCTCCCTTTTGCCAGAGCACGGCTCAATTATATGATGACTTGCTTGGTATAGTACAACACGGAGATGCATTAAACCCGCTTTTACCAGAACATGGCTCATTTCTTTTCATAATGTGGAGATGCTGCTATATTTGACAAATGTTTACAAAGTTTGTATCACAGGTTGGGGACGGATTGTGAATGTATCGTCCATGATGGGTCTTGTCAGTTCACCAGGACGTGTGCCATATAGCACAACAAAGTCTGGAGTCATTGGGATGTCAAGGGTAAAAACGAGATACTAGACTGTTATTTTACCCCAAATTATTATTTTCTAGCAAATATCATGAATTCATAATGAAAAACCATCCATATAATCAAATATCCAAATAATGAAAGCAAATTTTTTGAAATTCGGCCAAAATTTGATAGAGTTTTAGAACTCGCTGTATTAAGCAATCCCAGCAAGTTTCAAAGAAATGGGCCGTATAGCTGTATGATAGACCTACCCATGGTTTTTATTGGTTTATCGGTTGTGTAATTAATTGTTAGCAACGCTAAAGTTGTTATCATTACTAGTAATGATATCGAGTTTCCAGTGACGATATCATGTTTTTCGGAACTACATTTTGTGCAATGGTTAGACAGATAAGCAATAAGATTTACAGATTTTCTCAGATTACTAACAAGTTTTTCTTTCTTTTTGTAAGAGATTACACGGTAAACGTGTTTACCAGAACGCTTCCTCTGTAAAAAAAAAAAAAGAGATATGGCTTGATATATTTCAATTTGCGTCTATTTCTTACTTTGGATTCCACCCAAGAAGTTTCAGTGGCACATTTTACATTGCGTCGTGTGAAAGAGGTGGCGATAGCGATTACATATGTCATACATGTATGTTTCAGGGTTTGGCACTCGAGCTCGCAGAGACGGGAGTGACATGTAACGTTGTGTGTCCAGGCTTTGTTGAAACAGAACGTATGTATAAACGCCCAAACATTCCGCCACTACTTATTCGTGTCATGATTGATAGCAATTTTAGTGATCATTATTGAAATAAAGACAGATACACCATTTCGCGACAATGAAATATGATCGCAAAAGAATAACCACGGGTGACATAATTGGTTGCTTTAACAGTCCAGTAAAATCTCTTTGAATCTAAAATAAGACAGAAGATTAGATAACACCATATTATTCTAGCTGTACTTTGAAATAATTCCGTTTTTCTTTTCCAGACAAAATATATCTACATCCTCTATAGGGTCAACAACTACAGTTCAGAATATCAGCTAAATTCTAGGTGTCCGTTTTAGAAAATATATGAGCCATACCCTGAAAGGCTGACCTGTGGCGAAACGGTTTGTTTTTGGTAAATTTGAATCATCTCCAAGTACCATTCTATCTCATGAATCAGCCGTTTGTTAGACGAAATGGATTTTCTGGGTCCATGATTATGTAATGAGTTACTTGGTATGATGCAGAGATGCATTGAACCTCCTTTTTTCTAGAGCATGGCTCATATTAATTATATGCTCTAATATGGAATTTTTTTTTTTTTTTTTTACCCTGTATGACGTCACTGTAGATTTTTAGAGTGGTTTAGAGACATCCAAGTTGTTACAATAAATCTTAGAAACGCAAATTTTTGAGAAATATCTAATTGAAATAGCATTACATGAAAGTTTTGTTGTTTTTCTGATAATTTGTCATGATAATTATGATTCTTTGCATATTTTATATTTCAATACAGTTGTAGCAAAAACGCTTTCAAAAGTGGCAAAAGAACAAAACAGATCATTTGAAGAAGTTAAGGTTAGTTTTATTGTTTGCTACTTCAATATAGATACCGTAAAAACCATTACACCATTGTTTAAGCCATGCAAAAAAGTATTGACTCAGGTCATGCAGCACAGTCCACGCAGGCTTACCTCGGTCGAAACTTTTTGCTTTTTTCTGTTTGTCAAAGGACCAGTCTACCTCATGATCCAATCGGTTGTTAGACAAAATGGATTTTATGGATCCATCCATGTATAATGACTTGTTTGATATAATGCATCATGGGGATTAATCAGTTAATTAATCTTTTTACAGTTAATATCGTCACCAAAGATGATATCACTCTTTACAGTGACGATATCATTTTTGCAAGAACCACATTTTTTTTTGTATAAATCAAGTTGATGAGCAATAAGCTACATGTTTTTTTTTTAACAATTCCATATTATTTACTGGTTAATAAATAGTCTATGTATTTATCCAAACGGTTGATGAGTAGAGCATTTCATCAACAAAATGACTATGACAGAGAATTTCCACATGCTCAACTCAACAGCATACGGGCCATGCTCTTAGAAAAGGGGGTTTAATGTATCACCATGATCATTATACCTGGTAAGTCATCACATAATTATGGATTCATAAAACCCATTTTGTTTAAAAACCGGCTGAATCATGAGGTACAGTACATCGTAAAAGCAAAAGTAGCGACCAAGGCAAACTGCGCAGGCTGTTCTGGTCGATACTTTTTGTGGATGCATCAAGCCGCTTTTTTCAGAGAGCATGGCCCATGTGTAATTCTTCCTTTGCCTCCCGATGTTTATGCAGAAGCCGTAGTTCTATAAGCATGAGAATTTTCAGTGTTAGGTAATGGGTAAAACACATTTAATGGTGCAGTATAGGGTTTAATGAAGTTGTGCTATCGATACCCCTGTCACACCAAACTCGTTCTCACTACGTTCCGAAAATTGTTGTCAAACGGACTCAAACTGTGTTCGAACGGAGTGGACGTAGTAGCAACCTTTTACGATCTGTTTGCGAACTTCATGGACGGGCTGGGACGGGAAAGGTGCTCCAGAACTTTGAGCCTGCTCAAATTTTTTTGCCGTCCATCCCGTCTTGTTATTAGACGAAGTGACAACGTACTTGAAACGAGATGGACATACCACAAACGGACCTTCCGTACTTCCAACTTTTTAGGTACGTGTAACGACGGACATTCAGTTTGCAGCACGCTTGCAAACCGAATGAAATTTCACATTCTGCCCTTACCGCAACCCGTTTTACGATTTTTTAGGGCAGGGCAAGAAGTTCGAAGAACTAGTTCGGTGTAACGTGGATTTTAGGCATAATTAGGCTTACCCCGACCGCAACCCGTTTTATGATTTTTTAGGACGGAATAAGACGTTCTAAGAACTAGTTTGGTGTGACAGAGGCTTAAACGAAAACACACTTAACAGTTCATACTTCTTGAAGCAAAGTGTCAAGTATGAGTTGACAAGATTTACTTCAATGCTAAAAGCGATGATACAAATTTCAGGAGGAGTTCTTCAGAGAGATTCATCCAATCAAAAAGCCGGTTACAGTACAGGAAGTAAGTAAAGGCAGTACTTAATTACATGTTGCCATTTTAACCAAGAGACTACTTAAAATTTGATTTTCTTAACTCTAATACATAGACAAAGGATACCTCCAATTTCACACCATTGATTTCGGCAGACATTTTGGCGGGATTATTTAACATCCGATTTGATGCCACTTTTTGTTATTATCGCTTTTTTTATTGTCTCTTCAGGTTGTATAAAATGCTTAAAAAAACTTGATTTGAGTTAGTCCTGGGATGCACATGGGGTGATCCTTGCTTCCTGAATAAATGTACACATATGAGCCGCCATGTTCCGGTAAAAGGGGGATTCAATGTATCTCCGTGATCCATTATACCAAGCAAGTCATTATGTAATCATGGAAACATAAAATACATTTTGTCTAACAACCGACTGAATCAGGAGGAAGACTGGTCTTGTGACATGCAGAAAATTGATCGATGGCAAAAAAGTTTCGACCCATGTTGGCCTTCATGGATGGCGCAGGCTTGCCTGGTCGATACTGTTTTTAGATGCATTCCTTTTAACAGAGCAAACCCCTTTTCAGAGGGCATGACTCTTCTGTAGTATAAGTTAGGACTTGTACTGCCTCGATATCAAACTAGATTTTGTAGTGGTAGATGATTGGCTGAGAGATCTTAACTCTGAGGCTCCTAAGCGCGACTCGAAGACCTTTTGCGGACAGTGTAGATCAAGACCAGACTGCTTAGAATGCGCAGTCTGAATTTTGATCTACACTGCCCGACAATGAGATATTTTCTCCCCCCAAAATAACTTAGAAATAGCACCATTCGGGTTTTTACTGTCGGCTTGAAAGTTTCTTTTGACATATCTAGCAGCTTAAGGGTTAAGACTGTAAGTTCGATACATGTCCTTATTGTGTTATTTACGGATTCTTCACACTCCATTTTCTGTACGGTGTATACTACTTCCAGGTCTCAAGTCTTGTCGGACATCTGTGTAGCGAGGACGCCTCCAGTATTACTGGCTCAGTATTCACGATTGACGGCGGATATACTGCTAGATGATTGGGAAAATAAATAATCGCATGTGAATTTGTGAAAGCGAATTTATTATATACCCGAACTTTTATCGGATCAAATACATGCGTCGCACGATGATAAAATATTACACACGACAGAAAAAAAAAAACCCGTGTCGACAAAGTGACAAATACAGTTTCAAATATGGTATGGTGGTGTATCTCGCGCACGGAATACGCATGCATTGAGTTGCAATTTGATTTGTCAAAATGTCACGCTATAATATTCATCCGCCATTCATAAAAATGAAGTTACTACCGACTAATCCATTATTTGTTTTACTTTGTTTACCTTTTTCGAATAGAATGTCAATAATTGCAATGTTTTGTCGTTGAAAGATGTAGGTATATAATAACAGGTATATCATGTGGTAGTAACTTTCCTGGCACATGTATTTGTTTCTCGCTGCGTAAGAAAATTTTCCCATCTCGTTCGACCTTTTATCTCCCGCGATACTGTGCTGCTCAAATCAAATACAAGGACCAGGAAATTTATCATATCTATTTTGTTTCCCTTTATCGAACAGAATCTCACTAATTGCAATGTTTTGTCGTTGAAAGTTGTAGGTATGTAATTAAAAGAATATTTTGTGGTAGTAACTTTTCTGGTGCTTGTATTTTTTTCTCGCTGAGTAAGAAAATTTTGACATCTCGCTCGACCTTTGGTCTCGCGATATTACGCTGCTTATATCAAATAAAAGGACCATGGAATTTACTACAACATAATATGCCGTATATACAGCTAGATGATTGAGAAATAGATAACCGCATATAGGGCCCATAGTCACCAACCATTCTTAGCTTCATTCTCAGTCTTATTCAAGATTTAAAAAGTAACACAACTTCTAATTGCAGGCTAAGTCATTTGCCTTCGCCAATCAGAAATTGAGTTACTTTCAAATTTAGACAATTTTTTGTGAATGAGACAGCAGTTGACTGAATTGAATAATGTCTTTCGACTTCTTCAGCATTATTGTCGTCCTATCACGGCGACAGTTCATATATTCATACATATCCTTGGTTTCACCAGTACTAGGCTAGGGCTCTGAAATGTCTTGTCCAGGGACTGTTAATAAGATCACAGGCCATTGAAGCTCCACTGGTCTGTGACATAGCACCAAACTTTTCATTGCTTGATCATCGGACACCGTTACTAAAAATAGCACATTTGCGCATCGCCTCTATATATCGTATAGAGTGTTGTTAGATACGACGTAAAGGCGATGCCCCAGTGTACTATTTTAAGTAACGGTATCCGATGATGGAGCGGTGAAAATTTTTCTAATTTTTGGTGTTTCCGTGATAGGTCGATAGAAGTTCAGTGGCTTATGATAAAACAAATAATGTTCTGAAGAACTGTTGTTCAATATGGACCGAGAAGACGTTTTACATCTTTTAGCAGACGTAAATGATGATGCTGTGTATTTGCTACTACCATCAAGATCTGCACCCATTGCGGCTCCACTCGGACTTGCGTCCAGAGCTTCTGTGCTCACCGTGGCCCCTTCCTACTCGTCGCCGCATCGTTTACTAATACTGAATACGGGGACGGTCCGGTATAGGCACGACGCACCAGCGCCATCCATTTTCAGGATGGATGGTCCGACTCACGGACCTTTTGCGGACATTATAGATCAAGATCAGAATGCACAGAACGTGCAGTCTGATCTAAGATCTACACTGTCCGATAAGAAGATATTTCCCCAAACCTCCATAACTTTGAAATACCAACATTTGGTTTTTATCACTGGACTGAAAGTTTCACTTCGATAGGTAGAAAATTAACCAGTAGTGAAAAGTTTCGGCCCAGGTCAGCCTGATGACCGATGATGTTCACGAGATGAAATAAATTTCGATCTTTCGCCGAAAAAAGCAAATATCCTCTATTTATTTCATGCTTCTAACCCCTATTTTGTTGGAACTTTCATCAAAATCCAGTGCAATTGCTTTCGGTAATTCCCCAGAACGTGCAGTCTGATCTTGGATCTACACTGTCCGGTAAGGAAGTATCTCTCCTCCAACAATACATTTAAAATAGGAAGATTTGGGTTTTACCATCGGCTTGAAAGTTTCATTTATTTTATTTAGCAGGATAAGAGTAAAAAGAAGGATTAAAAAAAAAAAAAGGTTCCACCATCTCTTGCATGTTCACTGTGCAGTATAACCCGCGTCGATACTTAAAGCCGAGCCTGTTATACTTGCTGCTTCATCACTGCACAAAAATCCAACAAAACTTGCCACCTACAAGAAACGATAAAAATGAACGTGACTATCGACATTAATGTACACAAGCCATGCACCAGAAAAAGGTGTTCATTGCATCTCTTTGATGCATTATACCACAGGCCTTTGAAACTCTATTGGTCTATCACAGAACTCTAAAAAAAATTTCCTTGGTCGATTATCTAATACTATCACAGAACTCTAAAAAAAATTTCCTTGGTCGATTATCTAATACTTTTGCAGATTGATCCATCGCCTGTATATCACGGAATACTCAAATTTTCATTTACACCGTTACTATAAATAGCACATTGGCGACTGCCTCTATATTGTATATAATATACTTTATACGTAACAAGGAAAATGTTGTTTTCCCGTATACGTGACAAGGAAAATGTTGTTATCCCGTGATATATCAATGGAATTTCAGTGACCTATGATTATACAAAGCAAGTCATCTCATAATCATGGATCCATAAAATCCATTGTTTAACAACCAACCAAATCAGGTGGTAGAATGGTCCTTTGGCATGCAGGAAATTGACAAAGTTAAAAACTATTAATCCTTGTCATCCTGCGCGGACTGCGCTGGCTGACATGGGTCGATACTTTTTGCAGATGCATGAAAGGCCCTTTTCACAGAGCATGGTTCATATTAATATTTAAGAACGTAGTTTTTCGTTTAGGAGACTTATCCAAGTTTAATATTATATATTTCGATAGAAAGACCATTTGGTTTAAACCATACCAATTGACACACCGTCGTCTTGAAACTGTAATATGTATGCTCGCAATGAAGATGCACCATCCAAAAAATAAATATACATTTCTAGACTATGCTTAATGTTTGGATTTGCTTGTGTCAACCGGTTTATAACATATAACTCGAACTCGATAAACCTTTCATAAACAGTTAATATTATTGTTTGTTTTTGGGAATACATGTTTAAAACCACAAACCGTGATGAGATGATATAAACATTATCGAGTTAGTTTTGTAAATTATCTCGTCACGGTACGTGATTTTAAACCTGTTATCCTAAACATAAACAATAATATAAATTGAAAATGACAGGGTCAGCGAGTGATAGCTATACATAGGTACATTGTGATCATGTTTGTCATGGTCAACATAGTAGCACAATGCCGATCACGTGCCGCACGTATAGATGGCTCTTTTTGCACGGTCATTGTGAGACACGTGTGTATTGGTGTACATGTATCCAATGCGACGAATAAAGCACTGTTTCTTAGAGAATAAAGATACGACATAGCCTGTAACGAAAGTAACAATCAGGGGAAGGAATCTGCTCGAGAAAACGGTGGTTATGGTCAGTGACGTATCAGTTGAGATAAAGGTCGGCGACGCCTTTTAGAACAATTTACATGCACACTACGCATATCGGGGCAATATCTTGACGGCAGAGAGACGACGTAATCGGGATACATGGTGTCAGAGACATTTCGGGTGGACTCATTATAAGTGGAAAGAAGTCCTATTTACGTTTCTGTTTAGATATGCCGGATAGGAGAGCCAAAGCATGGCAAAGCTGAGGGGATTGACATGCAGATTGCTGCGTAAGACAGGCATTTAGTTTGGGTGGCGGTTGTTTGTTTTGGGAATACATGTTTAAAACCACAAACCGTGATGAGATGATATAAACATTATCGAGTTAGTTTTATAAATTTTCTTGTCACGGTACGTGATTTTAAATCTGTTATCCTAAACATAAACAATGATATAAACTGAAAATGACACTGAACGTGCAGTCTGATCTTGATCTACACTGTCCTATACAGTTATATATTCCATGGAAAAGAAATAAGATAAAATCGCATTTACTATCGGTTGGAAATTATCATTTATTTTGGGTGTGTGTGTGTGTGTGTGTGTGTGTGTGAGCGAGCAGTTTTTAGGCTTAACTATGAAGATGGAGTTGTTCTATAAAGTGTCTACATTACGCACTTGCATGTTGTATGTTATGGGCGCTATATATGCCTTTGCATACTAGGATTATAAGAACCACTTGGTCGGTATAATGCTCTACGAAGAACATTAAATATCCGTTTTTCAGAGCGCAGCTCAAATGTTCAGGGGCTAGTATCACACTTTTTGAGAGGAAAAATATACTATTCTATAATAAAATAGTATTTCATTGCAGGGCTTCACATTTTTCCTCTAAAAAAACCTGATACTAGGCCATGTGCTCAGATGTAAAAACTCTAAATCTCCATTCAATTTGGTTGTAAATAGCCTAAAAATGTTAATATCTTTCCTGCAATTAACTACAAATAATATAGGAAAATATCCCCTATGAACAAAAGACCCATCATATTAAATATACGCGCATTAATTTCAACTCTTTACCACCGGACAAATTTGACTTGAAAGGATCTGCAGACGACAGTTCATATGTGGTTCAAATGATGGAATTCGTCTTTGATGGCATATAGAAGACATTGTGGGAAATGGATAAAATGCTGGTTACCAGCATTTTCTTCTTTTCCACAATATTTTTTAAAGGCCTCTTCTGCCTCAGGATCGTCAAAACTCGGGATTGTGTTGTAAAGAGTTAATCCCTTTACCATGGACCTAGTGCCGAGCAAGGTAGTTCAATCGGTAACATACTAGTGCAGGGCTCGAAAAATGGGGGGGGGGGAAAGCTGGTTCGAATTGCAAGACTGACCTATGACCTATTTCTATATAACTATTGATAATGCAGATCTCAGTGAGTGAGTGAGTGAGTGCGTGCGTGCGTGCGTGCGTGCGCGCGTGCGTGAGTGAGTGAGGGGTCGAGCGAGCGAGCGAGTGATTGAGTGAGTAGGTGGATGGGTGGGTGAGTTAGTGAGTGAGCGAGCGAGAGACGGACTGGAGGACGGACGCCATCGACTGACCGACCATAAGCATGACATGTTTGCTTGATTGCTTGCTAACTCAGATATAATATATGACAGACTGATCAAAGGAAGGAAGGAAGGAATGAAG
Organism: Tridacna gigas; assembly: GCA_945859785.2. Classification (NCBI taxonomy): domain Eukaryota; kingdom Metazoa; phylum Mollusca; class Bivalvia; order Cardiida; family Cardiidae; genus Tridacna; species Tridacna gigas. The sequence continues at coordinate 40,616,281 of OX244043.2, forward strand.
GAAGGAAGGAATGAAGGAAGGAGGAAGGAAGCCAAAAAGTTATTTTATTTTCAAATTTAGAAAATTATTAATAAGACTAAGAACGTTCTTAACAATGGTTTCATGAATACGGACTCTGGGTTTGTGTTCACCAATCATTCTTAAGAACATTCTTGGTCTAATTATAGATTTTAAAAGTAACACAACTTCTGATTGGCTAAACCATTTGGTTTAGCCAATCAGAAGTTGTGTTACTTTCAATTTAAAAAAAAAAGAATGCTCTTAAGAATGGTTGGTGAATACGGACCATGAATGTAGTTTGGCCTATGATAATGATACAACAACATACTTGTTCGATGGTGACCGGCTTCTCTGTCGGATTCTTTTCTTTGAAGAACTTTTCCTGTGGGAGAACGGAAGAAGTTATGGTTTAATAACTGAAATGAGTAGTAACAGTACTTATTTCAGTAGTTTAATATGTATGAGCATAACGAAATTAAGTATTTCCCTTAAGTAAAAACCAAATGTGATATATTAACGAGTGGCTCAGTAACATGACTTCTGATAGGCTAAACAGTTTGGTTAGTGTTTACTTAAGGGAAATACTTAATTTCGTTATGCTCATACATATCACACTACTGGAATGAGTACTATTACTACTCATTTCAGTAGGTGAACTTTGAAGAGCTTTTCCTGTGGGAGAACGGAAGAAGTTATGGTTTAATAACTGAAATGAGTAGTAATAGTACTCATTTCAGTAGTTTAATATGTATGAGCATAACGAAATTAAGTATTTCTCTTAAGTAAACACCAAATGTGATATATTAACGTGTGGCCTAGCAACGTAACTTCTGATAGGCTAAACAATTTGGTTAGGCAGTCAGAAGTTTTGTTACTAGGCCAAAGGTAAAATTAATGAGTTTTCCCATCAGAAATGAAATAAACCTCAATTATATATCAAAACAAACAGTTTTCTCTTTATTTCTTGCAAGCCCAAAACTGTCAATGGGGGCCATTCCTGTAAGTCATATTATTTCCTTGCCAGCTCGGGACTAAAGGTAACCAAATAACAAATTGGTCCCTATACCTTTATTCCTTTGTTTTTATCCTTGACTTCCATGAGGATGTTGTGATAAATTTTATATGATTTATGATATATGTGTAACGTCTCCCTGTAATTTCAAAGCAAATTCTGTTCTCAGTCATCGAGAAATGAGTACATATCGATTTCTTAAACAAAGTTATCAGATTTAGGCGAGATATTCCGTTGAGAACATATCTATGTAGTGCAAGAAAATCAAGGATAAAAACCGAGTAATCCTCTTATCAGGACCAATGTAGTGCTGCATAGGAATGAAGGGCAGTAGCTGAAAAATGACTCCCATTGCTAGGGCGTAAAGCCGTATTTGTAGACTAATAGATTTAATGAGAAAACTTGGATACATAAAAGGACTTTTTGCCCCCAATTCTCTGTCTTTCCTGCGATTTTTCGCCTCTCATCTCTGATGCATGTGAGAAAAGTTGTCAGTGGCTAAAAAAAGAAAGTTGTGTCAATACTGGTGTGAGAAAGCCAGGAAACACGTGCGTAGGTGCACTGATATGGCATAAGCTGTTAAAATGGCGTTAAACTCCAATACTAACGGACAAACAAACAAACCCTCAATTCCCTTTCTTTTTAGAAACTGTTCGCCTCTCACCTCAGATACATGTGAGAAAAGTAGTCAGTGGATTGGAAAAAAAGTTGTGTCGGTACTAGTGGGAGAAAGCCAGGAAACACATGTGGTGCACTGACCGGCGCGATATGAGCTAAGCTGCTAAGACGGCGTTAAACTCCATACAAACAAAACAAATTACCCTCACTTCCTCATACGTCGTAGAATGTTGTTTTGCCAATACATCAAACTGCTTCGTTAAAACTGAAACGAGACAAACCCACTTTTAAGGCTGCCCACTTTTTAGGCTGCCAAGCGCAACTCAAGGACCGTGTGCGGACAGTGTAGATATGATCAGGCTGCACAGAACGCGCAGTCTGGTCTTGAATCTACACTGTCCTCTAAGAAGATAGTTTTCCCAAGGAAATACTTTTGTAATAGCAAAATTTGGGTTTTGACTGTAAGCTTGAATGTTTTATTTCACTTTTTAGCCGGTTAAGGGTTGATGTTATTTCCAGAATCCTATTGTTTTAACATTTATTTCCACTCGAAAATTATCTTTCATTACCAAAATAGATTTAGATCAAACAAAACAGTTTTTTGTTGGCATAAGTGTCATATTGAAAGAGAAAGACATCCAAGTATGAGAAACGACAGAATGATGGACACTGAAAGTTGTACATGTATGTGATTGAAAACGAGTTCCACTTTTTCCTAGTATGACCAAATTATACAGACCTTTGAAATAATTAAGTTATATCAGAACTACTATATACCCTTTCAATAATTTAAAATAAAAACTTAACTTATTTCAAAAAGATCCTCCAAATTTACCATTAAACTCTGGTTAATTTTTTTGCAGTTTTCTTCTCTATAAAGATCCAAAATAACGGTCTTTTTGCATTTATGTAGAATTTGTCTCTATGTTTTTGCAAAGGTCCGTGTTTTCTGCTCGCTCATAGTTTGCCATGTGCATTAAACACATAAGTGTAGTTAAAAAAAATGCAAATAAAGGAAATGTAATCATTTTGAAAGGTGTTGCTGAACTGGATACATACGTTGTGTCTCCACAAAACCGGGACAAATTGCGTTACATGTGATTCCATAGGATGCTACCTCCAACGCCGTCCCCTGAAAAACATTGAAACTAGTTTCCTTGCGAGACTCTTTTACTTAAACGCAAAAATTTATTATTTGCCAGGAATAACTCTATGTAAAAAAAAACTTTGTCAGCGAGACTTTGGAATCGATGAAAACAAGTTCTTGCCACTAAGGTTTGTTGCATAAAGACATTTGAAAACATGTGACGTAAAGGAGTATCGGTTGCCAAAATTCTTTGTTTGCCTCTATGTTTTCAGGATGGATTTCGAGATAACAACAATAGCCTGCTGGTGGCCACATGGTCATATATTGATAAATTTCTCCTGAGATAATTTCAATACTTTATTCCCCTGCTGTGGATCATACATTGTTTTCTCGCCTTCATAGTTATCGTGGGGGAATTATAACTCTTTCGTGTATGCTTGTTGACTCATGTCTATGAGAGATACACCGATTTATCCCTAAAGCACTATTTACATCTAAAACTGCTTGTTTGGACAGCGTCGATCAAAACAAGTCCGCACTTCACACAACATTCTTTCCAAGACTTCCGCTGATTTCCGACATAAATATCGCCGAAACAAAGTTGAGTGGTGAAAGAGGGATGAATGACAATCATCCGTACTCGGAGAGAATTCGGCCGATTATGGAATCGAGCCCACCACCACATGATCACAAACCAAGTACATTACCGATTGAGCTACTCTGACCGACCCTCTAAATTGTACTCACTTTTGTCAGGCCTATAAGTCCAGCTTTGGTGCCACTGTAGGGGACTTTTCCTGGGGTACTTATCAGCCCCATCTGAGAAGCAGTATTGACTATCCGTCCCCAGGCTGTAAAAAGTAAACGTAGGACTTGAATTCACAGTTACAGTGATTAAACCGTATGAGCCATGCTCTGGCAAAAGCGGCTTTGTAATGCATCTCCATGATGTATAATACCAAGAAAGTCATCATATATTTATAGATCCATAGAAACCGTTTTGTTTAACAACCGACCGAATAATGAAGTGAAATGTTCCTTGGACATGCAGAAAATTGACCAATACCAAAAGGTTTTTACCCAGATCAGCCCGCGCGGACTGCGCAGGCTGATGTATGTCGATACCTTTTGCAAATGCATTAAGCCCACTTTTCACAGAACATGGTTCCATTGTATTATTAGGCTGTAATAGGAAAAACATAACTGTAGTCAATTTTGCTGACAGTGCTGATTAAGATCACACTGCACGAAACGATCGTGATCTTCACTGTTCGCCATAATGGCACGAAACAGCATTTAATTCTTCAGAAAAAAAAGAAAGAAAAGAGTACATGAATATTGTGTGACGGCGTATTGACAACCAGGTTAATTGTGAGTCAATGGATTCCTGTGAATACTGATTACCCGGATAAAGTTATCTTTCTTTGAGCATATATGATAAGAAAATGAGAAAGTTTTCCGAGACAGCGAGACATTATAGAAACCTATACGGTACTTGTAACGTAGCCATATCATTAACAAGCCCCTAACGTGAAAAGAAGATGAGATATGAAAGCCTTGATATGCTTATTACAATGAAACCTGCCTCTGTTAGTACAGATGGCTTGGTTTGGTTGTACTTTGTATATGATGCCATTGATTTTTGCGTATGCGTGGCCCCGGTAGTAGGTCTAAACGCACTTTTAATTTTAACATTCTACTAATGGAAATAAGAACTAATCAAAATTATCAATAAATATGACGTAGAATTAAAAAAGATAAAAATGCCCTCAGCTTGGCCCGAGCACTCCTTAGGTGACCAAGAAGATCATAGAGATCAATATAAGTTGTGATAACGATGCAAAAAAAAAAAAAAAAAAAAAAATAACCGAAATAAAAACTAAAGTGGCTTCTTATTTGAAATGTCGATTGACAAATATCATCTACGTAGCCCCCTGTAGGGGTTTTCCTTTAGGAAAAATGGATATTTGTTCATATACCGCAGAAGCGGCTGGTTATTTGATTGAATGGTTATTAACGCCGATTTTAATACCACTTCTTTGTATACATCTTCGATGGAGATATGGAGAATTATATGTAAAAAGAATTTATATAGAAATGACATCATAGTCTGCACAGACCAGTTAAAATGTCTACAGGGCTATGGTGTAGATAAAATTCTTACGTGGAAAAAATATATCTTTTTTTTTCTCTTTATGTGATCATGATTTTATGAAAGGAGTGTATGGCCTTCTAAAATCTAACTAATCGAGGACGTACATGTCAACTCTTCTGACATTTTGCACTCGGTCTACAAAAAGGAACGCGATCTAAAGAGCAGCCAGTGGCTACATAAATTACATCTTTATATGTAAATTATCTACTAAAGTAAAAAGAAAATAGAAAATGATTACGTCATGTCACGTCATCTTTGTTTATACCTAAAGAGACGCTTATACTACTCCATGAGACAGTGAATGGTCTGATGTTTCTTTACTCTGAAATGATGAGGAAAAATGGTATCTGTGAGTGGAATGTTTACGTAAAATCTTACCTTTCTTTTTCATGTAAGGTATAAAGAACTGTGTGATAATGAAAGGAGCTGTGAAATTAATGGCGACCATTTCGTTGAACTTTGCAAGTGGATAGTCTTCCACCGAGCATACGTGTTGTATACCTGCAAACATAATGTTATAGATACATCATCATCATCAACAACAATAACAATAATCAACGAAAAGAGAAGATTATAAGATAGAGTTTGTTATTATTATCGATCTAATCTCATGTGTACGCAAAGCTTCCACACAATGGGTGAAGTCGCATTCTTGAATTAATCATTTACCACATAGGCCCGATTCTTTACGGTACTGAAAGAGAATGGTTTTGAAAATATCGTGGGATAAGGAGAAAATACTGGTAACCAGCTTTTTTTCCTTTTCCCACAATGTTTTCTACCCTATCAAAGACAGAGAATTAATCATTTTAGCAACATTAGTTTAATTTGTCGTCTTCAAAAGCTTTTAACTTGGTCCAGTCCAAAAATTTGGCGTTTGATAAAGAGTCAAACAAAGGAAATTACTCGAGCAATAAGACTATTTGTTGCCAGTAGTTGCCAGTGCTGGTCGTAAGATTGGGGCCCGTCCGGGATGTAGCAGGACTCGTATCATGGACGTTCGAATCTTGACAAGCTTCACCCTGTATAACTTTCTATAAAAGACAATGTGTTCTTGAAACTGTATTACCTGCCAAACCCCACCTAGATTTAATTGCCAGTATTTTTCACGTATTTCTATACTCAAATGGAAGTAGTCCTTACTGTTATCATTTTTGTGTTGGTTGATTCTCAATCTGGTACATAGACCGGAATGATTGGATTGATTTTAAGGAAGTGAGAAAGGTCGAAGTTTTGTAAGCAGACACTTTTCCTCTCCCAACGTGTGATGGAAAATTTTAATACCTTGCACAGTGCATATATTAAATGTATTCGATTGATTTATGAAATTTGAATATCAGCTTTGAAATAACGGCTTGATCCTAACAATCGTTTTGACAATTCATCTCCGTCTAATATGCAGGTCAAAATTATTTTTAGGATCAAGGCGTATTTTCAGAGCTGATATTCAAATTTCGTTGACCAATAAGATTCATTTAAAAAATTCTCTGCAGTATTACAATTTCTGTCTCACAGTGGGAAGAGAAAAATTGTCTATTCGACCTCAAATTACTCGCCTAGTACTGATCCATTTGTTCCATGCCATGTATTTAAGATAACTTAGATGAATACTAAATTAACGACCTGTTCAACCCTAGTTTAGATTTGTGAAAAAACACTGACAGATGATAGGAGGTCATATAAAGTAGTTAAAACAGTTTGACACCGTGTCATATACGTAAGCCATGCTCTGGTAAAAGGAGCTTAATGCGTCTCCGTAAAGCATTAAACCAAGCAAGTCATCAGATAATTATAGATCCATGATAGCCACTTTTTTAACAATTGACTGAATCATGTGGTAGACTGGTCCTTGGACATACAGAAAATTGACCAATAGCGAAAAGTTTCGGCCCTGGTCAGCTTGCGCGGACTGCGCAGGCAGACCTGGGTCGATACTTTTAGCAGCTGCACTAAGTCTCCTTGTCACAGAGCATGGCTCATATATTAGTGCATACAATTGGAACTTTGTCAAATCAAAGTGCCTTAAGCTTTGGCCCGTTTTCACCAACCATTCTGAACTTTATTATTGGTTCATTTAGAAGGTGAATTTGTTTTAGCCAATCAGAAATTGCGTGACATTGAAATTTAAAAAATTCTTGAAACCTAAACCAAGAATGTTATTAAGAATGGTTGGTAATCATCCAACGAACCATGATTCCGAAGGGTAAGGCACAGTAGCACACATACACGCAAAGAGATTTTGACATTCCCTTACTAACCTGCATTGTTTATAGGATATCGATTCCATCGGAATAGTTTGAAATGACATCCTTGCACATTTGTAATGTAGATTCTTGGTTAGACAGATCTCCACTAATGTAAGTAAATTTACCTTTATATGTACTGAAATATGAAAAAAAAAAAAAAAAAACGTGGAAAAAAGGTGATTTCACGTTGCTTTCATTAACGTTAAGTTATATGACGATGAAAAGTCATTTATCACATAAAACATCCTCCAGCAGTGTTTTAAACCCGTGACTTATTTTTGATAATACACTAGTGTACTATAGTTATTTGAGTCCCGGTTCTCATCAGTTTCTAGTCATGAGCGCCCGCAGCCGGAGAAACCAGGCACAGCACGTGGCAGAATTTGTACTACTAAGCCGTTTGGCGGAAAAATGACGTCATTGTTGCCAAGACGAATTCGCGTGGAAAGTTTTTGATTTTCATGTTTAATAAGTAGAGGATCTTACATGAGTGTTTATGTATTATCATTTTTATCAAACGAGTTGACTAAAATGTATGACGTGAGCCTTGGCGAGCGTCAAGTACATCTTAGTCAACGAGTTTGATAAAAATGATAATACATAAACACAAATGTGAGATTCTATTTATCACATAAAACGAATAACAGGCAAAAAATATCCCGCATCATCACCTTTCGCCTATACACCATTCACGGGTCCATGATTAGAGTTGTAGTTCGTTTTCAAATGTGTACATACTCAAGTAGATAGCTCTTTGACATTTATACTGAAAGAAGAATGCGGCACTTTCTAGAGGGAGTAAGTCCACCTATTTCCGCAATTTTGTTGATTTTAAAGACTTTTCCTGCGTTTCTTTGTTTGTATTAAACATGAAAATAAAAAACTTTCCATGTGTATACGTCTTAGCAACAATGACGTCATACAAATACCAGCACGTGCTGTGGCTGGTTTCTCCGGCTTCACGGTCTTATGACTTAAAACTAATCAGAACCGGGACCCCCCCAAAAAAACGATAATACACTAGTGTATTATCAAAAATAAGTCATAGGTTTAATACACTGCTGGAGGAGGTTTTATGTGATAAAATCCAAAGAATGCAGCGAAAGTTTTTTTTTAATCAACAGAATTACGGAAATAGGTGGACTTGCCCCCTCTAGCAACTATTTCATCCTCCTTTCGGTGCAAATGTAACAGAGCTGTCACCTTGTGTATGTACACATTTGAAACCGAGCTACAACTGGAAAGATGGACCCGTGAATGGTGTATAGGCTATAGATGATGATACAGAATATTTTTTGCCTGTCATTCGTTCCATGTAATAAATAGAATCTCGCCAAGGCTCGCGTCATACATTTTCAGTCAACTCTTTTGATAAAAATGATAATACATAAACACTCATGAAAGATCCTCTATATTTTTTTCAGCGTAGCTGACTACACTTGCTTTTGACCTAGGCCTACTTCTTGGTATTAATATACAATAATTAGTAATTTGCGATCGGTTAAAAACAGTGGATATGCTAATTCTGACTACTGCAGGCCCATTTTTGAGTAAAATCGTGTCAACGATATATAAGCGTTGCTAGTGTGTTTTTTTTTTTAAACATAACCCTACAATTCATTACCGTATTTTCAGACACATGAATTTTGGCAGCAACGATTGTTTTTTAATGGTCATTTGGACTAACAGACAATCTAAACTTAAAAAAAAAAATTAAATTGAAAATTTTATTTTCGGACAATATAGGTATACAAAACAATGAGGTTAACGAGGGATATGCGGGTGGGGCTACTATTCCTTATTTCTCTTCATATTAATAATAATAAAGAAAAAAAATCATAGCCCGCCCGAGTAGCTCAGCGGTTAGTTTATCTGACTAGTGACCTGGTGCTCGTTAATTCGATATCCGGTTGAGGCAAACTTTCTTTCCAGCGTTTTTCCGCCTGTCACCTCTGATGCATGTGAGAAAAGTAGTCAGTGACTTGGAAAGAAAGTTGGGTCAGTACTGGTGTGAGAAAGCCAGGAAACATGCGTAGGTGCACTGACCGCTGTGATATGACCTAAGCTGTTAAAACGGCGTTCAACTCCAGTACAATCAATCAATCAATCAGTCAATCAATATTCATATTCCAGTACCTCATACGACGCTTATTTTTAAAGCTTTTTCTTGTTTTCGTTTCCTATGAAAATCTCCTGAAGGAAAAGCACCAAAACTGAATTTATATAAAAAAATACAGATTTTTTCTTTTCAATCTATAAATTCAATTATGTTGATGGGCCACTTACTTAATCATTAACAGCAGATGTTGTTTAAAAAGGTAATGAGAAAAATCGTTAACTTAGGCAGTAATCTGACTAAAACTACCGTCTAAAATCTGACAAAATGGCCTCTATCTCTTCCGGTGTCCCAAATCCAGTAAATATGATGTCACTTCCTCTGGCGGCGAGATGGTGCGCAATGCCGAGACCAATCCCACTCGTTGACCCCGTTACCAAGGCAACTTTTCCATCCACTGTGGATTAGAACGCATTTTGTTTAGCATTTCAATCAGGCTATCATCTTTCTTAGTATCTGAATGTAAACACCAGAAAATCTGGTATTTTTGCTGCTAAACTTGCAAACAAATTCATTTACAATTCCATTGTCACAGAAAAAAATATGGTCTGATAAGGATTCTGCAATTTTGATTTACCTTCGCTCTCGTTGTCTTGTTGTCTCTCTTCATTGACTGAACTCTTTACTACACAACAAAATTTTAGACTTGTCCAAATTGAAAGCATTTGCAGACGACAAATTAAATGCAACTCAAGACTTGAAATTTGTTTTGGAAAGGGTACAAAACATTGTGGGAAAAGGTGAAAATGCTGGTTACCAGCATTTTCTCCTTTTCCCACAATGTTTTCAAAAGGCTTCTTTCACAGGGTCGTTAAAACTAGGGATTGTATGGTAAAGGGTCAAACAGTGTTGCACAAAGGACGGGTAAGGTTGATGTTGAAAAATTTGAAAAATGAGGGTATTTCAAGATCACGCGGATTGAAGACAAAAGTACTGAGACACATTTTAACTTAGTATGGTATATATTCAATCTAATTATATGAGACGCGCTGTGACAAAAGAGAGCTTAATCCATCTCTATGATCCATGATACCAAGCAAGTCATCACATAATTATGGATCTGTGATAGCCACTTTCTTTTAACAACCGACTTCATCGTGAGTTAGACTGGTCCATGGACATGCACAAAATTGCCCAATAGCGGAAAGTTTCGGCCCAGGTTAGCCTGAGCGGAATTGCACAGGATGAGCTGGATCGATACTTTTCGCAGATGCATTAAGCCCCCTTTTCACAGAGCGTGACTCATATCCCTTTCATTCATTCAACGTGTTTTTTCCCATTAATTTTGATATGTTAAATGCATGAAGCTTTATTTCCTCCACTGAAGTCGTAGATTCAATTTAAGATTCAAACAACGACGAAAAAACACTAGCTTCACGCCATGTTTCGAAAACTGGTTGAGCAACACTTAGTATTGTAGGCCTGTGTTATCACAAAGCTGCGCGGAATCGTTATTTCCTCCGCAAAATTACTACCACTACTATACAAGGAGTGTTCAAAATGAATGCATTTAAGCACCTAAAATATGATTCTTCATAGGTCTCACTGGAATTTTTATTTTGTTTCTTCAAAGCATTCACCTCCAACAGATATACAAAGCTTCAGTCTCCGGATCCGATCTTTGAAGGCAGTATCTTCATAATATACCTAAAAAAGACTATGAAAATGCCTTCAACAGTTGGATCCGGAGACTGAAACTTTGTATATCTGTGTGGAGGTGTACATCTGTTTGAGGGAACAAAATCAAAGTTTCAGTGAAACCTATAAAGGATCAAAGTTTAGGTGCTTAGGTGCATTCATATTTGAACACTCTTCGTAGATATTAGGAAAACTGTATATTTTATTGTATCAAGAATTACAGCTTAAGGCTTGTAAAATCTATGAAATACGTAAAGAGGTAGGTTGTCGCCGTGATATGACTGAAATACAGTACCAAAATGCATAAAAGAAGATATTCATAAAACATTCTACGTTTATCGACATATCAGAATAACATATAACTGTAATACTCACTTGTGTGTTAGTTATCTACAGTAGCCGTGACATATACATCCTTCAGGTTTGACCTAGTCTGCATCATGTATACCTGTCTACCTTTAACAAGGTTTACAACCATTCATAAATGACTCTCACTATCTTACCTACAGAATAGCTCAGTGACCTTTTATCTGAATGAAAAGCTTCTGGTAAAATATACAGTCGATTTCATGATAGTGTCGAATTTGTAATTGAAAAAAATGACATCTGAAGACAGGTATAAGCCTACAAGATCCAATGACCATTTTTTTGCCCCCGGGACAAGGTCTCTTGTGATCGTTGAGTTGGGAATTGCGCTGTCTAATCTCTACGGGTAGGTTAATCTCATTTATAAATTTGGTAACAATTTTTCTGTAACATGCAACAATAAAGTCATTTTGTGGTGACTAGACCAAGTGCGTACTACATATAAATGCTGTCTGATCTTGGTCTACATTCAACAATTTAGAATTATTTCAGGAAAGGGTATTGTGTAAAATACTGAAAAAGAAATATCTGGTTCACATGGGTTAATGCAAAAATCGCGATAATACGACGAAAATAATGTTGCGAACGGCGTTCAACACCAAACAGAGGATCAATATGATCATGGACTTGTATGAATTAGTGGAATGTCTTATCTTAAGTTTTCTTTCCACTAGTGCAAGCATGACTTTATGCAAATAAGATCACCTGTTCCAAAGCGGTGTAGTATTTGGATGTATATATAGGCGTTCAACCGTTTCTAAGCACTGTAATACAGTAAATGGGTGTAAATATATGCTCTGGGCTAAAACACATTAATATTGAGAGTGGAGCGGTGGTATAACGTTTAAATACAGGATTGCCAAATGTAAAGGCCGGCGGCTCAATTCCCGGCATGGGCAAGGATTTTCCAGTGGCCACTAGTGTTTCCCACCGAACTAGAAGTATACTGGTAAGAAACCTTGGCATCGCCTCGCGTGCCCCAGTGGTTTAAACCGTGCACATAAAGCAACCAATGTGATCTCTGTTCGAATTACGAGTCAGAATCTCTTACCCAGATTTCTTTTTATGTAATTCTTTCATTCTACATTATAAATCCTACAAGTTTATCATCATATCAGTTGAAATGTTTGATGCCTCGGTCTCTTGTTTACGTTTAGTGCTGAAGATATGCAATCGTCGTACATTTCAGGTCAGTTGACCTGCACGTAAGTCGCAGCTGTGCCAATGATAGCATGCATGATTTTAACTATTTAATCTTTTACCAAACAATCCCTGTTTTAAAGGACTACGAGGAAACCAAACAGTCCTTGAGGGGGTAGGCGTTTGAAAACATTTTTTCCCCTTTTTTACACTTTCAAACAAATATTGCACCATTTGCGTCACATTAAATATGTCGCATGCAAATGCTTTCAATTTGGTCGATTCTAAAATTTTATATTTTGGTAAAGGGGTATACGCAGACAAGAGTTAGTATGTAAATGCAACGTCAATTATAACCTGATAACATAACCTTGGTATAATCTGGATGATAATAATATGCATCTTTCAAACTTTATCATGTGACTGTACATATTATAATTGGATTAGATTTATGCATAGCTCGCAAGCACACATTTTCGATTGATATTTCTGTTTATTTATCTTCACCACCGGTGTGGGGTTCGAATCCCTCACTCAGTATCATTCTTTCTTTATTAGCTGGACTCAAGTGGCGAAATTTGCCTTGTGGAATAGGAGCACCTTATGCTCTTGCTAACGCTCGGCTACAGTTCCTTTTCAACTGAAAGTTCTGAGTCAAAAAAGGGACATAACTGCGTCAATAATATTTTTCAATGATTTTCAGCCAATAAAGAAAACCTGTATTTTAAGATTTAAAAGTTTTGCTCATCGGAGAAATCTCACCGCATTTGACGTCCTGTGCAGTCTGATCTTGATCTATACTGTCCGCAAAAGCCCACAAAGGCAGCCTGACTGTTAAAAGTATCATCATTAAGAACTCTTCAACAGACATTACAATTCTAGACCCGTCCGTGTTAAAAGCATTGGCAAAAGGCAAATTTGACCTGGGTAATTTAACCCTTTAGCTGCTACGTGCAACTAACTCACTGACCTTTTGCGAACAGTGTAGATCAAGATCAAACTACACAGAATGTGCAGTCTGATCTTTGATCTACACTGTCCAATAAGGAGATATTTTTGTCCAAAATATAAGTTTGAAAATAATGGTATTCGAGTTTTTACTATCAGACTGAAAGTTTTATTTAACTTATTTGGCAGGATAAGGGTAAATAGAGTATATCTGTGAAGGGTAGAAAACGTTATAGGAAAAGGAAAAAATGCTGCTTACCAAAATGTTTTCAAAAGCTCTTTTCTTCAGGGTGACAGAGCCCTAACTTTAACAATAAATGTAACTAACATTTTTTGGACAAGCTTAAAGAGAGATATGCAATATGAATTTAGCTTTGTATTTAAATTCAATTTTTACAATATGCGTTCCACGTACACAAATACATTAACATCGGCCTAAAACATTAAAACAGTACATTTAAAGAAGGAAAAAGTAAAAAAAAATCTTCTGCAAAGGACAAGCAACGGATATAAAACAACACAATCAAATTAAATTCATAAAACAAAAGAAATCTGAAAATCAAATAATTGCTCAGTGAAAAGCACGTAAAACTGATTACAGCACCTATTACAACTTTTGTAGCTTTTACAGGCATTGTAGATTCAGATCAGACTCTACAGAATATGCATTCTGATCCTTTGATCTGCAATGTAGCCTTTACAGGCATTGTAGATTCAGATCAGACTCTACAGAATATGCATTCTGATCCTTTGATCTGCAATGTAGCTTTTACAGGCATTGTAGATTCAGATCAGACTCTACAGAATATGCATTCTGATCCTTTGATCTGCAATGTAGCTTTTACAGGCATTGTAGATTCAGATCAGACTCTACAGAATATGCATTCTGATCCTTTGATCTGCACTGTCTAATATTGCGCAAAATGTTTGGACCGAATCAGTTTAACCCTTTACCGCACAATGCCGCCTTTTAACGACCCTGGAAAAGAAGCCGTAGAAAACATTGTGGGAAAAGGAGAAAATGCTGGTAACCAGCATTTTCCCCTTTTCCCACAATGTTTTCTACCCTTCGCAAAACAAATTTTAATTTTTGAGTTACATTTATTTTGTCGTCTGCAAGTGTTTTCAATTTGGACCAGTCTAAAATTTTGTTGTTTGGTAAAGAGTTAACCATAGTTTCCGGTATTTTTTCATGTCCAGAAATGTTTCATACCCTTTCTGAGGCAAATACGATCACCTTAAGACCATTTACTATGTTGTCTGCAACTGCTTTCAATGAGAGAAAAGTCTAAATATTTTGTTGCCTGGCAACAAGATAATCACTAGCAAAAATACATGTCAATCAATAAAACAATATCATACATCTTTGAGCCATGCTCCATAAAAAAGGGGCTTAATGCATTTGCAAGAAAGTATCCACAAATGTCAGCCTGCGCAGGCTGACATGAGTCGACACTTTCTGCTAGTTGTAAATTTTCTACGTGTCAAAGGACCATACTACCCCAAGATCCATTCAATTAACCCATTCCCAAACGATGAATTTTAGACTGGTCCAAATTGAAAGAGTTTGCAGACGACAACTTTAAATTTGATGAAAATGACAGAAAGTTCTCCAAAAGGGTAGAAAACACTGTGGGAAAAGGAGAAATTGCTCGTTATAAGCAATTTCTCCTTTTCCCACAGTGTTTTCAAAAGACTTGTACTGCAGACACGTGAAAACCAGGGCTTGTTTGGGAAAGGGTTAATGAACCAAATGGATTTTATGGATCCATAATCATGTGATGACTTGTTCAGTATAATGTATCACAGAGATGCATTAACCCTTTACTACACAATCCCGACTTTTAACCCTTTACCAGACGACAAAATTTTAGCCTTGTCCAAATTGAAAGAATTTGCAGACGACAAAATTCACTGTGGCTCAAATAGTGCCATTTTTCTTTGATAGAATAGAAAACATTGTGGGAAAAAGAGAAAATGCTGGTTACCAGCATTTTCTCCTTTTCCCACAATGTTTTCTAGCCTTCCCTAAACAAATTTCAACTTTTGAGTTGCATCTATTTTGTTGTCTGCAAATGCTTTCAATTTGGACTAGTCTAAAAATTTGTCGTTTGGTAAAGAGTTAAGCCCCCTTTTGCCCAAGTGTGGCTCAACATGTCGTATTACCTCCCGCAGATAATTTATTTGGTGTCTTATGGCACACAAGTATAGGCAATATTGTAAAAAAAGGAGAAATTGTTCATTATGGGAAATATCATCTTTTGCCACAATGTTTACACAATCATTTATGAATAAAACTTCAATTCCTTCATTCATTTCTTTAACTCTTTATTGATGATGGTCATCGCGACAGGATTCATTCCTCTCTCACTGCTGACCATTGTTTCGACGATGGTTATGTGAGAAAGCAGCCAGTGGCTTGGAAAGAATATTGTGCAGAGTACTGGTAAAAGAAACTCCAGGGAAGCATGGATAGGTGCACTGGCCGCCGTGATATAACTGAAATAATGTTGAAAACGGCGTTAAACACCAGACAATCAATCAATCAATCATTCTTTAACTCTTTACCACACGGCAAAATTCTAGACTCGTCCAATTTGAAAGCATTGAGTAAAGGGTTTGTTTTTTCTAAAGGATGAAAGAAAAAAAAAAAATTAACAAAAAGATAAATAAGAATTCTTAAGCAAAGCTGTTTTGAAACTCGTAAAAAAGAAATACCTACTCTAAACAATAATTACTTATAGTGCATTTACCCTCCAACACAAAACTCTATGTTTTAACAACCATAGGGCAGACACTTTTTGATGACATCACTGGGAAGGGGGAAAATACTGGCTATCAGCATTTTTGCCTCTTTCAACAATATTTTTTGCCCCGTATTTTCTTGATAACCCAAGACAAATTCAATCATTTGATCTACAGTACATTTTTCATCTGCAAATGTTTTTCAATTTGCACATGTTAAAAAAATTTGATGTCTGTTAGCCCTTTACCATACAATCCCAAGTTTTAACGACCTTGAGAAAGGGGCCTTTTGAAAACATTGTGGGAAAAGGAAAAGAAAAAAATGCTAGTAACCAGCATTTTTTTGTTTTCCCACAATGTTTTCTGTCCTTTTACAGACATATCTTGCCATATGGGCTATACCTAATTACCTTTAACCCTTTACCACACAATCCCGACTTTTAACGACCCTGGGAAAGGAAGCTTTTGAAAACATTGTGGGAAAAGGAGAAAATGCTGGTAACCAGCATTTTTCCTTTTCCCACAATGTTTGTTACAAGCATTTTCTCCTTTTCCCACAGTGTTTTCTTCCCGTCCCAAAGCAAATTTTATATTATGAGTCACATTTATTTTTTCGTCTGCAAATGCTTTCGATTTGGACTGGTCTAAAATTTTATTGTGTGGTAAAGCGTTAAGAGAAATAGATATTTGCAGTGTGCAACAATCAAGATGGGGACTCAAACGACAAAATTTTAGACCTGTCCAAATTGAAAGCATTTGCAGACGACAAAACAAAAGTGACTGAAAAATTGAAATGTCTTTGGAGAAGGATAGAAAACATTGCGGGAAAAGGAAAAAAATGCTGGTTTCCAGCATTTTCTCCTTTTCCCATAATGTTTTCAAAAGGTTTCTTTCACAGGGTCGTTAATAAAAGTCAGGATTGTGTGGTAAAGAGTTAAAGTATTTGCACACAACAAATTAAATGAAGCTCAAATAATGACTTCTGTCTTTGATTGGGTAGAAAACATTGTGGGAAAAGGGGAAAATGCTGGTTCCCAGCATTTTCCCCTTTTCGCACAATGTTTTCAAAAGTCTTCTTCTTCTTCTTCAGAGTTGTTGAAACTCTGCATTGTGTGGTAAAGGATTAAATCCTGAGTGAGATAGGTTGTTTGAAATACAGAATATTGGCCAATGGCCAATAGTTTCCGCCTAGGTCAGCCTGCTCTGACAGCGCAGTCTGACATGGGACGATACTTTTTTCAGATCCACTCACAAACCTATTCAAATTTCATGTTACTCAGATATGTAAACTTGATATAGAAAAGATTGGATTAAAGGGAAAAAAATGCCGTTTTCCAGAACTTTCTCCTTTTTCCACAATGTTTTCAAAGATTTTCTTCCACGAGGTTGTTAAAACATTAGATTATGTGGTAAAGGGTTAAAGATATGACATAGTTGTAGATTGGTCCTTTATCTGAAATACTGTATATCTGCTTATCACATTAAGATAAACTGAAATAATGATATTGTATTCTATACACATTTGGAATATACATTGTATCACATGATTTTACAGATTGAGGGTAAATAGGCTCTGACATAAGCTGGCATTTGAGATAGGATCTGACATAAGTTGGCATTTGAGACAGGATCTGACATAAGTTGGCATTTGAGATAGGATCTGATAAAAGCTGAAACTGGTGATAAAATCTTATGAAAAAAGTCTAGAAAAAAAAAAAAAAAATGTTACTGAGCAAGCTACTGATGAGCTTAACTCTTTACCAAATGACAAAATCAAAGATTTGTCGAAATTGAAAGCATTTATAGACGACAATTTAAATGTGGTTCAAATGATCGAATTTGTCTTTAATAGGTAGAAAACATGGTGGGAAAAGGAGAAAATGCTGGTTAACAGTTAACAGTGTTCTCTGGTAGAGTCGTTAAAGCTCGGGATAGTGTGGTAAAGAGTTAATGAAATTTTCGTGGACAAGTTTAATGATATTTTATCTCAAAAGCCAACAATGTCATATTCTTTTTATCATATAACAAAATCGTGCTAATTATAGGTCACAATATGTATAATCAACAGGTAAACATTATAATTTCTATTGACAAAATCTGATTTACTTCTCTGAAAGAAGTACAAAATGATGTCACACTAGAGATTGAACAGTGCTTATCTCAAAATCATGTGAGAAAAGAAAATTTTTAATCGGTATATTACTCTGAAAACCAGTGAGATTATGTGATAAAAAATTTTATCAAATGAGTTTTGAAAAATTCTCTTTACCAAAAGAAACATTTTAGGCTTATCTAAACTGAAAGCAATTGCAGACTACAACTAATGGAATGTGTCTTTGAAAGGGTCGAAAACATTGTGGGAAAAGGAGAAAATGCTGGTTGCCAGCATTTTCTCCTTTCCCTACAAAGTTTTCCAAAGCCTTCGTCTTCTGGGTCATTAAAACACTGCATTGTTTGGTGAAGGGTTAAGCAAGCTTCTTGCTAGCTTAATAACATTTTTTTTTTGTACAAAAGTTTAATGAGATTTTACCTCAAAAGCTAACAAATGTCAGATTATTTTATCACATAACGATGTCACAAATTATTGGTCAGAATGTGCAAAACCTTACATGCACTCATGGAGATTTCTATAACGAAACCACAGTCACTTCTCTGAAAGTAGTATAAAATGATGTCATAATAGTTACATTTATGACATCAGCTAACCCTTTACAAGAGGACTAAACTAAAGCCTTGTCCAAACTGAAAGCATTTGCAGACGACAATTTCAATGTGGCTAAAATGGTGTAATTTTTCTTTGGTAAGGTAGAAAACATTGTGGGAAAAGGAGAAAATGCTGGTTATCAGCATTTTCTCCTTTTCTCACAATGTTTTCAAAAGGCCTCTATTCCAGGGTCGTTAAAAGGCGGCATTGTGGGGTAAAGGGATAATGCTTATCTCAAACATGTGTAAACTGAGAAAATTTCTGGTGGGTGTATTACACTAAAAATATAAATGAGTCACACTCTGGTAAAAGGGGGCTTAATGCATCTCCGTGATACCAAGCAAGTCATCACATAATTATGAATCAATAAGATCCATTTTGTACAACAACCGACTGATTCACGAGCTACACTGTCCTTGGACATGCAGAAAATTGACCATCAGCGAAAAGTTTCAGCCCAGGTCAGCCTGCACGGACTGAACAGGCTGACCTGGGTCTATACCTTTCGCAGATGCATTAAGCCCCCTTTTCACAGAGCATGACTCAAATAGTTATGTGATAAAACTGTTTCTTTTAGTGTAATGTGTAAGGAAAATATGAGCTATGCTCTGGCAAAAAGGGGATTTATGCATCTCCATGATGTATTTACCAAGCAAGACATCACATAATTATGGATCCATAAAATCCATTTAGTCTGACAACTGGCCAAGTTAACCCTTTCCCAAACAGATTTTGGACTGGTCCAAATTGAAAGAGTTTGCAGACGACAATTTCAAATTTGATGAAAATGGGAGAAAGTTATCAAAAGGGGTAGAAAACACTGTGGGAAAAGGAGAAATTGCTCGTTACGAGCAATTTCTCCTTTTCCCACAGTGTTTTCAAAAGACTTGTACTGCAGACACGTGAAAACCAGGGCTTGTTTGGGAAAGGGTTAAGGGGTAGAGTGGACCTTGGACATGTATAAAATTTACAAATAGCAAAAAGTTTCCACCCATGTCAGCCTGCGCAGGCTGACATGGGTGGATACTTTTTGCAGATGCATTCAGTTTCCTTTTCACAGAGCATGGTTCATAATATAAAATTTGACTGAGAGAACACCAAACTTGATACGCTGCAAGGTGAGGGCAAATAAGATGATGATAATGCTGACGAACTTGATATCTTCAAAAGAGGCGCTCATGTAGCTACATGTCAAAACTATCGAGTTTTATGTACTTACAAACAAGAAACTTCGCACCAAATGCATAGCTCAAATATAAACTGCCCCAGCTGGGATTCAAACCGGTGCGGCAAATTTCCTCGTTTATTTTGGTTTAAAAGACCGATACACTAACCACTGAGCTAAAGAGAATTCTCCCCAACGCAGTTGACAGGTATTGATTTTATACGGGAAGAACCTATGCTGTCAGGAAGGAGTAATCTCCCGTACCATATCCCCTCTTAAGAGAAATCATAATTTTTATGATGGAAAGCCTTAGGCAGTAAGTCTATTATTTAGACAACAAATGGCTCAATGGCCAATAACGGGCAATCTTATAGACAACAAATGGCTCAATGGCCTATCCCGGACAAGCCCCCATCTTACAAACATGAAAGTTTGCAACAAATGCATAGCACAAATATAAACCGCTCCAGCTGGGATTTGAACCCGTGCGGAAAAGTTCCTCATTTATTGAGGTTTAAAAGACCAATACACTAACCACTGAGCTAAAGAGAATTCTCCCCAAAGTAGTTATCAGGTATTGATTTTATATGGGAAGAAGCTATGCTGTAAGGGAGGAGTGATCTCCCGTAACAATGTTCATATAATGAACTATATGATATCTTAACCCTTTACTACACCATCCTAAGTTTGACGACCCTGAGAAAGGGGCCTTAAGAAAACATTCTGGGAAAAGAAGAAAATGCAGGTTACAAGCATTTTCTTCTTTTCCAACAATGTATTCTTCCCTTTTACAGACAAATCCCACCATTGGAGCCATGTTTAATTTGTGGTCTGCAAATGCTTTGGACAAGTCCAATTTTTTTTTTCTGTGGTAAATGGTTAATATTATCATCAAAACAATTTTCCTGCAAAAACCTGAGATAATTGAACATTTTAAGATTTGATTTATATATACTCTCCATGTGAAAATGTCACATGCATGACAGTAGTTGTGTAACACCAGCAAATTTTCTTAACCCAGTGTCAAGGCAGCCAAAATACACAATTGCACTGTATATGACACTTAGTGCACGAGATGTGAAGTTACAGCAGTGAAATTATCAGTTTATGATCCACTGATATTTATCTATGATTCATAGAAAAGCATGGATGAAACTATGATTATGTAAATTAGCTCTGATAAAT
Organism: Tridacna gigas; assembly: GCA_945859785.2. NCBI lineage: Eukaryota > Metazoa > Mollusca > Bivalvia > Cardiida > Cardiidae > Tridacna > Tridacna gigas. The sequence goes on from OX244043.2 coordinate 40,637,406, forward strand.
TTCTTGTAAATGAACAAGAGAGCAAAAATGGCCCTGTATCGCTCCACTTCCCTAAATATATATGAGCTATAATTGGCATAGACAGAGCATTAAATTTGTAAGAACTCTGTGTTGCAATTAAATTTTGTAGAGGTAATAACCCAAGCCTAGAAAAGGTCAATTCTTTATCAACCCTTTCCCACACACTTCTGAGTTCTAATGACCCAGTGGAAGAAGGCTTCTGAAAACATTTTGTAAAAAGGAGAAAATGCTGGTAACCAGCATTTTCTCTTTTTCCCAAAATGTTTTCTACTCTTTCCATGACAAATTGCAACTTTTGAGCCACATTTAATTTGTAATCTACAAATGCTTTCAATTTAGACAAGTCTAAACTTTTGTTGTGTGGTAAAGGGTTACATGCCATGATGCTATCAATGTATAAATATGTCTGCTCGTTTTGTACAGTCTGACCTTGATCTACACCATCCGCAAAAGAAGTCTAAGGCAACATTGGCAATGAAAGAGTTAAGACAAGATGTTGGAACTTTGGAACTAAAAGTTAATGCACACATAAACAGGCAGACACATATTTAACAGACACAGGGCCATGAAATAAGCTCACTTGCCTTTGGCCAGTGGAGCTAAAAAAATGTTGGTAAAGGAATTCTTAGATTAATTTTAGTTGCTAGCCATGTGTAACTTCACACGTACATGTATACAAATAATGAAGTAATGAACACAGGGTTATCATGACAGACAGTAAAGTTCAACCCTTGAGCAAACAACTAAATATTACCTTCTTCCATAATGAAACCATTTGCAGACAAAAAATTCTCAAATTATAGAATCTGTCTTCACTCTTTTATCGGGTAAAATTTCGTACTCAACCAAATTGAAAGCATTTGCAGACCACAACTTAAATGCAGCTGATTTCTGTCTTTGATAGGGTAGAAAACGTGGGAAAAAGAGAAAATGCTGGTAACCAGAATTTTCGCCTTTCCCACAATGCTTTCTACCTTTTCAAAGAATTTATGGTCATTTGTACCAATTTTGAATTTGTCGTCTGCAGATCTTTTGAATCCATAGGAGTCTAAAATATGTTCTTTGTGAAGATAACAGATAAACAATTCTACAAATCATATTGAGCCCACTTTGCACCTTTATTATGAATTCAACAAGAGGGCCATGATGGCCCTGTATCGCTCCACTGGCTTATAAATATAAACCATAAATACTAAACATTTCAATTCTGAGCCAAATGGTTTCAAAATCAAGACTTACAAAGTTTTCTCTGTAAAAGCCCATGTGAAAGTTGAGACCCACAGGGCAAAGCCATTTTTGATCCCAGAGCGATAATTACTTGAACCCTGGTAGAGGTCCACAAAATAAAGCCACATGCCAACATAATACAAGTCTATGCTGTATGGTTGTAAATAAGGTGATTTTCAATTTTTGTCCATATGAAGCCTCTGTAAAACATAAGACCCCTGATGCATGGCTAATTTCAGAAAAAAAACAAAAAATCAAAACAGAAAGATTTCTTAAGTTGTCACTATGTAAGCCCATGCAAAACTTGTGACCCCTGCGGCGGGGCCAATTTTGACCCCAGGGCTAAAATTCTGGCCCGCTTAGTAGAGGCCCACTAGATATAGCTACATACAAAATTTGGTAGCTCTAGGCCTTATAGCTAGGTACAGGAAGATTTTTAAAGTTTTCTCTATATAAGCCTACGTAAAACTTGTGACCCCTGGTGCAGAGCCAATTTTGACCCAAGGGCTATAATTTGAAGAAACTTGATAGAGGTCTACTACATAAAGCTACATGCCAAATTTGGTAGCCCTATGCCTTATGGTTTCAGACAAGTAGATTTTTAAAGATTTCCAATATTTTTCAGTTTTGTTGCCATGGCAACCAGAGGTTTTGAAGGAATCAAATTCTTTCAAGAAATTCTGAAGAGGACCATGGCAGGATCATTTCTGTGAAGTTTCATGAAAATTGGATGGGTAGTTTCAGAGAAGAAGATGTTTGAAATAAAAGTTAACGCATGGACGGACAGACGCATGGACGGACGCACGGCGGACACCGGGCCATGACATAAGCCCGCTGGCCTTCGGCCAGTGGAGCTAAAAATTACAAACGGCAAGAAACTTCAAGAAATTCTATTATGCGCAATTGGAAGACAAGAAAGGTGCAATATCAAACCAAATTCTATTTTCATACAGCAACAATTTTCTTTTAACCTTTTACCATACTACAAAGTTTTAGACTGGTCCAAATTGAGAGCATTTGCAGACGACAAAAACTGGCCCACAGGACAATATTTGTCCATGATAGGGTAGAAAACATTGTGGGAAAAGGAGAAAATGCTGGTTACCAGCATTTTCTCCTTTTCCCACAATGTTTTCAAAAGTATTTTGTTCAAGGTTGTTAAAACCCCTGATTGTGTGGTAAAGAGTTAATCATAATCGGCAACAAATATTTCAAATACGAAAAATTGGAAATGTTGATCAGAAAGAACAGCTATTAAAAACTCATATGATCACGAGGCCGCATCAGATACAGCAATTACCATGAACGTCTTTGGAATTTTATCCAATCACAAATGGTGAATCTAGGCAAGAGAATCCACTGAAGAGACCTCCTTCATTGGCTTCTAATGGTTTTGTCCTTAGTAAATAACCACACTCAGTATTTACCAGTTCTTTTGTTGGGGTTCTAAAAGGAGAAAGAGAGTACGGAACATAAAATATATTAGCCATGCTCTGGCAAAATGGGGTATGATGCATTTCTGAGATCCATAATGCTGTGTGAGTCATCACATAATTATGGATCACATAATTATGGATTAACAACAACAACAAAAAAAAAAAAAAAAAAAAAAAAAAAAAAAAATCCATTTTTGTCTGACAGACATCTGAATCATGAGGTAGACTGGTCATTTTAGCCTTGTTGAAATTGAAAGCAATTGCAGACGACAATCTCAATGTGGCTCAAATGGTGCAGATTTTCTTTGAAAGGGTAAAAGAAACATTGTGGGAAAAGGAGAAAATGCTGGTTTCCAGCATTTTCTCCTTTTCCCACAATGTTTTCTAGAGGCTTCTTTGCCATGGTTGTTAACAGGTGGCATTGTGCGGTAAAGGGTTAAGTTTCAGCCCAGGTCAGCCTGTGTAGTCTGCGAAGGCTGACCTGGGTGGATACATTTTGCAGATGCATTAAGCCCCCTTTTCACAGAGCATGGCTTGTATGGAAATTTAACATTAAGAGTACTACGCACAAAGTTGTTTAAGCCCTTACTAAACGACAAAACTTTGTACTCTACCAAATTGAAAGCATTTGTGGATGACAATTTGAATGTAGCTCATATGATGATTTCTGTCTTTGATAGGACAGAAAACATTGTGGATAAAGGAGAAGATCTGGTTCCCAGTATTTTGTCCTTCTCCCACAATTTTTTCAAAAGGCATTTTTCTTAAGGTTGTTAAAACTCTGGATTGCGTGGTAAAGGGTTAGGCAGGCATGTACATTCTGATCAGACGGCAATTTGGGGACAGTGTAGGTCATGATCAGACTACGAAGAATGTACAGTCCAATTTTGGATCTACACTGATGTCTATTTTGTGCAAATATTCTGGGAAAAAAAAAAAAAAAAAAACCCTGAAATTGCCATGTTTGGGTGTCTTTTTCTGGTGTTAGACTTACAAATTCCATTTTATCCATGAAGGCAGAAGCCCTAGAAATTTTGACCAGCATTTCTTCATTTTCCAACAATATATTTTACCTTTTCAAAGACAAACCCCAATCATTTTAGCAACATTTACTTTGTCATTTTCAAATGCTTTCACTTTGGAAAAGTCTTAAATTTTGTCATCTGTTAAAGATTTAACTCTTACTACATAATCCTAGACCTTAACGACCCCTACCAAGACGCCTCTTGAAAATATTGAGAGAAAAAGAGAAATGTGCGTAACCAGCATTTTCTCCTTTTCTCACAATGTTTCGTACTCTATGAAAGACAAACTCCACCACTTTAGCAACATCAAAATGAACAGCGATTTCTTAGAAGGCCTCCAAAAAATGAAATGCGTCATAACCTGTGCAACCTTACAACCATCAATATTTGGCATGAAGATACAAGGATGATTGTAGTTTCATAAAATAAAGATGAAATTGGTTAAAAACTGGCTGAAAACAAATATAGATGTATCTTTAACTCTTAATCGAAAGACAAATATTTAGACTGGTTCAAAGTGAGAGCATTTGCAGACAACAAAAATAAATGTGACTCAAATAATGGTATTTGTGTCTGAAATAGTAGAAAACATTGTGGGTAAAGGAGAAAATGCTGGTTAACAGCATTTTCTCCTTTTCTCAAAATGTTTTCAAATGTTTTATTCTTCAGGGTTCTTAAAACTCCTGATTGCATGGTAAAAGGTTAAATTTTCTGACAGTAATATATTGATTAAATGAATGGTGTTTTATTCCACTTTCAACAGTATTTCATTATTTCAGTCACATAATTGCGACAGCTTACTTACATGCTTCCTCGGTTTTATTCGGCTTGGGCCGGGGATGTGAAGTGTCTTGGCCAAGAACACTTTCAGCAAAAATCCAGTGCCTAAGTTGAAAATCTAACCCAGAACCCCTAGATTACAAATCCTACATCTGAACTGTCTAAGCCTCAAAAGACCCTCATGATAACTATCAGCAAAGGAGCTTTAACCTTGACCTTTGAGCTGGCCATATGGTTGTTGCAGATGACACATTGTCAATCCATGCCGACCATTTCTGGCAAATTACTTTGAAATCTTGTTTAAACTAACAAGTCATGCAATTACAATGAAAATTTTATGACATAGGAAGAAATTCTCAGTTTCTTCTTTCAGGAAAGAATCTGCAGGAGGTGCTATAATAAAACATCGAACAAGAGCACTGCATCTGGTGCCAATACTTGGCTGCAGCTGCTTTTAGAAACAGATTGATTTTCAGTAAAAATTCTGTTGAACAAGGAGCACAACTGTGTCAAAAACAATTTGATGGTTACCTGCAGCTGTTTTATGGGTTCCCTTCTGATAGTTAACCCTTTACCGGACAACAAAACTTTAGCATTGTCCAGATTGAAAGCATTTGCAGACGACAATTTCAAGGTGGCTCAAATGGTGCAACTTTTCTTTGATAGGGCAGAAAACATTGTGGGAAAAGGAGAAAATGCTGGATACCAGCATTTTCTCCTTTTCCCGCGATGTTTTCAAAAGGCTTCTTTCCCAGGGGCGTCAAAAGGCGGCATTGTGTGGTAAAGGGTTAACAACTGGTCTGAGCCTGAAGTAAACATTTTTTGTAATAACAGAGATAGATCTATTACAAATGTCCAAGTTTTCATACAACGACACATTAAAACCACGCAGATGAGAGGGCTATGACAATACCTTGGTGTTTTCTTCAAAAACAGCCGAGCTAAAAAGGAAAAGAAAGAAAGATAGAGACCATATGAAAGTCATTTAAAACATACCCAATATGGACGCCAAAAATTCCTAATTCACTAACAACATCTCTCTTTTCGGAATCCAATCCAACTCTTATCAAACGGTTTCTATGGCAATGGGCTTGTATTCTATCCATCAGAATCCATGACGATGCATCTGGTATGTTGTCAATGTTTGCTAACAGCTCCTCTCCAAAGAGATTGTTTCCTGCAATGTTTTACCAAAGATGTGCCAAGTCTAACCCTTTACAAAACAATCCTGACTGTCAACAAACCTGAGGTAGAAAGCTTTTGAAAACATTGTGGAAAAAGGAGAAAATGCTGGTAACCAGCATTTTCTCCTTTTCCCACAATGTTTTCTACCCTATCAAATGCAGGTATCACCATTCAAGAAACATTTAATTTGTTGTCTGTGAATGCTTTCAATTTGTTCAAGTCCAAAATTTTGTCGTCTGGTGAAGTGTTAAGCTACATAGTGTGTAGAAAAACTACTACATCTTATATAATCACTCTCCATAATTGCCTCTCGTTAACCTTAACCAATTACCATGCAACAAAATTTCAGACTTATCCAAATTGAAAGTGTTTGCAGACGACAAATTAAATGTGGCTAAAGAGTAAGAATTTGTTTTGGTAAGGGTAGAAAACATCATGGGAAAAGAAGAAAATGATGGTTACAAGCATTTTTCCGTTTCTCTCAATGTTTTACAAAAATCATCTCTTTCAGAGTGGTTTAAACTCAAGATTGTGTGGTAAAGGGTTAAGAATTGATGATGGTCATTGCAACAAGATTCATTCCACTCCCAGCACTAACTACTGTTTGAACTTTATTTAGGTGGGTACCAGCCAATGATTTGAAAAGAATTTGTGTGCAATACTGGTTAACTCTTTACCAAACGACAAAATTTTAGACCAGTCCAAATTGAAAGCTTTTGCAGACGACAAAATAAATGTGACTCAAAAATTGAACTTTGATTTGGGATGAGTAGAAAACATTGTGGGAAAAGGAGAAAATGCTGGTTACCAGCATTTTCTCCTTTTCCCACAATGTTTTCAAAAGGCTTTTTCCTCAGGGTCGTTAAAAGTCGGGATTGTGTGGTAAAGGGTTAAATACACTCACTGAATAAAAGCTCATGGGGTGCCATTATAACTATGCCAATATCACTGAAATAATGCTGAAAATGGCTAAAACCAAAATTAACAAACAAACAAATTCCTACAGTTATCTGTAATAAATTAATTTGTTTCAGGAATTACATTGTAACGATTTGAAATAATTAGCTTACCACCGCCCTCGCGTTGAGGTTTGAGAACGTATCTTTCTGGGCTTGCTTTGGCTTTTTCTACCACATCCTTTGCCTTTAAGAAAGAATATACCTGTTCAATACTAGAACTGATTTAACCCTTTACCACACAATGCCACCTTTTAACAAATGTGGAAAAGAAGCCTTTTAAAAACATTGTGGGAAAAGGAGAAAATGCTGGTAGCCAGCATTTTCTCCCTATCAAAGAAAAATTGGACCATTTGAGCCACACTGAAATTGTCGTCTGCAAATGCTTTCAATATGAATATAGCTGAAACTTTGTTGTCTAGTAAAGAGTTTAAAAAAAAAAAAGTATTTTAATTCTAGACCTTTCCCAAACAACAAAACTTAGACTCTTCACAATTTTCAATGCAGACAACAAATTTGAAATTGATATAAATAAAGTTAAATTCTCTGATAAGGTAGAGAGCATTATGAGTAAATGGGAAAATGCTGGTTACAAGAATTTCATCTCCTTCTAACAATATTTTTTGAAGCCTACTCCCTTAACCCTTTACCTTTTAACGCCCCTGGGAAAGAGGCCTTTTGAAAACATTGTGGGAAAAGGAGAAAATGCTGGTAACCAGCATTTTCTCCTTTTCCCACAATGTTTTCAATCCTATCAATTAAAAATTGCACCATTTGAGCCACATTGAAATTGTCATCTGCAAATGCTTCCTAATTTGGACAAGGCTAAAATTTTGTTGTCTGGTAAAGGGTTAAGGGTTTGTTAAAATTTGAGTGATAAAGGGTCTAAATGCTGAACTGATGAAATAAAACCTTTCAATCAGTTAAAAATATCTGATATATAGAGGATATTTGTTTTTTTCGGTGAAAGATCAAAATTTATTTCATCGAGTGAACATCATCAGTAATATTTTCACAAGTGGCACAGCCACAAGTGAAAATATTACCGATGATGTTCATGAGATGAGCGCAACGAGTGAAAATATTACCGATGATGTTCACGAGATGAAATAAATTTTGATCTTTCACCGAAAAAAACAAATAGTCTATTTATTTCATGCTTCTAATGCCTTTTTTTGTCCAGACTTCCATAAAAATCAGTACAAACTCCCCGTGGTCGGTATTCTCACTGGTTGTACCCGTGTAATATCGAAAAATATTTTCACTGCTATTTCTCGATATCCTACTGGAAAGCATGAAAGAAATATAGGATATGACATAAAGTGGCATTTGAGATAAAAATTTCATTAAAGGAGTTTAGAAAAATGTTATTAACCCTTTACCACACAATCCCGACCTTTAACGACCCTGAGAGAGAAGGCTTTTGAAAACATTGAGAGAAAAGAAGAAAATGCTGGTAACCAGCATTTTCTTCTTTTCCCACAATGTTTTCTACTCGTCCCAAAACAAATTTCAAATTTTGAGTCACATCGGATTTGTCGTCTGCAAATGCTTTCAATTTGGACCAGCCGAAAATTTTGTCGTTTGGTAAAGAGTTAAGCCATCCTCTGGCAACCTTAATAACATTTTTACAGACAATTTTAATAAAATTTTATTTCAAAAGCCAATAAATGTCAGATTGTTTTTATTAAATAATGCTATCACGCTAATTATGGGTCAGAGCATGCAAAAGCATACAAGCATATTCTGTAAATTCCATCCGATTCACCCCTGAAAGAAGTCTGAAATGATGTCACATTATGGCTTACCTCTTTACCAAACCACAACATTTTGGACTCAACCAAATTGAAAGCATTTGCAGACGACAAATTAAGTAGAGCTCAAATGATGATTTCTGTCTTTGATAGGGGAGAAAACCTTGTGGGAAAAGAAGAAAATGCTGGTTACCAGCATTTTCTCCTTTTCCCACAAGGTTTTCAAAAGCCGTCTTTTTCAGGGTTGTTAAAAGTTGGGATTGTGTGGTAAAGGCTTAACTCTTTACCACACAACAAAATGTTAGACTGGTCCAAGCTCAAAGCCTTTGCAGACGACAAATCAAATGGTTGGACTTGTTTCTGAAAGGTACAAAAACATTTTGGGAAAAGGAGAAAATGCTAGTTACCAGCATTTTCTCCTTTTCCTACAATGTTTTCAAAAGCCTAATTTCCCAGGGGCATTATAAATCATCATTGTGTGGTAATAGCTTAAAACAATGCTTATCTCAAACCTGTGTAAAATAAGAAAATGTTTAATGGGCATATTACATTGAAAATAAGGGAGGTTATGTGATAACATGCAGTTTCGTCTTATCAGACGGTGTAGATCCAAGACCTGCAGTCTGATCTTGATTTACACTGTCTGCAAAAGGTGAAAGAGTCGTGCTTATCAGCTCAGAGATTAACCTTTTACCACACCATTCAGAGTTTTAATGACCCAAGTGGAGACGGCTTTTGAAAGCATTGTGGGAAATTGCCCCCCCCCCTTCTCCCCCTCTCTTCCAACGAATCAAACAAACAAAGCTAACAGAAAAAGAGAAGATTTCAATCTTACCTGCTCTAGTACAACTTGTCCTACAAAAGTTTTCTTCATGTCTCTAACAACAGCTGGGTCATCTATAAACTGTTCTAGAACCCCGGGCTCTGATAAAACTTGCTGCACCTTCTTGCACCCAGCTAAGTGTAGGGCGACAGAGGGACACTTTATTGCTTTGGATCTTTCCAATTTCAGTCTTAGATCAAACTCCTACAATCAGAAAATACATATAAAAGTAACTGTTTGTTTTGTATTTCACCAGGAGAGAACAAAAACTGAAATTTTCGACGGTGGTTAACCCTTTCCCAAACGACAAATTTTGGACTGGTCCAAACTGAAAGAGTTTGCAGATGACAATTTTAAATTTGATGAAAATGGCAGAAAGGTCTCAAAAAGGGTAGAAAACACTGTGGGAAAAGGAGAAATTGCTCGTTACGAGCAATTTCTCCTTTTCCCACAGTGTTTTCAAAAGACTTGTACTGCAGACACGTGAAAACCAGGGCTTGTTTGGGAAAGGGTTAAACCATTAGTGAAAATATTGGGCTTTGGTGTTATTATAATGTCAATATCTTACATCAAATTAACAAATTGTGTATTTTTTACATGCCAAACAGGCAAAATTTCGAAGTTTCACCAGGAAGCTTGTAGGATATATAAGAAATACATTTAATCTGAGTATTTGCTGAATTCTTTACTAAGGCAAAATTTTAGACTTGTTCAAACTGAAAGCATTGGCAGATGACAAATTAAATGTGGCCAAATTGATGGAAAGGGTAGAAAAAATGTTGAAAAAGGAGAAAATGCTGAATATCAATATTTTCCCTACTCCAAAAATCTATTTCAAAAGCATTTTTCCTTGATCCTTGAAACTCGGGATTGTTTGGCAAACGTTTAAAAATTAACAATATTTATAGGTTGAAATACAAAAGTAAGCGATTACCTTTTGCGTGGGATAATGTTTTGGGGTATAACCGTATCTATAGTAGACAACTGCAACCTCTCTGTTTTGTCTGTAACAGAAACACAATGAGGCGATGAAATATTGGACCCTAGAAAACAATGTCTGTAGGCATTTGGGATAAGGTTTTACTAAACAATTCATAAAAAATATGTAAATTGGTGAGCCTTTAGTGAGCTTCATATTTTTTTCTAGATGAATTTAATGAATGTAGGATCTGACATAACTTGGCACTTGAGATAAAAATTTATTGATTGAGTCTAAAAAAAAATGTTAAAAAGTGACTCTCTGGCAAGCTTACTAACATTTAGTTGATGAGTTTAACCCTTTACCATACAGTACCGAGTTTTAATGACCCTGAAGAAGAAGGCTTTTGAAAACAATGTGGGAAAAGGAGAAAATGCTGGTAACCAGCATTTTCTCCTTTTACCACAATGTTTTCTACCTTTCCCAAAACAAATTTCAATTTTTGAGTCACATTTAATTTGTCGTCTGCAAATGCTTTCAATTTGGACCAGTCGAAAATGTTGTCGTTTGGTAAAGAGTTAATTAATCTCAAGTGCCAAAAATGTCAGATTCTTTTTATCACATAAAAGTAGCTCAAGAATTTTACATATAACAGATAGCATCTCTAAGAAACCCAACTGCACTTGTGGATGAGAACTACTCGTGGCTTTGACAGGAGTGTATGTTAAAGATAAAAATAGTTCCAAAGAAGATGACACATAAATGCTGGATTTTAGATCTTAAGGTAAATAAAAAATCTTAATTTTGCCATAACCAACAATTTTGACATTTGAATAGATCGAGATGTTTATGTCTGACATGGTTTTGAAATAATGAGCAGGAATACAATGCTTTAACAATTAACATCATGATAACGATGCAATGTCGTAAAATAAAAAAAGTGTAAGATAAGAAAAGAGAACATTTATAACAGCTATATTACACTGAAAACTATAGAGGATTTTGTAATGGCTATATTATGCTGAAAACAAGGGAGGATTTCGCAATGCCTATAGGAGAGGAATTAATATAAGTTATTCATAGCTTGTTTTCCAATCCTACCTATCAACCTTTGAATTTTGTTATACCATGTATCATTTCCTTTATTTTACATGTGTATTTGTATCAGCATAATAAATAAAGTTTAAACTAATGCCTATATTACACTGAAAACTAGGGAGGATTTCATAATGGCTATATCACACTGAAAACTAGAGAGGATTTTGTAATGGCTATATTACACTGAAAACTAGGGAGGATTTTGTAATGGCTATATTATAATGAAAATAGAGGATTTTGTAATGGCTATATTACACTAAAAACAAGGGAGGATTTTGTAATGGCTATATTAGACTGAAAACTAGGGAGGATTTTGTAATGGCTATATTACGCTGAAAACTAGGGAGGATTTCGTAATGGCTATATTACACTGGAAACTAGGGAGGATTTTGTAATGGCTATATTACACTGAAAACTAGGGAGGATTTTGTAATGGCTATACTACACTGAAAACTAGGGAGGATTTTGTAATGGCTATATTACACTGAAAACAAGGGAGGATTTTGTAATGGCTATATTACACTGGAAACTACAGAGGATTTTGTAATGGTTATACTACACTGAAAACTAGGGAGGATTTTGTAACGGCTATATTACACTGAAAACAAGGGAGGATTTTGTAATGGCTATATTACACTGAAAACAAGAGAGGATTTCGTAATGCCTATATTACACTGAAAACTAGAGAGGATTTTGTAATGGCTATATTACACTGAGAACTAGAGAGGTTATGTGAGAAAAAACTTTATGAAACAAGTCTAGAAAAAATATTATTTAGTGAGCCTGCAGTGCACATGCTAACTTTTTTTCTAGATAGGTTTAACCCTTAAAGCACTGAATTGATGATTTAGGCCTTTTTAATTAAGAAAACAGTCCAAAATATTGCTATTTTAAGGCTCTTTCCATTGGAATATGTAACATAGTAGCAGACAGTGTAGATCAAGAGCAGCAATGTGATAAAAAATTATATAATATCTAAGTGAAGCAAAAAATGCCAATATTAAGTTGTATGATAAGCACCTTTTTAGTTAATTTTGTAGACAGAATTTATCAAAATCAGGTTGCTGAGAATAACCAGTTTGATTCTGAATCTTCACTGTTTGCTTTTGTTTAAATACTCAAGTGAACACAGCCTTAAAACTGTGTTACTTTGGTCTCTTCTTTCTTGACCGAAAAAGTGTGTTTAACTTTTAACCCTTTCCCAAACAAGCCCTATTTTCACGTGTCTGCAGTACAAGTCTTTTGAAAACACTGTGGGAAAAGGAGAAATTTCTCGTAACGAGCAATTTCTCCTTTTCCCACAGTGTTTTCTACCCTTTTGGAGAACTTTCTGTCATTTTCATCAAATTTAAAATTGTCGTCTGCAAACTCTTTCAATTTGGACCAGTCTAATTTCATCGTTTGGGAAAGGGTTAATCAAATGACAAAAATGTAGACTTGTCCAAATGAAAGCATTTGCAGACGACAATTTAAATGTGGCTAAAATGATGGAATTTGTCTTGGATAGGGTAGAAATCATTCTGGGAAATGCTAGATACCAGCATTGTCTCCTTTTCTCACATTTTTTTCAGACAGCTTCTTTATCAGGGTTGTTAAAATTCTGTTACAGCATTAACTCTTTTACCACACAATCCCGACTTTTAACAACCCTGAGGAAAATGTTTTTTGAAAACATTGTGGGAAAAGGAGGAAATGCTGGTAACCAGCATTTTCTCCTTTCCCCACAATGTTTTCTAACCTTCCCTGAACAAGTTTTCATCTTTCAGTCACATTTAAATTGTCGTCTGCAAATGCTTACAGTTTGGACAAGTATAAAATTTTGTTGTTGGGTAAAGAGTTAAACTCGTAAGGCTATCTCTTTGCTCAACGACAAAATTTTGCACCCGTCTATACTGAAAGCATTTCAAGATGATGAATTCACCCTTAGAGCGCTGAATAAATGAACAGGCCCATTTACACTAGGAAAAAGCATCCAAATTACTGTCATTTCAATGTTGTTTTTGCCAGAACATGTAATAAAGTACTGGACAGTGTAGATCCAAGATCAGACTGCACAGAATGTGCAGTCTGATCTTCATCTACACATTCCACAAAAACAACTTAATCCGGTTCCAGTGCTTTATGGTTGAAATGTGACTCAAATGAAGGATCTGTCTTTGAAAGCATAGAAAATAATGTGGCAAAAAGGTTACTAGAATTTTCTCCTTTTCCAAAAATGCTATTAACTCTTTACCACACAATCCTGACTTTAAACGACCCTGAGAAAGAAGCCTTTTGAAAACATTGTGGGAAAAGGAGAAAATGCAGCATTTTCTTTTTCCACAATGTTTTCTACCCTATCAAAGAACAAGAGTGACAAATTGTCGCAAGATACGCCCGTCCCACCGCCAGTTGTTGAGGGGGATAATAATCGTAAAGGGCAGGTAGAGGAAAATAGTGGTGCAGCAGAAATCATGTAAGTGATTGAAATAGGCATGAATGTCTCCAGCCAGAGCATAACTTTATCATCTCCAGTCTGAACATCTTGAAATTTGGAATGCATGATTGTTGAAAAATTATGGAGTGCAGTGCACAAGAACCATCACTCTTCCTAGCACGAATTTTGAGTTATTTTCCCTTTGATCTTCATTTTTATAGCATTTCTTGCTTATCCAGAGCATAACTTACATAACCATTTAACAGGAAAATGTTAAGTTCGCAGGTTAAATATAAACTGTCATCTCTGCTGTGCCCATATAATATTTGTGCAAAGCTAGCTATATCCAACGTCAAAATAGTGTGTTGTAAAAACACTCAGATACCTACTTGTATAAAGTTTGACATCCACTGCAAACTTGCACTGCTACAAAACGTGCTTGGAATAAATCTTACTCAGAATTCTTTACTAAGAAAATAGTGAAATAATTAAAAAACTACAAATAAGATGGTTAAGTTATGCGGTACGAAGATCAAAGGGGGAGTAACTCAAAATTCATGCTAGGAAGAGTTATGGTTCTTGTGCACTGCACTCTGTTATTTTTCAACAATCATGCATACCAAATTTGAAGATGTTCAGACTAAAGATTAAAAAGTTATGCTCTGGACAAGCAGAAAATGCTGTAAAAATGAAGATCAAAGGGGGAAAAACTCAAAATTTAGGCTAGGAAGAGTTATGGTTCTTGTGCACTGCACTCCGTAATTTTTCAACAATCATGCATACCAAATTTGAAGATGTTCCGACTAGAGGTGACAAAGTTATGCTCCGGACAAGCAGAAAATGCTGTAAAAATGACAATCAAAGGGAAATAACTCGACAGCACGAGGTAGAGTTATGGTTCTTTTGCATTGCACTTGGTATTTTTGCAACAAATACAAATGCCAAGTTTCAAGTCAATCGGACTGAAGATGACAAAGTTATGCTCCGGACAAGCAGAAAATGCTGTAAAAATGAAGATCAAAGGGGGAAAAACTCAAAATTTGTGCTAGGAAGAGTCATGGTTCTTGTGCATTGCACTCTGTAATTTTCCAACAATCATGCATACCAAATTTGAAGATGTTCCGACTAGAGATGACAAAGTTATGCTCCGGACAAGCAGAAATTGTTGTAAAAATGACAATCAAAGGGAAATAACTCAAAGACAGCATGAGGTAGAGTTATGGTTCTTTTGCACTGCACTTGGTATTATTGCAACAAACACAAGTGCCAAGTTTCAAGTCAATCGGACTGAAGATGACAAAGTTATGCTCCGGACAAAGAACTGGATGCTGCCCGCCCGGACGCCTGTATGCCATGGGCGATCCCATAATACGTCCCGTCTTCAACGGGCGTATAAAAATTGCACCATTTGAACCACATTGAAATTGTTGTCTGAAAATGCTTTCAATTTGGACAACGTTAAAATTCTGTCGTCTGGTAAAGGGTTAACTCTTTAAAACACAATCCCGACTTTTAACGACCCTGAGAAAGAAGCCTTTTGAAAACATTGTGGGAAAAGGAGAAAATGCTGGTGACCAGCATTTTCTCCTTTTCCCACAATGTTTTCTACCTTTCCCAAAACAAAATTTCATTTTTTAGGTCACATTTGTCTTCTGCAAATGGTTTCAATTTGGACCAGTCTAAAATTTTGTCGTCTGATAAAGAGTTAACTGCTTTCCTACTTGTAGCCCATGATTTTCTTCACCATTTGGTTAACCCTTTCCCAAACAACAAATTTTGGACTGGTCCAAATTTAAAGAGTTTGCAGACGACAATTTTAAATTTGATGAAAATGGCAGGAAGGTCTCAAAAAGGATAGAAAACACTGTGGGAAAAGGAGAAATTGCTCGTAACGAGCAATTTCTCCTTTTCCCACAGTGTTTTCAAAAGACTTGTACTGCAGACACGTGAAAACCAGGGCTTGTTTGGGAAAGGGTTAAAGGAAAAATGTTGGAGCAGAGATCAACTTACACAAAAAGTTCCCTGTTGTCCGTCAACCTAGATTGCACATGCAGTTCTTCAAAAGTTCTGTATATAACTAACACATTTGGGTTGATGTTGAATATATCTCTCTCTAGCCACCGCTGGTCAGGGGTGTTGGGCTCGGGTACGCCCACGATGAATAATATCACAGATCTGTAAAACAAAATATCTCCTACATGTATTACCACGTTACATCAAATGCTATAGCCACCATTGGTCAGGGGTGTTGGGCCCCAGTGCATACACATTGAACAATATCACAGATCTTAGATACAAAACTTCACAACATATCACACATTAAGTAAATCATCACACACCATAACTCATGTTGTAAATTATAATACATGTCCCTTGACGTGCTGGATTTGATTTATCACATGTTGAAGGTTGAAGTTGTATATACATGTATCTTTGGCCATCACTTGTTAGGGGCATTACACAATGAATAATATCACAGATTTTAGATACAAAATTTCACAAAATATCACAGGTTATGTAAATCACCACACATTATATCTCATTATATCTCAATAACACATGTCACCCCACATGCTGGATTTGGTTTATCATATGTTATGTGAAATGTTTTATTGGATTCAAAGTTGTTTATATCTTAAGGAAACATTTGTTAGGGGTGTTAGACTTGGGTATACATACAATGAACAATGTCACAGATCTGAAATACAAAATATTACATGGTAATTGATTAATCACATATAACATATCATGTTGGCTTAGTTATAACACATTCATTTCACTTGTTACAATTGAGTTATTATATTTTATACAACATGCATACATGAGAGTTGATGTTTGATTTATCGAGATCTCTAGCCATCGCCATTCTGGGGTCTTCATCAATGAACAAATTCACAAAATTAAAAGTACCAAAGAAAAACACATGTTAGGTAAATTTTTAAATGTTATTATCTCATGGTAAGTGAGGTAAAACACATATTGTTTCACACCCTCAATTTGGTTTATCTAAAATATTATATATCACATGTTACTTTGGGGTTGATGTTACATACAAGTATAACAGAGGTCATGGGTGTTGAACTCTGGGACACCCGCAATAAACAATATCAGACATATGAACTCAAAAGATCACATGTTATGCAATTAATCACGTGTCAAATGGCTGATGTTTTAGATTTATAACACGTGTCATTTCATTTTCACGCAAATCTATATTTGGACAGCTGAGCCCCATAGCTCAGTCGGTAGCGTACAGGACTTGAGAACAGGAGGTCGCTGGTTCGATCCCCAGCTTGGCCAATTTCTTTCCGAGGATTGATGATAGTCATCGTGACAGGATTCATTCCTCTCTCATTGACGATGGTTATGTGGGAAAGCAGCCAGTGGCTTGGAAAGAGTATTGTGCGGAGTACTGGTAAAACAAACTCCAGGAAAGCAGGGATAGGTGCACTGGCCGCCGTAATATAACTGAATGTTGAAAACAGCATTTAACACCATACAATCAATCAATCAATCAATCAATATTTGGACAGATGCTGTATCTCTATCCACTGCTGGTCCATTAGACTGTTGGGGCTGTGGAGCACCACTGTTTTCTACTTTTTACACAACATTTTCTAGACTTAAAATGACAAATTCAATCATTTGAACCTTGATTCATTTGTCATCTGCTAATTTTCTCTAAACTCTTTACAACTCTTTATGAAACAACAAAATTTTGGACTCGCCCAAATTAAAAGCATTTACAGACAACAAAATAAATGTCGCTCAAGCAATGATTTCTGTCTTTGATAGGGTAGAAAACATTGTGGGAAAAAGAGAAAATGCTGGTTACCAGCATTTTCTCCTTTTCCAACAATATTTTCAAAAGGCTGTTTCCTCAGGTTGGTAAAATTGAGGGCTGCCGATTAAAGAGTTAATATGAAACCTACAAATGTAAAATTTTGTTGGCTGGTAAAAAGTTAAAAATGTGACAACTGACGTAGAGGGTCTTACATTGGTGTTTCTGTATTATCATTTTTATCAAACAAGTTGACTAAAAATGTATGACGCCAGCCTTGGCGAGAGTCAAATACATTTTAGTCAACGAGTTTGATAAAAATGATAATACATAAACACAAATGAGAGATTCTATTTATCGCATAAAACAAATGAAAGACAAATAAGTATCCTGCATCATCACCTTTAGCGTATACACCTTTCACAGGTCGATGTTTACAGCTGTAGTTCTGTTTCAAATGTGTACATACACCAGTAGATAGCTCTGACATTTACACCAAAAGTAGAATGAAACAGTTTCTAGAGGAGGTAAGTTCACATATTTCCACAACGTTGTTGAGTTAAATAATTTCGCTGCATTTTTGGTTTTTATTAAAAATAATAAAACAAAAACTTTCCATGTGTATATGTCTTGGGAACAATGATGTCATTTTTCCATGAAAATGCGTAGTAGTACAAATTGCAGCACATGCTGTGGCTGGTTTCTCTGGCTTAGGATGCTCATGACTAAAAACTGATCAGAATCGGGACCCCAAAAAATGATAATACATTAGTTTAATACACTGCAGGGGGAGGTTTTATGCATTAAAAAGGTTTATCTGTACCTACTTTGGTTTACTGTATAATTCCCATGCTTTGTATATACCCTGGGCCAATCCTACAGTTGGACGATTGTCTGGCAGCTATATGGAGTAGAAAAAACAAGAGGGCCATGATGGCCCTGGATCGCTCACCTGAGTCAATAGGCGAAATTTCACTCCAGGGTCACTCTAGAGCGAACACAAGGTTTTTCTAAGATTTGACCTAGTGACCTAGTTTTTGATCCCACATGACCCAATTTCAAACTCGTCCCAGATTTTATCAAGACAAACATTCTGACCAAGTTTCATGAGGATCAGACAGAAAAAGTGGCCTCTAGAGTGTACACAAGGTAAAAAGTTGACGACGGATGATGCAAGCCGCACGACGGACACCGGACACAGCATGATCACAATAGCTCACCATGAGCACCTTGTGCTCAGGTGAGCCAAAAAACATAAGTCAAAAAAGAGCACCACATGCAGGTGCCAACAATTGGCTGTTGTTTTTCGACGGATAAAAATTTCCCTAACAATTTTTGAAAAAAGTCACCCTAGGAACATTTCTGTGAAATTATTTCAAAATCTGACCAGCCATTCCAGAGAAGAAGAATTAAGAAATTCCTCTTCATGTCCCTATAATAGTGCAAATAGCCCCCACCACCAGAGCCATGTTTCTTGAGAGATCACAATTTTGCGAACAGTTTTTGAAAAGAGTCACCCAAGGAACAGTTCTGTGAAATTACTTCAAAATCTGACCAGCAGTTTCAGAGAAGAAGAATTTTTCAGAATTTCTTCATGTCCGTATAGTGTAAGTAGCCCACAGCCATCAGAGCCGTGTTTCTTGACTGCTCAAAATTTCTTGAACAATTTGCGAAAAGGTTCACCCAAGGAACATTTCTGTGAAATTAATTCAAAATCTGACCAGCCATTTCAGAGAAGAAGAATTTTTAAGAATTTCTTCATATCCGTATAGCGCAAGTAGCCCCCAGTCACGAGAGCCATATTTCTTGACGGATCAAAATTTTGCGAACAGTTTTTGAAAAGGGTCACCAAAGGAACATTTCTGTGAAACTATTTCAAAATCTGACCAGCGGTTTCAGAGAAGAAGAACTTTTAAGAATTTCTTCATGGCCGTATAGTGCAAGTAGCCCCCAGTCACCAGCGCCATGTTTCTTGAAGGATCAAAATTTCGCAAGCACTTTTTGAAAAGAGTCACCCAAGGAACATCTCTGTGGAATTATTTCAAAATCTGACAAGCAGTTTCAGAGAAGAACAATTTTTAAGAATTTCTTCGTTTCCGTATGGTGCAAGTAGCCCCCATTCAACAGAGCCATGTTTGACGGATCAAAATTTTGCAAGCACTTTTTGAAAAGAGTCACCCAAGGAACATCTCTGTGAATTTATTTCAAAATCTGACCAGCCGTTTCAGAGAAAAAGAACTTTTAAGAATTTCTTCATATCCATATGGTGCAAGTAGCCCCCAGTCACCAGAGCCATGTTTTTCGACAAATCAAAATTTCGTGACCACATTTTGAAAAGGGTCACCAAAGGAACATTCCTGTGAAATTATTTCAAAATCTGACCAGCCATTCCAGAGAAGAAGAATTTTTAAGAATTGCTTCACGGCTGTATAGTGCAAGTAGCCCCCATTCGCCAGAGCCATGTTTCTTGACGGATCAAAATTTTGCGAACACTTTTTGAAAAGGGTCGCCCAAGGAACATCTCTGTGAAATTATTTCAAAATCTGACGAGCTGTTTCAGAGAAGAAGAATTTTTAAGAATTTCTTCATTTCCGTATAGTGTAAGTAGCCCCCATTCACCAGAGCCATGTTTCTTGACGGATCAAAGTTTCGCGAACAGCTTTTGAAAACGGTCACCCAAGGAACATCTCTGTGAAATTATTTTAAAATCTGACCAGCGGTTTCAGAAAAGAAGAATTTTTACGAAGTTCTTCATATCCATATAGTGCAAAAAGCCCCCATTCACCAGAGCCATGTTTTTCGACAGATCAAAATTTCGCGAACACTTTTTGAAAAGGGTCACCCCAAGGAACATTCCTGTGAAATTATTTCTAAATCTGACCAGCGGTTTCAGAGGAGAAGATTTTTAAAAAATTTCTTAGAAAATTCCATTTTGTTGCCGTGGCAACCAGAGTTTTAGATGGAATTAAATTTTGTGAACAGGTTTTAAAGAGGACCTTCCAAGGAACATTCCTGCCAAGTTTGGTCCAAATTGGCCCAGTGGTTTAGGAGAAGATGATGTTTAAAGAATGGTTGACCACGCACGACGAACGATGCATAATGGATGACGGACACCGGGTGATCCTAAAAGCTCCCCTTGAGCACGTTGTGCTCAGGTGAGCTAAAAAAGGGAATAAAAACCCCAATTTTTGAGTCATATTTTATTTGTTGTCTGCAAGTGCATTCAAAATGGACTAATCTAAAATTTCGTCAACTGGAAAAGAGTATAATATTTATACCACAAGAAGTTTTAATTTACAACCACTTCAAATTTTATTGTACCTGTTCTGGTCTAAAAGGTATCTCGGCGATTGAAAGACTGTATCTGCAACAGAAAAATAAAATTAAGATTTCATCACATCTGGTGCCATTTTCATCAAACTTTCTAAATACTGTACTTTTCTGATTCAAATTTTAAAGGCATCTGATGGGCTGGGAATTGCATGCTTTGTCTGTTTTACATCCACAATACACATGAGCCATGCTTTGGCAAAAGGAGGCTTAATGCATCTCTATGATACATTTTATTGAGCCAGTCATTACATAATTGTGGATCCATAAAATCCATTTTGCGGAACAACCACCTGAATCATCAGGTACACTGGTCCTTCAACATGTAAAAAACTGACCAATAGCAAATACTTTCAACCCGTGTAAGCCTGCACGGACTGCTTAGGCTGACATGGGTCGATACTTTTTGGTGGATGCACAAAGCCTCCTTTTTTCAGAGCCTGGCTCATATAAAAACAACTAAAGCAGCACACAAAGTACTTAGCTCTTTACCAAACAATCAGTTGTTTCAACAGTCCAAAGGAAAATGGGCTTCAGAAAACATAATTGGAAAAGGAGAAAATGCTGGTTACCAGTATTTTCTCCTAGTTCCACAATTTTTTCAAAAGCCGTTCTCCTCAGGGCTGTAAAAACACAACGCCATTTAACACTGTGCCACACAGGCCAGAGTTTTAACGACCCTGAGAAAGAAGCCTTTTGAATACATTGTGGGAAAAGGAGAAAATGCTGGTAACCAGCATTTTCTCCTTTTCCCACAATGTTTTCTACCCTATGAAAGACAAATACCATTGTTTGAGCCACATTTAATCTGTAGTCTGCAAATGCTTTCAATCTGGACCAGTCTAAAGTTTTGTCATTTGGTAAAGCAGAACTCCAGATAAAAGGGAGTGATAGCATTCTAAATCCATTATTTCTCTTCCAAACCCTATGTTGCAGGTACTCGTTAAAATCATCTCGATGAGATGATTCTAGTGAGTACCCATAACATAGGATTTAGTGGAGAATAATTAATATTTTCACTTTTAAAATCAAAATCACTGCCTCTATCAGAAACTCTGATAAAGAGTTAATGATTTTGATGTCTAGTTATTAATGCAGTATTTCTTGCAACAGACAACTTCAACAAATTTAGGTATGCCCCAGCAGCCCTGTTGGTAGCATACAGGACTTGAAACCAGGGAGTTGCTGGTTTGAATCCCCAATTGGACAATTTCTTTCTGAGGACTGATGATAGTCATTGCAACAGAATTCATTTCTCTCTCACTGCTGATCACGGTTTTGATGATGGTAATGTGGGAAAGCAGCCAGTGGCTTAAAAAGAATATTGTGCATAGTACTGGTAAAAGACTCTAAGAAAGCATGGATAGGTGCACTGGCTGCCGCGATACACTGAAATAGTGTCAAAAATGGCATTAAACAATCAATCAATCAATCAATCCATTGGTCGACTGATTGATCAATCTATTGACCGACCGACAACCAACGAACCAACCAATCAATTAATCTATCAATCAATCAAAACATTTAGGAAAATGAAGAAATTGCATTAAACACATAATCTCTCCTTTCACAGCAATGTTTTTGTATGTTTTTATGTAAGAGACCTTAATTCAAATTGAGTATACATATTAAACAAATATGTTTTCAACGTCACCTTCTTCTTTTTCTTGGGGTAGGGTGGGGATGGGGGACAAAGAGTAGTGTTAAAACTAGAAGGGGGTTACCTGTGCACATCTGCAAGAGCCCCTATGACCCCTCCAGCCCCTGAAGCAAAGGTGTTGAACTCCACTTGTTTGATACACAGTTCATCTTGATTAGAAGCACTCTTTTCCATCATGAAGTCATCACGGGTGATCATGAATGATATCTAAAATACAAATGAACCATGCTCTGACAAAAGGGAATCTAATGCATCTCCATGATGCATTATGCCAAGCAAATCTTCAATTATTCATTGATCCATAAAATCCATTTGTCTAACAACTGACTGAAACATCAGGTACCATGGCCCTTAGACATGCAGAAAATTTGCAAACACTAGGTCAATACTTTTCACAGACACATAAAACCCGCTTTTCACAGTGCATGGCTCAAATTATTATGCTTTAGCTATATATATGTAAGATGACAACATTTCAGACAATTTTAAATCTTCACTGAATGACAAAATTCAGACTTGTCCAAATTAAAAAGGATTTGCCATCAACAAAATATTTGTGACTCAAAAAAGGAAAAGTTGTCTTTGGAAGGGTAGACAAACATTGTGGGAAAAGGAGTTATTTTGTCGTCTGCAAATGCTTTCAATTTGGACAAGTCTAAAACTTTGTCATTTGGAAAAGATTTAATTCCTCTCCTTGACCACAAAATGTTTGACTCTGTCCACATTCATAGCATTTGCAGATGACAAATTTAATCCGGCTGAAATATGGAATACTTCTTTGAAATGGCAGGTAGAATTGTGGAAAAAGGAGAAAATGCTGGTCATTAGCACTTTGTCCTTTTCCCACAATGTAAACAAAAGTCCTTTTCTCAAGGCTTTTAACCCTTTACCACACAATCCTGACTTTTAACGACCCTGAGAAAGACAGCTTTTGAAAACATTATGGGAAAAGGAGAAAATGCTGGTGACCAGCATTTTCTCCTTTTCCCACAAGGTTTTCTACTTCTCCCAACACAAATTTCAGTTTTCACTACATGACAAAGTCTTGGGCTTGTTCAAACTGAAAGCATTTGCAGATGACAAGATAAATGTGACTCAAATGTTGAAATCTTTTTTAGAAGGATAGAGAACATGGTGGGAAAAAGAGAAAATGCTGGTTCACCAGCATTTTCTCCTTTTTCTCATAATGCTTTCAAAAACTTTCTTTCTCAGGGTTTTTAAAAGTTGGGGATTGTGTGGTAAAGAGTTTTGAAACACAGGATTCTTTGGTGAACAGTTTATAATTTTTGATACCTGACTTGGTTCTTCTTGTCTGACTGTATCATAAATGTCCCAAAGTCCTTTTGTGAAATCATCTTCAGCAAGAATACTGCAAACAAAAAACCAATATTGGTAATACAGGATTTGACACGCGCTTTTGGAAAGCTTTATAGCATTTCTTGTCGACAAGTTCGATAACTTTTTAATAACCCCCACCTACATAGTAGAGGGGGGTATACTGGTTTCACCATATCTGTCTGTCCATCCATCCGTCCATCTTTTCGTTTCCGTGCTGTAACTCAAAAGCCATTTGACCTAGGACCCTGAAACTTTACGGAAGTGTTCCCCATGACCCAAGAAAGTGCCCTATTGTTTTTGGGTCACATGGGTCAAAGCTCAAGGTCACAGGTGAACTTTGTTTTCTCTGATTGTGCTGCTTCAGTGACAAGGTGCAGGTGGGAGGATATTTGTCCACTTTGCAACAGTTCTAGTTTTCTACGAATGCTAGGAGTGTCAGATTCTTACCACAAATTAAGCTTACGATAATGAAAAAACACACATGTATATAAACATGTACACTGTTTGCCATTTTGATAATTATTCTGATAATGAAACTCATGAATTTGTTTTGGTTGTTCTTCCTGACTGAAAAAGACCATTTCATGTAGCCCTTTTCAGTGTTTTACAAAACCTCATCTTATTCTTATAACCTGGAGAGCATACAAGAAAATTCTTCCTGTATGTTCTCAAAACTCAGTACAAAACAAATCTGACGGAGATGAACTTGGTGAAAGGGGTTTTAGTGCATCTGCAAAAAATATTGACCATGCTCAGTCTGTGCAGCCTGACATTGGTCAAAACTTTTTGCTGTCTGTAATTTTCATGTATGTTGAAGGAGCATTCTACCTCCATATCCAGTCAACTGTCTGGCTAAATAGATTTTTATGGATCTGTTATCTCTTTACCAGACGACAAAATTTTAGCCTTGTCCAAATTGAAAGCATTTGCAGACGATGATTTCAATGTGGCTCAAATGGTGCAATTTTTCTTTGATAGGGTACAAAACATTGTGGGAAAAGGAGAAAATGCTGGTTACCAGCATTTTCTCCTTTTCCCACAATGTTTTCAAAAGGTTTCTTTCCCAGGGGAGTCAAAAGGCAGTATTGTGCGGTAAAGAGTTAAAATGTGATGTCTTGGTATAATGCATTAAACCCCCTTTTGCTAGGGCAATGCTCAATTGTTTATACCTCTTAATTGGACAGCTTTGGATACTGCCTATCTTGAATGTGAATGCTGGCACTGCCTAAACTGAGTAATGAATTCTGATGTTGCCTAGCTTGAGTAACTAATGCAAACGCTGCCTAAATTGAGTAATGAATGCTGATATTGCCTAACTCAAGTAATGAATGTTTATGTTGCCTAGTTTGGGCAATGATTTCTGATAAGAGGTTAAGGCAGTCAACATTTCAATGATAATGCTTCAAATCCAGTTTACAACTTTGCAGATACTGAAATACTTTGGAACAGTTTATCTCATTTTGATACGATGAAGTTAGGCATACAGAGGAGGAAAGAACATGGCCCAGAAAGTTTAGGATGCAGCTTTCATAAATGGCTTCTAAGAGCATTGCCACAGGTGTATAAATTACTTGTTTTATGTTTTTTTGTCATTATATTATAATATCATTACCTACATCATAATCCTATATGTGTGACTGTTAAGAAAATGAAACATTATACCTTTCGTATTTTCATCAGAAGGCAAACCCATTTGTGTCTTTCCAATATTATTCTGACCAAGTATCTCCTACAAATGTATCATACAATGTAACTTCTCCAAGATCAGATAGCACAGAATGTGCAGCCTGATCTTCATCTGCACTGCTTTAACCCTTTACCAAAGAATCCCGAGTTTTAATGACCTTGAGTAAGAAAGCCTTTTGAAAACATTGTAGGAAAAGGAGAAAATGCTAGTAACCAGCATTTTCTCCTTTTCCCACAATGTTTTCTACCCTGTCAAAGACAAGTTCTATCATTCGAGTTGCACTTAAATTGTCATCAAAGTTTGCTACCCTTCCCAAAATAAATTTCAAAATTTTCAGTCACATTTATTTTGTTGTCTGCACCTGCTTTGAATTTGGACTAGTCTAAAATTTTGTTGTTTGGTAAAGAGATAAAAAAGCACCTTATGCTGCCCTTAGCCTGCTAGGGGCTAATAATCAACATCTGTTTAATTTCTGATGTTACACTGACAGATAAAAACCTCATTATGGCAACAGGTGAAAAAGCCTCTGGTGTTAAACTGTGCCTGTCAACAAAATTTCGATGAAATGTGGCTTAAATTATGGAGTTTGTCTTTAAAACGGCAGAAAACACTGTGGAGGGAAAAGGAGAAA
The DNA here is from genome assembly GCA_945859785.2 of Tridacna gigas. NCBI lineage: Eukaryota > Metazoa > Mollusca > Bivalvia > Cardiida > Cardiidae > Tridacna > Tridacna gigas. The sequence continues at coordinate 40,663,473 of OX244043.2, forward strand.
ATGCTGGTATCGAGTATTTTCTCCTTTCCACCAAAGTTTAAACCCTTTACCAAATAATTCTGTGTTTAATGACCTTTAAGAAGAAGGCTTCGGGAAAAAATGTGGGAAAAGGAGAAAATGCTGGGAACCAGCATTTTCTCCTTTTCCCACAATGTTTTCTTTCCTATCAAAGTCAAATTCCATCATTTAAGCCACATTAAATTGTCGTCCTCAAATGCTTTCAATTTGGACTGGACCATTTTTTTGTAGTTAAGTACGAATTGAAATGAGGCTTAAATGAATTGGATTTTGCCTTTGAAAGAGCAGAAAGCATTGTGGGGAAAAGGAGACAATGTTGGTATCCAGCATTTTCTCCTTTTTTGCACCAAGTTTTGTAGGGCTTTCTAGCCTAGTGTCAAACAAAGAGGGGATTGACCTATAGAGGGTTAACCCTTTACCAGACAACAAAATTTTAGCCTTGTCAAAATTGAAAGCATTTGCAGACGACAATTTCAGTGTGGCTCTAATGATGCAATTTTTCTTTGATTGGGTAGAAAACATTGTGGGAAAAGGAGAAAATGCTGGTTACCAGCATTTTCTCCTTTTCCCACAATGTTTTCAAAAGGTTTCTTTCCCATGGTTTTTAAAAGGTGGCTTTGTGTGGTAAAGGGTTAAAACTCATCTATATGCAAATTATCAGTGAAACATACCTTTCTAAACACTTGTGTAAAAACTCGTGATTGTTAGCAATCTTGTAAATCACAGTCTGAAAGTAAGTATGCAACCGTCGGGACTCCGTTAGCACTTGTCTCGGAACAGGGCTCGGAAACAAGGTGAAGGGCATAGGTTCAACTCTCTCTGGAAACTCCCTGGCTGTTAACTTCTTTTGGGCTCCTGGAAATAAATGAGCCACGCTCTGTGAAAAAGGGGTTTAAAGATACATCCTTACAGCCAGACAGAAAAAACATTGTTAAAATGTGATATATTGTAGAATGGTTCTGTATTTAGTCAGCTTTGTAAGCATATATAAATTACTGATATATACAGCGTAAAGGATAAATACATGTATTGGAAATCTTTGATTTAAAACTGGAAACGACACAACTGAGATTTCTTTGATGGCCTCCAGAAAATGAAGTTTGCAGACCACAATTTTGAATTTGATGAAAATGGCAGAAAGTTTTCAAAACGGGTAGAAAACACTGTGGGAAAGAAGAAATTGCTCGTTACGAGCAATTTCGCCTTTTCCCACAGTGTTTTCAAAAGACTTGTACTGCAGACAGGTGAAAACCAGGGCTTGTGTGGTAAAGGGTTAAACAAAATGGAACTTAAGGAGCCATAATTATGTGATGACTTGCTTTGTATGGTGCACCATGGGGATGCATTAAGTCCCCTTTTGCCAGAGCATGGATCAAATTGTAGGTAAGGTTTATATGATGTAAAATTAGACAGAGTCGTAAGACAGAGAAAAATTGGTTTTGACAGGATTTTATCCCGCTTTGAACAGTAGTTCATATCAAGTCAGGTGCTCACTGTAATCATTTATCTAAGTTTCACCAGTACAAGGCTGGAGCTCTGCAGATCCTTGTTCAAGGACACTCCAAAATGACCAGAAGTGCCAGCCAGATTGATTAAAGAGAGCTTACCATACAAAATAGCAAATCCGGTCACTCTTTCTATAAGTTCTTGAATCTCTTCTTTGTTCACCTCCTCTGACTTCTCCTCCTCCACCGAATAGATAAGCTTCTTTTCTGCCATAGATATCTGAGTGGACAATTGGCTGAAAATATAGTAATGAATGAAAAAAAAATGAGCCATGCTCTGTCAAAAGGGGGCTTAATGCATCTCCATGATGCATGATACTGATCAAGCCATTACTTAATCACGAATTCATGATAGCCACTTTTTTAACAACTAACTGAGGTAGACTGGTCCTTGGGTATACAGAAAACTGACCAAAAGCAGAAAGTTTTGGCCCAGGTCAGCCTGCGCAGACTGTGCAGGCTGACCTGGGTTGATACATTTCGCATATGTATTAAGCCCCCTTTTCACAAAGCATGGCTCAATCTGTAACCTTTCAAAAAGAATATCTTGTGTCATATGACACTAAGGTAGACTAGTCTAAAACTATGCAATATTAGCATTCAACTTTTGCAAAATTAGTGTTCAGTGCTCAAGTTATGCGATATCAGCATTCATTGCTCAAGTTAGGCAACATCTGTATTCAGAGCTCAAGTCAGTAATATCACTGCTCAAGTCAAGAAATATCAGCATTCATTGGATAAGGTAGGCAATCAGTATTCATTATTCATGTTAGGCAATATCAGCTTTCAGTGCTCAAGTTAGGCACCATCAGCATTCAGTGCTCAAGTTAGGCACCATCAGCATTCAGTGCTCAAGCTAGGCACCATCAGCATTCAGTGCTCAAGCTAGGCAATTCTGTTTGGATTTTTAACAGTATTACAAACAAACTTGGAAAAGGAGAGAGTGCTGATGATTATGACTGAGATCATGTTGAAGAGAACAGAAAACAAACTGTGCTAAGGCAATATTTAACACTTTACACCGAACAATCTGAAGTTTTACTGACCCCTAGAACGTAAACTTTTGAAAATATTGTGGAAAAGAGAGAAAATGCTGGTCACCATTTCTCTTCTTGTTGAAGAGAACAGAAAACAAACTGTGCTAAGGCAATATTTAACACTTTACACCAAATAATCCGAAGTTTTACTGACCCCTAGCACGTAAACTTTTGAAAACATTGTGGAAAATGGAGAAAATGCTGGTCACCATAATTCTCTTCATGTTGAAGAGAACAGAAAACAAACTGTGCTAAGGCAATATTCAACACTTTACACCAAACAATCCGAAGTTTTACTGACTCCTAGAAGGTAAACTTTTGAAAACATTGTGGAAAATGGAGAAAATGCTGGTCACCAGCATTTTTTCCATTTCCCACAATGCTTTCCAATACTGAAAAGACAAATTCCATGCTTTAAGTAAAATTCAATTCGTCATGTGCAAATGCTTTCAATTTTGGACTAGGTTTTTTTTCTATGTAACGAGTTAAATAGTTTGGTAAAAAAAACCCCAAATACCTCTGTATTATTCAGTTTTCCACACACATAAAAGAAGGTAGATCTATAACCTTCAACATTTTACAATGTACATGTAGTTATTTTTCGGTTCAGGTCTCTTTAAAGTTGTCCTTCCAAGTTACAGGTAACTTAACATTATGATACAAAACTTATTATTTGAGAAAAAAAATTACTACATAGGCAGACTACACCAGTTTGGACGAGTCTGAAATATTGTTGTCTGGTACAGAGGTTAACTTGTCATGGATAGTCGATTTTGAAAGGTTTGAAATCCTTATCAAATGATAAAATTTTAGACTCATCCAAACTGAAAGCATCTGCAGACGACAAATTAAATGTGGTGCAACAGATGGAGTTTTTCTTAGAGTAGAAAACACTGTGGGGAAAGGAGAAAATGCTGTTCACAAGCCTTTTCTCCATTTTCCAATGTTTTCAAAAGCCCTTTCTGTCTCAGGGTCGTAAAAACTCGGGATTTTGTGGTAAAGGGTTAATTTATTCTTTACGTAAGGCATAGAATATTAGACTTGTCCATATTCAAAGCATTTGTAGACAACAAAGTAAGTCGTTATATTATCAGGGGCTTAACCCTTTCCCAAACGACAAATTTTGGACTGGTCCAAATTGAAAGAGTTTGCAGACGACAATTTTAAATTGGATGAAAATGGCAGAAAGTTCTCAAAAAGGGTAGAAAACACTGTGGGAAAAGGAGAAATTGCTCGTTACGAGCAATTTCTCCTTTTCCCACAGTGTTTTCAAAAGACTTGAACTGCAGACACGTGAAAACCAGGGCTTGTTTGGGAAAGGGTTAAATGATGGTTGATTGATTTTATGGAGTTTTAACCCTTTACCACACATACCAAAGTTTTTAACAACCTTGGGAAATAAGGTTTTGAAAACATTGTCTGAAAAGGAGAAAATGCAGGTTACCTGCATTTTCTCCTTTTCCTACACTGTTTCAACTCAGTTAAAGGCAAGTTTCATGATTTGAGTCACCCTTGATTTGTTGTCTGCAAATGTTTTGAATTTGGACAAGTCTAAATTTTTTTATGATGTAAAGAGTTAAATGCCGTTTTCAACATAATTTCAGTTATATCATGGCAGCCAGTGCAGCTATCCATGCTTTTCTGGAGTTTCCTTTATCAACAATATGGCTGAAATGATGGGATTTGTCTTTGAAAAGGTAGAAAATATTGTGTAAAAAGGAGAAAACTGTAGTTACAAGGATTATCTCTGCAATGTTTTCAATAGCTTTTTTGTTTAACCTTTTAACACACAATCCCAAGTTTTAACAACCTTAAAGAAGAGGCCTTTTGAAAACGTTGTTGGGAAAAGGAGGAAATGCTGGTGAGAAAATGCTGGTAACCAGCATTTTGTCCTTTTCCCACAATGTTTTCTGCCCTTTCAAGGACAAATTCCAAAATTTGAACCACATTTAATATTGTCATCTGCAACTGCTTTTGATTTGACCTGTCTAAAATTTCAGTATTGTGTGCATAAAAAGAGTTAAAAATGGGTCAAAGTGGCTAGGTCATGAGATAATGTATCTTTCTGACTTAAAACCTTGGGATTGTGTGTTAAACTGTTAAAAGTGAAAATACATTGTGGGAAAGGATTGATTGATTGTATGGTATTTAACGCCTTTTTCAACATTATTTCAGTTATGTCACAGTGGCCAGAGCACCTATCAATGCTTTCCTGGAGTTTCTTTTACCAGCACTCCGTACAATATTCTTTCCAAGCCACTGGCTGCTTTCCCACATAATCATCGTCGAAACAATGGTCAGTGTGAGAGAGGAATGAATCCTGTCGCAATGACTATCATCAATCCTTGGAAAGAAATTGGCCAAGTCGGGGATCGAACCAGCGACCTCCTGTTCTCAAGTCCTGTGCAGTACCGACTGAGCTACCGGGGCTTGGCTTGTGTGAAAGGAAGAAACCCGCATTTTCCTCTCAATTCCCACAATGTTCTCAACAGCCTTTTTCCTTAGGGTAGTTAAAATATGGGATTGTTTGGTAAAGAGTTCACTCTTAAGCACATATGCACTTTTTAATCCTTTACCACACAATCCCCACTTTTAATGACCCTGAGGAAGAAGCCTTTTGAAAACATTGTGGGAAAAGGAGAAAATGCTGGTAACCATCATTTTCTCCTTCCCACAATATTTTCTACTCTATCAAGGACAAATTTTGTCATTTTGAGCCACCTTTAATTTGTCGTCTGCAACTGCTTTCAATTTGGACCAGTCTTAATTATTGTCATTTGGTAAAGGGTTAATGACCCCGAGTAAATAAGTAGCATTTTGAAAAAATTGTGGGTAAAGGAGAAAATGTCAGTTACCAGCATTTTCTCCTTCTATACAAGTTTTTCTACACTTTCACTGACATTACTACCATCATTTCAGCTACATTCTATTTTTCTTCTGCAAATGCTTTCAATTTAGACTAGTTTAAAGTTAACCGTTTACTGCATAATGACGCATTTTGACGCCCCTTGGAAAGAAGCCTTTTGAAAACATTGTGGGAAAAGGAGAAAATGCTGGTAATCAGCATTTTCTCCTTTTCCCACAATGTTTTCTACCCTATCAAAGAAAAGTTGTACCATTTGAGCCACATTGAAATTGTCGTCTGCAAATGCTTTCCCTTTGGACAAGGCTATAATTTTGTCGTGTGGTAAAGGGTTAAAGAAAAATTTAGCCCGGTCTACTAGCTCAATGGTTAGTGTATCTGACATGTGAACTGGTGATTGCAGGTTTGATACCCGGTTGAGGTAAACTTTCTTTCCCGTGATTTTTTGCATCTCAGCTCTGATGCATGTGAGAAAAGTAGTCGGTGGCTTGGAAAGAGAGATGTGTCAGTGCTGGTGTGAGAAAACCAGGAAACACATGTGTAGGTGCACTGACATAAGCTGTTAAATTAAACTCAAAAACGAACAAATTTGAAAAATTTCATTGGTAAAGCATTACGAAAGCTAAATTAAATCTAAGCTGCTTTTAACAGGCAGTGTAGATTTTTTTCACCCACAGATGCCATAAGCAACAGACAAATTTTGAAAACACTGCTTTTGTCACACTGTTTATCCATCAAAAATTACTGAAACTAATTTTTAGCTGATTGTCAATATCTAACCCTTACAGTGCACTGAATAAAACCAACAGAAATATTCGTCTTAGAAATACAACCCGAATAATTGCAACTCACAGTTGCTTTTGTCTACAGTGTTTCAACAAAGTGGACAGTGTAGATCAAAGATTAGGCTGCACATTTTGTGCAGCCTTATCTGAATTTACAATGGCCGCAAACAGGCTACCATAGTTGTGAAAGGCGCTTTAACCCTTTACCAAACGACAAAGTTTTAGCCTTGTCCAAATTGAAAGCATTTGCAGACGACAATTTCAATGTGGCTCAAATGGTGCAATTTTTCTTTGATAGGGTAGAAAACATTGTGGGAAAAGGAGAAAATGCTGGTTACCAGCATTTACTCCTTTTCCCACAATGTTTTCAAAAGGCTTCTTTCCCAGGGCATCAAAAGGCGGCATTGTGCGGTAAAGGGTTAAGGGTCGATTACAATTTTTTGTTTTCAAAGATGTCTGCTGCAGATCTGTTTTAAAAGTTAATGATGTGTTTTGCTGTTGCACTTGTTTTCCCCCATAATTATCGTGTATGAAAATCATATAATAAAACTTCCTAAATGGTAACCCTTTGCCAACAATCCTTCACTCAACCCTTTTCCATATAATCCTAAGTTTTACTGACCTTGAGGCAGAGAGCCATTTGAAAACATTGTGGGAAAAGGAGAAAATGCTGGTAACCAGCATTTTCTCCTTTTCCCACAATGTTTTCTAACCTGTCAAAGACAAGTTCTATCATTTGAGTCACATTTAAATTGTCATCTGCAAATGCTTTCAATTTGGGTGAGTCTACAATTCTGTTGTTTGGTAAAGAGTTAAATAAATGATCATGAAGATGGAAGCCTTTAGAAAACATTGTGGAAACCAAACAAAATGCCATTACTACAATATTTTCCACTAGTTAAATGACAAATTCCATTATTAATTGGACCTCATTTAATCTGTGGTAGGCATACAGTATATGGTTTCAATCTGGACAAGTCTAAAATTTTGTCATTTGGTAAACAGTTAGGATTATAATAGATGCTTTCTAAAACAAAGCTGACTTACTAGTTAACCTGTTCTCATATAAGCAGATCTAATTTCTCTTTCCCTCAGACAAATTTTTCTTTTGAATTGAGCTAAGCCCCCCTAGCTCAGTCGGAAGTGTACAGGACTTGAGAACAGGAGGTCGCTGGTTTAATCCCCGGCTTGGCCAATTTCTTTCCGAGGATTGATGATAGTCATCGCGACAGGATTCATTCCTCTCTCACTGCTGACCATTGTTTCGATGATGGTTATGTGGGAAAGCAGCCAGTGGCTTGGAAAGAATATTGTGCGGAGTACTGGTAACAGAAACTCCAGGAAAGCATGGATAGGTGCACTGGCCGCCGTGATATAACTGAAATAATGTTAAAAATGGCGTTAAACACCATACAATCAATCAATCTTTTGAACTAACATCACAGTCTGAACTATGATAACTAAAAAGTGGGTCATATAATAGAATTTGTCTTTGAAGAGGTAGAAAACATTGTTGGAAAAAGAGAAAATACTGGCAGTATTTTCTTCTTTTTCTATGATTATGGAAGAAGGCAGAATTGCTTGTTACAAGCAATTTCTCATTTATCACAATATTTTTTAATGCAAATTAATGTCAGATTAATTTTGTCTAAATCTCAGATTATGTCATACATTATTGTGCGAAAAGGTGAAACTGCATTTTATCATAACAGATTTAAAACTGAATGATCGATTGTACGGTGTTTAACCCTTTACCACACAATCCCGATTTTTAACAACCCTGAGGAAGAAGCCTTTTGAAAGCATTGTGGGAAAAGGAGAAAATGCTGGTAACCAGCATTTTCTCCTTTTCCCACAATGTTTTCTACTCTATCAAGGACAAATTTTGTCATTTGAGCCACCTTTAATTTTTCGTCTGCCACTGCTTTCAATTTGGACAAGTCTGAATTAGTGACATTTGGTAAAGGGTTTATGCCGTAACCAATGTTAATTCAGTAACCTCAATTACATTGCGGGTGGCCAGCACACCTGTCTATGGCTTCCCAGAGCCTCCCCGATCAGCACCCGGCAATGACGGCAGGTTTCAACAATCAAACTTGAGAGTTTGGACATTTCTGCCCAATTTCAGGACACACAAATTAAAAAAAAATAAGGTACAAATATCACATCTTTTTTTTTATTAGAGTCAATATAACCTATCAACTATATTTTTACACTATATACCATATTAACTTAATCTATTTTTGGCAACAGATACTTTTTTTTCCCTGATACTTTTTTCCTGATACTCTTTTTCTGATACTTTTTCCCTGATTCTCTTTTTCCTGATGCTTTCTTTCCTACATTCTTAAATCACATGAAAAAAAAACAAGAGGGCCATGATGGCCCTGTATCGCTCCACTGGCTTATAAATATAAACCATAAATACTAAACATTTCAATTCTGAGCCAAATGGTTTCAAAATGAAGACTTACAAAGTTTTCTCTGTAAAAGCCCATGTGAAAGTTGAGACCCGCAGGGCACAGCCATTTTTGATCCCAGAGCTATAATTACTTGAACCCTGGTAGAGCTCCACAAGATAAAGCCACATGCCAAAATAATACAAGTCTATGCTGTATGGTTATAAATATGGTGATTTTCAAGTTTCGTCCATATGAAGCCTCTATAAAACATAAGACCCCTGATACAAGGCTAATTTCAAAAAAAAAAATCAAAAAGGGAAGATTTCTTAAGTTGTCACTATGTAAGCCCATGTAAAACTTGTGACCCCTGCAGCGGGGCCAATTTTGACCCCAGGGATAAAATTTTGGCCCGCTTGGTAGAGGCCCACTAGATATAGCTACATGCAAAATTTGGTAGCTCTAGGCCTTATGGCTAGGTACAGGAAGATTTTTAAAGTTTTCTCTATATAAGCCTATGTGAAAATTGTGACCCATGGGGCAGAGCCAATTTTGACCCCAGGGCTATAATTTGAAGAAACTTGATAGAGGTCTACTACATAAAGCTACATGGCAAATTTGGTAGCCCTGTGCCTTATGGTTTCAGACAAGAAGATTTTTAAAGATTTCCAATATTTTTGTTGCCATGGCAACCAGAGGTTTTGAAGGAATCAAATTCTTTCAAGAAATTCTGAAGAAGACCATGGCAGGATCATTTCTGTGAAGTTTCATGAAAATTGGATAGGTAGTTTCAGAGAAGAAGATGTTTGAAATAAAAGTTAACGCACGGATGGACGGACACACGGACAGACAGACGGACGGACAGACACACGATGGACACTGGGCCATGACATAAGCCCGCTGGCCTTCGGCCAGTGGAGCTAAAAACAAAGACAGAACTGGAATTTCATAGCTTTAATTCCAATATTCATATCAAATCAGCAACAGTGGGGAGTCAATCATGTAAGGCCCCCGGATGACTGTAACATTTGTCACATAAAAGATGCACAAACAGCTACATGTATATATGCGACATAAATGAGTATTTTTCCCCATCCTACTGATAATCAGTTCAACTTTTCACCAAAAGAACAGACCTTTAGATTTGCCCAAATTGAAAGCATCTGTAGACAACAAAATACATATGTATATGTGCCTCAGAATTCAAACTTTGTTTCTGGAAGGAAAGAAAACATTGTGGGAAAAGGAGAAAATGCTGGTTACCAGCATTTTCTCCTTTTCCCACAATGTTTTCAAAAGCTATCTTTCCCTGGGTCATTGAAAGTTTGGGATTGTGTGGTAAAGAGTAGACATATTTTCTAACATGTGACACTTTTCATGACATGTATTCATCTTTTGCAATCAACTGCTTTTTGGCATATTTGCTGAGCAAATTTGCCACATGTGATCATTCAGCATTTTCTCCTTTTCCAACTATGTTTTCAAACTGCCAACTTCCTCGGGGCCGTAAAAAAACCCAGGGTATAAGGATAGTGAAAGGATATGGTCATAAATCCAGCAGAGCAAATGATTGGTAAAGTTACACAAGTGTAAATTTTCATATTTTTTCCCCTTCATATTTGAGATGGCTCCGGAGACAAAAGCTCTTGAAAACATTCTTGGAAAAGGAGAAAATGTTGGTAACTACTACCACAGCAGGTAAAAGATTATCAGAGTACCTTGATGTTTATTTACATCAGTGGAAGATTATCAGTAAACAATTCCCTCCTCCACTAAATAATGTAAACATATTGTGAAACTGCTTTGACCTATCACTACTTTGTTTCCGTGACCGTGTTCATTTTTTTCTGATATTTGCCCAGGCTCCTTCTAATGTTAAAGTGCAACTCACTGACCTTTTGCACACAGTGTAGATCAAGATCAGACTGCACAGAATGTGCAGTCTGATCTTGGATCTACACTATCTGATAAGAAGATATTTTTCTATAAAAAAAAAAGAAGTTTGAAATAGCACTATTCTGAATTTTACTATAGACTTAAAAGTTTCATTTAACTTATTTACCAGGATAAGAGTTAATATGTTTGTATTTAATAAACTCATCTTGTTGCCAGGTCCATGGTGTAGGGGTAAAATACATGGACAAATTTCCTGTAAATCGTAAATTTATCAGGGACTACCGGTATTAAAAGTTCACATTAAAAGACAGAATATTCATTAAATGACAAGATAAAGCGATTTCACTTTTACCTTTGGTTGACATATGGTACCCGTTAAAGGTCTAAACCCAGCATTAACTTGAAGAGTCCCACAAATGGAGATAAGAAGTACTGCCAAAATACGTGAGTTTTTAAGAAACCAGTGCACACCATGGAAAGCTTGCACAGAATTCCCAAATCAACAAGAGGGATATTGGCCTTAACTCTTTCCCACACAATCCCGACTTTTAACACCCCTAGGAAAGAAGCCTTTTGAAAACATAGTGGGAAAAGGAGAAAATGCAGCATTTTCTCCTTTTCCCACAATGTTTTCTACCTTTTCAATAACATTTTTTTATGTTTTAAGGGACATTTGATTTGATGCCTGCATAATGCTTTCAATGTCGACAAGGCTAAAATTTTGTTGTGTGGTGAAGGGTTAAAGCACTGTCACCTTAGTAAAGTCGTCTAGGATTGATAAAGTTGAAAACATCTTGGTTGTGATGATGTAAAACACATGAGTGTGAGTGGACCTATTTATTTACCCAACATGACCCAGTTTCAAACATGTTAACCCTTAGAGCGCTGAATTTATGAAATAAGCCTTTTCAGTGAAGAAAAACATCCAAAATATTGTCATTTCAAGGTTGTTTTAGCCAGAAGGTGTATTGAAGTAGCTGACAGTGTAGATCAAATATCAGACTGCACGTTCTGTGCAGTCTGATATTGATCTACACTGTCAGCAAAAACAAGTTAAGTTGGTTCCAGCGCTTTAAGGGTTAAAGATATTATCAAGAAAAGGACTCTGATCATAAGTCTCAGCTTGAAAATGCGGCCTCTATAGTACACATAAGGTTTTTCCTTATACTTGTCCCAATGACCTACTTTTTGACCAGATGTGACCAAGTTTCATATTTGTCTGAGATATTATCAAGACAAATATTCTGACCATATTTCATGAGTACTGGATTGAAAATATGACCTCTAGAGGGCACACAAGGTTTTTCTAAGACTTGTCCCAGTGACCTACTTTTTTACCTGACATGATCCAATTTCTAATGTGTCTGAGATATCATTAGGACAAACATTCTGATCACGTTCATGAGTATTTGACTGAAAATCTGGCCTATGGAGTGCACACAAGGTTTTTCTAAGATATGTCCCAGTGACCTACTTTTAGACCTGATAAGACCCAATTTCATTTTTTTCTAAGATACCATAAAGACAAACACTCTGGCTAACTTTCATGAATATTGGAAATGAACTGAAAATGTGGCCTATGGTAGTAGTGCACACAAGTTTTTTCAAAGTTTTTTTTTTTTCCCACTGACCTACTGTCTGACCGGACATGACAATTTCAACTTTGGCCATAACTTTATCAAGACAAATATTCTGACCAAGTTTCATGTGTATCAGACTGAAAATGTTGCCTCTAGAGTGCACACAAGGTTTTTCTAAGATTTGTCTCAGCGACCTTTGTGCTTAGGTGAGCTCATAAAAGCATAAGAAACTATATTAACCCTTTCCCAAACAAGCCCTGGTTTTCACGTGTCTGCAGTACAAGTCTTTTGAAAACACTGTGGGAAAAGGAGAAATTGCTCGTAATGAGCAATTTCTCCTTTTCCCAGTGTTTTCTACCCTTTTTGAGACCTTTCTGCCATTTTCATCAAATTTAAAATTGTCGTCTGCAAACTCTTTCAATTTGGACCAGTCCAAAATTTGTCATTTGGGAAAGGGTTAATGACAGATCACTACTTGTACGAATATGCAAATATGAGTATTTCAAGGTAAACCCCCTCTCAGGTCATATTATTATAACACTTTTCCAAGGACAAATTTTTTAACTTACACAAATTCAAAGCATTTGCAGAGGACAAATGACTGGCTCACAGAGTGGAATTTTATCCTTGACAGCGTAGAAAAAAATTGTGAGAAAAAGGAGAAATGGCTGTTTAAATCTTTTCAACACAATTCCATGTTTAAACGAACATGACAAGGCTGACTTCTGAAAACATTGTGGGAAAAGAAGAAAATGCTGCTAATCAGCATTTTCTTCTTTTCCCAACAATGATTTCAATCCTTGCAAAGACAAATTTTATACATTCATAAAATACGTTGTCTGTAAAATTAATGCCCTCAATTTGGACCAGGGTAAAATTTTGTTGTATGGTAAAGGGTTAAAAGCATTTTTCTCCTTTTCCAACAATGTCTCAAAACTCACTTTTTGGGAGTCAATTTAAAACACTGGAATGTCTGGTATAGAGATAAAAGGGTGTGTTTGTTTGGCTCACTGTGTGGTGGTACCCGCAGAGTTGACGCTTTACTTCACTCGAATCTAATGGTTGTCTATATATGTATCACAATCACAGATATATTATGGTTTCTTGAGTGTTCAAAGCATTCTATTGCTGTTTGTTTTTGCAGTTTGTTTTCTTTTCCCTCGTCCTGGTGTAAGGTTTTGGTTTGGAATGCATGAAGTCTGGATGGTTTCGATCTTCTTGGGGGTTTTCCTGTAAAGTAATTACATCCTGCAGTGCTAATACCAGCCTGATTTCAGGCATCAATAATTTCTTAACCCTTTGCCAAGCAATCTTGCCTTTTAGCCCTTAGGCTGCTAAGCATGACTCACTGACATTTTGCAGACAGCATAGATTAAGATCAAACCGTGGAGAATGTGTAGTCTGATCTTGGAAAAGACACTGTCTGAAAAGGAGATAATTATCTTCCCTCAAAAAATAACTTTAAAATAAGAAAATTTGGGTTTTTACTATCGGTTTGAATGGTTCATTTCTTTTATTCAGCAAGGTAAGGGTTAACCCTTTCCCAAATGACAAATTTTGGACTGGTCCAAATTGAAAGAGTTTGCAGACAACAATTTTAAATTTGATGAAAATGGCAGAAAGGTCTAAAAAAGGGTAGAAAACACTGTGGGAAAAGGAGAAATTGCTCGTTACGAGCAATTTCTCCTTTTCCTACAGCGTTTTGAAAAGACTTGTTCTGCAGACACGTGAAAACCAGGGCTTGTTTGGGAAAGGGATAACGCTTCACCACACACACCTTAGTTTTAACAACCTTGAGAAAAAAGGCTTTTAAAACACAATGTTGTAAAAAGATAAAATGCTGGTTACCTGCATTTTTCTCATTTTCCCACAGTGTTCCCTACTTTTTCAAAGACAAACATCATCATTTGATCATGTTTTGTTTCTCCTCTTCAAGCTGACACCTGTTAGCTCAGTCAGTAGCGTACAGGACTTTAGAATGGGAGGTTGCTGGTTCAATCCCCGACTCGGCCAATTTCTTTCCGAGGATTGATGATAGTCATTGCGGCAGGATTCATTCCTCTCTCACCGCTGACCATTGATTTGACGATGGTTATGTGGAAAGAACATTGTGCGCAGCACTGGTAAAAGGAACTCCAGGAAAAGATGGATAGGTGCACTGGTTGCTGTAATATAACTTAAATGATGTTGAAAACAGCGTTAAACACGATACAATCAGTCGTTCACCTCTAAAAATGCTATTATTATGGATGAGTCTAAACTTTTGTTGTGTGGTAAAGCATTAACAGCCTTGTGGATTTAAGAAGGCTTTAATTTGAAAACATCGTGGGAAGAAGAGAAAATGCTGGTAACCAGCATATAATCTCCTATTCCCAAGTTTTTTTTTACACTTTCAAAGACAAAGTTCCAACATATGAGCAGCATCTAAATTGCCAGCTACAAGCCATGCTCTGGCAAAAGGGGGCTTAATGCATTTATTTCCACAGTGCATCATACCAAGCTAGACATCACATAATTAGGGATCCATAAAATTCATTATGTCTAAAAACCGACTGTATTATACCAGGGAAGAATGGTCCTTTGACATACAAAAAATTGACTTATAGCAAAAAGTTTCAGCCTAGGTCAGCCTGCAGGGACTGTGCAGGCTGACCTGATCGATTTTTTTTTCACAGATGCATTGAGCCCCATTTCCACAGAACATGATTCAAGTGCTTTTAATTTAGTCGAGACAACAATTTTGGTGAAGATTAACCCTTTACCACACAAGCCCGAGTTTTAAGACCACTGAAGGAGAAGGCTGTTGAAAACAATGTGGGAAAAGGAAAAGGAGAAAATGCTAGTAACCAGCATTTTCTCCTTTTCCCGCATTGTTTTCTACCTCGTCAAAGAACTGTAGAAGCTTTTAATTTTGAAGAGTCTAGAATTTTTCAGAAGGTAGCCCGCCTGTTAGCTCAGTGGTTAGCGTATCTGACATGTGACCTGGTGGTTGCAAGTTCGATATCTGGTTGAGGCAAATTTTCATTTTCTGGCAATTTTTCGCCTCTCATCTCTGATGTATGTGAGAAAAGTAGTCAGTGGCTTTGGAAAGACAGTTGTGTCGGTACTGGTGTGAGAAAGCCAGGAAACACATTGGTGCGTCACTGACTGCCATGATATGACCCGAGTTGTTAAAATGGCGTTAAACTCCAGTACAAACCAAACTTGTCAGAAGGGAAAGATAAATACAGACTGGACTGTATTGTATGGCATTCGACTGCTTTGATACAGAATCAATATTAACCCTTAGAGCGCCAAATAAACCTGCTAGACATTTTAATCCTAGAAATATGACCCAAATAATTGCAATTTCATGGTTGCTTTTGTCTACTGTGATTCATGATAGCGGACAGAGTAGATCAAAGATCAGGCTGCACATTTGTGCAGCCTGATCTTGATTTACACTGGCCGCAAATGCAACTATAGTCGTGAAAGGCACTTTAAGGGTTAACTTCCTGGCAGAACACAACAGTTTTGACTTGTCTAATTTGAAAGCATTTGCAGAATTGACACATGAACCTGATGAAATGCAACTCAAATGAAGCGATTTGTCTTTAACTCTTTACCAAACAACAAAATTTTAGACTAGTCCAAATTGAAAGAAATTGCAGATGACAAAATAAATGCAACTAAAAAATTGAAAATTGTTTTTGGAAAGGTAGAAACATGGTGGGAAAAAGGAGAAAATGCTGGTAACCAGCACTTTCTCCTTTTCCCACAAGGTTTTCAAAAGGCTTCTTTCTCAGGGTCGTTAAAAGTCGGGATTGTGTGGTAAAGGGTTAAAAGGGTAGAAAACAGTGTGGGAAAAGGAGAAATTGGTGTTTACTGGCATTGTTTCCTTTTTCCAGCATGTTACCATTTCAAACCTTCCTACACAGGGGCTGAGCCCTGGTAGCTCTGTCAGTAGGTTACAGGACTTGAGAACAGGGGCTCACTGGTTCGATCCTTGGATCGGCCTATTTCTTTTCAAGGACTGACGACTGTTTTGGCAAAGGTTAAGTGGGAATGCAGCCAGTGGCTTGGAAAGAATGTTGTGCGTAGTACTGGTAAAAGAAACTCCAGTGGCAGCTGCGATACGACTGAGATAATGTTGAAAACGGTGTTAAACAACATACAAACAAACAAATCCTACACAGAGTTGTTTAAAAATGGGATTTTTCGGTAAAAAGGTTAAATAATAGATGATCGTACTTACCAGTTATAAGGTGTGTACACATACACAATATGATTTGGTTGGTTTCCAGGCCTTTTGTTTTCCGGATGTTAATCATTTTGTTGCATTAGTCCAAGCCGGCCTTCTCCACAATGGATATTTCGGAAATCTATGCAATGTTATACCCTTGTCACTCCGAACTCGTTCTCACTATGCTTCGAAAATTGTTATCGAACGGACTCAAACTGTGTTTGAACAGAGTGGACTATAGCAACCGTTTATGATCTGTTTACCACCTTCATGGATGGGCTAGGACCGGAGGGTGTTCCAGAACTTTGAGTCTGCTCAAAATTTTTTGCCGTCCATCCCGTCTTGTAATTAGACTGAGTAACAACGCACGTAAAATAAGATGGATATACTACAAATGGACCTGCCATACTTCTATCCTGGGACGTGTAACACCATGGTGCAGTGGGCATTCACAGGCAGTGTGCAAGCAAACTGAATGAAATTACACATTCTACGCCGACCGCAACAATATTTTAGGACAGGTCAAGACTTTCTAAGAACTAGTTCAGTGTAACGGGGACTTAAGCATAGTAAGGCCCAAATTAAATGTCCTACCCCGACTGCAGCCCGTTTTACGATTTTGTCAAGAAGGGGTAAGATGTTCTAAGAACTAGTTCGGTATGACGGAGGCTAATATCCGTTTTTCTTTGTCTTGTCTATGCGAACAAAATCCATATACAAAACAACATCAACAACAACTGTGAACCATTTTTATTTTCCAATGTAATAATTCAAATTCTTTTGGCATTCCCCAATAACTCGATCTTCAACTGTACATAGCCCATAAAGCACTTATATTTGCAGACAGTGTAGATCAAGATCAGACTGGATAGAACTAGCAGTCTGACCTTGAATCTGTCTGCTACTTTGTTACATTTTCTGACCATACCAACCTTTAACCCTTTACCACACAATCCCAACTTTTAACGACCCTGAGAAAGACACCTTTTGAAAACATTGTTGGAAAAGAAGAAAATGCTGGTAACCAGCATTTTCTCCTTTTGCAACAATGCTTTCTATCCTTCCCAATACAAATTTCAAATTTTCAGTCACATTTATCATATCGTCTGCAAATGCTTTCAATTTGGACTAGTTTAAAATTTTGTCGTTTGGTAAAGAGTTAACCCTTTCCCAAACGACAAATTTTGGACTGGTCCAAATTGAAAGAGTTTGCAGACGTCAATTTTAAATTCGATGAAAATGGCAGAAAGTTATCAAAAAGGGTAGAAAACACTGTGGGAAAAGGAGAAATTGCTCGTTACGAGCAATTTCTCCTTTTCCCACAGTGTTTTTAAAAGACTTGTACTGCAAACACGTGAAAACCAGGGCTTGTTTGGGAAAGGGTTAAATAGCATTTCAATTTACTATGTATTTCCTAATTTAAAAGGTCCATTTCTTTAATTCAGTGCTCTGGGTTAGAGCACTAAAATAAACCCCATCACACTTTTTTCAATCTAGAAACAAGATCAAAATAAGTGCATGTATAGGGTGGTTCTTGTCCGGACTGTCAAAGCAAAGCTAACAGTGTAAATTAGAGATCATACTGCATGTTTTGTGCAGTCTGATTTTGATCTACACTTGCCACAAAAGCAACAATAAGTTGTGAAAGGCTCGATAAATGTGTGACTTGCGAAAAAAAAAGATTATTTCTAAATGATGCTTCACTGTCAACACTGTGTCACTTGAGGTATAGTGAAATCGCTTAACCCTTTACCGCACAATGCCGCCTTTTGACGCCCCTGGGAAAGAAGCCTTTTGAAAACATTGTGGGAAAAGGAGAAAATGCTGGTTACCAGCATTTTCTCCTTTTCCCACAATGTTTTCTACCCTATCAAAGAAAAACCACATCATTTGAGCCGCATTAAAACTGTCGTCTGGAAATGCTTTCAATCTGGGCAGGTCTAAAATTTTGTCATGTGGTAAAGGGTTAAACTAATGTCACTTAATGAATCTTCCATCTCTTTTACGTGAACTATAGATCTCCAATAAATTTACGATTTTATATGATGTTTACTTCAGAATCAGAAAACCAAATACGGTCAGGAAATGAAGTAATGACAAGTTAAGTCGTTTTCACAATTTTTAATAGACAAAAAATCCAAACCAACAACACAGAGTGGGTATAAGTAAACAAAATTCAACTTAACCTTAATTTACTTTCGTAGCGGTTATCAGCTATAATAATAATAGTGTACGGAGATAACCGAATATGCACTGAGCGCACGTCAAACCTTGTCGCACAATATTATGAATTTCGGAATTATGGTAAACATACATCTAGGACTGTGATCCATCGTTTATAAAATTTAAGTTTATTCTATATATTTCTACCATTAAACCACGTGGTTTTACTCTAATCAAGTGACACACTGCATCGATTATACTATACCACAGCAGTTAAAAGATTATCCCTATAACGCACAATCCCAACAACCTTGAGAAAGAAGGCTTTTGAAAACATTATGGGAAAAGGTGAAAATGCTGGTAACCAGCATTTTCACCTTTTCCCACAATGTTTTCTTATCTTTATCAGATAAATCTCAGCATTTGATTCACATTGGTCTTGTGCAAATGCATTCAATTTGGACCAGTCCAAATTTTTCTTGTTCGGTATAAAAGAGTTATCAAAGAACCTTGTTGCTTACATCAGTAGAGGTTTATCAGTAAACAATTTTCCTCTTCCACCCAATAATGCAGCCATAACCTTTAGTTGACCTTTCACTGTGAAGACAGTCTTTTGAAATTTGCATGCGCGTAGCCACAACTAAAAGATTTATATGCGTGGTGAGACACAAAGTGCCGATATGATAGAGAATCGATGGAGGTTAGAGAGCAAGGTGGGGGGTCAGGTGAGCCTCCCCTGGAAAATTTTGAGAATTTAGATGCGAAATGGTGGGTTTTGGAATGTTTTTAACAGCATTTTCCATGTAAAAAATTTGTCACTTATATTGTTGTTTTTTCAAAAAAAAACCACTATTTTAACCTCTCTTTTTTTATGTATGTGCATATCTGTGTAATGGACGTTACGCCCTTGATTAGGGCCAGAGTATTCAGCAACCATTCTAAATATTGTTCTTAGACTTATTCTAGTTTTAGAAAGTATCTCAATTTCTGATTGGCTAAACCATTTAGTTTAGCCAATCAGAAATTGTTTTAGTTTGAAATCTTCTTGAGAATTAGACTAGTATTGTTATCAACTGATTACCTCACAATCCCTAGATGTTTAAATGGCTAAGAAGATAAAGACTTTTGAAAACGTTCTTGGAAAAGGAGAAAATGCTGGTAACCTGACCACAACCAGAGCAGGTAAAATATTAATTATGGGTACCTTGATGTTTTATACATCAGTGGAAGATTATCAGTAAACAATTGTCCTCCTCCACTAAATAATGCAATCGTAACCTTCAGCTAACCTTTCAGTTTGAAAAGGGCCTTTTGAGATTTGGGCCAGTATTCAGCAACCTTTCAAAATATTTTCTTAGAAATATTCTAGATTTCTTCTTTCCAGTGATTTTTCGCCTCTCACCTCTGATGCATGTGAAAAAAGTAGTCAGTGACTTAAGAAAGAAAGTTGTGTCGGTACTGATGTGGGAAGGCCAGGAAACACATGACTTTTCACTGTGAAGAGGGTCTTTTATGATTGGTGCCAGTCAGTTTTCAGCAACCATTCTATAAATATCATGTTCAGACTAATATTTCAGATTTAGAAAGGAACACAATTTCTGATTGGCAAAAACATTTACTTAAGCCAATCAGATGTTATTTTACTTTCATATTTGGAAAATTCTTGAGAAGTAGACCAAGTTTTATGAGTAATGGGCTAAAAATGTGGCCTCTAGATTGCACACATGGTTTTTCCAAGATTTGGCCCAGTGATCTACTTTTTGACCTGACGTGATCAAGTAACAAACTTTTCCAAGATATTATCAAGACAAACATTCTGAAATTTTTTCTTAAGTATTGTGCTGAAAATGTGATGTTGATGGTGCACACAAGGTTTTTCTAAGATTTGGCCCAGTGACCTACTTTTTGAGCTAACATACCATAACCCAGTTTCAAATTTATCTAAGATTTCATCCAGACAAACATTCTGACCAAGTTTCATGAGTAACAGGCTGAAAATGTGGCCTCGAGCGTTCAAACAAGGTTTTTTCTACGATTTGGCCCAGTGACCTACTTTTTGACCAAACGTAACCCTATTTCAAACCTGTCTGAGACTTAATCCAGACAAACATTCTGACCAAGTTTCATGAGTGTTAGCCTGAAAATGTGGCCTCTAGTGTGCAAACAAAGATTTTCTAAGATTTGGTCTAGTGACCTACTTTTTGACCCAACATGACCCAAATTCAAACTTGTCCAAGATTTTATCGAGACAAACAATCTGACCAAGTTTCATGAGGAACTGGCCAAAAATGTGGCTAATGGAACTTGTATTTGACATGATGGAAAACATTGTTGGAAAAGGAAAAAAAAAATGCTGGTTCCCACATTTTCTCCTTCTCCCACAGTGCTTTCAGATACCTACTTTTTTCGGGGTCGTTAAAAACTGAGATCATGTGGTAAAGAGATAAATGTTGTAACTTTTGGTATAGAGTTATTCCTTACCCAAACATTATGCCGACTTTTAATGACCCTGAGGAAGAAGCCTTTTGAAAACATTGTGGGAAAAGGAGAAAATGCTGGTCACCAGCATTTTCTCCTTTTCCCACAATGTTCTCATAAGTCTAATTTCCAAGAGGCATTAAAACTGGTCATTGTGTGGTAAAGAGTTAAATTGCTGTCTGCAAATGCTTTGAATTTGGACTAGTCTTAAATTTTGATGTTTGGTAAAGAGTTAACTCTTTACCACACAATCTCGAGTTTTAACAGAAGGCTTTGAAAACAACATGGGAAACGGAGAAAATGCTGGAAGCCAGCATTTTCTCCTTTTCCCACTATGTTGTGTTCCCTATAAGAAACAACTTCCATCATTTGAGCCACATTTAAATTGTTGTCTGCAAATGCTTCGGATATGGACCAGTCTAAAATTTTGTTGTTTGGTAAAAAGTTAGCTCATTACCAAATGACAAAATTTCACACTGGTCCAAATTGAAGGCATCTGCAGATGACAGACTGATTGTTTTTCAAATGATTCTTTTTGCCTTTAATTTGGTAAAAATACATTGTGGGAAAAGGAGAAAATGCTGGTTACCAGCATTTTCTCCTTTTCCCACAATGTTTTTAAAAGGCTTCTTTCTCAGTGCCAGTAAAAATCGGGATTGTTTGGTAAAAAGTCAAGCAGACAGGGAAGTAAAATTCTGTCTATAAAACACTCCTTTTCTATAGAAGTAAAATCTATAGCCTATTTCTAGCACCTACATGATTCTAATGAACATCTTGAACCTTATCCTGCAAAAGAAGCAAAGTGAAATTTTCAAACTGGTAGTAAAACCCAAATAATGCTATTTCAAACTTACTTTCTGGAGAAAGAAAATCTTCATATCGGACAGTGTAGGTCCAAGGTCATACTGCACCTTCTGTGCAGTCTGATCTTGATCTACACTGTCCGCAAAAGGTCAGTGAGTCGCGCTTAGCAGCCTAAAGGTTAAGGCCTAAATGTAACTTGCACAGTTCTGGTATTGATCTACTTCTTCAGCATGTCTAGCTCCAACTAGCCTGGGTTTCAGTCCGATCATTTTTTTCCTTTTATACATAAAGGGTTTGTATTCACCAACAATTCTTACTAACGTTCTTAATCTTATTCAACATTTGAAAGTAACAAAACTTCTGATTTGCTAAACCAAATGGTTTAGCCAATCAGAAGTTATGTTACTGTCTAAATCTATAATTAGACCAAGTCTTAATGTTCTTAAGAATGATTGGTGAATAGAAACTTAGATGTTACAGAGTACTTTCTCAAAATTGTGGGCCAGGCGGCATTCGGCATACCCTGGGTGATCCAGTGATCAAATCCCTTGGCTGTATCACGTAGCTTGATATGCACCTACACGGTACATTTCGCACATTTCCGGAAGAACACCGTTTTACCATTATTGAAATTGTAAGGCTCCTCTTTGAAAAGAAAACATGAGTCAATTTTCATATCGTTATCTTTCTAACAATATTTCAGTCTGCAAACAATTTGTACATTCAATTCTTAGCTTGGTTTATCAATTTCCGTTGGGAGCTTTCATTGACAGATCAATAGATGTGAATAACTCCATCGTGGTTGTTCATGTCGTTGCTAAGCGATTTACAGTGGCGCCGCCATGTTTAAGATCATGTGATGGGTAGTTCAAAATGGAAGCTGCCTTAATACGGACTAGGTTAGATGTAGGTACGGAATCGGCCGAGTTGTGACAAGTGGGCCAGGCGGTAATAATTACGGAAGTGATAAACCGTTTTGCCATAGATCACTGACTATGGACCATGAAAGGAGACGACAACTGAAAGATTATTTCTGTGCCCGGACCCAGACATTCGGCATACCTTGGGTGATCCAGTGATCAAATCCCTCGGCTGTATCACATAGCTTGATATGCACTTGCATGGTACATTTCATCGAAG
This sequence comes from Tridacna gigas, assembly GCA_945859785.2. Taxonomy (NCBI): domain Eukaryota; kingdom Metazoa; phylum Mollusca; class Bivalvia; order Cardiida; family Cardiidae; genus Tridacna; species Tridacna gigas. Next base: position 40,686,363 of record OX244043.2, read on the forward strand.
GAAGTACACCGTTTTACCGTTATTAAGTTTCCTCTTAAAAAAGAAAACATGAGTCATAATTTTCTATCAATATCTTTCTAAGAATATTTCAGTCAGCAATCAGTGTGTACATTTGATTTTTTAGGGTAGTTTATCAATTCCGTTAGGAGCTCTCATTGACTGATCATTAGTTGTGAATAACTTCATTGTGGTTGTTCCTGTCATTGCTTTAGCAATTTACAGGGGCGACACAATGTTAAAATCATGTGAGTGGTAGTTCTAAATGGAGGCTTCCTTTATACAGACGAGGTTCGATGTAGGTATGGAATCGGCCGAGTTGTGACGAATAGGACGGGGTTAGATGTTGGTACGTAATTGGCCGAGTTGTGACAAGTGTGGATTCAGGCTAAGCTCCAAAATAAAACTGAAAAAAACTTTACCTACTGGTTAACCCTTTACCGCAAAATGCTGACCTTTAACGACCTTGAGTAAGAAAGCTTTCAAAGACATTGTGGGAAAAGGAGAAAATGCTGGTAACCAGCATTTTCTCCTTTTCCCACAATGTTTTCTACCCTTCCCTAAATAAATTTCAAGTTTTGATTAATATTTATGTTGTCTTCTGCAAATGCTTTCAATTTGGACAAGTCTAAAATTTTGTCGTATGGTAAAGAGTGAAGTTATAATTACTGGTTAACCATTCTAAGAATTCTCATCAAGCTACAGGCTTTTCCTCTGCTTTTCTCATACAACTGTCATTGGACCTCCTTCAAATGAATAAAGCCAGGCCCCGTAGCTCCATCATAGCTTAGCGTATCTGACTTGTGACCTGGTGGTTGTGAGTTCAATACCCAGTTGAAACCAACTTTATTTCCCATGATTTTTTTTTACCTCTGAACTCTGATGCATGTGAGAAAAGTAGTCAGTGACTTAGAAAGAAAACTGTGTTGGCGCTTGTGTGAAAAAGCCAGGAAACACATGTGTAGGTGCACTGACCGTGGTGATAGGACCTAATTAAGCTGTTAAAGACATTAAACTCCGGTACAAACAAACAAATATAATGAATAAAAAAGGGCAAACAGTGCTTTTAAGAGCTGTAGACATGACATTATTTGGTAAATGGTGAATAATAAAACCTTGTGGCACTAATAAATGAGTTATGCTCTGTGAAAAGGGGTTTTACTGCATCTGGAAAAAGTGTTGCGCCAGGTCAGCCTGCACAGTTTGTGCAGGCTGACCTGTGCCAAACCTTTTTACTTTTAGCAAAATTTAATGTTCTTCGTCAAATGACCATTCTACGTATGGACCAGTCAGTTGTTAGACAAAATAGATTTTATGGATCCATAATTATGTGATGACTTGCTCGGTATTATCATTCTCAGTCATTACTAAAGATGAATGCTTTGCAACTTCAAACCTGTTTTTGTCAGAGTCATCTGGCAAATCAGCATACAGTCTTCTGTGCAGTCTGATCTTAGTCTACACTACTGGCATAAGCAATAAATTAAATCTGGGTCACCAGCTTGACAATAATTAATTGTTAACCCCTTACCAAACAACGCTGGTTTTCATGACCCTGGAGAAAAAGGCTTTTGAAAACATTGTGGGAATAGAAGAAAATGCTGGTAACCAGCATTTTCTCCTTTTCCCACGATTTTTTCTACTGTAACAGAGACCTTAGGCTCATTTGTACCAATTCTGAATTTGTTGTCTGTAGATGTTTTGAATTTGAAAAAGAGTCTAAAATATGTTGTTTGGGAAAGGGTTAAACTCATTTCCACAATGTCATTAAACCCCTTTTGCCAGAGTATGGTTTACGTATTGTTAGCAAGGTTTCTTTGAAGAAAACCTGAGGTACTGTCATTGCTCCCTGTCGATGTCTGTGTCATCGTCTGCATCGTCGTCTTCATCGTCTTACGAAAACTTTGACATTTTCTTACAAGCAGCTATTTTGCAGCTGACAGCTTAGTAACACTATTATAATCAGCTTGAACCATTGTTTCATACATGAGAGCCATGCTCTGGCAAAAGGGGGCTTAATGCATCTGTGTGATTCATTATACCATGCAAGTCATCACAGTATTATGGAAGTATAAAATCCATTTTGTATAACAACCGAATGAATGACTCATGAGGTACACTGGTCCTTTGTCATGCAGAAAATTGGCCAATAGCAAAAAGACATCACATAATTATGAGTTGGGGGTCTATAAGACCCATTATGTCTAGCAACCAACTGCATCCTAAGGCAGACTGGTCCTTCGACATACAGAAAATTGACCAGTAGCGAAAAGTTTCTGCCAAGGTCAGCCTGCTCGGACTGCACAGGCTGACCCTGGGTCGATACTTTTCGCAGTTGCATTAAGCCCCTTTTTCATTGAGCATACCTCAAGAATACTAGTCGGTTGTTTTCAATATTATTTCGGTTAAATCGCTACGGACTGTGCGCCTATCCATGCTTTCCTGGAGTTTCTTTTACCAGTACTTCACACAATATTCTTTGTAAGCCACTGGCACTGACAAGCCATAAGAGAGGAATAAATCCTGTCACAGTGACAATCATCAATCCTGCAGTGGTTTGGCTTAGCCTGGGATTTGAGCCAGCGACCACATGCTCTCGAGTCCTGAAGGCTATTGAAAGCACTACTGGGACTTGATGTATGAAGTTCTTAGTTTTTTTTTGTTAAAATAAGGTTTTAGAACAGTTCTAATGTTAAAGTATTAAGTTTAAAAATAGTTCTTCACTAATTCAAGAACAATCCAAGGGCTAGTAGAACAAGTTCTTGAACTGTTATTGAACTATAAATGTCCATTTTTTAAGAACTTGCGTTCTTGAACAAGTTCAAGAACAATAGTTCTTGAACAGTTCATGAACATTAACCCTTTCCCAAACAAGCCCTGGTTTTCATGTGTCTGCAGTACAAGTCTTTTGAAAACACTGTGGGAAAAGGAGAAATTGCTCGTAACGAGCAATTTCTCCTTTTCCCACAGTGTTTTCCACCCTTTTTGAGAACTTCCTGCCATTTTCATCAAATTCAAAATTGTCATCTGCAAACTCTTTCAATTTGGACCAGTCCAAAATTTGTCGTTTGGGAAAGGGTTAAGTTCTTGTAATATCTTGGTTTCCCCTGGACTTTTCTTGTTTTAATTGTTTCTCCTTTGTATACTTTTGTTGCTCTGGTAGGGACCGGCCAGGTAGCTCAGTGGTTAGCATATCTAACTCACGACCTAATGGTTGCATGTTCAATACCTGGTTGAGGCAAACTTTCTTTCTAGTGATTTTTGGCCTCTCACTTCTGATGCATGTAAGGAAAGTAGTCAGCGTTTTTCAAAAAAAAGGTTGTGTCAGTACCGGTGTGAGAAAGCCAGGTAACACATGCATAGGAGCACTGACTGCCGTGATATAACCTAAGCTGTTAAATCGGCATTTAAAACTTCTTCCTTTGGGTCGTTAAACTTGGGATTGTTTTGTAAAGGGTTAAAGCATACCTTTCAATTTTTTTTCTACACTTCTCTGTCTTATTGGCTGATTATTTGCCAGCTACTGCCATTACTAAATATAGCGATAGAACATTCTTGAAGTATGATTTGATTATAATAATCTGAATCACCCCCTTTAACTCTTTACCTAACAATCCCCCGGTTTAATGACCCTTCAATAGAAGGATTTTGAAAACATTGTGGGAAATGGAGAAAAATGCTGGTAACCAGCATTTTCTCCTGTTCCAGATATTTTTTCAACTCTTTAACCTTTTACGACACAATCCCGACTTTTAACGACCCTGAGGAAAAAGCCTTTTAAAAATATTGTGGGAAAAGGAGAAAATGCTGGTAACCAGCATTTTCTCCTTTTCCCACAATGTTTTCTTCCCTATCAAAGGCAAATTCCATCATTTTGGCCACATTGAAATTGTCATCTGTAAATGCTCTCAATTTGGACAAGGCTACATTTTTGTTGTCTGGTAGAGAGTTAACCCTTTCCCAAACGACAAAATTTTAGACTTGTCCAAATTGAACGCAGTTGCAGACAACAAAATAAACGTGACTGAAAAATTGAAATTCATTCTGGGAAGGGTAGAAAACATTGTGGGACAAGGAGAAAATGCTGGTTACCAGCATTTTCTCCTTTTCCCACAATGTTTTCAAAAGGCTTCTTTTTTCCAGGGTCGTTAAAAGTCGGGATTGTGTGGTAAAGGGTTAAGTGAAAGATCGAATCATTTGAGTTAGGCCTACATTTAAATTGCTTTCTGTAAATGCTTTCAATTTGGATGTCTAGGATAATGTTGTATGGTAAAGGGTTAAAAGTACTCGTCAACTTCCGAAATTTCAAAGTCACAGCTGTGACAGCGTGTGAACCTTTAGATTAAATTGCCTGTTGACCTGTTGTTTTGAATATACTAAAAATGCTAAATATATACAGTTTCTTAATTTTCCACGAACCACTGTGCACCACTTAACCCTTTCCAGAACAAGCCCTGGTTTTCACCTGTCTGCAGTACAAGTCTTTTGAAAACAATGTGGGAAAAGGAGAAATTGCTCGTAACGAGCAATTTCTCCTTTTCCCACAGTGTTTTCTACCCTTTTTGAGACCTTTCTGCCATTTTCATCAAATTTAGAATTGTCTCTTTCAATTTGGACCAGTCCAAAATATGTCGTTTGGGAAAGGGTTAACACTTTACCACACAATCCCGACTTTTAACGACTCTGAGAGAGAAGCCTTTTGAAAACATTGTGGGAAAAGGAGAAAATGCTGGTAACCAGCATTTTCTCCTTTTCCCACAATGTTTTCTACCCTATCCAAAACAAATTTCAATTTTTGAACCAGAGTTAAATTGTTGTCTGCAAATGCTTTGAATTTGGACCAGTCTAAAATTTTGTCATTTGGTAAAGAGTTAATTTTGTCGTTTGGTAAAGAGTTAAGTCTAAATATCAGACAAATAGATTTTAGACTTTTGCAAATTGAAGGTACCTGCAGATGACAAAAATAAATGTGACTCAAAAATAGAAATTTGTGTATGGAAGGTTGGAAAACAAAACTGGTTAATTAAACAGCATTACCTGCTTTTCCCACAATGTTTTCAAAAGCATTCTTTTTCTTCAGGGTCGTTCAAACTCGGAATTATTTGGTAAGGTTCATTAACAATCATTAGATTTACTCTTTTCAACCCTAACCATAAAACTCTAGACTTGTCGAAATTGAAAGCATTTGCAGACTACAACACAAAATGTAGCTGCAAAGATGGTAATTGTCTGTGAAATTGCAGAAAACATTGTGGGAAAGGAGAAAATGCTGGTTACCAGTTTCTTCTTTTCCCACAAGGTTTTCGAAAGGCTTATCAGTAATTTGAGCCATAAGTTGTCGTCTGCAAAAGCTTTCAATTTGGACAAGTCTACAATTTTGTGGTGTGACAAAGGGTTAATTCATAATTTTACAAGTTTGTTAACTCAATGTCTGCATGATAAGATTTGTGCCCTGTGGTTATGATTAAATTTAACATACATGTCTGTGCATAAATGACAAGATAATTTACAGTGCCATTAGTAATTCAAAAGTCAAACTTTTCATTTGGGGAAAAAGCATCACCCAATTAACTTTTTACCAAACGATAAACTTTTAGAATTGTCCAAATTGAAAGCAATTATAGCAGATGATGAAATAAATGTGACCCAAATAGTTGAAATCTGTTTTGGGAAGGGGTGGAAAACATTGTAGGATAAGGAGAAAATGCTGGTAACCAGTATTTTCTCCCTTTCTAGCCATGTTTTCTACCCTTTCTGACACAAATCCCTTCATTCGAGTATCATTTTATTTGCTGTATGAAAATACTTTGAATTTGGATAAGTCTAAAATTATAAAATTGTCCTGAAGGACCTTCTTTACCTCTAAGGTTAGTTTAACTCTTTACCAAACGACAAAATTTTAGACTGGTCCAAACTGAAAGCATTAGCAGACGACAATTTAAATGAGGGTCAAACAATAGAATTTGTCTTGGACAGGGTAGAAAACATTGTGGGAAAAGGAGAAAATGCTGGTTACCAGCATTTTTTCCTTTTCCCACAATGTTTTCAAAAGGCTTCTTTCCCAGGGTCATTAAAAGTCTGGATTGTGTGGTAAAGGGTTAATCGTTTACCACACAATCCTGACTTTTTAACACCCCTAAGGAAGAAGTCTTTTGAAAACATTGTGGGAAAAAGAGAAAATGCTGGTAACCAGCATTTTATCCTCTCCCACAGTATTTACTACCCTTCCATTAAGATAATTTAACCCTTTCCCAAACGACAAATTTTGGACTGGTCCAAATTGAAAGAGTTTGCAGACCACAATTTTAAATTTGGTGAAAATGGCAGAAAGTTCTCAAAAAAGGCGTGTTACGAGCAATTTCTCCTTTTCCCACAGTGTTTTCAAAAGACTTGTACTGCAGACACATGAAAACCAGGGCTTGTTTGGGAAAGGGTTAAAGGTGCCTCCAAATTGGCCTAGTGTAAAACTTTGTCCTTTGGTAAAGGGTTGAACCTGCTCATTCTACATTGAAACGAGTTCTCACAACTTATACATACCGCTTGTGTTGATCGCTTCCTAGAAATCTTAACCTTTTACCACACAATCCTGACTTTTTACGTCCCCGAGAAAGAAGCCTTTTGAAAACATTGTGGGAAAAGGAGAAAATGCTGGTAACCAGCATTTTCTTCTTTTTCCTCAAGGAAGAAAATGCTGGTAACCAAGACAGAAATCATCCCTTCAGCCACATGTAATTTGTCATCTGCTGATTCTTTCAATGTGGTGGAGTCCAACATTTTGTTGTTTGATAAAGAGTTTACCAGTATTTCTTTTATCTCTCTAACACAAGAGAAAAATCTCGACCTGTCTAAGTTGAAAGCATTTGCTGACGAAAATTTAAACGTGGCTCAAATGACTGACTTTCTCTTTAACCCTCTACCATACAATCAGGAGTTTTAACTTCCCCAAGGAAAAAAACTTTTAAAAATATTGTGGGAAAAGGATAAAATGCTGGTAACCAGCATTTTCTTCTTTTTTCAGGATGTTTTCTACACTATCACAGAGCAGTTTGTCTTTCAGTCACATTTAATCTGTGCGTCTGCAAATGCTTGCAAAATGGGCAAGTCTAAGACTTCCATGTTTGGTAAAGAGTCAAAAGGGTAGAAAACATTGTGAGAAAAGGAGAAATTGCTGGTTGCCACTTTAGTCTTTACCAGGGCAGACAACCAGAAAATGCTGGTAACCAGCATTTTCTCCTTTTCCCTTTCTTAGGTTTGTTAACTCTTTTCCACACAATCCCGAGTTTTAACGACCCTGAGGAAGAAGCCTTTTGAAAACATTGTGGGAAAAGGAGAAAATGCTGGTAACCGTTTTCTCCTTTTCTCACAATATTTTCTACCCTTCTCAAAACAAATTTTAATTTTTGAGTCACATTTCTTTTGTTGTCTGCAAATCCTCACAATTTGGAATAGTCTACAATTTTGTTGTTTGGTAACAAGTTAAAACACTGGACTGTCACGTGTGGTGCAGGTTAACTCTTTACCAGACAACAAAATTTTTGCCTTGGCGAAATTGAAAGCATTTGCAGATGACAATTTCAGTGTGGCTCAAATGGTGCAATTTTCGCTTGATAGGGTAGAAAACATTGTGGGAAAAGGAGAAAATGCTGGTTACCAGCATTTTCTCCTTTTCCCACAATGTTTTCAAAAGGCTTCTTTCCCAGGGTCATTAAAAGGTGGCATTGTGCGGTAAAGGGATAATCCAGTTAGCCCCAAACCGGCAGCTCAGTTGCTACCATAGGGTCCTGCATGGCTCAGTGAGAAACTGTAGGGTTCGAATATTTCTTAACCCTTTCCCAAACAAGCCCTGTTTTCTACCCTTTTTGAGACCTTTCTGCCATTTTCATCAAATTTAAAATTGTCGTCTGCAAACTCTTTTAATTTGGACCAGTCCAAAATTTGTCATTATGGAAAGAGTTAAAGCACTGAGTTTTTCATGGGAGTGTCTTTTCATCAATACAGTCCGCAAAGGTAACTCAAGTTGTGGCTTAACAATAGATCTACCCTGCTACCCTGTTTTAATGTCCATGAGGAATAAAACTTTCGAAAACATTGTGGTAAAAGTAGTTTTAAGCAGCATTTACTCCTTCCCCCATCCTTGAGCTTCATTGAAATGTCGTGTGCAAAAGCTTTGAATTTGGACGCGTCTGAGATTTTGTCGTTTGGTAAAGATTTGAACATAGTTTTGAATCTATAAACATTCAAAAGCTGTAGATAAAGTCACGTGTGACAGTGATGAAATCTTTTATTTGACACAGATCTCAGAAAGATCGTTAAACAACACAGAAATACAGATCTAATTATCATGTTTTATGATCTAGATCTGTAGAGACACATTTCGTGCAGAATCGGAAAATATAGAAACGTACAAAAACTGTCACCCACCTTAATTTTCTCCTACACAAGCGGCAGCGATGGTCGAGAAGTTTTACCGTGCAAAGTGTAAAGGCGATATATAGGATATTCAGTGCATGTAAACACGAACAATGTTAAACAGAAAGAATGACCTGCATATATCGGAGATAAACAGCTATTTTTAGTAACATCTGACGTAATCGGAAAACCCAGCCTCAACACACATTTGCAAAGGGCGTTCACACGTGGCACAAGGCACGTAAATTCAGAGTCGCTACTGTTTCGACTTCATTTACGTGGAAAAGCAGCTACTATCGCCACTGACTCGGAAAAAAAAAAAAATGTGCGTCAGAAATAAGGATCTAGATCGCTATATGAGCAATATTCTGGCACAAGGGACTTTAATGCATCACAGAGATGCATTAACCCTTTCCCAAACAAGCCCTGGTTTTCACGTGTCTGCAGTACAAGTCTTTTGAAAACACTGTTACGTATTGTCGAAGATTGGAAACAGGCTCTGGATAAAAATTACTATCTGGCGGCTGTTCTTATGGATTTATCAAAAGCTTTTGATTGTCTACCACATGACTTACTTATAGCAAAACTAAAACATTATGGACTTACAGAATCATCACTTAACTTAATCTCATCTTATTTAACAAATAGAAAACAATGTGTTAAACTTGGTAATTTTAAGAGTGATTTTGAATCTATTTATAAGGGAGTGCCCCAGGGATCTATATTAGGACCAGTTCTCTTCAACATCTTTATAAATGACATCTTTTATTTTATTGAAAAAAGTAATCTTTATAACTATGCTGATGGTAACACCATCTCTTATGCAAGTGATGATCCAAATGAAGTTAAATCTGTTTTAGAAAATGAAAGTCTTGTCCTTATAAAATGGTTCACAGATAACCAAATGCAAGCCAACCCTGAAAAATTTCAAGCTATTGCTATGGGTCAAAAATCTAAAAAGCATGAATTTTCTTTTTCTTTACCAGGTGCCAATATTAAGTGTGAAGAGGAGGTCAAACTTTTAGGAGTCACTATTGATTTTCAACTGAATTTTAAATCACACGTTTCCATTATTTGCAAAAAAGCATCCAGACAACTAAATGTTCTGAAACGTATAGGAAAATATCTCTGTAAACTAGGCAAACTAAATATTTATCATTCTTTTATTATGTCAAACTTCAATTTTTGTCCTCTAACATGGCATTTTTGTGGTGAAACAAACACTAGAAAGATTGAAAATATTCAAAAAAGAGCTCTGAGATTTATCTATGATGATTATTCTTCAAGTTATGAAACCTTATTATTAAAATCCAAATTACCAACTCTTAAAGTTAGAAGACTTAGAAGCATGGCTTTAGAAACTTTTAAAATTATACACAAACAAACTCCATTCTACCTACATGATTTAATTAAAATAAAAGAGTCTTCCTATTCTTTTAGGTATACAAATAGAGCTGATGTACCACACGTAAGAACCACGGGTTACGGTCTCAACTCTTTCCGCTCCGCTGCTCCCAGGCTGTGGAACTCGCTCCCACAACACTATCGTGAAGTAACAGGTCTGAGCCAGTTCCAGGGCCTGATTGGGGCGTGGGACGGCGAGAGTTGTAGATGTTCTTGTTGTTCAAACTAGTTAAAATTCTTGTTCAATGCTTCTATTTGAATGCTTACTGCTTCTTTTACTCTCTATCGGTGAATACTGGTCTACATAATCCTGAGGCTTTTAGCTTGAGGGCTTTGTGGCGGAGGAGAAACTGTCTACAATAAACTTTTTCTCTTTTCCCACAATGCTTTTTTTTTTTCATATCTCACTGGAGAGTTAATTTTTTTTGTGTTTTTTTTTCTTGTGTTTCCTCTTTGTCTGCTTATGCCTGCATGCTTACATTGCTTTTTTGTTTTGTTATGAGCTAAGGCATTTTTCTGCAGCCAACTTTATGATGTAATTACTTTTTAGTCTGATAACTCTACCATATCTAGTTAACAATGTGCTTGTCTAGGGAGCCCTTCAGAGCTCAAAACTCTTGATGGATTCCCTGCACAAGCACATTTATACAGCCCAACAAAGTGCAATAATCCATGAGATTACAAAAATTGAGGGTTCCTTGCTTTCAATAAGTACATAAAATGTCTTTCACCGTGTTGCTATAAAGTCCATTTTGTTTTTTTTATAAAGTCGGTTTTTTTTCGTAAAGTTCCTTTTTTTAAGCTGTAGTCTTTTCAAATTACCGTATTACAAAGCTTATAGCATGTTATTTTCAAAGTGCTTGCTTTTCGCTTCTGTTTTAAAATGTGCTTCGTTTATTTGTCATTGCATTTTTTTTTTTTTAATGTAATTGCATGTTTCTGTTTTTATTGTTTTTAACATTGTACGTCTATGTTTGTCTTATGTATGTATGTCTAATTATGTCGGTAAATAGCGATACATCGCTAATGTTATTTTGTTAAATACTCTGAAACCGACTTAAAATAAAATTTTGTATCTTGTATCTTGTATCTAACTGTGGGAAAAGGAGCTCGTTACGAGCAATTTCTCCTTTTCCCAAAGTGTTTTCTACCCTTTTGGAGAACTTTCTGTCATTTTCATCAAATTTAAAATTGTCGTCTGCAAACTCTTCCAAGTTGAACCAGTCTAAATTTTATCGTTTGGGAAAGGGCTAAATACCATGCAAGTCATCACCTAGATCTAATCATGGTCCATAAAATCCATTTCGTCTAACAACCAACTGGACCATTAGGTAAAATGGTCATTGGGCATGCAGAAAATTCACCAATAAACCAGCCTACGGGGACTGCGCAGGCTGACTCAGGTACATGTAGATACGTTTTATAAATTTATGTATTTAAACCCCTTTTCTCAGAGCATGTGGCTCAGTCATATGTTGGCTATGCTGCTATTAAGTTGGTCAAAACACGGCGACACTTTCGCTTGAGTGATGTTTGTCCTGTGGTTAAGTAGTAGTGTACGTGGCCAGGGATATAGATTGTCTTGCTTAAGGACATTCAGACCATGGATCGTAAATGTTTATATACGATCCCTGTTCAGATGTAAAAACCTAGCAACTTCGGTGAGAACTAGTTTATAGGTATATCTACTCGTAGTTTGTCGCTTGAAAATGCTTTCAAATTAGGACATTTGGTAAGAAAACCATTTTCAAGACAATCCCAACATGGCTCAAATAGTGAAGTTTGTATTCCAAAGCGTAGCATTGTGGGGAATTGCTTGTTTACAACATTTTCTCCTTTCCCCATGATGTTTTCAAAAGGCCTCATTATTCAGGACCTATTTATTTTCCTCGGCTTATCTTAAAAGGGGGGAGTCATATTTTAAGAATCACACCAGCTTAGATTTCAGGCCATAATTTTGCAATGGGTTCTTGGATTGTCACATAATAAACCCTTAGACTGCTATGCACGATTCAAGGACCTTTTGCGGACAGTGTAGATCAAGATCAGACTGCACAGAACATGCAGTCTGATCTTGGATCTACACTGTCCGATATGGTGAGATTTCACCAACGAGAAAAGAATTTAAATCGTAAACTAGGGGTTTTCACAATTGGCTGGAAATCTTATGGTTAATATATTTAGCAGCTTTTAACTCTTTCGGCTTCTTTTGATGGCTGTAAATACAATACACTGAGTCTCAAGAAGACTTTTATCATATAGGCATGACCAAACAAGCGGAGGGCATAGATCAAAGATCAGACTGCACGTTCTGTGCAGTCTGATCTTGATCTATGCCGTCCGCAAAAGTCCCTGTTGTCGCCTATGGCGCTGAAAGGGTTAAGCGGTAATTACACTGATGAAGGATCGCATCAAATTTGCGGAACTCTTCAAGTTGAAGGCGTGTTCAGATTCATTATCGGGACTACGGGTCAACAAAAATCAACATTTGACATCATAACAAGTTGGCTTCTTTAAAAAAGAAGCCAGGAGAGGTCGGCATCAATGTTTTCAAATAGTTTATTGACTTTTGATCTCAATCTATTTTGGTAGATGTAAACAAACAAGTTAGGCATTAATGAATGAGAGAAAACATTTTTTTCAGTTTTGCTGGTGTTAAGGCACAAAACAGTACATGTTCCACATTCTTATAATATTCTAGGAATTGTAGGCCATATGCTATTAACATGCTCAGAAATGCTTTTTTTTTTTTTTTTTTCAAAATTCAAGGACACAAAACTGAAGATGATGATCCAATTTTGCTCATTTTCAAAAGGAACAAACCTCTGATGAATGTTTGTAATGTGTGCTCAGGATAAGCCAAAATATTTTTGGAAAGGAGAAATCGTTCAATTAAAATTTTATACTGAATAGGCAAGAATCTTACCTGATGACAATAAATAAAGGTGGCCTATACATAATACTAGTACCAGACATGTTAAAAATAAATGTAACATTTTTTAATCTTTTTACAAACAGCAATTTTTGGACTGGCCCAAACAGAAAAAGCATGCAGACAACAATTTAAACTTTGATAATTAATGTGGAAGATGGTGCTTTGATGTGATGGAAACCATTGTGACAAAAAGAGAAACTGCAGTGACTAGCAGCTTCTCCTCTTCCCACAATATTTTGAAAAGTTGTCTGCTGCAGACATGTAAAATGAAGAGGTTGTTTGTCTAAACGTTAAAAATTTAAGAAAGTAGATAAATGAGCCATGCTCTGGGAAAAGGGTGCTTAATGCATCTGCAAAAAAAAAGTATCGACCCATGTCAGCCTGCGCAATCCGACCAAAATCAAAGGACCACGGACTCTTTTTAGGTGTGCAGTACATAGGGCGAAGTGGCACGACTTTTTTTCCGCTCATAAGTTGATTTTCGCGGGATTCTCGCAATCCCGCATAATAGAAGCAACTCTGTGTGTTATTTCATCAAATCTATACTTATCATTATAAATCCATAGAATTTTTGTATAAAACTGAGAAAAATGCTAGAGTCTAGTCAGTTTTGAAAAATAAAACTTGAAAACATACTGATCAACCTATTTATATCTATTTGTGGTGTACGAGTTCTCCAGAGAACTCATGCTCTCGAGGTTAAGGTACGAGTTCTCCAGGGTACGAATAATCTAGATAGGATCAAGTCACGTGATCTTTTCCCGCGGTGCTCTTTCTCTTTTTTTAACGAAATTTTTTTCTCTTTGCTTAGATTTATTTGTTTAATGAAAAATTGCAATTATTGGAGAGATCATTTACAATCGATATAGTATAATAAATCTTTTTGGAAATCCGTCATATAAAAAAAAACATTTATTTCCTATTTCAGTTTTTTGATTTCGGTTTCTTTATAAAACCATGACGAAATAGACTGTGTATCAGAACAATTTCACAAAAACAAATGGATTTAGACAGCGATTTCTGTGGCAGTCTGCCTTTTAAACTCACCACTGTTGGAGAGGTCTGATGACCTCTCCAATAATGAAGTGCAATCAAATGCAACCATCTACGTATGTGTATGTCTGCCCGCCAACGGAGGCACATTTCATTCTGATGCAGGGTCTAATATGTACATGTAGGCTATATACTTAGGCTTTCATTTCTCATTCTTTATTCTTGCTAACATGGTTTACTAACGTTTTGTCTACGTTACGGGCACCGTGTATGTCCTGATTATTATCGGACTGTCTCGCGAAACTTGTTCATTTTCTTACCAAATTATATAGGCTCTAGAGACGAGTGTTCAAAGAGAGATAACTCATATCGGACTAATCCTCTAGATTTATTTATCATTCCTCTTGCCTACATGAAATTTTGATTCGCGAGGAAAATCTAAATGCAGAAGGAAACTGGACGGCTACGTTCAGTAAAAATGTGCTATTTTGATGTTTAATCAATTGAACAACAGGATTCACTATCTTGCAATCGGGAACCATGTCAGTTTTCATGAGAAGGTTCTCAAGTATGTCTTGGCGAATACGGGCACAGATATGACGTCATCGTACTCATTTGAATACGAGCCAACATAATTGACGCTACTGACGATGGCGTCACAGGAACGACCTTCACAAAATTTGGGTAGGCTTGATTGTTAAAAAGGGTTTGGGGAGTGGATAAGTCACATAACAACTGCTATTTCGTCCGAAGATTGGATTTTTTTCTTCCTTGAGCAATGTCTTTGACAAAAAAAAAAAACCCTCTCCACAATTCTAAATAATGTAAGACAATTTCATATTGATTTTGTTTGGTAAAGTGACCGACGGATTTAAGGACTCGAAGGGGAACAAATCTGGAGTTGAAGGATATGTCAATAGTCTCATCATAAGGCTGGATACCTGTTAAACTCTACCAATCTCTGGTTTTTGGGAAAGTAGCCTTTTGAAAACACTGTTGGAAAAGGAGATAATACTGGAAACCAGCATTTTCTCCTTTTATCACAATGTTTTCTACCCTTCCCAAAACAAATTTCAATTTTTGAGTCACATTTATGTCGTCGTCTGCAAATGCTTTCAATTTGGACGAGTCTAAAATTTTGTCGTTTTGTAAAGAGTTAACTTTTTACCAGACGACAAACTTTTAGACTCGTCCAAATTGAAAGTATTTGTAGACTACAAATCGGATGTGGCTGAAATGATGGGACTTATCCTTGGAACGATAGAAAGGTAACTAGAATTTTATCCTTTTTCTCAAAATGTTTTCAAATTGCTTCTTTTTCAGAGTCTGTAAAACGCAGGAGTGTTTATTTACGAAAGGGTCAATGTCGAGATATTTAGATCTGCCTGTACAAATAAATTGTAACGCGCAGTGAACATTTTAATAAGATTCGTGTGTTGACTGCAAATGACATATAACTATGAGTCATGCTCTGCGAAAAGGGGGCTTAATGCATCTGCGAAAAGTATCGACCCAGGTCAGCCTGCGCAGTCTGCGCAGGCTGACCTGGACCGAAACCTTTCGTGTTTGTCCAGTTTTCTGTATGTCCAAGGACCAGTCTATCTCATTAAGTCGGTTGTTAAAAAAAAAAGTGGATACATTGATTATAGAGCCATAAGTACGTGATCGCCTTCCTGGTGCCAAGGATCGCGGAGGTGCATTAAGCCCCCTTGTGCCTGAGCATGGCTCAAACATAATTATTCATTAAACTTTATCCAGTTGAATATGTTCAATGATACAGTCAAGTCGATAGTCAAAGCCCAAATGTTGTTATTTGAAAGTTTTTTTTTTTCTTTTTTTTTTTTGGGGGGGGGGGGTGGGGTTGAGGGGGAGAAATATCTCCTACACGGACAGTGTAGATCCAAGATCAGACTGCACGTTCTATTCAGCCTGATCTTGATCTACACTCTCCGCAAAAAGTTCGTAAGTCGCGCTTAGCAGCCTAAGGGTTAAATATTTAACATAAATCTACCACTAACTGAATATAGATCTAACTCTTACTTAACCTTTAAGCACACAATTACGAGTTTTTAAAAACGATCCTGAAGAAGAAAGAGGTTTTTGAAAACATTGTGGGAAAAGGAGAAAATGCTGGTAACCAGCATTTTCTCCTTTTCCCACAATGTTTTCTACCCTTTCAAACTAAAACCCGCCATATGAACCACATTGTCGTCTGCAAATGCTTTCAAATTGGACTTGTCTAAAATTTTGTCGTTTGTTAAAGGTCTAGAAGGCGAAATTCTACCTAGATTTAGACTTTTTGTAGTGAAATAAAAAAAAAAAACTGTGTTGTAAAGCACCGATAAATAATGATCTAGATCTACTAAGAAAAAAGAACATTTTCCTTGTAGGCGTAAAGAAATTTGGAAGTTTTATGTAACGGGGAAAGAGGGAGGGGGAGGCACATTACAGTTTTTTTTGTCGAACGCACTTTTAAAAGCGACGAGTTATTTAACTTAGCGTGTGAGCGCGAGCCAGAGTGTACCAAATTATCTTCGTATTTGAATTTGGAAAAAAAAAACAAATCTTACCTTTTCAACGATGATACTCGTGATAAATTTCTGTCAAATATAGTGCACTTCGCAGCCTGTTTTTATGAAGCTTGTTTACCACAGCGTACTAATTTGGGGCGAACGGAGACAACAAATTCTGATTTTCGAGACTGTACGTTGGTCTCTTGTGGTCGTAATGTCGTGACTTTGCATCTTGTATGTTACTTTACTCCTTTACGAAACAACAACATTGTAGACTTGTCCAAATTGAGAGCATCTGCAGACGACAGTAGTATAGGGAGTCAGATTTCGGCATTTTGCCCGAATCTGACTCCCCTGGAGCCCAATTTGCCCGAAATAGACTACCCTGGGGTAGTCTATTTCGGGCAAATTGGGTCGAAAAATCGTCATTTACCCTTAACTTTCCCTTAACCCTTCTAAAACCCTTTTGTTTTGTTCTAAAACCCTTATACTTTCTTCTAATGGACAAATTTCTTCTAAATCCTTAACCCTTAACGGGTGGCTGTAACCCTTAACGTTTTGATACAACCCTTAACTTTTACACAGGCAATCACCTTGTTCGACTTAGTCTTTTTTTTCACCGTCTATCTTTCTCTGTCATCGTTGGACTTAGTCTTTTCCCACGATATAGGTTGTCCTTAGGCTCCTTTGCCCGAAATAGACTGCCCCAGGGTAGTCTATTTCGGGCAAATTGGTCTCCCTACCTGGGGTAGGGAGCCTAGGGACAACGTATAGGGCAAAATGGTCCGCTGTTGGACTTAGTCTTTTTTCTTCGCCCTCGATCGGCTGAAAGCTAATGTTTCTTTCTCTATCATCGTTGGACTTAGCCTTTTTCCGTCTTTTATTCACTTCTGTAGGGCTTGGTCTTCCTCTACTATCGTTGGATTTAGCCATTTCTCAGTTTTCGGTCTGTTCTGAAAAGGACTCTTTCTCCTCTATTGAGAGTCTTCCTCTCTATTAGGATAAAGTTGGACTTAGGCTTTTTTTCTCTATCTTCGATTAGGTGTTGTGGATCATTCGTAGATAGAATATCATATTCTATATGAACGTGATGCTCTACATGCTTCCGCTCACGTTCGCGCTCTTTTAATGGAATTAACGTTAGCCAATCGTAGGATTCGTTGCTTCTGCACTCGCATGGATATATTCATATAGATATATTCGCATAGATATTGTAGGACTTAGTCTTTATATGCTTTCGCCCATGGTCGCGCTCTTAATTCTGTTAATTCTGTATCAAAGTAGGTCAATCCTCCTGTCAGGCTATAAAAACCGCCCGATTTCTCTCATTCCCACGATGAAGCTGTCCGAGCGCGGTTCTCCATGGTGAGTCTTTTTCTCCCATGTTGAGTTTCTTTGGAGGTACTTAGTAAACCTTGTACTAAGTTATACTGTTAATACCGAGCTGTTGTGGGTTATTTGATGGAAGTTCGGAAGGGAAGTGAAGGAAGTTATAGGCTTTTCAGACCTAGTCATTCAGACCTACCCAAGACCCAAAAAGTCTGCTTCTTCAAATTGTCCTTTTCAGACCTAGTCATTCAGACCTAACCAATACCTAGAAAGGCTGCTTCTTCAAATTGTCAAAACAAACAAAGTCAAGTCCTATATGTTTTTCATATCTTTTATTTAAAACTTTGAACTGTCAGAAACAATGAATGAATCATGTATTGTAAGTTGAATAAAGTTAAAACATTCTGTACAATAATTATTACAATGATACATTTAAAAACTTTTTTATTTAAACTTTATGTACAATAATCAGTATTTGGGTCAGTATATGGCTTACAACCAGTCATGTTTAAAAGTTACAGGCATAAAACAACGTATTCGGATAGTCCCGTATTCGGACAGTACGCTTCTAAAACCATGTCTAAAAGGCTATTGTCTGAATTGCAGTCATGTTTAAAAGTTACAGCCCTAAAAACAAGGTCTAAAAGTCTAGTACCCTAGTTAGTAGCCTAGTTAGTCCTGTATTCGGATAGTACAAGTGACGATAAGGTAATGCAGTCTTTGAAAAAAATTTGTTTTTAAAATAGTTTTTAAACAGTTCTTTCTTTTTCTGTTAAAAATTACAGACACAATTTTCTTTTTTTCTTCGGAATGTCAGGTTCACAATCACTCTTGCGTTTCTTTTCATTATTTTTCACAACATCGGATTTCCATCTACGTCTCAATTCGATATCTGAACAGATCTTCTTTCCTTCTCGTCGAATTTTCTTTTCTGAAGAAATCTTGTTGATTTTCTTTTCTGAAGAGGGTTTCCCTGAGGAGGGTTTCTTGTTTTTCCCCTCTCCAGGTACTGAAGAGGGTTTCTTGTTGATTTTATCGTTGATCTGATTGTCCCCAATCGGTGAAGGTTTATCGCTGATTTTCTTTTCTTCAGTCGGTGAAGATTTTTGAACCGTCTGTTCGTTGTTTTGGACTTCTCCAGATTTCTGATCGAGTATAATCGTATCCTCTTTCTTTTCTGAGGAAAGTTTCTTGTCTTTCCCCTCTCCAGGTGCTGAAGAAGCTTTCTGGGAGCTCTGTTCGTTGATTTTCTTTTCTGAAGAAAGTTTCCCTGAAGAGATTTTCTTCTTCACAGGGTAATCTATTTGAATTCTACAGATTTCTGTATCGCTGATTTCTGTGTTATCAAGCTCCCTATTTTCAATCTCTCTCTCGATCTGATTTTCGATCTGCTTTTCAGTCGATGGCTCGTTGGTTTTATCGTTGGTTTTATCGTTGATTTTCTTTTCTTCAGATCCTGAAGAAATTTTCGCTGAAGATTTTTGAAGCCTCTGTCCCTTTCCACTCGATGAAATTGTAGGCTGTGACGGTTTTGTCTTTCGTTTATTCTCGTCTACTTTATAGGATAATAGAGACCCAACGTATTTCATATGTTGAGAGTCCCAATCCATTTCCTTTATTGGGTGAATTTCGACATCATGGGTGTGGGTGTTCACGAAGACAAAAACGAATCTCCACATTTGATTTTCTTTCTCTGGACATTGGCTGGCCCAATGTCCTGATCTGTCGCATGTAAAGCAAATATTCGTTGTCACATCATCCACCCTATGGCGTTTGTCAAATGTCGTTTGATCCAGGACTCTGGTAATACGATAGACGCCTTTTTCTGCAAAATGTTTGTGGGATAGAAATGATCCCACGTAGTTCCCAGTATGGTAGACTTGATATCGTGGTGGTATATTGCTGATCTCATAATCGTGAGTGTATGGGTTAACATACAGATACACTCTCTTCGGCGTTGTACTTTTTAGCTTGAACTCGCTCATTTTTCTAGCGACTGCTCTGTTCGAACTCTTTCCGAAGAATGATGGAATTGTCGATTGTAACATCTTTTTATGCCCGTTCGGCCTGAAAAAAGATATAAAAGCCAGGATTCTTGAGTTTTGGGTCATTGCTTGAGTTGCAGGCATGTTTAAAAGTTACAGACATAAAACAACGTCTAAAAGGCTAGTCCCATATTCGGACAGCACAAGCGACGATGAGACGATTCAGCCCATGTCGAAGAAGAGAAAAAAATTGCAACCGGCCAAGAAAAGAAAAAGAATCCTAGTCTATCCAGACAGTAGCAGCAATGGTGAAAGTGACGATGAGAAATTTCCACCCAAAAAGAGAAAAATATTGAAAGAAGAAAGTGACGGTGAAAGCGATAAAAGATCTTTGAAAGACTCAACAAAGAAAAAATCTTTGAAAGAGGAGAAACAGTCCTTTTCAGGACTAACCAATGAAAATGAAAAATCTTTGAAAGAAGAAAACGATGAGAAATGGCCACCGTCAAGCTCAACAAAGGAGAAATCTGTACGAATGAATGTAAATTGTACCAGCGAAGACGAGAAATTTTTGAAAGAAGAGAAACAGTCCTTTTCAGGACTAACCAACGAGGATAAAAAATCTTTGAAAGACTCAACGAAGGAAAACTTTTTGAAAGACCTATATCAAAAACAGTTCTTTTCAGGACTAACCAACGAAGATAAAAAAACTTTGAAAGAAGAAGACAAAAAATCTTTGAATCATGCTGGATCGTTTTCGCCCAAGAAAGAAGTATATTCTTCAGAGAAAAGTGAAGACAAATCTTCTTCAGACAAAAACGCTTTGGATATGAGAAGTCTATACGACTTAACAGAAGTGGGAAAAAAGAAGTCAAGAAAATTCAAAACAGAAGCCCATCTACTGGAGGCGTCCTTTAAGAAATTCGAGGAACTACAACCCCAACAGTTGACCGGCTTATTCGACGATGTTATCCAACAAATCATTCAAAAGTTAAAGGCTGAATCGAGGGATATGATTAGAATCAGCGTCAATCACCCCTCATTGGATATGGGAATTCATATTCCCTTTCTATATGTGGGGGAGTTGGAGAGTCATACCATGTTGAACGAAATTGAAAAAGTTCTACAATCGAATGAAGAATTCGTCTTGAACGATGGCTGCATGACATTCGATATCACACATACGATACCACCAAGTGGAAGTGGAAAAAATCTTAGAGTCACAGACCTATTGGATTCAAAAGTTTTCGCAAAGAAGAAATATTCGCTTGTTGAAATCAACAATGAAGATCATCTATGTTTTGCAAGAGCCGTTGTTGTGGGGATTTGTTACCATGAACGTGAAAACACCCAAGAATGGAATCGGAGATGGGATAATATTAAAAGATCAAACAGATTACTTCAAAAGACTGAAGCCGAAAAATTAATGAAGGAAGTTGGAGTTTCATCGACACAGCCTGTAGGTCTTGAAGAATACAAAAAAATTCAAGAGTTCCTGTATGAAAAAGGCTATGTTATTAAAGTTCATCAACAGCTATCGAAATTGGAAAAAGTATTTGAACATCCAGAAGTGAAAGACAATAGTAAAATCATACATTTGTACTTTCATCAAAATCATTATGACTACATCAAATCCATCACAGGATTTCTTGATTGTGTTTATTATTGTGAGTTCTGTGACAGACGTTACAGCAGACGGGAAGCCCATGCTTGCTCAAAGATTTGTAAAGGCTGTTTCCGTGCTGGAAAATGTCCATCGGAATCAAAAGAATATGTCTGCGACAAGTGTCATAGACGATTTTTCAGTGCAGCATGCTTGAAAAATCACAAAACACTTCAAGGCAAAGAGAAGAAAACCATTTGTGAATTAGTGAAACTTTGTTCAAAATGTGGAGGTCAAATTTTTGACAGAAAGAAAAATCATGTCTGTAACGGAAAGACAAAGTGCCGCCTTTGCAAGAAAATAGTTGACTTCGATCATCGCTGTTTTATTCAGCCTTACCAAAGTAAGATGAAGCACGACAGCAACGATGAGACGAGTTCTTCTCTAGTCAAAAAACCTTTGTTCATTTTCTTTGATTTCGAATGTCAGCAAGATACAGGGGTACATATTCCGAATTACTGTATTGCACAACGAGCCTGTACTGAATGTATCGATAAACCACTTGATTTTCATTGTTCCACATGCAGTGAATTTGAAGAAGGAAGAGAAGTTATTTTTCAAGGAAAAGAAACTTTGAGTCAATTTTGCAGCTGGCTCTTTACAAAACATCATAAAGGAATCATAGCTATTGCCCATAATCTCAAAGGTTATGATGGTCAATTTATTCTCAATCATATTATCAATGTAGGAATGAAAGAACCAGAAGTAACCATGAATGGGAATAATATTTTGAAGTTAGAACTGAACGGTGTGCGTTTGATCGACTCCTTCAGTTTCATGAACTTTGGGTTGGCAAAATTTCCGACTACATTTGGACTTCAAGAAATGAAAAAAGGCTACTTTCCTCACTGGGCAAACACAGACGAATTTTGGGATTACGTCGGGCCATACTTGGATATGTCTTATTACAAACCCGATTCAATGTCTGAAGAGGCTCGATCAAAATTCATAGTCTGGTATAATGACAAAGTTCAAAACGGTGAGGAATTCAATTTTCAAAAAGAGATGGAGATGTACTGTCGATCAGATGTTGATATCCTAAGACGAGGATGTGGTGAATTCAGAAAGTTGTTCATCGAACAGAGTGGGATTTGTCCATTTACAGAGTCGTTTACCATCGCTGGAGCCTGTAACAAGATTTGGCGAAAAGATTATTTACCAAAAGATCAGATAGCCATCATTTCATGCAAAGACCCAATCAGACGTCAGTTTTCTATGAAAGCAATACGCTGGATTCAAAGCATCGCTAGAGAAAAAGTGATTCGTATTCAACACGCCAAAAATGGTGGTGAATACCGAATAGGGAAATACACTGTAGACGGATTTCACCACCAATCAAACACGGTTTATGAATTCCTCGGGGATTTATTTCATGGCTGTCAGACATGTTTCAAGGATCGAAAATATATCAACCCCATCAATGGAAAATCAATGGGTGAATTGTACGACAGTACTATCGAACGGCTAGAAACCCTCAAAAGAATGGGATATAACGTCGTGACCATATGGGAGCACGAATTCGACGCCAAGATGAAGAAGGATAAAGAATACAGAAAAACCATTGAAAGTCTATACCCGAACCAGGACCCCATCGAACCAAGAGAGGGGTTGGCTGGAGGCAGATGCAATGCAATAAAAATTGCCTACGATGTTGAGGAAAACAGTGAGAAGGAAATCAAGTACATTGACATTTGCTCTCTGTATCCTTACGTCTGCAAACATAAATTCTATCCTGTAGGCCATCCCACAATCTTGACTTATGAGAACATTGACATGGATAATATTCGTCAGTATGAAGGCCTCATTAAATGTAAAGTTCTACCCCCAATGGATCTGTTTCACCCCGTTCTTCCAGTTCACTGTAACGGCAAGATGATGTTTCCACTTTGTATGAAATGTGCACAAGAAAGTTCAAAATTTTGTAATCATGACAGAGAAGAGAGAGCCTTAGTTGGAACTTGGGTTACATTCGAACTGTTCAAAGCTCTCGACTGTGGTTATCGACTAATGCAAGTGTATGAAATCTGGCATTTCGACTCTGTTTCGGACCAATTCTTTAAAGGCTATGTGGACAATTTCTTGAAAATCAAGCAAGAAGCTAGTGGCTATCCCGGTTGGTGTCAGACAGATTCAGAAAAGACCCAATTCATTCGTGAGTATGAGGAAGCTGAAGGGATTCGTCTTGACCCCAAACGTATTCAAAAAAACCCTGGCAAAAGATCATTTGCTAAGATTATGCTGAACTGTCTTTGGGGAAAATTAGCACAGCGTGAAAATATGAGCAAGACGAAATACATCAGAGAACCGTCTAAATATTTCGAGTTGATTACCGACCCGAAATATACGGTAAAACATGTGGAAATCTTTGACAATGAGTGCGAATGCATTTTAGTCAACTATGAAGAAAAGATGGACTTTGTCGAAACGCATGCAACAGCCAATGTTATTGTAGCATCTTACGTAACAGCTTATGCAAGATTGGAACTGTACAGCGTTCTTGAAAGGTTGGGGGATAGAGTTCTGTATTTCGATACAGATAGTTGTATGTACATTCATGATCCTGAATTGTGGAACCCTCCCATTATTAACAGCAGATTAGGAAAATGGACCGATGAAGAGCCTGATTGTAGAATCACCCATTTCAGAGGATTAGGACCCAAGAATTACGCTTATAAGATGAAAACAAAAGATGGAAAAGAAAAAAGCAAATGTAAAGTCAAGGGAATTACTTTGGATCACAATACAAATCAGCTGGTGAATTTCGACACCTATTCAAAATGTGCTTTGGATCGCACCGTAGAAATTAAAGTTCAGTATGACTGTAGAATCAAAAGACATAGAGACAGAACAGTGACCAGCGAACCACAGTCAAAAACGTTTCGCTCTGTATATACCAAAAGAGTCATTGTAAACGATACTGATACTGTCCCCTATGGCTATAAAACTTTGAGAATATATAAATAGACTGTAAGAAAACAATATCGTGTTACATTGAAGTGAACGATCAAAGTAAGACGTTCTTTAAAAATCAGATTTAAAATCAGATTTTAAAAACAGTTTTAAAAACAGCTCTAAAAGAGTGAAAAAAATCAAAAGTGGAAAAATCATTACTAGTGAAAGCTACCAAGAGTGAGAAATCATGTCAACTGAAATGCTAGCTTTAGAACTACGTGAAAAAGATGATAGAGAATTCAGCCATCAGCACACGCTCGATGAACAACTACAGTTTGACATTAAATTTGCCTGTGTGAAACTTTGGATAAACAAATTGCATAAGGGGGTTGCAAAAGGAGAAACATCCTGCAAGTTGTATAGAATGCACAGCTTTATTGTGATGATGTGTGATGATACAAATTTCGATCTTCCTCTCCAAGCTTATTTAGCAATTTGTCTGTTGAAAGACAACTATATTGCTAAACAAATGCGAACCACAAGTCGTTGGGTGTTCATCATCGTAGGAAAAACAGAAGAAAGTTTTCTGAACGTGCTGAAAATGAAATCCGTTCTGTTTGACTTTTACTTACGCTACAAAAAAGGTTCCATTCAAGACGGTGAGGAAACAGTGGAAACCATGGAAGGCTATATTCTATTCGATAGAGATGTCACAGAAGAAACCGTATATTCAGCTCTCTCGACAAAAGATATTTCAAAACATGTTTTAAAACATGTTTTTCCGTTTAGTGGAGTCCGTGAATATAGCGAAATGGATAGCAAATTTCCATTGTCTTTAGGTTATGAACAATTGCATAAAGTTATTGTGGAACATGAAGACAAGTGGAAAAATCGAGACATCTGCGAATTTGCATTGTAAGATTTGTAAAAATTGTTTGTAAAAACTTTGAATGAATTGTTGTAGATCAGAACTGTATTGTTAAAAACTATATTGTATATAAAATGTATCACCAATGCTTTGTAGATCAAAATGTATCCAAAAAGTTCAGACTTGGGAAAAGTTTGAATAAAGAATATATCTTGCAGAGAATGCTTTAACGATTGTTAAAAAATGTTATAGTGTTTTTTAACAATCGTTAAAACTGTCTTGTTAAAAACATTGAATGACTTATGTATTTGTAAAAATGTTAGAATGTTTTAACAATTGTTAAAAATGTTATAGTGTTTTTAACGCTTGTTAAAACTTTCTAACATTGTCTTTGTAAATTTGTAAATATGTTAGAATGGTTGAAACGTTCCTGTTTTTTCATGATGATGTTATCATGTTATTGTAAGTTGAATAAAGTTAAAAAAAACTTTGAATAAAGAAATGATTTTAAAAAGGTCGTCTGTTTTGATTTCTTCCCAAAAACTTGGACAAAGAGAAAAATCTCACAAAGAGAGACCAAAACTTGGGCAAAGAGAAAAACTTTGAATAAAGAAATGATTTCAAAAGTTGTCTGTTTTTGATTCCTTCCCAAAAAACTTGGACCAAAGAGAAAAAATCTCACAAAGAGAGACCAAAAAACTTGGAAAAGAACAGAGATGGGAAAAATGTAGATAGATCATCACATTCTATCTACATTGTCTACAGGACTCCTATAGAATGTGATATTCTATCTACAAGAAATCTACAAGACCTACAGGACTCATATAGTACATGATGTGAGTGAAATTTCTAGTACATTATGTTCTATCTACAAGACCTACAGAAAAAGTCTACGACCAAAGACAAATCCCCTTTGACCAAAAACTATAAAAGGCTGGTGACCTTTCTCTGTAGAATCATTCGACTTTCGATTCTCGAATAGTTCGAATAAACCTGTTAACTAGAAAAAAGTTTTTGTTAACTAGGGCGAATATTTCGTGCTGGAGAAAATGGATTCCAACTTAGACCAGACAAATCACGGAAGAATGGATTCCAGGGATTCCAACTTAGACGTTTTAGACGATGACTCCTTATCGCAAGAAAACCCCGACCTAGACATTTTCTCACCACAGCCTGAAAACAGCAGAGATATTCTATCGATAGCTATGAATTCAACATTCATCGACCCGATGATACCACCAGCTAACAAAATCGAAGAAGAAATAACTCAAATGATTTCAAACCAAAATTCTGTAATAACCCAGATTTTAGACGAAGTGAAGATGTTGAACAGAAATATGAATCAATTCAACAAAAACATTGAGACATTATGCCTACAAAATCAACAAAATCGACAGAACTACCAGAGTCAACAAGATTCGCCTGTAAGACAAGATTCAGCTATAACGATTTCAACCCAGATTAACTTTGATAAATCCAGATTTCAAAAGTTAACAGGTTCTACAGTCACGCCTGTAGACCATCAGACAACTCATCAGTCAACTCAGACAGAAGAACCCAAGCCAAAAAGAAGAGGAAGAAAACGAAAATCAGAGACAGTAGAGAAAGACGATAACCATCTTCACAAAAAACAACGATTCGATCCCTACTCTGTAATACCACCACGAGTAGAAACAAAAACGGCCTTGGGAAAATATGGAAAAAACATTGATAACTTCAAGGAATTCAACTTTCCGATGATCTCGAAAGAACAAGGAGAAAAGCTATCGTCAGAAGAAAAGGTGTCATCAGAGGAAGGTTCTCGATAGAGGAAAGATCTCAATAGAGGAAGACTCTCAATAGAGAAGAAAAAGCCACAGAAATCGAAACAGGCCTTTTCAGGACTAATCAAAACCCTAGAAAATATATCTTCAACATTTGTGAATAAGTAAGACAACCCGACTCCAAAACGTATAAAAGACGAGGCTATTTCCAGTACATTAATTATTCGGCTCCCGAATAGATGACAGCTAAAAGAAATGGTGATGGACTATCGTGTACAATTTCTACTTCTCTCGATGACAAAATGGTATCTAACAACCTTTCTACTGGCCATGATGCATGACTCCACTTTGCCTATACATAAAATAAACAAAATAAGAAAGCTGATAGCAGATCGAAGAAGATCTGTGGAGTGTCCTATCTGTCAGACAAATTTTGGATACCGTCATTAGAGGAGAAAAAGGCCACAGCAAGAAAGAATCAAAGGAAAGCTGTCGATAGAGGAAGGCTCTCAATAGAGGAGAAAAAACAAACTCAAAAAAACAAAACAGTCCTTTTCAGGACTAACCATTCCCCAAGAAAATCTATCTTTTGAGAATTGTCAATCTCGCAGATGTCTTCTAAGAGTTGTACTCTTACAGAGAGAGAAAAACTTTTTAGTGATAGAAAAATCTTGCAGAGAGAGAAAAAACTTTTCGATTAAAACTAGGGATGAATAAGTCTAAGATCGGATAAGACTAAGATCGGATAAGTCTAGATGATCCAATTCCTGGGAAATGGTGGGAAAAACCCAGTAAACATGATTCCGTTACATACCGTTACATTTTCGGAAAATGACGTCATGTTTGATTTCCGGGGAAAGTCACGTAGTGCACAAAGGGAGGTAAATCTTGTCTGACTAATGCAATCATAATACGGTATATAACTCATATAACCCATATCGTGGAGAAAAGACTAAGTCCGACAGGGTGCTTTGGTTGAACCAGCGTGAGGAGGGGAATATAACCCCTATCGTGGGGAAAAGACTAAGTCCAACGATGACAGAGAAAGAACAGATCTCAATCGAGAAGAAAAGCGGGTGGAATGGGGGACAAACTTGTCAATATAGCAAGAAAGGTGACTCCTCCTCACTCCTCCTCACCTCCTCTTCACTCCTCTTTCGACATATAGCGGCATATCGTGGAGAAAAAGACTAAGTCCAACAGCGGACCATTTTGCCCTATACGTTGTCCCTAGGCTCCCTACCCCAGGTAGGGAGACCAATTTGCCCGAAATAGACTACCCTGGGACAGTCTATTTCGGGCAAAGGAGCCTAAGGACAACCTATATCGTGGGAAAAGACTAAGTCCAACGATGACAGAGAAAGATAGACGGTGAAAAAAAAGACTAAGTCGAACAAGGTGATTGCCTGTGTAAAAGTTAAGGGTTGTATCAAAACGTTAAGGGTTACAACCACCCGTTAAGGGTTAAGGATTTAGAAGAAATTTGTCCATTAGAAGAAAGTATAAGGGTTTTAGAACAAAACAAAAGGGTTTTAGAAGGGTTAAGGGAAAGTTAAGGGTAAATGACGATTTTTCGACCCAATTTGCCCGAAATAGACTACCCCAGGGTAGTCTATTTCGGGCAAATTGGGCTCCAGGGGAGTCAGATTCGGGCAAAATGCCGAAATCTGACTCCCTATACTACTGACGACATTATTATACACGGCTGAAATGACGTTCGATTGTTTGCTTGATTAATTAAATGGTGATTCAAGCCTCTTTCAACATTATTGCTATCATATCACGACAACAGCTCAAATATACCGGTATGTCTTGGGTTTCACCAGTCTCAGGCTCGGGCTCTGAAGTGTCTTGCCTAAGGACACTCACACGAAAAGATCCAGTGCTTCAAGTGAGGATTGAAACTGGAGCTTACCTATCCTATACTCTACCACTTAGACATGCAGGACCCCTCTGAAATGACAGATAACGGTTTTTGAAGGATAGAAAACATTGTGTGAAAAGAAGAAAATGCTGGTAACCAGCATTTTCTCCTTTTCCCACAATGTTTTCAAAAGCTTCCTTTTTCGGGTCGTTGAGCAATGGATAGTTTGGTAAATGGTAAAAGTTAAAAATACCAGGCAACAGGAGTCCGTATTTCAGGATGTTTTATAATATACATAGTAAAAATTGTGTTGCACCCCCTGTGTTTTACCAAGTTGGATTTTCTGGCGTGAATGATACTGCATACACCAACAAACACGTCTGTTGCCCCTGAAATCGACTGAACTGAGGTATCCTTTGAGCTCATGGCAGCGGCTACTGATCGAGCTGTTTTACTATCCTGTGAAAGGTATGAGACAAAGACTGCAAGCTGTTCTGCAAGCCCTGGGCAGAAGCAGGGTTTTCATTTTGAAATGAAGCAACCGATTGATTGACAAAAACAACAGGCCGAGGGTCAAGGGGGCTGCCTAGGCTTTGGCGTCCATGATTACCAAATGGAGATCGGAGAAACGTATCGTCGCCTATGATTGGATAATTGGATGCAAGTATCCAATGAATGACCGCGTAACATTCATAAACCAATTGCTTCTGGTTTCATGGTAAAATTGAACCGGTGTCGCAGTGCAGTTACCAACGCGTGAAATATTTTTGATATAAACAACACGATCGATTTTTCAAAGATCCAGCAAAAACAACCGATTAAAGGTCGATTTCAACCGATGTTTTTGATCGGCAATCGGCATTAAATGAAAACCCTGCAGAAGTACGCAATATTGACTGATAGTGTGTGTCCATTCTCTGCAGGTCACTTTCAACCTGTCGTAAGTTTTATTTCCACATTCACTTCCCAGTTTTAACCAACTTTAAAAGCTTCTCGTTTTTCTTAAATTTGAAAGCAATCTCTCAGCAAAAAATTCCGACTGAGCATGAGGTTAATGATACCGCAGTTCTTTTCATTTCATAGGCAAAAGACTGGTCTGTTGGCGTATGCAGCAGCCGAATTCTAATTCCTACCCCGTTTTTTTTTTTATTATTATTCACCCCAGAAAATCAGTCAGTAAAAAACGCAGGGGGTGCCGGACCTTTTTTTACTATGTATATTAAAGGTATTCTAGAGCCTTCTTTCAAAATGAACATGAACGTGGGTGAAATATGATGATTCTGCATAATCCTTTACCTGACAAAACCATATTTTGCCAAGGCGATGGACAACATCATAAAACAAGGTGTAAAAAGGGGGCAACTGCTTGTTACATGCAAATGCTCTTTTTTTTTTTCCCCACGTTTATCTTTAAATACCACTATAACACCATAATTTCTCTTTCCTTCAGATTATCGTCATTTTTGTCATATTTTTTCACTTTGACTTTGTAAGTGGTGTTGTGTAGGACTGAAATCAGCAGGTTCGGTAATAGGTAAAAAATAAATGCAGATTCATGTAATGAATACGACACTGAACATTTGCATTCACCTCACATTCAAAGACACACGTATAATTTATGGGGACAGAGAAGTACCAGCCGGGCCTAGAATAACATTATTGTACAGGACTTGAAACCCGGGGTCGGTGATCTGCCTCTCAGCTTGGCCAAAATTTTTCGAGGATTGATGTTAGGTATTGCGGCAGGATTCTTGGTCAATGATAATTTGATTTTTTTGTAAATGAGTTTACTAATTAATCTCTTTGCCAACGATTAAACAAATTCATTTCTCAGTCAATGGTAAATAAATTGATTTTTTCGGTCAAGGATAACAAGAACTGATTTTTCATGCTCAATGATAACATAAACTGATTATCTTTATCAATGATAATGTGAAATGATTTCTTTGTCAATGATATAACGAGTTGATTTTTTGTCAATGATTGTACGAAATGATTTCTTGGTCAACGATGATTCGAATTTACTTCTTTCTGAATCATTGCACAGATTCATTTCTTTGTCAACGATAACACAAATTGATCTTTTGCTCAATGGTAACAGGAATCGATTTCCTGGTCAAGGATAACACGTTTTAATTTCTTGGTCAGTGATAACATAAATTGATTTCATTATCATATTTACACGAATTGATTTCTTTATCAATGATAAAAAATTGATTTCTGCCATAACGATCGCACGCTTACACGCTACATGTTTACACTAGTTATCATATGTACTGACGTCTTGATAAATGACAACGCAAGTACATTTTTTTTTTTAAAAATGATAACATGGATTTATGTCTATTAGCCGGCAATGATAAAATGGTCAATGAAACATATCTTAATTTCTTGGTGCATGATAACACGAATTGATTTCTTGGTGAATGATAGCATCGACTGGTTTCTTAATTAATAATAATATGAATTAATTTCTTACTTAATGATAGCATAATTTGATTTGGTGAATGAAAGAATAGACTAATTACTTGATAACTGATAGCATGAATTGATGTTTTGGTGAATGATAACATGCATTGATTTCTTTGTGAATGATAACATGAATTTTTTTCTTTGTGAACATCCGTTCCAAGCTATTTGCTACTTTCTTACATAGATATCGTAAATACACTGCTCAGCCGTGAGAGTAGTACGATTCATGTCGCAATGACTGCTACCAATAGGGAAGAATTTGGTTGAGCTGGGAAAATCGAATCAGCCGTCCTGATTTTCAAGCCTGTACATTGCCGGATGACCGGACTGAATACCTCTCCATCGTTGCTGTGTAAGTTGAAAATAATCTGTCTGATATAAAAGATGAGTACGGAATCTACTTCCTGCCATACTGAACCTTGTTCCGGCAATAACGACAACAACAAGATTATGGACATAAATGTAATTATTTTCAGCTGTTCAGGGAGGTAAACGCGTTACCACACAGTCCCGGGTTTTAACGACCCGGAAGAAGAAAGGTTTTGAAACATTATGGGAAAAGAAGAAAATGCTCGTAACCAGGATTTTCCTCTTTTCCCACAATGTTTTCTACCCTATCAAAGATAGAAATCATTATCTGAACTGCTTACAGGCTGGACCAGTCTAAAATTTTGTCGTTTGGTAAAGAGTTAGCGATAGTGCGTCGAGCTACTCCAACATCTATTTCTCCCCCTGATGGTTCAATTTCAAAGAAACTTTGCAAGAATGATATGATTACAGTGTAATATCGATGAAAATTCTGAAGAAAAGGATTAAAAAAAACCCTGGGTAGCCGCCATTACTATCTGAATCTAGAACTGGAAGTCTGGATCTGTATTCACCAACCATTCTTGCTTTGCCTTATTCTTTAGAATATCCTACATTTGAAAGTAAAACAACTTCTGATTGGCTAAACCAAATGCAGAATAAGACTAAGAACGTCCATGGGAATGTTTGGTGAATACGGAACAATTGAAACTCTGCATGCTAACTCTTTACCAGATTACAACCTTTCGGCCATATTGAAAGCATTTGAAGGCGACAAATCAAATGTGACTCAAATGGTTGTTCTTGTCTCGGAAATGGCAAAACAAATTAGGAAAAGGAGAAAATAGATCTACTTGTTACCCGCATTTTCTTCTTCTCCCATATTGTTTTCAAAAGGGTTCTTTGTCACGATCGTGAAAACACAGGGTGGTTCAATAAAGGATTAGGTAAATGCGACATGGTTATCTCTTTTTACATTAGAACAAAAGCAGAGCAGAACAGCAATCGCCAAATTGATAAACCTAGTGTCCCGTTGTTTATAGGCGACATTTTCGTGTTATATTGAATGGCTGGAATAGACATCCGTAGGTAAGTGACAAGCTTAAACATCTTTTCTTTAGATTTTTTTATTTACATTATCTTGATCCTTTCACCAAACGACAAAGTTTAGACTTTCCAAAATTGATAGCTTCTGCAGACAGCGAATCGAAATTTACAAATTCATCGTGCTCAAATTATCTGATAGAGTGGAAAAGAGAGTGGGAAGAGGAGAAATTTCTTATTAAAAGAAATGTCCAATTCCCTCATGTGGTTTCAAAAGAGTTAGGCATGTAGACACGCTAAAAAAGGAAATCTTTGTTAAGAGATGACATTCATTCGTGTGTGTTAGTTGCAATCGAGAGCGGCGGTCCGAACATTTACCTCTATTTGATATTTACCTTTGATAAACTACAAACATGGATAAGGACGAAGGTGTTACAAATGCAGGTTACGTACATGACGAACCCAACATTTCGGACAAAGTGAGTAATTATGATTTATTGATTACATTTGTTTGTTTAAATTGTAGTCCTTAAAGGGACATTTTTAGATTATTTTGGTGTTAATTGGTCAAAATGTTTGTAAATCATTGATGAATACGGCAAAATATGAGCGCTGCTCTGGAAAAAGGGTGATTTAATGCATTTTTGTGATACATTATACCAAGCAATTAATCCATATATTAAAATCCATGTCGTCTAACAACCGAGTGAATCACAAAATAGCCTGGTCCTTTGACATGCAGAAAATGAACGAATAGCAAAAACTTTCGACTCTGGTCTGCCTGTTCGGACTGCGCAAGCTGTGCATATGCACCAAACCTCTCTTTTTAGAGCCTGGCTCGTACATTTTTTCACTGCATGAGTAGAGACGCTTTAAACATTAGTCGATTAAAGTCAGCAAAAAAGTGCAATTCTGGCGTGCAAGTAACGAAATGGTCGTTTGTAAAGCGCACTCCGTCAATGTTTATGAGGTCACATATGACGTCATCGAGCTTATTTGAATACGATCCAACCAAATCGACACGACCGATTGATCATGTGCCATTCCCACAAACCCTCGCGAAATTGTGGTACAAAATCTAAAAATAACTTAAGGTGCTACGTATTGCACGAAGGGATACCATTAAAAGGTTTTTTTTTTTTAATACTTTTCTTTCTTGACTGTTGATTAAACTGTAGGATCTTAAGTGTTTGGAACTGATGTGACTTTGGATTCTGTCGTGTGACGATCTGTCATTGGGTGTTAAAATTGTGTGCACGCGGTAATACAAGCTGGTGCTTTTTCATCCATTTTGATAGTTATTATTAAATATTGATATCCATTTATTAGTTTGTATGTATAGACCATATCAGGGACACGTATGTGAGCTGTGAACCTTCCTTAGAGCAGGGATGCCTTGATGAATTGCCCATGCTAAAAATACAGATAATTTTAACCCAAACGAATGCCGTTTTTATTCGATTACTCATCGTTAAAAACCTGTTTTCCCAGAGGAAAATGTATAAACAGTTTCTCTATTTATATTTTTGTGAAACCATGTCAAGCCAGGTCTGGTAATAATGTGACTACAATCTTCCTTGCCATTCCTTTAAAATGGCACTTTGAAAATAGAAAATAGAAATTTGCACAGTCATATGATAGAACGTAGTGTGGCACTAGAATAGTATTAACTTTCGGCTGTGAAACATATCTAGATATTTTATCAAATAACTCTAGATTTTACTTAACGAGAATGAGATGAGACTGTCTTCACATTCTTTAAGGATTCGGGCATGTCGTTATGGCAGAAATAAGATCCCAAGAAATGATCGCAATTGTCTGTGTTGTAACACAAATGATATCGAAGACGTGTTTCATTTTGTTTGTATCTGCCCATCTTATGGTGGACTTAGAAAAATATATTTAGATAAAAAAAAAAAACATGAACAGCATTTATTTTTTAAATTAAACCAATTGATGAATAGCGAATATGGCAAACAGCTCTTTAATTTGTCAAGATTTATCAAAGATGCCCTTGATATTCGTAAAAACACCACAAGCCTACATGTTTAATGTACGTTCTATTTTTTTTTTCTTTTATCCAGTAGGCAACTATATGTTTGGTAAAGTCAAGGAAAAGTTAAATTTTTTGAAGCATTTTTTATAGCTTTGTTGAATGTACTACACACATATATATGTAATTTTTGTCGTCAAACTCGCTGTAGATCTAATGTTTCATGTTTATTATCGCTATTTTTTGTGTACTTGTCTTAAAATAAATTTCCGTTCTGTTCTATATGTGAATATCTTGATCTCACCTTCAAATACGGTAATTTAATTTTCGACCTTCAAAGCGTGAACTTGACCTTAGACCTACTTAAACAAATGGCTCACCTTACAGCTTTTATATAAACTGAACTAAAGCTGTGACCTTGTCTTGGACGCCCCAAGCGGACAAAATTATCCTTTTCAGCGTTTTATGACCATTCCGCCACAATGTACCAAGCTCCGATTTGAAAGACAAATTCATAAACCAGGTCACTTATGTCAAACGTTTAGCCTATTTCAAAAATTATTAGAGCGGTATTGTATCTAGTTCGGTAATAAATTGTTAGATCTCAATCCCGCCCCTCTCTCTCTCTTTCTCTCTCTCTCTCTCTCTCTCTCTCTCTGTTTCTGTCCCTCAAAATGGCCCTACCCCGGGGGTCACATGTTTTACATGGACCTATATAGTGAAAAATTAAAAAAAAAAAAATCTGCTTCTAATCATAAGGCCTAGGACTACCAAATTTAGCAAGTAGCATCACCTAATGGAACTCAACTAAGATTCTTCAAATTATAGCCATGTGGTAAAAAGTAGCCCTGCCCCTGGGGGTCACAAGCTTTACATGGGCTTATATAGCGAAACAATTAAAATTCTGCTGGTTCTAAATCATAAGTCCTAGAGCTACCAAATATAGATTTATCTGGTAACCATCTACCAAAATCGTTCAAATTTTAGCCCAGGGGTCGAATTTGGCCTCGCCCTGGCAGTAACAATTTTTACTTGGGCTATAATATTGAAAACTTTGTATTGTATCTAGTTCGGTACTAAATTGTTAGATCTCAATCCCCCCCTCTCTTTCTCTCTTTCTCCCTCTCTCTGTTTCTGTCCGTCCGTCCGTCCGCCCGCACACCCACCCAAATGTCTGTCTGTCTGTCCGTCTGTAAAGGGTCTTGAAATCGCCCATTTCAAAAATTATTAGAGCGGTATTGCGGTATTGTGTCTACTCGGTAATTGTTCGATCGATATCTCATCACCCTCCCTCTCTCTCTCTTTCTCTTACGATCGAAAACGTCGCCGGGAATGGAAAAAAAAAGTCACCACAAGCACCTTTTGCACTCGCACAAAGCGTCTTTAAAACTCTTTTACCGCTGAATATGTAATACGACCTCTTTCGACGGTTGAGAATTTAATCCACTGACACTCAGAAAGATTCTCTATCTTATACGCTTGGCTAAACAAATGGCCGGTATATAGATCCATGATCAGACTGCACGTTCCTTGCAATCTGATCTCGATCTATGCCGTCCGTAAAAGGCACTGTTTTCACCCTTCAACGTTGAAAGAATTGACGCGAAATGATCTAGATTGACAATATTTTAGACTAGTCCAAAGAGAAAGTATTTAGAAATAAAAAATTCAAAGTGGCCCAAATGATTGGATTTGTTTCTGAAAGGTAAGAAAACATTCTGGAAAAAGGAGAAAATGCTGGTTAGCAGCTTTTTTTTCCTTTTCTCACAATGTTTTCAAAAGGCTTCTTCCTCAGGGTCGTTAAAAACTCGGGATCGCGTGGTAAAGAGTTATATCGAGATTGGCAATAAATTGAAGGATCACTGAAAAAAAACAACAACATTATAATTCTGACCTGTTAACGCTTAAGCTGCTAAATGCGACTCACTGACCTCGCGGACTGTGTAGGTCAAGATCAGACTGCACAGAACATGCAGTCTAATCTTGGATCCACACTGTCCGATAAGAAGATATTTTTCTCCAAAAAATAAGTTTGAAATAACATTATTTGGGTTTTTACTATCCCTTTATCACACAATTCCGACTTTAACGGCCCTGAGAAAGAAGCCTTTTGAAAACATTGTGGGAAAAGGAGAAAATGCTGATAACAGAATTTTCTCCTCTCTCTCCATAATGTTTTCTATCCTTCCCAAAACAGATTTCAATTTTTCAGTCGTGTTTGTTTTGTCGTCTGCAAATGCTTTGAATTTGGACCAGTCTAATATTTTGTCGTTTGGTAAAGAGTTAACTTACATGTATTTAGCCGGAAAAGGGTTAATCCGTAGGCTGCTTAGCTCGACTCATTTCACTTTTGCAGACGGTCTAGATCAAGATCAGACAGCACAAAACATGCATACCGATCTTCGATCTATTCTTTCCAATACGGCGATTTTTTTTCCCGGGCGAAAAGACATTTTGAATTTGTAGTATTTGGAATTTCGCCATTACTGATAGGAAAGTTTCATTAGATTTAACCTTTTAGCCCTTAGGCTGCTTATCGCGACCCACCGACCTTTTGCGGACAGCGTAGATCAAGATCAGACTGCACAGAACGTGCAGTCTGATCTTTGATCTACACTGTCCGATAAGGAGATATCTTTCCTCCAAAAATACCTTTGAAACAAGAAAGTTTTGGGCTTCTACTATCTACTATAAAGTTGCATTTCTTTTATTCAGCAGGATAAGGGTTAGGGGATAGTCCCATGCTTTCAACGATCCAGAGTAAAGAATGCATTTTTGAAAACATAATGGCCGGGGGGGGGGGGGGAGAGAATACTGAGAATACTGGTAACCAACATTTACATTTTCTCCTTTTCCCACAATGTTTTCTATCCTTTAAAAAGTCAAAATCGCATTATTTAACCCTTTACCAGACGACAAAACTTGAGCCTTGTCCAAATTGAAAGCATTTACAGACGACAATTTCAGTGTGGCTCAAATGGTGTAACTTTTCTTTGATAGGGTAGAAAACATTGTGGGAAAAGGAGAAAATGCTGGTTACCAGCATTTTCTCCTTTTCCCACAATGTTTTCAAAAGGCTTCTTTCCCAGTGGCGTCAAAAGGCGTCATTGTGCAGTAAAGGGTTAAGCAACACTTAATTATTCGTATGCACATGTTTTCGATATTGACGGGTATAAAAGATTGTCGACGAACTCGGTAGTACAATAGTTAGCGTACGGGACTTGAGGCCAGGCAGGTCACTGGTTCGAATCCTCAGCTCGGCCATTTTGATTGCGAGGATTGAAGATATTCATTGCAGCATGATTCATTCCTCTCTCAACGTTGATCATTGTTTCAAAGGTGGTTATGTGGGAAAAAAGGCAACGACTTGGAGAGGATATTGTGCAAAGTAATGGTAAAAGAAATTTTAGGGAAGCATGGATAGGTATACTGGCCGCCGCGATATAATTGAAATAATATTGAAAATAGCGTTAAAACCATACAAGCAATCTAAAGAGTTTTCGTCAGGTAAAGAGTAAATTTATTCTGCAACTTAAGATTAAACCATGCGCGACTTTTCAGCGCGATTATGGTCCCATTTTGGTACACTGTATATCAAGAATGGACTCTGTAATTTTGATCTTGGGTTATACGATGGGTACAAGATTTCATAGTTCCTTTATGGACCCTTTGCCACATAATTTCGAGTTTTAACAACCCTGAGAAATAAGGCTTTTGAAAACACTATTGGAAAAGGAGAAAATGCTAGTAACCAGCATTTTCTCCTTTTCCCACAATGTTTTCTGCCCTGTTTAAGGCAAATTCAGTCGTTTGAAAAAAGATCAACCTGTCTCAGGCAAAAGTCTGGACGCGTTTTAAATTCTGTTGTTTGGTAGATTAAGGAGATAGCCTTTTTAGCGTCATAGGCAAAACAGGGGCTTTTGCGAACGGCGTAGATCAAGATCGGACTGTGCAGTCTGATCTTGGATCTATACAGTCTGCTTGTTTAATCAAGCCTATAAGATAAACAAGTCCCTCTCAGTTTCAGTGGACTATTTTCAGCCGTCGAAAGAGGTCGGGTTTTATATGTTTGGCACTGAAAGATTTAAAGATGCAACTATACTTATTTTCAGTCCGCTTTTAATCCCTTTCGTCTTTATTTTATTGAACTATAATTATTCTTGTATCTTCATGCCAAATGTTGCCCCTGACGCCTGCAAGGTTGCATTGATTACGACAAATAGAAAATGCATTTCATTTTTTGGCAGCTTTCAAAGAAATCACTTTTGTCGTTTCCGGTTTTAAATTAGGTCAGATCCCTTACGTCATATATAATGGTGATTTATCTATGTTACACAGCTGACCAAATTCTGAGCCATTCTACACACTTTCAAGTTTTAGTAGCGTATTTTCTCTCTGGCTGTAAGTACGTCTTTATAGGCGTCTCGTGGGAGGGCAAAAAAATGCCCGTACTGACCTTTTTTTCCCATGCTGGTAACTAGCATTAACTCCTTTCCCATAATATTTTCTATTTTTCAGAAACAAATCTCATTATTTGAGTCACATTCAACTTGTCGCCATTAAATGAGCCATGCTGTGGCAAAAGGGGCTTAATGATCTCACATTATTGTGGATCAATAAGAACCATTTTGTCTGACGACGGACTGTATCATAAGTCAGACTGGTCCTTTGACATACAGAAAATTGACCACTAGCGAAAAGTTTCGGCCCAGGTCAGCCTGCGCGGACTGCGCAGGCCGACCTGGTTCGATACTTTTCGCAAATACATTATGCCCCCTTTTCACAGAGCATGGCTAGAACGCTATCAGTTTGGACAAGTCTAAAGTTTTGTCGCAGGGTAAAGAACTCTGCGTGGACTAATAAATCTCACATGTACTTGTATGTACATTTTCTTGAAAACTAACCACTCGATAATATGAAATAAAAGTGAGTTACCTTCCTTGATTTTTCTTCACCAGTGAATTGGTACTGATTCGGGTATTACTTGGTTTTTATCCTTGATATCTTCTGCACTGTGAACAGTAGACTGTACAGTAATGGTAACGCACAGTGCCAAACTATCAACTATCATATCATGCTTTTCGGTAGTTTATTGAGAAATAATGGTAGATTATGATTTGATATTTCATGGTTACGACCAGTGAAAAATACCGATTTCATATTTTCTAACTCTGCAATTGAAGGCGGAAACAGTAGTTCCCGCGCACTAGTTACCGGAGTAAACAGCGCGTGTCATCAACCAGTAGGAAATAAGACGTAATTTACGCGCATTTACCCTATATTCCTGGCGCTTTACGTAATCTTGCGTTGTTATGTGAGGAGCGTACGCTACGGGGAATTACCGAAAACATCTGTCCTGGGTTTTTATGAAAGTTCCAACAAAATAGGGGTTAGAAGCATGGAATAAATAGAATATTTCTTTTTTTCCGTGAAAGATCGAAATTTGTTTCATCTCGTGAACATCATTAGTAATATTTTCACGAAAATACTACTAATGATGTTCGCTCGATGAAATAATTTTAGATCTTTTACCGGGAAAAAAAGAAAAACCCTTTACGTACAAGATGAGGATTATCCCCTATCATACCCACCTGCTGAGGTGTGGATAAGCGCTGCGTGGAAGCGATTAATTGTAGCATCCTTGCGTAATATTGTCACAAATGGACCCGCAGATAAGCCCGAAAAAGGGCTCGTAGAGGCCCGCAGAGACCCGCAGAATAAACATGTATACATTTTTGACCAGTGGCAAATTACTATTTATTCATTCGAAACTAATACCAAGAAGTAGGCCAAATGACAGCTTATAAGGCTACGCCGAAAAACGAACTTGCAGTTTGGTTACACTTACTCACATTCGGCAAACCCTGGGTGATTCGGTGATCAAGGTCCGTATTCACCAACCATTCTTAAGAACGTTCTTAGACTTATTCTTCAAGATTTTCCAAGTTTGAAAGTAACACAACTTCTGATTGGCTAAACCAAATGGTTTAGCCAATCAGAAGGTGTGTTACTTTCAAATTTGGAAAATTTTCGAGAACAAGACCAAGAATATTCTTAAGAATGGTTGGTGAATACGGACCCAAGTCCCTCGGCTGTATCAAGTAGCTTGATATTCACCTACACGGTTCATTTCTTCGCCCGAAGCACACTGTTTTACTTTTATTGAAATTGTAACGCTCCTCTTAAAAAAGAAAAGAAAACAGGAGTCACAATTTTCTACATTATCTATGAATAATCCCGTCGGTATACAGTTTGTACATTCAATTTTTAGCGTTGTTTATCAACTCCGTTGGAAGCTTTCATCGACAGATCGATAGATGTGAATAACTTTACCGTGGTTGTTCATGTCGTTGCTAAGCGATTTACATGGGCGCCGCCATGTTTAAGATCATATGATTGGTAGTTCAAAATGGAAACCTCCTTTATACAGACGGAATCGGCCGAGTTGTAACGAGTGACTTATTCATACTTATGGCGCGAAAGGACCTCCGTAGATATGGCCACGTTTTCAGCCTGTGAATATATCCCGAATAGATAAATAGGCAAATGACCAATATTAACAACGTTTACAAATAGGTCTATAATTTGCAACTGATACTAAACCATGGTTACTCTAAAGAGATGTCGTTTCAGGGTTTCAAAGAAACTCTTGTCTCATAAATCTTTCTGTTTTTAATCTATATTTTGTGACAAAAATCACGATTCACTGTATTCGAGCATGGTAAACCCACCTGTGGTAACCACTTATCAAACGAGTCCACGTTTTGACGACCTTTACAAAGGAGCCTGTTGAAAATATTGTGTGGAAAAGGAGAAAATGCTGGTAACCAGCATTTTTCTCCTTTTCCACACAATATTTTCTGCTCTTTCTACAACAACTCCCATATTTGTCGTCTGCAAATGCTTTCAATTTGGACAAAGTCTAAAATTTCCGTCGGCTTGTGAAGAGTGACTCGGATGCCCTCGGTTCTGTCCCGCAGAAGCAAGCTGTGCTGGAATGTGACCACTGGCAAAGGAATTTTTTCTTGCCCTCTAAGCGATATAATATATGAGCCAAGCTCTGGCAAAAGGGGGCTTAATGCATCTCCGTGATGAATTCTACGAAGCAAGTCATCACACAATTAGGGATCCATGAAATCCATGAAGTCTAACGACTGACTGAATCTGGAGGAAGAGTGGTCCTTGGACATGCGGAAAGTTTACGTAAAGCAAAAAAGTTTCGACCCATGTCAGCCTGCGCGGATGGCGCAGGCTGACATGGATCGATACTCTTTTGCAGATGCATTAAGCCCCTTTTTCACGTAGCATAGCTCATATTGAACCTGGTAGCATTTAAAGGTGCACTGTAGCCGAAGTAAGACCTACTTCGATCAAAACTAAATCGATTATTTTTTTTTCTTTTGTTGAAAAAAGTAATTCTTCTTCTTCTTCTTCGTCGTCGTCGTCATCGTCGTCGTAGCCCTTCTCCTCCTCCTCTTCTTCCCCCTCTTCTTCTTCTTTGCCTTCTTCTTTGCCATTGTATCATCATCATCATCATCATTTCACTGTGTATCATGATATTTTCGTTTTTTACTTTTACAGAAACCTCATAAAAGTAATGGTGCGCTAATTTTGTCCGGTCTACAATACACAGTAGATGAAAACCCACCATGGGTAACCACGATCCTCCTGGCGTTACAGGTAAGTTTGGTATTTACCTCTAATCACACACGCCGAGCCCCGGTAGCTCGGTCGGTAGCAACAGGACTTAAGAACAGGATGTCGCTGGATCGATCCCCGGCTCGGCCAATTTCTTTCCGAGGATTGATGATTGTCAGTGAGACAGGATTCATTCCTCTCACCGCTGACCATTGTTTCGACGATGGGTATGTGGAAAAACAGCCAGTGGTTTGGAAAGAATGTTTAGCGTAGTTCTGGCATAGGAAGCTCCAGAAAAGCATGGATTGGTGCTCTGGCCGCAGCGATATAACTGAAATAATGTTGAAAATGGCGTTAAATACTATACAATCAATCAATCAAGCAGGCTAACATGGGTAGATACTTTTTGCAGATGCATTAAAACCCAATTCCATAGAGCATGGCTCATTTAAGTACTTCATCGTGCAACAAAAATACCAGAATAAAATACTCAATTTTAAGCTCCACTGGCCGAAGGACAGCGAGCTTATGTCATGGCCCTGTGTCCGTCGTGCGTCCTTGCGTCCATGCGTCCGTACGTGCGTGCGTTAACTTTTATTGCAAACATCTTCTCTGAAAGTACGCATCCGAGTTTGACCACACTTTACAGAAATGATTCTGCTGTGGTCCGCTTCAGAATTTCTTGAAAGAATTTAATTCCTTTAAAAACTCTGGTTGCCGTGGCAACGAAACTAAAAAATAGTGAAAATCTTTGAAAATCATCTTGTCCAAAAGCGTAATGCCTTTGGCTACCAAATTTGGTATGTTGTTTCATCTGATGGACCTCTACCAAGTTTCTTCAAATTATAGACATGGAGTCAAAATTGGCCCCGCCCCGGGGTTCACAATTTTTACATGGACTTATATGGTGAAAACTTTAAAAATCTTCTTGTCCAAAACCATTAGGCCTAGGGCTACCATATTTGGCATGTAGCTTCATCTAATAAACTTCTACCAAGTGTCTTCAAATTATAGCCATGAGGTCAAAATTGGCCCCGCCCCGGGGGTCAGAAATTTTACATGGTTCTACATAGTGAAAACTTTAAAAACCTTCTTGTCCAAACTATAATGCCTTGGGATACCAAATTAGGCATGTACATGTAGCTTCATCCAATTGACCTCTTCCAAGTTTCTTCAAATTATAGCCATGGGTTCAGAATTGGCCCCGCCATGGGGGGGTCACACATTTTACATGGGGTTACATGTATATAGTGAAAACTTCAAAAATCTTCTTGTGCAAAACCATAATGCCTTGGGCTACCAAATTTGGCCTGTAGCTTCATCTAATGGACTTCTACCAAATTTCTTCAAATTATAGCCCTGGGGTCAAAATGGCCCTACCCCCGGGGTCACAAGTTTTACATGGACTTATATAGTAAAAACTTTAAAAAAAATTCTGCTTCTAATCATAAGGCCTAGGACTACCAAATTTAGCAAGTAGCTTCACTTAATGGAACTCTACTAAGATTCTTCAAATTATAGCCATGTGGTCAAAAGTAGCCCTGCCCCTGGGGTCACAAGTTTTACATAGGCTTATATAGCGAAAAAATTAAAAATCTGCTGGTTCTAAATCATAAGTCCTAGAGCTGCCAAATTTTGCATATAGATTTATTTAGTGAGCCTCTACCAAGATCGTTCAAATTTTAGCCCTGGGGTCAAATTTGGCCTCGCCCTGGTGGTAACAGTTTTTACTTGGTCTTATATATTGAAAGCTTTAAAATTTTCTTTTTCTAAATAGAAAATCTAAAATTCTAAAATCGTAAGACCTAGGGCTACCAAATTTTGCATGTATATTTATCTAATGGACCTTCACCAAGAATGTTCAAATTATAGCCCTGAGGTCTAAATTGACTCGCCCTAGGGGTCACAAGCTTCAAATAGGCTTATACAGTAAAGCTGTCAAGATTTTCTTGTTCCTTATCTTTAGATACAGCTGTAATATTCTGTGTCTTCATGTAGCAGGCCTCTTCCAAAATTGTTCAAACTGAAGCCCTAGTGTCAGAATTGGCTGTACCCAATGAGTCATAAAATTAACATGTGCTTATAGAGTGAAAATTCTAAAAATCTCCTTGCTCCTAACTGTAAATCCTAGGGCTACCAAATTTGGGTCACTTCTGAATTTGATGAAAATTTGGCCTGAGGATCTAAATTAGCCCAGCCTCAGGGGTCTCATGTTTTACAGGGGCTTACTAGTAAGGAAACTTTGAAAGTTGTCTTGTTTATAACCACATGGCTTAGACCTGTATAATTTGGCATGTGGCTTTATCTTGTGGATCTCTACCAGGATTCTGTAGTCAAGGATGGCTTTGTAGTCTGTAGTCAAGGATGGCTTTGCCATAGGGTCACAACTTTCACATGAGCTTTTGTAGAGAAAACTTTATAAGTCCTCTTGTTCGAAACCGTCTGGCCTAGAATTCTAATGCTTGGTATGTATGGTTTGTACTTATAAGCCAGTGGAGTGATACTGG
This sequence comes from Tridacna gigas, assembly GCA_945859785.2. Classification (NCBI taxonomy): domain Eukaryota; kingdom Metazoa; phylum Mollusca; class Bivalvia; order Cardiida; family Cardiidae; genus Tridacna; species Tridacna gigas. The sequence continues at coordinate 40,730,938 of OX244043.2, forward strand.
GCCATCACGGCCCTCTTGTTTGTTTCTGTTAATAGCACTACTTGATGTTGCTAAGTTCGAACTTGGCCACGCCCACCATCATAGCAGCGACGGTCTGCACAGACGATCCGGGGGTCAAGTCGATTTTCCTAGGGGACATGTTGTTTGTTTGTGGAGTGTGTACAATGATACAAACCTTTATCGGGGTCAGGTAAGGAAAGAAACAGACCATATTTAGGATCAGAGAAGGTGTTATTTATATCATAATTGTTGAATAATATACATGTAGTATAATTGGGACCAGGTAAGAATTTATCTAGATCATGATTTGTGTCAGACAAGGGATAAAACATGCCTATATCGGAGATAGGTACGGGATAAGCAGCGAATGTTTAGGTGGGCGCTGTGGTGTGTGTGTCTCTCTCTAGGCACTTTTTTGGGGGGTCAGACAAAGGATTTGCAGTTCTTAGTCGAGGTAAGGTAAGGGATTTATGGACCTTTATTTGATTTAGGCAAATGACTTTCAGATCTGAATTGGTTTTAGATAGGTGCTATATGAACATACCTTTATTAAAGATGGCCCAGAAATAAACAGATTTCTTTTCTTAGATAAAGGATTTATGGATCTTATCAGGGTTAAATAAACGATTTAAATACCTAAATACCTTTATTCAGGTTAGGTAAAGTCTTTTATAGATCAATATTTTGATGAGATAAGACTTTTTTTAAATCTTAATTGGGGTCAGGTAAGGGGTCATTCTTGTACATGCCTTCACAAACCCTGCCGCTCATGACATGGTTTCAAAAGCTGTCAAGAGAAACGGCGTAAAATACCGCATTACTGCAGTGCCACGCAGACCTAATACGACTTTTACGCCCACTATGAACACAAGTTCCGAAAGCTGTTTGGCAAAGGAGCAAGGGCTCTTGCAATCAAACTATTATTCCCATCGTTTGATATCTTTAGCTCACCTGAGCACGATGTACTCAAGGTGAGCTTTTGTGATCATGCTGTGTCCGTCGTGCGTAGTACGTCGTGTGGTTGTCAACATTTACCATGTGTTCACTCTAGAGGGCACATTTTCAACCTGATACTCTTTAAACGTGGTCAAAATGTTTGGCTTGATGATATCTTAAACAGGTTTGAATTTGGTCATGTTGGGTCAAAAAGTAGGTCATCTGGCCATATCTTAGAAAAACCTTGTGTGCAGTCACGATGCCACATTTTCAGTCTGATAATTATGAAACATTATGGGAATGTTTGTCTTCATAAAATCTCTGACAAGTACGAAAATTAGTCAAGTTGGTCAAATAGTAGGTCACTTACACTCATGTGTTTTACATCATGAAAACCAGGACCTCTTCAGCTTTATTGACCATAGATCACTTTTCTCAGGTTAGCGCTTTAGGGCCAATAGCCCTCTTGTTTGTTTTTTTACATTCCCTTTTTTTTAGATTACCTATCGTGCAGTGTCCAGCTTTCGCCTATATCGTGCCAATGCTAACTTTGACGAAGATCGGCAAATGGAAATGCCCCGATACCGATACAGATAGTTCCGAGGAAGGCGCGTTGAACTCGACTGTGCCTACAACCGAAGGTACGTAACTGCCTCCTAGAAGCACAATTACTTAAGCCACGCTCTGGCAAACAGGGGCTTAATGCATCTCCGTGATCCATGATACCCAGCAAGCCATCACGTAATTATGGATCCATAATAGGCGCTTTTTTCAAACAACCAACTTAATCATGGGGTAGATTGGTCCTTGGACATACGGAAAATTGACCAATAGCGAAACATTTTGGCTCAAGTCAGCCTGCGCGGACTGTCCAGGCTGACCTGGGTCGATACGTCTCGCAGATGCATAAAGCAACCTTTTCGCAGAGCATGGTTCACTTGCTTTTTTTTTTTCAACGTAGCTGAATGAGCTGGCTTTTGACCTACTTCTTGGTACTGACAAAGAATGAATATATGGTAATTTGTGATTGGTCAAAAAATGTGCGCGTGTGTATTCGGCGGGCCCCTGCTGGCATATCTGCTCGCACATTTACGAAACCACTACTTTATCTTCCACTAGGTGGCATTTTTCAAATATATACAAATCTTCGAAGAATACTGACATGCGCAGACAACGGAAACCACTATCAACAAGCATTGCTAGGGTACTGCTAATCGATACCCCGGTGCCTTGATTCATACCATAGCAAACTAATGTACATGTAGTAGAGAATGATTTTGTTTCGTTTTGCTATTTGAACATTTAATATTTCATAAGCGTTACCCATTAATCCAATACTACTTTTCAACAAAATGAAAAACAGTGAGAAAAAAGAGGCAATTGCTCCTGAAGTTACTTTTCATTATTTTACTTTATATTGAGCAACAAAAGAGCTTCAATATTCATATTCCAGTACATCTTACGCCGTCTATATCTTTTCAAGACATTTCCTATCAAAGACGTCGCCCCTCTATAACATATCATCATACTGCAAAGAAATTTCTTGGATGACATGCTCCAAATATATAATGCTGCACACTGGCAGCTCCAAGGGTACAGCGCAGTTTCCCTGTCGGTAGCCCGTAGATACTTATACGCTTCAACGGAAAATCCAACGTCATGCAGAAACTGCACGTTTTACCTAGGTTACAGTGACGTTAATTTTCAGTGACGTCATTTTTTAATGTGTTTGAGCACTCAGGAGGGAAATTTGATTTCGTAAGTGTACTTGATTTGTGAGACCATAAAAAAAGGGAAATTTCAATCGAATACAAGTTGGAATGGTTAAACTTTGCAGTATAATAAATTCATTGTCTGGTCAGGTGACAGGGCACTTGGAAACTTATTCACGGCTGTGGCGAATCATGTCGCCCCTCGCGGCGAGGGGCGACATGATTCGCCACAGCCGTGAATAAGTTTCCAAGTGCCCTGTCACCTGACGGGACATCGGCTCGGGGCGACATGACTGTCAACAGCCGTGAACAAGTTTCCAAGTCCCCTGCCACCTGACCGGACAATTAATAATGTAGAAGCGGCGCCCTGGCAAAAAAAGAGTTGGATACGTCTCCCTGAAACATTATACCAAGCAAGTCATCACATAATTGTGGATCCATAAAATCCATTTTGTCTAACAAATAACTGAATCATGAGGTAGAATGGCGCTTTGACATGCAGAAAATTCACGAAAAACAAAAAGTTTCGGCCCGGGTCAGCCTGCGCGGACTGCGCAGGCTGACCTGGGTTGATACTTTTTGCAGATGCAATAAGCCCCCCCTTTTTTTTAAAAGAGCATGGCTAATATATTGAGTTGCGCTCTGTCAAAAAGGGGGTTTAATGCATTTCCGTGATGCATTATACTAGTATCATACAAGTCATCGCATAATAAGATCAATTTTGTCTAACAAACAAGTGAACCAGGAGGTACACTGGTCCTTTGATAAGGAGAAAATTGACCAAGAGCAAACAGTGTCGACTCAGGTCAGCCTGCGCGGTCAACATTTTTTTGCAGATGCATTAAACACCTATTCACAAAAAAAGGCTCACTTTTTAGACTTACAGAGTGTAAAATTTGTCAAAAACAAATGCCTGTGACCAGACGGCCAAATTTCAGACTCGTCCAAATTGAAAACATTTGCAGACGACAATTTAGAAATGTTTCTAATAATGAGGTTTGTCTTTCGAAGAGTCCAAAATATTGTGGAAAAAAAGGAATATACTTGGACCTATTCTTTACTTGACGACCAAAGTTAATGAAATCATTTGCAGACGAAAAATCAAAAATGGTTCTTCAAATAGAAATCGTCTTTCGAATGGTAGAGGACATTATGTTAAAAGGAGAAAATGCTGGTGACTAGCATTTTCTCCTTTTCTCACAATGTTATCAGAAGTTTATTTTTCATCATTGTCGTAAATTATCTATCTTGGAACTTAGCAGTTTTTCATTTTTGACGTTCTAGCTACGCCTGGAGACCCAATATACATCGACCGAATAAATGTTGTAAGTATGAATCTAGAATACTCTCTGTCTGTCTGTGTGCTTGTCTGCCTACCCGCCTGCCTGCCCGCCAGTCTGTCTGTGTGCCTGTCTGTCTACCCGCCTGCCTGCCCGCCAGTCTGTCTGTCCGTCTGTCCCCTATTATCCCTATATTTTTTTCCTTATATTTACAGAATGTCGTACATGTATCTATTCATCTAGCCATTTATTGTGTACATCCGCAGTAAACATCATAACTGTATCAATCTTTCAGATTGGTTGATTTACTGACTGACTGACTGACTGACTGACCGACCGACCCACCGACGACCGACCGTCTGACTGGTTCGTTCATTCTTTCGTTCTGTATTTTACTTCTTCAGTTGCGATCATAATGACTCCGCAAACTAAGGGTCTTTAAAGTGCTTTATATTACAAGGTGAACAGATGAGCCTATGGGACTAAGTATTTAGGCCTAACTTATATTTCAGCCAAGCTGACATGGGTCGAAACTTATTGCTTTTGGTCAATGTTTTACAGTCATGCCCAAGGACCAGTCTACCTGATGATCCAAAATGGATCCTAGGGATCTATAATAGTGTGATGTCTTGCCTGGTATAATGCATCATGAAGATACATTAAGCCTCCTTTTCCCAGAGTACGGCTCATTTCTTTTTTCACCCCCCCCCCCCGCCGAAGGCCAAAAGGATATAGTTTTTGCGTTTTCCGTCCGTCCGTTTGTCCGTCCATCAGTCCGTCCGGACAGATATCTTTCAAAACCCTTGATGATAATTGATGAAACTTCATACATATGTTCCTTATAATAGTCCGCCGATACTCTTTTTTTCTTCTTCTATTTAATGCCATGTCATGCAAAATAGGGCGTTTTTTTTGGGGGGGGGGGGGGGGGGGGAGGATATCATTTCAACGAAATAGCTTGTATTTGCCACAAGTTTCCAAAAGTTGTGTTCTGTTTGACAAAAAAGTGGTATGGCCTGCAGGTGGAAAGAAACAAGGGGATAATGTCTTAAAGTGTAAAAAAATAACCGATTTGGGTCATATACCATAATTAACCCTTTATCACACAATGACGCCTTTTGACGCCCCTGGGAAAGAAGCCTGTTGAAAACATTGTGGGAAAAGGAGAAAATGCTGGTAACCAGCATTTTCTCCTTTTCCCACAATGTTTTCTACCCTATCAAAGAAAAATTGCACCATTTTAGCCACATTGAAATGGTTGTCTGCAAATGCTTTCAATTTGGAGAAGGCTAAAATTTTGTCGTCTGGTAAGGGTTAAATAAATTTGAGCCACACTCTGACAAAAGGGGGATTAATGCATCTCCGTGATACAAAATACTAAGCAAGTCATCACTGTATTATGGATCTATAAAATACGTTTTTCTTAACAACTGACTTTTCATGAGATAGACAGTCATTTGACATTTAGAAAACTGACCAATGGCGAAAGATTCCGATCCAGGTCAGCCGTGCAGACTGACGCGGGTCGATACTTTCCGCATTAAGCTCCCTTTTCAAGTAGCATGTCTCAGTTTTTTATGCTCATTATAGCTTATCGGTTCCATCATGGCTGCCGCAGCGATAGAAATAGTGATCGGAGCCAGCTGACTGATCAGCGTGTTACTGAGGTTTATTGGACCTTTGTCTGTGGCTCCGACTATCATGCTGATGGCCCTTCCAGCAGCAGGAACTGGGTTCGAGCTTTCCGGAAAACACTGGGGCATTGCGATAGGGTAACATTTTTTTTAATTCCTTCATTCGTATTTTCATCGTTTGGCCCTTTTTGTTTGAATGCTATTTTTCGTGAATATTTCTAGACCAGGAAAAATATTTGAACTTACACGACTAACAAACGTGTTCAGGAAAGGGAATTCACGTTTTTTAACAATGTGAAACATCGTTGGAACAGAAGCTCTGGCTTTTTGCACGTAATTTGGCCCTTTCCAAAAATATTCTCAGCATTTAATAAAGAGAATTCATAAGTATTAGAACGGTTGGTCAGTCTTCAATTAAAGAATTCTGTGCAGAATCTCGACCCTATCGCAGAAAAAAAAAGTAATGTCGTATTTAATTTTTAAAGATACATCTATACTCTTTTTCAGCCAGTTTTTAACCATTTTATTTTATTTTTTTTTTTTTTATGAAACTATAATCAATCTGCTATCTTTATGCCAAATGTTGACCCTGACGGCTGCAAAGTTGCACAGATTACGACGGATAGGAAAAGATTTTCATTTTTTAGCAGCCTTCAAAGAAATCACTGTTGTTGTTTCACTGTTTTAAATGAGGACAAATAATTGAGTTTCTCTAGCCCTTAGATCATATATATTGGTACTTTATCTATGTTTACACAGCTGACCATATTCTGAGCCGTTCTAGTTTTGACAGCGTTTTTTTCTCTCTGGCTGTAAGTTTGTTTCTTTACACCTGTGGAAAAAATCATTGAGGAAGTCCATAATCTCGTGAATCCATGCTTTATCCGTGTTTAGTTCGATAGTACTAGTATTTTCTGAATTATGTTTTTTTTTCTTTTATTAAAGGACAATGGGCCTGATTCTGATATTTTCCGAGGTTATTCCGATATTCTACGTTTCCAACCCTTGCAAGACGGAGGGCGAGAGAAGACTGCAATTTGCTGTTCATAAAATGTTATCGGTAATACGTCACAATATTAACTCTTCAGCTGCTAATCGCGAAGGACTTTTTGCGGACATTGTAGATCAAGACCAGACTGCACAGAACGTGCAGTCTGATCTGTGATCTACACTGTCCGATACTGTATTTTCTTTCCGGAGAAATCAACTTTGAAACCGCAATGTTTGGGCTTTTAGTATTGAGTAGAAATTTGCGTTTCATTTATTCAGCAGGTTAAGTGTTAATTCCAAATCTTTGGTTCGCTCACTACTTTTATTTTAGCCATGCTCTGGAAAAAGCGGATGTAATGCATCTCCATGGTGTACTGTGCCAAGCAAGTCATCCTATGTATATTTTACTAGTAATCATCGATCCATAAAACAGGCTGAATCATGAGGTAGACTGGTCCTGGGACAAGTACAACTTGATCGATAGCAAAAGGTTTCGGGCCCGGTTATCCTGCGCTGACTGCGCAGGCTGACCTGAGTCGATTTTTTTTGCAGGTACATTAAACCCCATTTTCACAAGGCATTGCGCATTTCTTTTCAACCTACTGCGACGTCATTTACACAGATTTTGACAAAATATATTGTCAATGTTGGATACTGGAAATTTCTGATGCATTTATTCATTATAAGTTTGATGCCCTTTTCTTCTTAATCGTTCGACCTACGTTCCTCTACCAAAGGACTTTGAAAATATGCTTGTGCGATAAGAATGAGGCACATGTATGGCGATTTTATATTTAAAAATTGATATTAATTTATATTATGAAAACATTGTGACGAAAGAAGAAATTGCTCGTCACGATTTCTTCTTTTGTCTTGATATTTTTGTATGTCGTCACTGCAAGGGGGAAAATCGTTTGCATGAAGTAAGGAAATAAAACATAAACTGTTTTCAGGTCATTCTGTCTGTGTGCTTCATGTGGCTGCTGTGTTATATTCTCACCGTTACCGACGTCTTCCCCAGCGACCCGGACAAATATGGCTACGAGGCCAGGACAGATACAAGGCTGAATATCATTGACGATGCTTCCTGGTTTCGTTTCCCTTACCCAGGTTCGAGACTCTTGCCTTTCCAAAAGATTCTTTTTTTCATCTTCAGACATTGCTTTTTTCATTATTTATGGATTTCTTCTTGAAGCATTGACATTTTATCCAGCAAAAAGTGACATCGATTCCAGAGGTCAGTGCTTAAGTAAGATTGTCCTTTTGCAGGGCTCTGCAGAGTCTTAGCTAAATAATTTGTGAAACCTAGAACAAGCCTTCCACGTTGGATGACGGAAATACTACCGGAGTTTGCCTTAATAAACATCTAAAAAATCTTTTCTGGAGAAAAATGAATCCTTTTCTGTATATTTAAACCACATAACAAGAGAAAAATTCTGTGTCCAATTTCAAAAAGGGTTATTTCACTAGTTGAGAATGATTTAGATAAATCAATCCAAACAATTCATGAGAAAAAAACTAAGTGTGCTCTTAAGAATGGCTGGTGAATACGGACTAAGATTATGTCAGAAGAGACGACGAGGGCGGTTGTCGTTAGCTTTACATGTCCCCCAAGGACATCGTATAACTAGATTACATTGGACATTGACGCCATATGAAATATATTTTCCGTTTTTTTTTCTTTTCAGGACATTGGGGCAAACCAAAGTTCAGTTTATCGATATTTATCGCCATGATTGCCGGTGTGATTACTTCAATCATAGAAAGTATTGGTGATTATTATACCTGCGCAAGACTTGCTGGTGCGCTGCCGCCGCCCGCTCATGCCGTAAACAGAGGTATATTTATTTGATTCCTATCGTACAAAGCACAAGTATTTGAGCCATGCTCTTCGAAAAGAGGGCGTAATACATCTTCAAAAGATATCGACCCATGTCACCCTCCGCAGTCCGCGCAAGCTAACATGGGCCGAATCTGTTTGCTACCTTAAAATTTTCTGCTTGTCAAAGGACCATAATACCCCATGACTCAGTTGGTTGTTAAACAAAATGAATTGCATGGGGTCCATTGTTGCGTGATGACTTGCATGGTACAATATGTCATGGAGATTTATTAAACCCATTTTCACAGAGCATGTTTTTTTAATAACCTGTACTCTATCATCATGTACATGAAACAAGGTTGCTGGATGATTATAAGCCAAACACGAGCCACGTTCATTTTTCAGTATCTGTATATAATTTTTTGAAACTGAATGGAATATTTTGTTACTTTTATTGTTTTTGTGGTGATGTTTCTTGTTCTGGTACATAGCTTAAGATAGAATAAATTCATAAATATTAAAAGAGTGAAACGTGTAAAGTAAATATAGTCATTCAATATTGAAGCCTTGAATGCAGCGTTTAAACTAAATGTGGTCAATCAATATTGAAACCCTTGAAAACAAGGTGTAAACTAAATGTCGTCAACCAATATTGAAGTCTTGAATGCAGCGTGTAAACTAAATTTGGTCAATCAATATTGAAGCCCTTGAATGCAGCGGGTAAAATAAATATGGTAAATCAATAGTGAATCGTTGAATGCAACGTATAAACTAGATGTGGTCGATCAATATAAAAGCCATGAATGCAACGTGTAAACTAAATGTGGTCAATCAGTATTGAAGCCTTGAATGCATTGTGAAAAACATATGTGGTTAATCAGTATTGAAGCCCTTGGATGCGGCGTGTAGACTAAATTTAGTAAATCAATATTAAAGCATTGAATCGAACCTGAAAACTAAATGTGGTCAATCAATATTGAATACTTTGAATGCAGTGTGTTACGTGAATATGGCAAATACATGTAAATATTGAAGCCTTGAATGCAATGTGTAACTAAATGTGATCAATCAGTATTGAGTGCAACTGGTAAACTAATCAGAACAATATTGACTGTTTAAATGCCATTTGTAAACTAAATGCGGTCAATCAATATTAAAGCCCTTGAATGCAACGTGTAAACTAAATGCGGTCAATCAAAATTAAAGCCTTTAATGCAACGTGAAAACCACCTGTGGTTAATCAATATTGAAACCTTGAATGCAATGTGTAAACTAAATGTGGTCAACCAATATTAAATCATTTGACTGCATTGCGTAAATTAAATTTGGTCAGTCAATTTTGAAGACTTTAATGCAATATGTAATTCAAATGTGGTCAATCAATATTGAATCATCGAATGGAACATGTAAACTAAATTTGGTCTTCCAATATTGAAGACTTTGAATGCAACGTGTGATGTAAATATGGTCCCATCAATATTGAAGCCTTGAATGCAACGTGTAAACAAAATGTGGTCAATCAATATTGAAGCCTTGAATGCAACGTGTAAACAAAATGTGGTCAATCAATATTGAAACATTGAATGCAACCTGTAAACTAAATGTGGTTAATTAATAGTGACGTCTTTGAATGCAACGTTTTAAAAAATGTAGTACGTCAACATTGAAGCTTTTGAATGCAACGTATACAAATTAAATGTGGTTTATCAGTATTGAAGACTCTGAATGCAACGTGTATACTTAATGTGATCTATCAATACTGAAGCCTTGAATGCAACGTGTAAACTGACTATAGCCAGTCAATATTGAGGCCCTTGAATGCAACGTGTAAACTAAATGTCTTCAATCAATATTGAAACTTGGATGCAACGTGTAACCTAATTGTGGCCCAACAATATTTAAGCCTTGAATGCAACGTTCAAACTAAATGTGGTAAATCAATATTGAAGCCTTGAATGCAACATGTCAGCTACTTGTGGTCAATCAACATTGAAGCGAATGGAACGTGTAAAATAAATGTGGTCTATCAATAGTGATGCCTTAAATGACACGTGTAAACTAAATGTGGTCCAACATTATTCAAGCCTAGAATGCAGGGTAAACTAAACGTGGTCAATCAATGTAGAAGACTTGAATGCATCGTGTAAACTAAATGTGGTCAATCAATGTGGAAGACTTGAATGCAACGTGTAATCTAAATGTAGTTAATCAACAGTGACGAATTTGAATGCAACTTGTAAACAAAACAACGTGTACATACAAAATATGGTTTATCAGTATTGAAGACTCTGAATGCAACGTGTATACTTAACGTTATCTTTCAATACTGAAGCCTTAAATGCAACGTGTAAACTGACTATAGCCAGTCAATATTGAAGCCCTTGAATGCAACGTGTAAACTAAATATCGTCAATCAATATTGAAGCTTGGATGCAACGTATAACCTAACTGTGGCCCAACAATATTTAAGCCTTGAATGCAACGTTCAAACTAAATGTGGTAAATCAATATTGAAGTCTTGAATGCAACATGTCAGCTACTTGTGGTCAATCAACATTGAAGCCTTTGAATGCAGCGTGTAAACTTAATATGGTCAATCAAGAGGAAGCCTTAAAATGTAACTTGTAAAGTAAATGTGGTAAATATGGTTTAGTTCACCAGCGAAAGAGTAGAATAGGACTACGATGTATGGTCGAAAATTTATTACCGATAAATGAAAGTCGTTAATTTTGTACTTGAAGACAAAATTTTACGCTTATCAATATAAAAAAGTATTCCCAGACGGCTTTCAAATGTGGCCTAAATGCCTGAATTTGTGTGTGAAAGGATAGAAAATATAGTGGGAAAAGAAGAAAATGCTGGTGACCAGCATTTTCTTCTTTTCCTAGAGCGTTTTTCTATAGCTCTTTTCTCGAGGGCCGTGAGAAAATTGGATCCTTTGTAAAAGACTCAGAAAAACAAGAGCATTGTTGAAATTTTCCAGGAATCTTTGTTGAAGGTATAGACTGCATTATCTCATCTTTATGTGGTGTTGGATACGGTGTGACGTCATGTAGTCAGAATATTGGTATCATAGACCTAACAAAGGTAATACTAATATATTATGAGCCATGTTCTGGCAGGATGGTGTTTAACCCTTTCCCAAACAAGCCCTGGTTTTCACGTGTCTGCAGTACAAGTCTTTTGAAAACACTGTGGGAAAAGGCGAAATTCCTCGTGTTTTCAATCCTTTTTGAGACCTGTCTGCCATTTTCATCAAATTTAAAATTGTCGTCTGCAAACTCTTTCAATTTGGACCAGTCCAAAATTTGTCGTTTGGGAAAGGGTTAATGCTTCTCCTTGATGCATTATACCGAGCAAGTCTTCACACAATAATGGATCCATGAATTCCATTCTGTGATCCTTGACATCTAGCATACGGCTGAATCCTAAGGTAAAATGGCCGATTGCCATGCAGAAAATTGACCAATGGCAAAATTGTTTGGCCAAGGTCAGTCTCTGCGAGGACTGCACAGTCTGTCCAGGGTCGAAACCTTTTGCAGATGCATTAAACTCACTTTTCACAGAGCATGACTTATATGGGTTTTTCTGACATAAGCAAGCGTTTGGGATGAAACTTCAATGTAAGAGACCAGAAAAGATTATTTTATGCAAGCCTTTGGCGTGTTTAATAACATTTAACAAATACATGTACCATAGAGCGAGGCTTAAGAATGTTTCATAATATCTTTTCTTGATGTCTTAACCCTTTCTCAAACAAGCTCTGGTTTTCACGTGTCTGCAGTACAAGTCGTTTGAAAACACTGTGGGAAAAGGAGAAATTGCTCGTAACGAGCAATTTCTCCTTTTCCCACAGTGTTTTCTCCACTTTTTGATAACTTTCTGCCATTTTCATCAAATTCAAAATTGTCGTCTGCAAACTCTTCCAGTTTGGACCAGTCCAAAATTTGTCGTTTGGGAAAGGGTTAAAAAAGGAAAAACAAAAGCTAACGAAAGTCAGATTCTTTTTGTCACATAACTGTATCTCAAGAATTACGTCTATAATGATTACACTTATAGGTGTACTTGAAACTGACGTATTCAGTAAAGAGACCAGCTCACTACTTTGACAGGGGTATGGATTTTGGAGTAAAAATAGTTTCAAAGAAGCTGGCATATAAGCTACCTTATTTTAAGTCTAAAGGCAAAACAAACTTATGGTCTACGACCATCACCAATTTGAACTGACAGCTTTAATGGTATGTCACCATAATATATTTAGTCGGAAACTCTTTATGATAAAGACCGATAGGTACTGAAAAAATTTCTAAATTTCTGCCACAAATGTTTTGCTCATCATATTGGCAATGCACTTCAGGTTTAATGTAAATGAACCTAGAAATACATGTATGAGAGAACTGTCCCCGTGATATATGACTGAAAAGATTTTTAAAGCGCGATAAACCACCATTCAATGAACAAGCAAGTACACAAACAAATCTTGGATTCCATTCAGGTTGGCAGTAGAACAGTAGTGCTGGTTGCCGGTTTTTTCATGGCTGTACTTGGTTGTTTTGGGAAGTTCACCTCAGTAATTGCTGCTTTACCTGACCCAATCACTGGTGGTTCATTCATGGTGTTGTTCGGTACGTTACAAATGTAGTCCTTTACAAAACAATCCCGTGTTTCATACGACCATTGACAAAAAACCCTTTGAAAACATCGTGGAAAAGGAAAAAATGCTGGTTTCCAGCATTTTTTCACTGTTTCACAACGTTTTCCACAATGTTTTCATTTGAGTCACATCTAAACTAAATGCTTACAACTCGGACAAGTTTAAAATTTTGTTGTCTTGTGAGTCAATACATTACTAGATAAACAATACGTTTCATGCCTCGACTTTGCTTCGTTGTTTTTGATTTATTTTTATTCTTGGTGTTTAGCACCTTTTTCAAAATTGTTCTTCATTCATATTGCAGCAGCCAGTGCACATTTCCATGCTTTTAAGGGGTTTCTTTTATCAAAAAATCGCGAAGCCCCGTAGCTCAGTCGGTAGCGTATAGGACTTGAAAACAGGAGGTCGCTAGTTCGATCCCCGGCCAATTTCTTTCCGATAGTCATTTCGACAAGATTCATTCCTCGATCACCGCTGACCATTGTTTCGACGATATTTATGTGGGAAAGCAGCCAGTGGCTTGGAAAAAATATTGTGCGGAGTACTGGTAAAAAAAAACCTCCAGGAAAGCATGGATAGATGCACTGGCCGCCGTGATATAGCTGAAATAATGTTGAAATCGGCGTTAAACACCATACAATCAATCATTATCAAAAATTCGCGCATTTATTTCCAAGCCACTGGCTGCTTTCCTACCTTAACATCGTCGAAACAATATTCAGCAATGAGGGAGAAATGAATTCTGTCGCATTAAATATCATCAGTCATCTGAAAGGAATCGGCTGAAATAGGAATCGAACCAGTGACACACCCACCTGATGGTACATTATAGACGGACCCACTGGACTTTACTTTTATTTTAGGACATCCAAAAACATTTCATATTGTTTTTCGCATTACTGTCAAGCTGTGAGACACTTTTCATGATAATTATAATTATTAGCCATGCTCTGTGAAAGGGGGGCTTAATGCATTTGCGAAACGTATCGACCCATGTCAGCCAGCGCAGTCCGCGCTGGCTGACATGGGCCGAAACTTTTCCCTATCTTTAAATTTTCTGCATTTCAAGGGATAATTCAAGCTCACAACTCAGTCTGTTGTTTGACGAAATGGATTTTATGAATCCATAATTAGGTGATGTCTTCCTTGGTATAATGCACTACGGAGATTCATTAACCCCCCTTTTGCCAGAGCACAGCTCTTATAAAAGAAAAAAATATAAAAAGAAAATGGAAAAATGATAGTAAAGGTGATGATTTTGATGATAATGATAATAATAAATCAAAGCGTTGAAAACACTGGTGTGGCATTTGTCAAGGGAGCCATTTTGTGGAATTAATGATTTGAAGGTCAACCTACTACATAGTCATGCAAAATCCAATAGAGAAGGGTGCAATCTTGTGGGACGAACAAGTCCTTGTGAACAAGCCATGGGACGAATAAGCCCAGGAACGAATTGGTTTTGGGACGAACAAGCACTGTATGTGTGCATCATTACGCCACTACATAAGGCCATAGCGGATTAAGCTATTTTCGAAAAAAAGGAAGTATTTCTACGATCGATGACCTAATCCAATTTATTGAAATAAGCGATTTTCAGTTTCATATCTGAGTGCAATCGAAACACTTATTTGTCTCAGAATAAATGATTTTAATTGGGTTTACTTCCTTCGGTTTTGCACAAACTACGATACACGATTTCGAAATGCCGTATTGAACTCATAGTGGCATTGTCTTCGATAAATGCCACAAAAAATGATAATAATTATAATAGACTGCTACAACTCCTTCCACTTCTAAATTGTCTTTCTCTATTACTGTAGCCGTATTAACAGCAGTTGGGGCTTCAAACCTTCAGTATGTAAACCTTAACTCCTCCAGAAATCTGGCGGTGTTTGGAATGGCTCTGTTTCTTGGGCTTGGGTTTCCCCCGTGGGTAGTGGAGAACGAAACCCTCATTACAACAGGTAAGTCGATATAGTGGTACTACTTTATGTCTTTTTCAGTCAACCGATTTCACATGTATTACATTGTGCCTAAATTAAGATTTTCGTTGCAGAAGCTAAGAATTGAGATCGATATAAACAGAAAAGAATTAAAAGATCTCTAAGGAATGCCAATTATACAATTCCCAAGATTTAGAAGATGAATACCATTTTTTACTTATTTGTCCAGTGTACATCGACATCAGGAAGAAGTATGTAAGCAGGTTCTATTTCGTCGGGCCAAGTGTTTACAAATTTGTTTGTCTGATATGCAGTACTGATACCCTTGTCCAGAAGAAATTAGGTCGATAAGTAGATGAGTCCTTTCGGCTAAGAGAATCTCTCACTTACATAAATAGTTTTATTGTTTTTTAAATGACATCATGTTCTTCCTCCTTTTGCCCAACTTTTCCCATGTATTCATTTTTCCCAGTTTCTTCACTTTTAAAGTGTCTACAATAGTATTGTTGTCTACGTTATAAAGTTGTGTGTATGTGTCACTAACCTACAACGTAATAGATGTACGTTTAATTTTCTTGTTGATGACGAAAAAATATACCGTAGTTTATGTCAATAAAATATATATGTTGATCTGTTCTGTTATGGTATTGAATAAAGACAATGTAAGAGTTTCTTTTTTTTTGTTTGATTGCTTGTTTGTAGAAGCCGTTTTCAAAAATACATCACTTACATTACATCTGCCTAGAGATATATCTGTGCGTTCCTGGTGTTTCTTTAACTCTTTGAAAAAAATTTGGACTTGTCAAAAGTGAGAGCAGTTGCTTTCGACAAACTAAATATTGCTCAATTTATGGAATTTGCCTTGGAAGAGATAGAAAACATTGCTGGAAAAGGTGAAAGTAATGGTTACTTACATTTTCTCTTTTTCCCAAAATATCTTCAAAATGTCTTCTTTCTTGGGGTCGTTTAAATATGTGGGCTTGTTGGGTAGGTTAACCAGTAGGCCGGCTACACACTATCATTACACATACAATATTCTTGTTTAGCCACTGGCTGCTTTCGTAGATGTACTTCATGGGAATAATGGTCACATGTGATAAAAAAATCAGTCTTTGGATGAATTTTCTTGTTAGCCGGGGTTCGAACTCTTACATACATCAATAAACTAGCTATTTTCCTCTAGTAGACAAGACCATTTGAAAGTAACACAACTTCTGATTGGCTAAACCAAATGGTTTAGCCAATCAGCAGTTGTGTTACTTTCAAATTTAGAAAATTCTAGAGAATAAGACTAAGAACGTTCCTAAGAATGGTCGATGAATACGGGTCCAGATTGTCGCAAATTTAAAGCTGTTTCGACCATAATTTTTATTAACAATAAATTCGGCAGTTAAGAACAAAGATTTGATTAAATGCCACTTTATAACGATCTGATCTGAATCTTTATTGTCAACTGTCAATAAAACCACTTTAAGTCATTGAAAGTACTGTAAGGATACTTTGTTTTTAAAAGGATTAAGTTCAGTTGGTATAAACATAGGCCACTGAAACTCCATTGGTCTGTAACCGCACAACGAAATTTTCCTTATCGAAAACCGTTACTATAAATAGCACATTGGCAACTGCCTCTATATTGTATATAGTAAGACTTGTCTTATTATACACAATATAGAGGCTGTTGCCAATGTGCTATTTA
This sequence comes from Tridacna gigas, assembly GCA_945859785.2. Lineage (NCBI taxonomy): Eukaryota > Metazoa > Mollusca > Bivalvia > Cardiida > Cardiidae > Tridacna > Tridacna gigas. Next base: position 40,747,608 of record OX244043.2, read on the forward strand.
TAGTAACGTGTCCGATAAGGAAAATTTCGTTGTCCGGTAATAGACCAATGGAGTTTCAGTGGCCTATGGTATAAATGAGCCAAGCTTTGGCAAAAGGGGGCTAAAGGCATCGTCGTAATGAATGATACCAATCAAGCCATCACATAATTATGGATCCATAACAGCCACTTTTTTTAACAACTGACTTAATCACGAGGTAGAGACTGGTCTTTGGACATACAGAAAATTGACCAATAGCGAAAAGTTTCGGTCCAGGTCAGCCTGCGCGGACTCCCCTTTTCATAGAGCATGGCTCATATTTCCATCAACTGCAATGTTTTGTTTCAGGAAGTGACGATTTCGACCAAGTTTTGAAAGCTTTATTGGCAAACAACATGTTTGTTGGTTCCTTTACCGCACTGTTTCTGGACAACATCCTACCAGGCACACCGGAAGAGCGAGGTATAACAGTTTGGGCTGAGGTACCAAAAACGGCATCGGAATACGACTATGATGACGACAGTGCAGGGTCACTGACACTGAAGACCTATGACTTCCCTTTTGGTATGCGGTACCTACGCAGGATGAGATGGCCAAAATATATACCATTTATGCCAGGTTTTGAAGGGTTCAATTGCTTTAGGAAGTGTAGGAAAGGGTCTGAAAGATATGAATTTAAATCAAAGCAATAACTGAATTCGATGGAGACTACGCAACGTTTTGCAAAATGATATTATGAGCAAGATGGCTTTTGAAACATGGACCCGTATTGACCAACAATTCTGCATTCATAGTCCAAATCTAAGTTTAGAAAGTAACACAGAGTTCGTATTCACTAACCATTCTTGTTATCATTCTTTGTCTTATTCTACATTTAGAAAATAACACAAATTCTGATTGGCCAAACCAAATGGTTTAGCCAATCAGAAGTTGTATTACTTTCAAATTTAGAAAATTCTTGAGGATAAGACTAAGAATGTTCTTAAGAATGGTTGGTGGATACGGACCCAGAACCCGTTTCACCAACTACTCTGCATTGTATTCTTAAGTCTTATTCTACATTTAGAAAGTAACAAAACTTCTGGTTGACTGAACCAAATTGTTTAGCCAACCATAAGTTTTGTTACTTTGAGCTTTAGAAAATCCTAAGAATCAGGCTGAAAATACAACTTAAACTGGTTTGGGTATACGACCCCCGATTTTACAAACCTTTGGTGAACCCTTATCCTACCATACGAGATTTTTTGTGTATTTTTATGAAGATTGCAGACCAAGATCAGCCCGCACGTGCCCGCAGTCCAATCGTGGCCAACACCTTTCGGTGCCTTAAAAAGAAGTTTCAGTCTTTCAGATTTGAAAGAGATTCATTTGACAGTAAACAATATGCATGTAAATTCGGAAGAACATGGGATCGATTAAGTCTTTACCATACAGTCTCGTGTTTTACTTGTCTGACGATAAAATATTTAGAAAAAATGGAAAAGGAATAATGCTGGTAATCAGCATTTTCATTTTCCCGCAATGCTTTACCTCTCAAAGACAAATTTCGTCATCTGAGACACACCTGATTGTCATGTCACATTCGATAATTTTGAAATATTGTCGTCTTGTTTTCAGTGAAAGCGACCTCAGTGTAAAAGCTATGGAAAATGGTACCAAATACGCAGAATGTGCAGTCTGATCTTGGATCTACACCGTCCGATAAGGAAATATATTTCCCCAAAATACCTTTTGAATTACCGAATTCGGGTTTTTTACCACTGGCTTGAAAGTTCTGTTTTATTTATTTAACTGCCTAAGGGTTAATTAGTATATAGTCTTTACTTTTGAATTCATTCTTATATAATCTTTGTGAGATGTTCTTATACGTCTTTTTGGTGTTTCAATCAAGGTGTATTTTATTTAATTGTAATCTCAAATATTAATGTATACTTGTACATGAATACAACTTTTATTTTTGTATTCGCTCTTTTCGGTTTTTTCTTCTTTTATCGCCTTGTTTTTATTTATTTTCATTTGTTGTTTTGACATGCTGTGTCCGAGTCAATGAGTTTGAAGGCCAGCTATGGGGCATTGCTGGAAAATATAGAGAATGCTGGTTATCGGCGTCTTCTTCTTTTACCACAATGTTTCCAAAAACTGTTTTTTTCTCGCGGTTGTAAAATACGGGATTGTTAGATAAAGGGTTTAAGATGGGAAGATAACAAAGATAAGATTGATGAAATTTTATCCTTTTCTAAAGAAACATATTATGAAAAAAACAAATTTACATGAATCATGCTCTTGCAGAAGGGGGCTAAAGCCATCTCTGCGATGCATTATGCCACGGAAATCATCAACTATGGATCGATAAAATCCTTTCTTTTTTCTTACAATCTACTGGATCTGTAGGTAGAATTGTACTTTGACATGCAGAAAATTGACTGGTGGCAAAAAGTTTCGACCTATGTCAGCCTGCACGGATGGCCTGGATTGGTACTCTTTGCATTAAATCCCCTTGGCTAAACCATATGGTTTAGCCAATCAGAAAGTGTGTTACTTTCACATGCATCACACCCCTTTTTTTCAGAGCACGACTCAACAATTTAACTGAATCAAGAAACTCCCCCAAAAAACTGATATAAGATATTTCGTCACTTGCGGATAAACCGAGGTGCAATATAAAAACCACGGAATGATCGTTGTAGAAATACGGAATATTATATTGTAGTAACTTACCTGATACTTTTTTCTTTGCTTCAAGTGGCTAGAGAAAAAAAGAAACTTGATACCGTACGAGAAAGAACGTCGTTTGGGATGTCAGTGTTTCCTTTCGCAGTGGGAAGCAAAACCAAGCCCCAGGACAAAAATCACAACAACGAAATATACCTTTCATCATATACCTCACAGGAAAACGTTTCATAGACAAAACTTGCAAACTTTGACAATTTTATTGGAAAAAGGTTGAAAATAAAACAAACACCGGTTAAGAGGGTTATAAGTTCTTTATCATATATATAGATGGCGGATGGATGGTTTTTCGACACATTTTCGCCACTCAGATTTATAGTTATTTAATAATTCGGAATATTCGTATATGTACTTATATTAATTTTTTTGGAGAATTTCTTGATTCAGTTAAATTGTTGAGTCGTGTTCTGAGAAAAGGGGTGTGATGCATCTGAAAGTAACACACCTTCTGATTGGCTAAACCATGTGGTTTAGCCAATCAGAAATTGTGTTACTTCCAAACTTGGAAAATCTTGAAGAATAAGTCTAAGAACGTTCTTAAGAATGGTTGGTGAATACGGACCCAGGTCAGCCTGGTCAGTCCCCGCAGGTTGTCTTCGGGCGAAACTTTTTGCTTTTGGTCAACTTTCTGTATACCAAGGACCAGTCAAGATTCTGTCGGTTGTTAGACAAAATGGATTTCGTTGGTCCTTAATTACATGATGACACCGTTACATCACGGAGATGCATTAAGCCTCCTTTTCCTCGAGCGCCGCAAAAAGGTACAATAGCGACCAAAAGTAGGCAAAATGGGTGCTAAAATGTATTTGAATTTGAACCGTACCTTTTAAAAGTATAGAAATTAGGTATAATATTGGCTATACACCCTTGCGCAATGAGTCTGCAACTTTACACTAGGACCGTGTACTCCCAGTAAATGATTAATCCTTAACCCGTTACCACACAATCCCGACTTTCAACGACCCTGGGAAAGAAGTCTTTTGAAAACATTGTGGGAAAAGGAGAAAATGCTGGTGACCAGCATTTTCTCCTTTTCCCACAATGCTTTCTACCCTATCCAGAGAAAATTGCACCATTCGAGCCACATTGAAATTTTCGTCTGCAAAAGCTTTCAATTTGGACAAGACTAAAATTTTGTCGTCTGGTAAAGGGTTAAGCTGCTGAATAAATGAATCGGAAATTTCCACACAATAGCAAAAACCCAAATATTACGATTTCAAAGTTGATTTCACCGAAAAAAATACCGTATCGAACAGTGTTGATCAAAGATCAGAATGCACAATGTGTGCAGTCTGATCTTGATCTACACTGTCCGCAAAGGCGCTCTGGTTGCGCTTAACAGCCTAAGGATTAAGACACGTAAGAAACCCTTAACCTGCTAAACACGTAAAATGAAACTTTTAGGCCACTAGTAAAAGTTCAAATACACGTATTACTATTTCAAAGTTATTTTGGACGGAAAAAAATATTTCCTTATTGGAAAGTGTAGATCCAAGATCAAACTGCACATTTTGTGCAGTTTGATCTTGAATTATACTGTCCTCGAACGGTCACTGAGCAGCCTTAGGGTTAATTAATGAATCTACATGATCACACGTTTGATTTACACCCCTAAACATTTTCTTTACAACCTCACAGAATCTCCTTGCACCCTGATACATTTACGTTACACCATTGAGTTTTTCAAGTTAGCCCGGCTTTCGTTGGTGCCGTTCAAACCATTGCTACATGTATCGCGCATTTCCTCAGACATAATTTCCTCATCCTCGACCTGATGAAAAGTTTCTGCTCGACAACAGGGAGAAACCTCGCTCCCAAATCCATTAAAAGTCGGAAAGAATGGGACGTACTTTCCCCATCTCAATCTATTGATAAACTTGGAGCAATAGGGAAGGTCGTATGTCTTCAGGGTCAAATTCAGATTGTGGTAGCCTGTGTCCTCACTGGCCTTGTCACAATCCGGCGCTTCTCGCCAAATAAGGATTCCTCGTTCTTCGTCAGTACCTAAAATAGATCTTTAGACGTCATTACTCGTTTTCCCCTAAGAGACGGCGATTAGTTTTTGTTTAAACCAATTTATTGAACATCGATTTTGAAAGAAAAAGTTTTTATTTCAACTTACATTAATCAGTCACGATGGTTGCTTCCTTGAGACCTGTCTGTCTGTCTGTCTGTTTGTTGTCTGTCTGTCTGTATGTCTGTCCCTACCTCCATCGTTCTGTCTACCTGCCTGCCTGCTCGCCCGGCCCTTCGTCCGTCCGCCGGCGGGTCGGTCGGTCGGTCCCCTCTCCCTTTTCTCTCTTGTGCTCTCTCTTTCTTTCTTTCTGTCTCTCTCTTTATTAAAAACCTAAAATACTTACCTGGTATTATATTGTCCATAACTAAGGCAGAGAAACACCCCATAAACATATTATTAGCCAGGAGAGCGTTTATCACTTGGTCTAGACTTTCGTTACCTTTAAAAAAAGGAAAAACACACACGCAATTTCAGAGTGATATTCCTGTAAATACAGGGGCTTAATGCATCTGCAAAAAGTATCGACCCAGGTCAGCCTGCGCAGTCCGCGTAGGCTGACCTGGGCTGAAACTTTTCTCTATAGGTCAGTGTTCTGTATGTCGAAAGACCAATCTACCTCATGATATGGTCAGTTGTTAGACAGAATGGATCCTATGGATCAGTAATCAGGTGATGTCTTGCATGGTATAAGGGATTATGGAGATGCATTAAGCCCCCTTTTGCCAGAGCGTGGCTTGCTTATATATATGTGTGTGTGTGTGTGTGTGTGTGTGTGTGTGTATATAATGCTCTGGCAAAAGGGGTTTAATGCGTCTCCGTGATGCACTTGACCAAGCAGCACGTCATCACATAACTATGGATCCATAAAGTCCATTTTGTCTAAATTTTGTCTAACAACTAACTGAATTATGAAGTAGAACGGTCCTTGGACATGCAGAAAATTTACCAAAAGCAAAAAGTTTCGACAAAGGCTAGCCTGCGGGGAATGCGCAGGCTGACTTGGATCAATTCTATTCAAAAATGCATTAAACACCCCTCCTCACAGAGCACGGCTTATAAATAATATATTTTCTGAATATCACATGCATATGAGTGGTCAGTTCATAGCGTTTTTACGTGACAAGTCATTCTAAAACCGATAAAAACGAGGCTTTTCAAATATTTCATCGTTTTTGAATGACGAACGATTTTTTTTTAGAAAAATCTGATAATTAACAAATAAATAGGGGATATTTGGTTTTTTCAGTGAAAGATCGAAATTTATTTCATCGAGTGAACATTATTGCAGCCACGAGTGAAAATATTACCGATGATGTTCATAAGATGAAATAAATTTCGATCTTTCACCGAAAAAAGCAAATATTTTATTTATTTCATAATTCTACCCCCCCCCCCATTTTGTTGGAATTTCATCAAAATCCAGTGCAGTTGTTTTCAGTAATTCCCCGTGGTGTACCCTCTCACTTAACAACGCATTAAGGTATTACGTAAAGCGCAAGAAATATAGCGTAAATTACGTCATATTTCCCCCCATTTGAATGGCACGCACTGATTACCTAGGTAACTAGTGCGCGGGAACTACTGTTTCCTCATTCAATTGAAGAGTTAGAAAGTATGAAATCGGTATTTTCACTGGTCGTAACCATGAAATATCAAACCACAATCCACCATTATTTCTAGACTACTACCAAAAAGCATGAAATATATAAAACAACAGGAATGTGATATTCTACAAACACCACATCAGACTATATCGCATTAGTTCGTCCAAAATAATGCTAAAATTGGAATTTCTTTACTGTTAGGAAAATAGAGGATTTTAGTGATTTCTGGTATGATACCAGCTGTCGCTCAATCGCTAAAGTACTCATTGGCTGCACTTGCACTGAGCTGTGTGGTTCCTTACTCTTTACCAAACGACAAAATTTTAGACTAGTCAAAATTAAAAGCATCTGCAGACAACAAATTAAATGCGACTTGAAAACTGAAATTTTGTTATGGAAGAGGTAGAAAACATCGTGGAAAAAGGAGAAAATGCTGGTTACCAGCATTTTCTCTTTTTCCCACTATGTTTTCAAAAGGCTTCTTCCTCAGGTGTCGTTAAAAGTCGGTAAAGCGTTAATCACAATGCCGAATTCGTATATCCAAGCAAGAAGCACAGCGAGGAATATTGGACGATGAACGTCTGAATGACAAACATTCATCAAATTCGGTTTTTTGAAGCGGGTAGTCGTGGAGGACCTTTGGCTGTAACATCTTGTTATTTTTGTGTTTGGCGATTTTGAGACTGTTTCAAAACACATGCATTTACTAACCCAACAACAAAATGCAAACATGTGATTGAAATAATAATAATAATTTAAATGGAAAATCTTTTGGAAAAAGCAAGTGCTCCTTTGCCAGAGTCCTTCTAGGATATCTTTTCTGCAAGGGCATTAACTCTTTAAGCGTCTGAATTACGAACATTCATTAAATTCTGCCTGTACAAGTGCTTAGCCGTGGGGGACCTTTGGTTCCTTTCCTTTTTTTATTTATTTCTTAATCCGTTTCCATACTATTCTTAAAACGTGCACCTAACTGGCACTGCTGATGGGAAAAAAAAAAAATGCGTGAATGAAATAATAATGAGAATGGAAGATATTTCGAATAAACAAGTATTCTTTTGCCAGGATCCTTTCAGAGATATGGACTGCAGGGGCAAATATTCACCTTATTCGACTTCTGCAGCGCGCAGCCGTGGATGACCTTTGACCCTTTCATCTTATTTTGTTTTATTTTTATCAGTTTGAATACATGGACAAGTACAAAACATACGCCTACCAGGCAAAAATAATGCATGGACTGCTCAAGCCGGCGTTTGTCGATACTTTTTGCCGATGCATTAAACCACTTTTTCACATAGGACGACTAAATCATAAACTGCTATTTTAGACGGCTTAAAAATCCTCTTAAACTCAGAAAAATTTATATCTTAAAGGCTTGACTAAAGATATCTGAAAAGATTAAAAATCATGAGATAGACCATGTGAATAAGGTCGGAGTTCCTTACCTGTTTGTATGAGTTCTGCATTATTTACAACCCAGTTCGGGAAGCTAAGCCCGAGAAACAGAGAAACCCCAAACACTACCAAGTTCCTCGAAGAATTTAGATCGACGAACTGGAGATTAGAGGCCCCGACTGCTGCCAGAACTCCTGAAAGATGGTCAAAACATACGCTAGTGTTCTATTCCTAAATAATTTACCAGACCGAAAATAATAAAGCTATTACACGCTGAAAACTGTTAAATGAGGCCAAAGTGTCAGGTTTCATCTTTTAAATGGCAGAATTCATTGTGGGAAAGGGAACAACTGTTTTTCAATGACAATCGATTTTTTTTACAGCTATCATCTTTTGATTAGGAAAATATTCAAATTCCTTTTGTCCAATATTACTATTATATCACTATCAGGTAAATAGCCTCCTTTACAGTGAAGCCATTGTAACAGTAGCCATTACGAATTGTCTTATTTTACACACGTTTGAGATTAGATTTGTTACGTCATGGAATGATTTTGCGGCGTCTTTTTTTTTTAATAACAAATTATTTCTGCCTACTACTTTCTAACTACTATATCGACAAATACTTGCTGTTCAATTAAACTGTCAAAACTGGTGATGATTTTAATTAAAGCTTTTCTTTGGGCCTATCTTTTTTTTTCCCAAAAGCAAGCTCCTGTGAAAATAGTAAATAGGTTTCATTTCAAAGTGAGGCTTGTTTCCTAAGTAACTGTATAGTAATTACCGAATAGTACCAGGAACGAGGCTCCAATAATCGGGTCTGGCATGCTGACAACGAGGGCACTAAATTTACTCAAACATCCAAACAGCATCATCAACATTCCTGCCGCAAGGACAACGCGGCGGCTGCCCACCTGCATTTGATGACAATAGATTGTATTGATTGGTCGGTCACTACGTGTAAAGAGCATACAAAATCTGACAGAAAATGAGTCATGCTCCGGAAAAAGGGGGTTTAATGCAACTCCGTGATGCATGATGCTAACTAAGTCATCACACTATTATGGATCCAAAAAATCCATACAACCGACTGTATCATAAGGCATCCTGGTCCTTTGACACGTAGAAAATTGACCGACAGCAAAAAGTTTCAACCCGGGCAGGCTGATATGGATATGGATTGATACTTTTTGCAGATGCATTACGTTACTTTTTCATAGAGCATGGATCAAATTTTGTGTAATTGATTGTCTTTCAGCAGTACCATATTGTAGCCGCTGGCTACCTTCCCGTTATCAAAGTACTGAAAGTACTTACAGACTAGTGAATGTGGAATAAGCGGCCTTGGTAAAGATAAAACTTTATTGATTCATACACGATTGAAGAAAAATGGTCCAATCCGGTTATCAAGACCTATCTGGTTCGATCCGGTAACTATATCCAATGCTTATAGCCAGTTATTTGTTATGATAGAAAATATCAAGTAAAAAAAAAGTTTGTTTATCGTTCATTGATAAAAGTCAATAGAGAACATATCAAGTTGATGATTTGGCATAACTTTAAATATTTTCTAGCTTTCACTTTTAGATGAACTTTCCATGCCTTTTCACCCTCATATCGGTGGCTAGACTTGACCTACTACACTTGCTAAAAATACGAGGATTAAAAAAGCTGTGTTTGGATAAGTAAAGATGAATCCGATTCACTGACTTAATTTACATAAAAGTAAACAAATTGTACGTTATTGATGTCATCTTGTTCAGCCTATGACTTTGTGAGCAGACGTCGTTCAAATTATAGTGGTAGAGATTTGTAGCTGATATCAACATCGTCATAATTAACACAATGACGGTTTCTAACAGGGAAAAATATTTTCTGTGGGCCAGTATTTTGCGAATCTGTAGTTTTTTGTTTACATCTAATCTGGATCATTCTCGATGGCAATAGACGAGCAATGATCGGTTTACATGCAGATCATGGACAAAAAAGAGATCTCTTATGCAATGCAAGTGTGCGGTTTTCAACGGTCATCATATTCCTACTTGTTTCTGTGATTTATAATCTGTTTTCTTAGAAACAAATTAAAACCTAGGTGTTATGACATCTGTTAGAAATACAAATTTCTTATTTAGATGCAATCAAGTATGTCTCACCTTTGTCAGACTTATGACACCTATATTCTGGCTGCAAGATGTTACTCCAAATCCAGCGCCGACCAAAGGCGCAAGAATACAATCGATACCCTCTACCAAAATACCTGCAATCGAACATAAAGGGATACATATGATATGTTGATGTTAACGACACTGCGTCTTAATTCATATGACATAGTTTGGCACGCTAAATACCTGTATGTGACACTTTACTTTGTTCCAATTTTAATAAACTGTATACATATTATAATTCACTAAAAAAAATTCTGAACTTCTTTTACGGTTTCTACATGTTGTTTCTTTATCTAGTCTGTAAGATATAATTTAAATGGTCATAAACGAGTATAAAATAAACTATTTTTCGATTTTCTCTCTCTCTCTCTCTCTCTGCTATAAATAAAATGAATTAACAAATCACCCCTGTTAATAGCATGAGGAGGTGGCGGTACGGCTCCAGCCAAACGTGCACACGTGTAGTAGTCTCCAATACTCTCTATAACAGAAGTGACGACGCCGGCAATCATGGCAACAAACATGGCGGAGTTGAAAGTAGGTTTTCCCCAATATCCTACAAAAAGGGTGAAATCGATTGCAGAGTTTTCCTGATAGAATATAAAATAGGGACGGATTATCCCATTTTGCGGTATTGATTAATTGATTGATTGTATGGTGTTTAACGCCGTTTTCAACACTATTTCAGTTATATCGCGGCGGCCAGTGCACCCATCCATGCTTTCCTGGAGTTTCTTTTACCAGCACTCCACACAATATTCTTTCCAAACCACTGTCTGCTTTCCCACATAACCATCGTCGAAACATTAGTCAGCGGTGAGAGAGGAATGAATCCTGTTGCAATGACTATCATCAGTCCTCGGAAAGAAATTGGCCAAGCCGGGGATCGAACCAGCGACCTCCTGTTCTCAAGTCCTATGCGCTACCGACTGAGCCACGAGGCTTGGCCCATTTTGCCGTAAGATGGGGACAGAGGTGAAAGTTCACCCCCCCCCCCCCCATAACATCCAATTAATCGAGGCGGGTCTGGGTATTAGTCTACCCTTACTTAGTATTCTGTCAAATGGGAGTGGAAATGTAATTATAGATCGATAGAATCTATTTTGTCTAACAACCTACTGAATCATGAAGTAAACTGGTCCTTAGACATGCATGAAATTCGACAAAAGCAAAAGTTATCGATGCAGGTTTGTCTGCGCTGACTGCGGAGGGTTACCTAGATCGGTACCTTTTACAGATGCATTCAGCCCTCTTTTCACAGAGCATGATTCAATTCTGAAGGAAGCCGAGAGATTCAGTCATCGCTAATCTGATGGCTAGTCATGGCGCTACCATTAGCACTGAATATAGCACTGTCAATATTGACAGGACCGGGTAGTCGATACAACGCAAAGATGAGAAAATCCAGGCATGCAATTATGTGACAAGGGCGGCACTCGTCACAACTCGGCCGATTCCATACCTACATCTAACCTCGTCTGTATAAGGGAGGCTTCCATTTTGAAATACCGATCACATGATCTTAAACATGGCATCGCCCCTGTAGATCGCTTAGCAACGACATGAACAACCACTGTGAAGTTATTCACTTCTATCGATCTGTCGATGAAAGCTCCTATCGGAATTGATAAACCATGCTAAAAATTGAATGTACAAACTGTTTGCCGACTGAAATACTCTTAGAAAGATAACGATAGAAAATTTACCCATGCGTTCTTTCTAAAGAGGAGCCTTACAATTTCAATAACGGTAAAGCGGTGTGCTTCCGGAGGTGTGCGAAATGTACCGTGTAGGTGCATATCAAGCTACGTGATACAGCCGAGGGATTTGATCACCGGATCACCCAAGGTATGCCGAATGACAAGGGCGGTTGGCTGGGACAACCAACCAAACCAAACAATTCCATGTTCAAATGAGTCTGGGGAACAGTGCTATTAAGTAGACAAACAGGTCTAAGCAACTGGTATTTCATTCCAAATGTTTCGCTCTTAGCTAATATGCCTATACAAGCGCCCAAAGCACTTTGCCTAGCCTATGTAATTTGCATCTGTTAAAGGGATGTAATTAGGCTAGTCATGACAAGCGCCCCAAGCACTTTGCCTAGCCTATCTAATTTGCATTTATTAAAGGGATGTGATAAGGCTAGTCATGACAATTTCCTGACTGGATAACTATTATTTCAACTAACAGGCGCAACAAGTAAAGTAGCGGAATGACGCGCAATACACGACAAGAATAGGGTTGTGAACACGGACAAGAAATTTGGAAATCCGATAATTCAAAATATATACTTTAACTGAATAGAACAGAATTGAACAGAACAGAGTACAATACCCTGATATCCATATCAAAGGCCCTCTTTGACCCTTAAAACACTACTCGTGAATGATTCTTAATCTGCAACTAAACACTTTAATACTCTGAATTCATTTTAACCCATTACCAAACAACAGACCCTTAGAGAAAGAAAAAAAATGCTTTTGGGAGAGAAAAAAAAAAAGGGAGGGGGATGAGAAAGTACTGGTGACCAGAACATTCTCCTTTTCCCACAGGAGTTTTGATTATTTTAAAGACACATGCCATTAGTCAGGAATGATTGATTTGTCGTCTGCAAACGCTATGCCTTTAAGTTGAACAAATCTAAAAATATATTGTTTGGTACAGGTTAAACACAGCAAACCTTGTCTTTTGTAACGATCAGTAACGATCAGCAAGAAACAAAGAGTAAATGAGACGACACAGAAAAATACGGTAAAAAGCGCCTTGATAGGGCACTTAACCCTTCCCCAAATGACAAATTTTGGACTGGTCCAAATTGAAAGAGTTTGCAGACGACAATTTTAAATTTGATGAAAATGGCAGAAAGTTATCAAAACGGGTAGAAAACACTGTCGGAAAAGGAGAATTTCTCCTTTTCCCACAGTGTTTTCAAAAGACTTGTACTGCAGACACGTGAAAACCAGGGCTTGTTTGGGAAAGGGTTAACTCTTTACCCAAACGACAATATTTTGGACCTGTCCAAATTCATGGCAAATTCATAACATTAGCAACCGACAAGTTTAAATGTAGGTCTAGTGATTGAATTCGTTTTATGATACTTTAGAACACATAGTGGGAAAAGGAGACAATGCTGGTTTTGCTAGGGTCCTTAAAACTAGGGATTGTTTGTGTGGTACAGGATTAATGCAAACAAACAGATTGAGGCATTCGACAGTTTGAAATGGAAGTGCTTGGTTGGTTATTTCCGTTTATTTATCGTCGCTACCGGTTGCCCATCTGAGCGACGCCCCCAGAAGACGATTAGTTGTTACGGGGGATAGTGCAAGGATACAGGTCGAAACTACTGAGAGCTTCGCCTGGTTCTTTAACGTGCTCGGCGTATAGCACCGTCACACGGGACCTCGGTTTAATGTCTCATCCGAAAGACTATTAGTAATTTTTAGTTGGCCAGCCGGGGATACGAACCCACAATCTGTAGGACATTGTGTTCACGAGTCCTACGCTCTACCTACTGAGCTATATCGGCCGGTAATGGAAGTGCTGCATTCTCAGCTGATTTATATATACCTACACATACATCAGAACACTTTGTCTGGCTATCTCATTTGCATTCATTAAAGGGAGGTAATTGAGTCAGATATAACATTTTGCCCTTTACACTTATCCTGCTATATAACTTACATGAAACTTTCAAGCCGATGGTAAAAACCCGAATAATGCTTTTACAAACTTATTGTTTGGAGAAAAAAATATCTTCTTATCGGACAGTATAGATCCAAGATCAGACTGCACGTTCTGTGCAGTCTGATCTTGATCTACACTGTCCGTCAAAGGTCAGTGGGTCGCGCTTAACAGGCTAGAGGTTAAACTTTGTACTAACCCGGGTATGGAAACCGGATCCATGAAGTCTGATGAATAACATCAATGCGAAGGTCAGTCCGTGCAGCGTGACCGTATTGTCCCACCTCATCTACATCTGGAAGCGCTCCCGATACAGTTAGGATGAAACACACCAGCCACATGAAACAAGTCGACAAGATAACCTGCAGAAGTTATAGATTTGTTGTTTGACAAGGGCGTAGCCAGGATTTGAGAATCAATACGCACACTGAGTAAAACGCTATAGAAATACAGAAATACGTATGTGCTATATTCTGGGACAAGGCGTCTTAATGCATTCTCGTGATGCATGATACTAAGCAGGTCATCACACAAGTACGGATACATTAAATTCGTTTTGAATAACAACCTACTGAATCATGAGGTAAACTAGTCTTTGGATATGTAGAAAATTTACCAATAGCAAAAAGTTTCGACCCAGATCAGCCTGTGGACTTTCTGTCAAAACGTTTAACATGCTTGAGCCTGACGTAGATGAAATACAAATTCCGTAGGCATAGTGCATTTTTATGAATTCTATGTTGATACAAAGTGTTCGTGTAAATAAAGGGGAGGACTCTAGCAGATTGTAATGTTACCCTGATGTAGGTGCATTTTCATATGAGCCATGCTCTGTGAAAAGGGGGCTTAATGCATCTGCGAAAAGTATCGACCCAGGTCAGCCTGCGCAGTCCGCGCAGGCTAACCTGGGCCGAAACTTTTCGCTATTGGTCAATTTATGGATCTATAAGTATGTAATGAGATGCTTGGTATCATGCATCTCGAAGATGCATTAAGCCCCCTTTTGCCAGAGCGTGGCTCATATTTTTGTAACCGATGCTATACAATATGACTTTCTGCAATAACAAAATACAGTGGAGTAGATGAAGTAGAGAATCTTCAGTGGTAAGTCTGTTATGTAAAATTGTAGAATATCTTACAGATGCCTTCATATACACTTACTGTTGGTTTTCTTTTTTATAAATAGATAAATAAAAAAATAAATAAATAAATACATAAATAAATAAATAAATAAATAATTAAATAATGTCTTTGCAATAATGTTAGAAAACCTGCAAATTTCATCGTACTTCCATATGTGTAAGAAAAAGTAGTTCAAACAGAAACGATATCGTCCCTGTTAAAGTGAAATAGTCACTATTTTTGGTTACATCTGTGTCGTCATTGAAAACACATTTACTGACAAATGCCTGCAAACCATGCTTAGATACATGTATATGACAAAATTTTATTAAATTTCCATGTTCGATACTAGTCCTATGTAAATATGCATGAAAACAATTATAATAATATAGATCTAAAGTATTGCGGAAAAAATTCACTCACAGAAAATAACTTGTGCAACACAAACTCGATTTTCTCATCTCTTTCCTTACTGAAAGGGTTCCTTATCTCGAACACAGGAATGACCTCGGATAAAAGGATTATCAGAATGATAGTGCTGAAAAAAATAAAATATATAATAATAATATAATACAATTGATGTATCATCTAAAACAATTTGAATATGTTACATATATGTCATTTTTGCTGCCAACCAACGTTTCTTTTCCGACAATGTTTTCCAAAGCCTTCTTGGTTAAAAGCGTCGTGATTATTTGGTAAAGGGTTAAATACATGTATCTTCGTTTGTCTGAAACCAAGTAAGTTTTTAATTCTAACCAGTTACATAGTACTTGAAATACATTTAAATATTGGAAATAGTGGTAAAGTTTCGCACAAGCATCAGAGTATGAAGCCAGAGTTAAAAAAAAAATTATTTACCCAGCAGATATTGCCCAATGTTGTCCCGCGAGATTAAAGCCTGTTTCAGCCACTGACAGACCCATCAGCATGATGGTAGGGGCCACTGTTAGGGGTCCAATGTATCTAAGCAACACGCTGACCATTCCTGTAGCTCCAATAGCTATTTCCAATATGGCGGCCACCATTATCGACCCAGTCAGCTGATTATTTCAGGAAGACAAAAAAAAAAACATGAAATGCAGAAATATACATTCAAATGATAATCTTACGCGTGCATATGAGTCATCGATTCAAAATTGATTATAATACTTATTATGGAATAAACAGTGCATTTGCATGGTAGAAACACGCACCTCACCTCCTTTTCACAGAGAATGGTTCACATGTATACACGCCTATATTGTTCGGCTTATTTTTTATTATTAAAATCAAAAAGGAATGTATGCTAATTGAAAGGCGAGGACTTTACCAACCATATTCATTCGTTCGATGTATAAAGGTGTACCAGTGCCTTCAGAGTTTTCCACGGACATGTCTGAAATGAACGGTGTCACAAGAGCATAATAACAAACAGTATGAGCCATGCTCTGTGAAAAGGGGGCTTAATGCATCTGCGAAAAGTATCGACCCAGGTCAGCCCTCGCAGTCCGCGCAGGCTGACCTGGGCCGAAACTTTTCGCTACTGGTAAATTTCCTGGCTGTCAAAGGACCAGCCTACCTCGTGATTAAGTCTACTGGGTATTATGGATCCATGATTATGTGATGGCTTGATTGCTATCATGGATCATGGAGGTACATTAAGCCCCCTTTTGCCAGAGCACGACTCAGTTTAAATGTTTAGATAGTCGTTTTAAAACAAGCATTAAATGCTTTTAATATTTATGTTGCTTTCGACAACTTTAGTCCCATTTGCAGCAGGCGTAGATCAAACTAGGTACGC
This sequence comes from Tridacna gigas, assembly GCA_945859785.2. Lineage (NCBI taxonomy): Eukaryota > Metazoa > Mollusca > Bivalvia > Cardiida > Cardiidae > Tridacna > Tridacna gigas. Next base: position 40,764,084 of record OX244043.2, read on the forward strand.
ACAAAGAGTGAACTTTTAGCTTGGATCTACACAGTCCACTTTGTTGGGATATTTTGCAATCGCATTGTTTTTTTTTTCCTGACCCAAGCTGTCTATTGTGTTAATTAAGCACATTAACCCTTAACTCATTACCACACAAAACATTTCTAGGCCAGTCCAAATTCAAAACATTACCAGACGACAAAATAAGCTTGAATAATAAATTGAAATTCGTTTGGGAGAGGTAGAAAAACATTGTGGGAAAAGGAAAAAATGCTGGTTACCAGCATTTTTTCCTTTTCTCACAATGTTTTCCAAAGCCTTCTTTCTCAAGATCGTTAATACTCGGCATTGTGTGGTAAAGGGTTAAAGTGTCTTTCACAACTACAGTTGCTTTTACGGGCAGTGTAGATCAAGATCTAACGGCATAAAACGTTGACTATCACAGTTTTCTCGTGTACGCTTTTATACGTTACCCAGATGATGATGTAGGAAAGTCAACATTCCTGAGAGCATCCATTATTCATTCCAACAACAACAACAACAACAAAAACCGAATAATAACCGAAAACAATGTAGAAATAATGAAATTATAGGTTGGCAATAACCAAGACCAAAATAATTTAACAGATATATATATTACGCTTACTTAGCACAGCTGCTGTTGAATTAGCCCCAACCGATGCAGGCGATGCTACTTCTAGTGTTGGGCATTGCCAGCGCCCAACTTTACTCAAAGCGATCATTGGTACTATGTAGGCAAAAGCTGGACATTGGACGATAGGTAACCTGAAATATTTCAAAGATACATTTGAATGGCTGTTCTGGCAAAAAGAAGGTTCAATGCATCTCCACGATGCATTATACCAAACAAGACATCACATAAGTAGGTATCCTAGAATCCATTTAGTCTGACAAGTTACCGAGTCTGTGGTAAAATGGTCCTTGGACATGCACCAAATTCATAAATAGAAGGTTTCGACCCATGTCAGACTGCGCTGACTGTACAGCCTACATAGGTCGATAATTTTCTTTGCAGATGCTTTTAGCCCCCCCTTTTGAGAGAGCATGGCTTATTTCTCTCACGCGTTGGTTTGCTCCCACAGACCTTGCAACACCCTTGCATATATAGTATCATTATCTTTGTACAACTAATTGAGTTGTTGTATTTAGCAATGAACAGGCTTATATTAAGTAATGCAAAACAAGACTTTTCCAGTTCTGTTCTTGTTAACGAAATTGAGGTTTATAGTTGTCTTTGAAAGAGAGGGTTTCAGGCAACGCTTTATGATGGACGGTGTAACGAACTGTTTCATTGACAAATGTGCGAACAAATTAAAAAACAACACCTTTCTAAATTCCTGCTTACAGCACATATATATATATGATCCATGCTTGGGCAAAAAGAGATTTATGCATCTTCGTTAGGCACTGAACCAAGCAAGTCATGGCAAAATTATGAGTCCATAAAGTCCATTTTGTCCAATAACTGACTGCATCATGTGATACACTGGTTCTTTGACGTACCGAAAACTGAACGATAGCAAAATTTTATGGACCTAAGTCAATCTGCCATGACCTGAGTCGATACGTTTTTCAAACACATTAAACGCACATTTTACCGCGGCATGGCTCAGGTATATTTTAACATATATGCCTTCTTCGGGGACTCAATACAATACAAATGGTTGCTCGGTAGAGGTTGCTCACTGGATACAGCTAGCCGGTTAGACATGTTAGACAATTCATTGTTTTCACTACCCGCCTGATAACAACCAGAAGTTGATATAATTTCGCAAACTTCGTAGGTACCATCCTTTAAGTTTAAATTTACTATTGTTTGGATTTGATACTCTAGGCTGTACTGATAACATTGAAATAGTGTTTACTGTCCAATGATTTACTAGAGTAGGTAGATTCAGGAAAGTTTGAATGACCAATTATTATACGTACATTATGCCTATCCTGTACGAGTCGCCATTTGACTAGACATTTCCACCTTCGAACCCCGGCTTATAATCTATCTTTCTATCTTTATGGCTCTTACGTCATGTTGTTTTTCAGTCTCTGTATGTTCAGATATTTTATTAACTGTTTTTCTTTATTATTCCTTAACTACTGTAATGTTTGAAGGTTATTCAGCTGCCATATAAGCCTGTTATTTGGGTAAGGGGAATGACCAAACCCTAGTTGTGAGAACTTGAGGCCAGATTCCTTTGCCAATGTACTTATATCATTTTATGTAGTTTTGTTGTATGCATCGCTTTTATATATATATATATATATATATATATGGTAGGTTTGAACCAAACTCATACCGGTTTTAACCATATTTTAGAGATACCTTACCTAGCACCAAGAAAAGTCTGGACCAAGGTACAAAGGCCACAGGCAAATATCATGTTTCCCATCAGGATAGTTTTCACATAAACCTCGTCCGGGCCTCCTGTAGCGCAGATAATGCCAGCCATTATCCCAGGAGTGGCCAGGTTCGAGCTCAGCAACATCAGGTAATGCTACAAACAAGCACATGTGTATGATTTTATTACCATTATTATCAGTAATCATTCTTGTTTTGAAATGAGGGTCCGTATTTACCAACCGTTCTTAATTCAATCTTAAATTTGATTCTATATTTAGAAAGCAACGAAACTTCCGATTAGCTAAACCATTTGGTTTAGCCAATCAGAATTTGTGATACTTTCAAATTTGGATCTTTCTTGAGAATAAGACTACGAATATTCTTAAGAATGGTAGGTGAATACGCCCCCCCCCCCCCGACAGGTTTCACATAGGATCTTACCGCACAGATAACGCCAGATATGATACCATGGAAGCCCAGGTTCGTGCTTAGCAACATCAAATAAATGCAACAAATTATATATTATCAGTTTGAAAAACTTTAGCGCATGTAGGCCTGTCTAATCGTCATCTATGTCCTGACACAAATTAGCATATGAGATAAGATTTTGTTAAGAATAAAATAAAAGTTATTAGGCTAACGTCTGGTTAGCTTAAGGACATTCTCTGTGCAGAAGTTTAATAACGCAAATGTAAAACAAGCCGCAAATGAGATTCTCATGCATGATTTGTAGTACAGCACAGCGAAAGTTGTAGTTGCCAAATACTATAGTAAATCTTGGTTTGTGAACTTTAAATACCTACGATAACCGTAGTTTTTGCTATTTCCTGACTTTTTTAATGCCCAGTGCTTTGGTATTTATTTCTTTCAAATATATGTCCAATGGCGTATACACGTAGAGAGAAATACTACAAACCGCAACGTCTTTCCAGTGGAGACCTGAGCTGGTCCCCTTTTATATGGCATAATAATCGATTACCTGCGTCATCAGCGGCAACCAATCTACTACGACCAGATGTGATCTATAAAAGACACTCCGATAGGCTGATACAGCTAATCTACCTTATCCAATGAAAACAGTCCTCGCAATTTAGCCTGTACCGGGATAGGCCGATACAGCTAATGTAGCCTATCCAATGAAAACAGTCGTCGCAATTTAGCCTGTACCGGTTGTATATATCTGTATATGTACAACGGGGACCAGTTTATGTCACATGGTCTACCCACCTGAAATCCTAGAAGGATGGTTGTAATTATTGGTGGGCTGTCGTCAACCTTGTATTGTAGTCCGCTTAGAATCACCGACTGCTTCATTGTCTGCGATTGATCGGCCTTGTCCTTATCGAATATCAAGAACTAACTTTTTCAGTGCCAAATTTATGCAGAAACTCGTCTTCTTTTGACAGCTGAAAATACAATCCGCTGAAAGGTATCGATTTTAAGCCTTAGGCTGCCAAGCGCGACTCGGTGCGCTTTTGCAGACGGTGCAGATCAAGATCAGACTGCACAAAACGTGCAGTCTGATCTTGGATCTACACTGTCCTAAACGGTTTACTTTAACCGTTGAAATACACTTTGAAATCGCAATAGCTGGTTTTTTACTGCAGCTTAAAGGTTAAAGGCTTGACTAAACAAGCGGACGGTACAGATGCACGATCAGACTGCACGTTCTGTGCTGTCTGATCTTGATCTATACCTTCCGCAATAGCCACGGTTTTCGGTCCGCTCGGGTAGCTCAGTGGTTAGCGTATCCGACTCGTGACCTGGTGGTTGCGAGTTCGATACTCAGTTGAGGCAAACTTTTCTTCCGGTGATTTTTCGCCTCTCACCTCTGATGCATGTGAGAAAAGTAGTCAATGGCTTTGGAAAGAGAGATGTATCCCAGTACTGATGTGAGAAAGCCAGGAAACACATGGGTGCGTCACAGACCGCCACGATATGACCTGAGCTGTTAAATGGCGTTAAACTCCAGTACAAACATACGAACCCGGTTTTCGTGTACGAGGCTCCAATTAAAGTGTTTTTTTTTTAGCACTGTAGGCGAAACACAGGCTATTGCAGTCACCATAGACCAAGATCTGATTGCACAGCTTTTCCAATTTTTTTCCTAGGACTAAAGGTACTCATTGCAAAAGGACTCTTTCATCTGTCACCTTTGAACATTGTTTCGACGATGTTTATATTGAAAAAGCAGCCAATGACTTGGTAAGAATGTCGTGTGAAGTGCTGGTAGTAGAAATTCCAGGAAAAACATATATAGATGCACTGGCCACCACGGTATCTGAAATAACGTTGAAAACAGCACTAAACATTATAATAACAAGCAAAACCCAGTAGAGGTTTTACAAAGATTGGTTGCGTTGTCTGTGCATGTCAATGTTCTTCGAAGATTTGACCTGTCTGCTATGACGCATCACAATCCTGCACGGGATAAATATTAATACGCGGTGCGTAAATTGACGCTGAAAAATAGCAAACGGAAAAAATATGTGGTGATTTCAAACAGGGAAACTAATTTTATAAAAATACTATTGTTTACTGCAAATCTCTGTAGACAGTATTTAAATATAGACATGGGGAAAACCGGGATTTGTGCAAGAGACTGACAACAAAAATAACGTCACTACCTTGCTGAACTTATACCCGGCATCTTCCCAGGTAAATGTATCTGTACAATCTGATCTTCGGACAAATGCGTACAAGTGTGTCGTCCCAGATCAGCCTGTGCAGTATGTGACTAATCCGAGACGACACTTCCCGTTTTTGTGCGATTTTTTGTTTTATGAAAGTCTACTGTATCAACAAATTTTATGTAGTCTTAAAGTGCTGTCTCGGATTCTCCTGCGCGGACTGCGTAGGCTAATCCGGGACAACACTTTACGCAAATGTCCGAAGGCCCCTTTTCGCGTGTTGCACACCATATCGATTCAGGTCAGCCTGCGCGGACAGCACAAGCTGACCTGGATCGATATTTTTTATAGATGAATCAAACCCCTCTTTCACAGAAAATAACTTGTATGTATAAAACCCAAACTAAACTAATTGTTGTAAAACGAAGGGAGGGAATCGTTGGAATTTGAGAAATTCAGTAATGTGACGTTGACAATTCTTCCTGCTGGGTGTCGTGGCATAGTCAACATAGGCTGTGAGTTCAACCCTTTGCCGGCTGAGCACAACTTTAATTGTTCCCGCAGACAATGTAGATGAACAAGATAAAGTCTTTTGCGGCCAGTGTAGATTAAGATCAGACTGCACGGAACGTGCAGTCTGATCTCGGATCTACACTGTCCGCTATTTTGCAAACAGCTAAAAAAATCACCTTCATTTCTTTTTCTTTTAATTCTGACGGAAAAATCCCGTATGATCTAAATTTAACTTTTTCACTGCCAGCGGCCATTTTTAGAGCATCATTTGCGACGGTGTAGATCAAGCTACGACTAAACGGAACGTTTGTATCTGATCTTTAATTCAAACCTTCCGCCACCTAATGCTTGAACTGTGACCGAATCTCAAGCTTCAATTTTAGTGAAATACCTAGTTTTAGACCTCGAAAAGTGTCGAAATTATTTAGTTAGTGGCGAAAGAATTAACTCCCTCAGTGCCAAATACTTGAGTCATACTCTGACAAAAGGGGGTTTAATGCATCTTCGTAATGCGTTATATCAAACAAGTCATGACATATTATTATGGATTCGTAAAATTCATTTTGTAAGACAACCGATTAAATCCAGTGGTAGATTGGTCCTTTGTAGAAAATTTACAAACAGTAAAATGTTTCGTGCCATGTCAGCCTGCGCGACCTGCGTGGCCTGCGCAGGTTGAAATGAATGGATACCTTTTGCACGGATGCATTAAACCCGCTTTTCTCGGAGCACTGCTCATAAAAACCTCGACCTTTTTGTACGACCGAAAATACAATCTACTGAAACTAAGAGGGATTTCTTTCTTATAGGCTTGCCAAACAAGCGGACGGCATAGATCCAAGATCAGACTGCACGTTTTGTGCAGTCTGATCTTGATCTATGCCGTCCGCAAACCGTGAGCCCAAACCTTCGCCTATGGAATCGAAAGTATCAACACTCTAAATGCGACATGGTAGAGTTGTTTTTTTGTACATACGTACGTTGATATATTCGGCTTGAAAATACAATCCACAGAACTTTAGAGAGATTTCTTTCTTATAGGCTTGACCAAACAAGCGGACGGCATAGATGCAAGATCAGACTGCACGTTTTGTGCAGTCTGATCTTGATCTGTGCTGTCCGCAAAACTAGGCTGGAATTCTCGTCCATCGAGCTGAAAGTATTAACACCCTAAGATGTAAATGTGACATGGTAGGGTTATTTTTTTAGTACCAATGTACGTTGATATATTCGGCTTGAAACCAGAGGGTCGCTTGTATGAATCCCAGCTAGGCCAGTTTCTTGGATATTGATGATAGCCGCTGGGACATGATTCACCGCTGACTATATTTCGACTATGGTTAGGTGGGAAAGCAGCCAGCGGCTTTGGAAAATATTGTCCCAACTCGGCCAGTTTCTTGGGTATTGACGATAGGCACTGCGGCAGGATTAATTTCTTTCTCACCGCTGACTGTTGTTTCGACTATGGTTAGGTGGGAGAGCAGCCAGCGGCTTTGGAAAACTGTTGTGACGAGTACTGGCAAAAGAAACTTCAGGAAAGCGCGGATAGGTGCACTGGCCGCCGCGATGCGCGATGAAACTGAAATATGTTGAAAACCAGTATTTAACACCATACAAAAAAAAAAAACCCACACACAAATAAAAAAAATAAACAAATATGCCTTGCGACCTGATAATCCTCTTTAACACCATTTACCCTTTATCAGATAACGGCATTTTAGATTTGAGCCATTCTCTGGCAGAAGGGGGCTTAATGCATCTCCGTGATGATACCAGTCGAGCCATCACATAAGTATGGATCCATAATAGCCTTCTTTTTTAACAACCGACTTAACCCTTTCCCAAACGACAAATTTTGGACTAGTCCAAAAATGAAAGAGTTTGCAGACGACAATTTTAGATTTGATGAAAATGGCAGAAAGGTCTCAAAACGGGTAGAAAACACTGTGTGAAAAGGAGAAATTGCTCGTTACGAGCAATTTCTCCTTTTCCCACAGTGTCTTCAAAAGACTGTGGACACGTGACAACCAGGGCTTGTTTGGGAAAGGGTTAATCATGAGGTAGACTTGTCCCTGGTCAGGCAGAAAATTGACCAATAGCGGAAAGTTTCGGCCAAGGTCAGCCTGCGCAGTCCTGCGTCGATACTTTTCGCAGATGCATTAAGTCCCCTTTTCACAGAGCATGGCTTATTTATTTGTAAATATTTAAAGCATTCGCAGAAAACATTTGAATGTGGATTGGTTGATGGAATCTGAACTTTAAAAGATTTTCTGTTTTTCGAAATGTTTTTTTTTTCTTTAAAGATTTTCAATAAACCCTTGGCCCCATAGAGCTTGCTGTTAAAACTTCTGGGTCAACAAAAGTAATAATAATAATAATAATAATAATAATAACAATAATAATAGTAGTAGTATTAGTAGTAGTAAAAGAAGCGTTTGTTTATAAATGTTAACATCCTAAGGCGCCTCGTATGGTTTGGTGAACGGTTAAATGCCATACATTTTTGACAAAATCCATAAACAAAAGCGAAAAAGCTTCAAATGTTATTAAAAGACAATTCAACATAAACACAAAAGATAACGCCCGTTGTTTTTCATCTAAACATGTTACGTACCTCTATCTATATATTCAGTCCTTGTTCATTTTTTGAAAATATAACAAGCCTTGTTTATAGACAGCTTATGGTAAACTTAGCATGACTCTCTAGGTGATTGCGTTTATCAGTAATGGTTGGCTGTCCCAAACCTGTCCCGCTATATTAATCCCAGTTGTAAAGAATCTCTACAACATTTATAGGGAGTAACAACTAAGTTGAATACTTATAGATTCGGAAATAGACTCAGACAAATTCGCCAGTTTCCGTAAAATACCGGAAAATGATAGGACTTCCTAAACTGATCCCTTTTGTAGATATACATATTACAAATGGCACAGGCTATTGTGTCGATTGATTTTCATTATAGAATAGCCAATCAGAGCAGCATACACATTTCCAGTTCGGCTATAGAGGTAACATTGCGATTTTTTGCACAATTTGAAATTGGTAATCGAAACTAAAAGGAATAATAGCAGACGTAAACATAAAAGGTGATACCAAAAATACAATTCGCTTATTCGTGAGGTCAAAAATATCGGAAAAATTCCGCTGGCCTGGAGGTGAGAGTGACCTCACCTGAATCTCTATTAGTCTCGCGTCATGGCTGTTCTAAAAACAGACGGGCAGAATTCCTCCCGTTTTTAGTAGTCTGTACCAATCCCTATACACTTTGCTGTATCAGGGGAGGTAACCAATGTAAAGCCTTCCCTGTTCAAGGATCCGGGACCGTACTCACCATCAATCCTTCCCAAGGGTAATTTTCTAGAATATTTCTAAGTTTTAAAGTAACGCAATTTCTGGTTGGCTAGACAAAATGGTTCAACAAATCAGAAATTGTATTATGTTATAAATTCAGAGTCAGACTAAGATTGCTATTCAATTTGGAATGGTCGGTCAATACGAGTCAGGGAAACTTAACCCATAGGCTGCTAAACGTGACTCAACGACGTTTTGTGGACAGTGTAGATCAAGATCAGACTGCACGGAACGTGCAGTCTGATCTTGAATCTACACTGTCTGATAAGGAGATATCTTTGCAAAAAAAAAAAACCTTTGAGATAGCAGACTTTGTTGCCTTTTTTTTTTCTTTGGGCTTGAAAGTTTAATTTCACTTACTGGGCAAAATAAGGGCTAACAACTGAATCAGAAAATTGCAATACTAAACAGAAACTTTCCTTAGATATAGAATCGAAAATGTTTGTTAAAAGTATGTCCTTGTTTTCGGGCAGAGTGTCGGTTTCTTAACTATAAGGTCCAGGGTTCGAAACCCGGGAGCGGATATCAACTTTGAGACCGTTCATTGGCCCACACATTCGGCGCGAGTACTGGTGTAGTTTGCAGACAGCAGAATCAAGAGAGATTAGTATAAGTTGTAAGAACTTGTTTCTCAATCAATATAAAATAAAAATGAAAAAATGAACCGTGCTCTGGCAAAAGGGGCTTAATGCATCTCCGTAATCCATTATACTAAGCAAGTCATCACCTAATTATGGATCCTTAAAGTCCATTTTGACGAACAACTGACTAATGCATGAGGTAGAATTATCCTTTGGCATGCAGAATATTTAAAGTTAGCGAAAAGTTTCGGCCCATGTCAGCCTGCGCGGACTGCGCAGGATGTAGATGGGTCGACACTTTTCGCAAATGCATTAAGCCTCTTTTCACGGAGAATGGCTCAAACTTGAACTTGAACTTTAAAAAGATGTGCGTGTTTTACAGACAGATAGATAGAGAGAGAGAGAGAGAGAGAGAGGGTTCAATAAACAGATTTCTATTGATAGGGAGTACGTGTATTAATTTTCCTCATTGGTAGTCACCACACGATTTGCAGAAATAAAAATGTGCATATTAATGACTGACCAAATTAAGCAGTCAAGGTCAGGGTCGACGAAAAGTGCTCCATAATGTCCGTCGGTCATATCCTGGTGGCCACTGCATCTCTCTATACGTTCCTGCAGTTTTTTTCCCTGTCGATACTCAGCTTAGATAATTTTTAGGTGACTGGCTTCTTTTCTACATGCACATATAATATTTCTCACTGAATGGTTTCATTTCCGTACGCACTTCATCGAAACGATCATAGGTTGTACGAAAGTGACGACCCCCTTTTATAATGACTATCATCAGTCATTTCCAATTGAGAGGTTGGACGATCTGAGATTCGAGCTCCTGGTGGTTAAAGTGCTGACTGAATGAAATTGACCTACGCCAGAAGATGGAAATATCTAAACGATCATAGGTTGTACGAAAGTGACGACCCCCCCTCCCTTTTACAATGACTATCATCAGTCATTTCCAATTAAGAGGTTGGACGATCTGAGATTCGAGCTCCTGGTGGTTAAAGTGCTGACTGAATGAAATTGACCTACGCCAGAAGCATGAATTATTTGAGCCATGCTTTGGCAAACGGGGGCTTGTTGCATCTCTGTGATGCACTATATAACGCTTTTCATCGCATAAATGTGGACCCATAAAATCCTTTTTGTCTAAAAACCGGCTGAATCCCTGAGGTAGAGTGGTCCTTCGGCATGCGGAAAGTTGATCACTGGCAAAAAGTATCGACCCAGGTCAGCCTGCGCGGAGTGCGCAGGCTGACCTGGGTCGATACTTTTTGCAGATCCATTTAACACCTTTTTCACAGACCATGGCTCCTTTATATTGATATATAGGCCAAAAATTAATTAAAATATGTTATACAAAATAATTCATTTTATTTCCCGGTAAGTAAGAAAAAAACATATATCGTAATTGCGATTGTACACGTGCTAACAAACAAAGACCAAACAAATAAAATAAACAAACAAAACAAACAATCAAAAATAGCAATAACCGTAACAGGGATTTATACAGACATAGGCTACTTGAGTTCCATTGGTCTAACACCAAAAATTCAATTGCTCGATCGGACACCGTTACTAAAAATAGAACACTGGCACATCGTCTCCTAAATTGGTAGCCTGTTAACGATCTTCGTATCAACAGCAAGTAACACGCGATGCTAGAAGGCAGAAATATGCCTGGTTCGAGATTTCATGAGATAAAGCGAGACGTGGAAATTCAAATAGTGATATTATCAATCATGCACAAATATAGACTTTATCGATAAAGATTAGATTCTTTAGCAAGTTTGATGAATTGATCATGGTCAGGAAAAAAAAAAATGTCATAAAAATTTTAGCCAAAGAGAGAATATTGCACCGTTGTTCTAAAATAAAAATGAAGGCGTTCTGTTACGCGCTATCTGATTGGTGGATGTGGTAAATATGAAAACTATTAGCTGCCATCGATAAATCGGATGTTGCCTCTTGTATAATCGTCTCTATATCGTATATAATACCACCATTCACGACATAGAGGCGATGCGCAAAATGTGCTATATTTAGTAACGGTGTCAGATGAGGACGATTTCGTTGTTTCGTGATAAACCAATAGAGCTTCAAAGACCTGTGGTATAAGTGTATAAAATTATATCCAAATAGATACAATTGGATTTCTAAATGAAACATGCATTACAGACAAATATCTGGTGACCCTTAGAGCGCTTGGCACAATCTTTAGGGCTTTCACGGAAAGCGTGGATCAACATAAGACTGAACTAATGTGCTGTCTGATCTTTGATCTACACTGTCGGATTACACTGTGAGATGGTCTGGCATTTTCTTTTTCTTGGATTGAAAAATCTTTATCTCTTTTAGTGGCTATTCAAAATTTTACCAAACTATCCCTTGTTTCAAAAATCCTGGGGTACTAGCGTAGAAAGCCTTTGAAAACATTGTTGGAAAAGGAGAAAACGCTGGTCACCAGGATTTTCTCCTTTTTCGACAATGTTTTCAAACCTGTCAAAACTTTCATAGACATCCCCCAGTCTTTTAAGTCACATGACCGAGTCTAAAAATTTTGTCGTCTAATAAAAGAGTTAGGGCAAAATCAAAAAAAAAAGAAAACCAGGAAATTTGTACGAAATGCGACTTATAGAATGGAATAAATCACTAAAAGGAATATGAACGATTGAGGGAAAAGGAGAAAATGCTGTTCAGCAGTCATGCCCCCCCCCCCTTTTTTTTTTATTAGTTTCTGTACCACTGCATGAGGAAATTTTTAGCAATCAAACACCGTTTCATGATAATGACTAAATGAAACGAGATATATGTTAATTTCACGCACTCGTCACTTTTTTCTGTATAATATATTGATTTCAAATCCTTGTCATACACTTGTCATTTTCTATCTATTTAGATAACGGAAGTTATTGTTGTTAACTCTTATCCTGCTAAATAAAAGAAACGGAACTCCCAAGCCGATAGTAAAACCCCAAATTTTCCTATTTCAATGGTATTTTTGGAGGAGAGATATGTCCTTGTCGGACAGTGTAGATCCAAGATCAGACTGCAGGTTCTAAGGATTAATTCAAGACATTATATATTTTACGTGTAATAATATATTGTCTAATGTAATATTCTCAGCAGCTTGCCCTATTGTCCCATTGTCTTCAAACGATGTCCACAGAATGGATTTTTTTTTAAGGAGACGGGTCAAGCATTAGCTATATCTCTGTGTGTCTCTCTGTCTGTCTGTGTCTCTGTTTGTCAGTCTATCTCCCCACTCTCTCTCTGTCTGTCTGTCTGAATCAGTTTGACAAAGAAATAGTGTATATTCATCTGTGATATGTCGTTTGCCTTTGAAATATCTGGAAATCACAGACACGGAAGAAAATTGGGATATTCATATATGATATGGATGCACAATCACGCCAAAATAGACGTTTATTATAAAGGGAGGTAATTCATTATGTCATTAACTTTTAAAAATGCACAAAAGTCCCACTTGATATCCCCCTTTTTTTTTAAAAATATTTTTACAGGATATTAAGAAGCACTATTTCTGAGCAAAAAAAAAAAAAAAATTGCAGAAAATTGATCAGAAAATAAGTCTTTGTTGACACGTAAGAACATTTCCAATTGCTACTGTGATCTGTCTAATGCCATAATTCATTCAATTAATCCTCTTTACTATTGGCGAACATCTCGTTTCTAAGAATAATTATTTATTTCAGCAGTATTCTTACTTTAATATTTTTTTATTTTCTGGTTTGAAATAAAAGCCCATTTTCTGTAATTTTGACAAGAGTTATCCCCTTAAAAGCAACTTATCGTTTTAATTTCCTCCGCAACATATGGTTTTCTTTTCATTTTTCACTCCGCATACTTAATGTTATCATCTGAGCGAAAATGAAAAAACTGTGTCCATAGGAAAAAACTGTGGCATATGTCCTTAACCCTTTACCACACAATCCAGACTTTCAACGACCCTGAGAGAGAAGCCTTTTGAAAACATTGTGGGAAAAGGAGAAAATGATGGTAACCAGCATTTTCTTCTTTTCCCACAATTTTTTCTAGCCTTCCCAAAGCAAAGTTCAGTTTTCGAGTTAGATTTATTTTGTCGTCTGCAAAAAATTCTTTCAATTTGGACTAGTCTAAAAATTTGTCGTTTGGAAACCGGAGAGTTACAGCATTACGAAGAGGCATTACATCATGAAATAATGCAATATATACACATAAATGAAATGAATGGAAGGGAAAAAACATCATATTTCAATGGAAACTTTCTGGAAACGGGGCAACAGACGTTTTACGAAAGGCACTGATCCAAGATAAGGCTGCATAGAAAGTGTCGTCTGATCTTGGATCTATACCGTCTGCTTGTTTAGTTTAAGCCTGTCAGAACATACATCTTTCTGAGTTTCCATTCTATTAACAGCTTCAAAAATGTTGAAATCGCATGAACCATGCTCTGGCAAAAGGGGGTTTAATGCATCTCCGTGATGTATTATACTAGTCGAGTCATCACATAAGTATTGATTCACAAAATTCATTTTGTCTGACGAACGACTGGGTTCTGAGGTAGATTGGTCCTTGTATATGCAGAAATTTAACCCTAGCAAAACATTTCGACACAAGACTGCTGAATGTGAGGGCTGACATGGGTCGATACTTTTTGCAGATGCATTAAACCCCCTTTTTTCACAGAGCAAACCTAATATATGGCGTGCAACACACGAACAGGGGCCTTCAGACATATGTGTAAAAGTGTGTCTTCCCAGATCAGCCTGTGCCGAGTCTGTGACTTATCCCACACGATACTTCCCGTTTTTGTGCGATTTTCTGTTTCACGAAAGTCTACTGTATGAAAGAATATTATATAGTTGTAAAGCGCCGTCTCGGATTAGCCTGAGCGGATTGCGCAGGCCAATCTGGAACGACACACTTTTACGCATATGTCCGAAGGTCTCATTGCGCATGTTGCCGGCCATATGTGACGCTGAAAGAGTATATTATCCTCTCTGTCCTAAATTCCGATATGCCAGAACTTTGATTATTCTATTATAAGGCTAGGGGAGTTGTCTCCCTTCCCTGACCAAAATGGCGCTGAATAATTTCATTTATTTAGTACTTTAACCTTTACCAGACGACAAAATTTTACACTAATCCAAATTGAAAGTACTTGCAGACGACAAATTAGACGTGGCTCATATGGTAAGATCTGTCTCTAAAAGGAAGGAGAAAACATTGTGGGAAAAGGAGAAAATGCTGGTTATCAGCATCTTCTCCTTTCCCCACAATGTTTTCAAAATGCTGCTCTTTCAGGGTCGTTAAAACTCGGGATAGTGTGGTAAAGTGTTAAGGTTAAATACACTGATGCCGGCAGGCGGTTACGACCGCATACAAAAACCTTGCAGCACAAGAAAAAACTGTTCGAAACCATGACATTACACTTGATTGATAATCTTAAGTTATTCGTATTGAGACCGACCCACAATGCTTTCTACCCTTCCCAAAACAAATTTCAGTTGTCGAGTTGCATTTATTTTGTGGTCTGCAAATTCTTTCAATTTGGACTAGTCTAAAAATTTGTCATTTGGTAACGACATACAATGTAGATCCAAAACCTCTTGAAACAGGCAACCTACTGCTTTAGATGGCGACTATTTGATTTAACCCTTATACTGTTAAATAGATTAAATGAAACTTTCAAGCCGATAGTAGAAACCCAAATATTGTTATTTCAAAAGTTCCTTTTTGGGGAAAAATACCTCCTTACCGGGCAGTATTGATCTAAGATCAGACTGCACATTCTGTGCAGTCTGATCTTGATCTACACTGTCCGCAGAAGGTCCTTGAGTCGTGCTTAGCAGCCTAAGTATTAAAATAATTTTTTCACATGAATCTAATCGAAAGGCGTTTCATTATGCTTTGGAATTAGACACGTCCGAAATTTTGTCCCTTTGTAAAGAAACCACCATTTAGAGACCACCATTTAATTTTTCCTCCTTTTCTCACTCAAATATAATGAAACTGGCATTGAAAGGCTTCTGCATTACGCTTTGGAACTGGACACGTCCAAATTTTTGTCTTTTGTAAAGAGTTAAATAAACACCATACGACAAAACTTTGGACTTATCTCGAATTGAAACCAATTGCAGACGTCAAATTAGATGTGTAGTAAGTGGTGGAATTTATTTTTAAAATGGTAGAAATCATTGCTGGAAAAGGAGCAAATGCTGGTTACCAGCATTTTCTTCTTTTCCCACAATGTTGTCAGAAGCCGTCTACTTCAAGGTCGTTAAAACATGTGACTGTATGTTGAAGTATTAACTCTTTCCCAAACAAGCCCTGGTTTTCACGTGTCTGCAGTACAAGTCTTTTGAAAACACTGTGGGAAAAGGAGAAATTTCTCGTAACGAGCAATTTCTCCTTTACCCACAGTGTTTTCTATCCTATTTGAGAACTTTCTGCCATTTTCATCACATTTAGAATTGTCGTCTGCAAACTCTTTCAATTTGGACCAGTCCAAAATTTGTCGTTTGGGAAAGGGTTAAATTGGTTATTTTTTTGCAGCCATTATTATTCACAACATTAATCATCTGACGTTACTTGAAGCGTTCGCTGATACCCGCTCATTTTCACCACTGTTCACATTGTTTCCAGAGTTCCCACACACTTCCGAATCAGTATTTGAACCTGAGACCGCTGTATAGTAGGTCGGCGGGTCCTTCTCGTACTCCGGCGGGTCTTTCTGGTAATCTGGCGGTTTCATGTACTCATAATCTGTCACCACTTCCGGAAATACTGGATTCGAGTATCCTTGGTACGGATCGTGCGGGCTATATGCAGGTGGTTCCGAATATAGTGCTGATTGCGTAATCGCTGATACACCTAAAAATAGATACAGAATATTTTGAATTGCCCTTGATTTACAGTTATTACACAAATGTAACTTTTTATACCTCTACAGTTGAAGTCTTGCGAAACATAATTGGAAAAGCAGCAGTTGCTTGTAAAAAGCAATTGACAGAGAAATTAATTTCAAAACTAGGTTAAAATTTGCCAGGTCAATTTATCTTTTGTTTACTTTTTACCTGATTTTAAGATTCGTTTTTCTGCCAGGGACTGACACTTTGACCAACTACACGATCACAGATTGTCATCTTCACAGTATTTTCCATACTTTTAAATGGTATGATTTCAATTTAAATACATTTCAACACCTGCATTGTTTCATGGCCGCCATTTGGCCTTTAAGTAAACAGTCAGCAGGACGATTTAGCCAGAGAATCGAAATCATGACATCATCGCCCCTACGAGCTCATTGGCTTGCTTAAACTTAGCAATCTTGAATGACCCTTGCTCTGTGAAAAGGGGGCTTAATACATCTCCGTGATGCATGATACGACGCAAGTCATCACAGCATTATACATCCCTAAAATCCGTTTTGTACAACAACCCAGAGAATCATGAGGTATACTGGTCCTTAGGACATGCAGAAAATTGACCGAAAGCAAAAAGTTTCGGCTCAGGTCAGCCTGCACGGACTGCACAGTCTGACCTGGTCGATACTTTTTTGCAAAAGCATTAAGCCCCCTTTTCATAGTACATGATTCAAATATATTTATAAAATGAACCCTAATGAGCTACAGAGATTCAAACCTCTTATCTCCAAGACCCCACCCCCCCGCCCCTGTATCGGACAGTGTAGATCTTAATTACAAGTTCTGTAAAGTTCAGTCTACGCCGTTCTCAAATTCACCTGGAGATGACTTAAGCAACCTAAGGGTTGAATTTATGTCGGACCAAAAATTGCTGTCATAGGGAAATAAACTTTGAAAATTTCAATTTGAGAACATGTAAAACATTTGTAAATACCATCTGTGTTTCTTCTGTTGTTTTGATTTCTTCTGCTACGACGTTTCATGTACCGACAACACACAGCTATTATAAGTATAATAACAATACCCAACAATGTTAGCCCAGCACATACAGCATACAAATTTACAGTGGAGCTGAAAAATATGAAAGAGTGACAATGCTTATAAAGTAAAAAGACATCCGGATTGTTGAGTTTAGTTTTCATAAACCAGGGGTACACGGCATTTAAATTGGCCATGCAGGTATAAAGCAGTTATCTGCGCATATATACCAATTCTTTAAGTGCAAATCTCTGTAGACAATTTCTAAATATAGACATTGGGGAAACCGGGATTTGTGCAACAGACTGACAACAAAAATAACGTCCGACCTTACTGGGGTTATAACGGGTCATTTTTCCCAATCTTATAGGGGCTAATGTTTATAAATGGCTGGTGCATTGATTATGTGCTAGCTAATCATGGCTAATGGATCGTACAATATTAGAAATTCGTTGCACTGATTGCCGCCTTGAAAAGTAGTCCGGTTCTGTACCCAGGATGCCCACATCGGATAGGTTATGTATTTGAAAATGCCACCTAGCGGAAGATAATGGATATAAAGCAGCGCTGAAACCAAAATGACATAATACAAGACGGCTTATGCTCAAACCAGCTAAGATTGGAGACGGCAATGAAACATATCGAGCAGATACGGGTTGGTAAAAAAATGATCCGGTCAGATACCGGCGGCATTGAAACCGACTATCATGCCACCTGCCAACTATGGGTAGACACAGATACTGATCAAGCAAATACGAGGTGGCACTGACACCTGCTGGAAGGATACGAGGCGGCCCGGAAACAAACGAGCTAGATTTGAAACGGTAAGAAGCGACTCTGATATTAGATCGTTAGAAACGAGACCATCCGACAAGATACTATAAGCCTTGCGTGTAGACAAGACACTTTTCACACCAGCTGTTATTTCAATACATGCTCTGGTAAAAGGGGGCTATTGCCGTGATGCATGATACCAAGCAAAGTCATCACATGATCGTGAATCGATGAAATTCATTTTGTCTAACGACCGACTGAATCATGAAGTAAACTGGTCCTTGGACATAAGAAATTTAATCAATAGCAAAAAGTTTCGTCTCAGGTCAGCTGGTGTACCTGAGACTGCAATATATGTGAGCCATCTTTGTGAAAAGGGGGCTTAATCCATATGCAAAAAAGTATCAACCCAGGTCGGACTGCGCAGGCTGACCTGGGTTGATACTTTTTGCATATGCATTAAGCCCCCTTTTCACAGAGCATGACTCACATCTATTGCAGTCTCAGGTACAATAGCTTGTTCTTCTTCTTCCATAAGAATTTTCCAAACCCGTTTTCCTCAGGTTCGCAGATACACGGATTATGTTGAGACGACAATTTCAGTTTGGCTAGAGATAATTATTACATTTTGTGGATTAAAGGACAACATGCTTGTTACCAGCATTTTCTCCTTTTCCAGCAATGTTTTCAAAAGCCATCCCTCTTCAGGTTCATCACACGAGAAACAACGAACTGAGTTTTTGTGTTACCTTGCGCAACAGTATCTGTAATTCCAGTCGCCGCAGCAATCACCGTAACAGTTCATGTAAATAATGGCACCATTGTAGCCTCGGTATTGAGCGCATACCTTCGCGGCAACATCTGTAAAACATGATATGCGAATATGTTACATAGCTTGTATAGAGCGTCTGGCTTTAGTATAATAGTTTGGGTCATTGGATCAGAAGATGGTAAGCGAGAGAGAGAGACAGAGAGACAGACAGAAGGAAAGAAAGAAAGAAAGAAAGAAACAGACGGACGGACGGACAAATAGACAGACGGTACAGAAATATCTTTACAAAAAGATAGAACGCGTAAGAGGTCTTCTTTGGTTCAATGTAAAATGAAATCATGAAAAGTTACTGCATCTTTTTCTACTCGTTTTTTTTTATTGTTGGAAAATAAAATTCTCAATTTCAATATGAGCCATGCTCTGTTAAAAGAGAGCTTAATGTACCTGCGAAAAGTATCGACTCAGGTCAGCCTGCGCAGTCCGCGCAGGCTGACCTGGGCCGAAACTTTTCGCTATTGGTTAATGTTCTGTGTGCATAAAGGACAAGTCTATCTCATGATTCAGTCGGTTACTTAACAAAATGGACTTTATGGATCTATGATCATCTGATGACTTGCTTGGTATCATGGATGTATTAAGCCCCCTCTTGCCAGAGCACGGCTCATATATTTAATAAATTCAGATGTTAATCCAAATCATCGTGGAAAAAGAAGGATATGCAGTTGCTGCTAACATTAGTGTGTCTGAAAATGCATGCAGACTGTACAGTAATGGGTTATAGGATAAAACTTAAAAGCTATAAATTACCAATGAGTACAAGAAAAGCATTTTCTCCTTGAATATTCATTTGCTATGGCGTGAATAAGAGCTCCGAGGTGTCGATTTGAGATAGCAAAAGGTTTGTATATTGAGGTCACAAATGTGCCAACGAATTGCGCTGAAGGGGTCCGCCGAATACACATGTCCACATTTTTGACCAATCGCATATTACTGTTCATTCATTCGAGTTTATGAATACCAAGAAGTAGGTCTTAACTCTTTACCAAAAGGAAAACTTTTAGACTTGTCCAAATTGAAAGCATTTGCAGACGACAAATTAAAGGTGGCTCAAATAGAGGAATTTGTCCTAGTACAGTTGAAAACATTGTGGGAAAATCCTGATAACCAGCATTTTCTCCTTTTCCCGAGAATTTTTCAAAAGGCTCCTTTTCCTGGGTCGTTAAAATCCGGGATTGTTTGGTACAGGGTTAGCCTAGCGTATTCAGCTACGGTGATTTATATGTATGGTGTTTAATGCCGTTTTCAACATTATTTCAGTGATATCGCGGCGGCCAGTGCGCCTATCCATGCTTTTCCTTGAGTTTCTTTTACCAGTATTTCGCACAATATTCTACCCAAGTCACTGGCTGCTTAGCCTCATAACCATCGTCAAGACAATGATCAGCAGTGAGAGAAGAATGAATTCTGTCGCAATGACTCAGATCAATCCTCGGAATGAACTTGGCTGAGCTTCGGATTCGAACAGGCGACCCCCTGGTCTCAAGGCTTGTGCTACAGGACTCGGTTCAGCTACAGCGAAAAAGGGAAAGTGGGTATGGGCAAGAGAGTAGTAAACTGGGTGGGGGTGGCACATGAAGACACATAATTGATTATTATTGTGAAATGAGATGGAGGTTGAACCAGGATTATGGAAAGTTTTATTTTTCTTTCAAAGGTCAAGGCCAAAGTGTATGCCTTTAAAGAAGTAAACACTTTTTAACTCTTTACCAGATGAAAAAATCTTAGCCTCATCGATCTTGATAGCATTTGCAGACATATATGGCCTGCAACGTGCGAAATGAGACCTTCTAACATTTGCGTAAAGTGTCGTCTCGGATTAACCTGCGAATTCCGCGCAGGCTAATCCGAGACTGCACTTCACGACTACAAATGATTTTGTCATACAGTAGACTTTCGTGAAGCAGAAAATCACAAGAACGGAAAGTGTCGTCTCGGATTAGTCAATACGGACTGCACAGGCTGATCTGGGACGACACACTTACGCATATATCCGAAGGCCCCTTTTCGTTTGTTGCACGCCATATCATAGCCATATCATATTTAGCCATTTAGCTAAATAATGACTTTAAAAGGATAGAAAACGTTGTAGAAAAAGGAGAAAATGCTGGTTGCCAGCATTTTCTCCTTTTTCCACAAATGTTTTCAATTGCTTTGTCTCTCAGGTTCTGTAAAATTCGGGATGTTTTGGGAATAGACTTCATACTCTCCATACTTTGCGAGACATTAGTAGTTTTGGCAGACAGTGGGTGAATACAGATTGCAGAAACCGTGCTGCCTGGTTTTTGATCTGCGCGGTTCATTCTGCTGCGAGATTATCCAGTTAAAATATCCAAGAAATGGCAAAGATTGGGCGTTTTGACCCTTTCAACCCAGTCCCGGGTTTTAACGACCCTGTGAATGAAGATTCTGTGTTTGAATGGTGTTTTACGCCGTTTTTAACATTATTTTAGTCATGTCACGGCGACAGCTCAAATATTCATGAATGGTTTTCATCAGCACTAGGCTTGGGCTCTGTTTAAAGTATCTTGGCCAAGAAACTCTTGCGAAAACCCAGTGCTTCCAGTGGGGCTCGAACATGGGGGCCTCTGGGTTATGAAACCCAGACTTTACCACTGAGTCAAGCAGAACCGCTCCCTGTGAAAAAGGCTTTCGAAAACATTTGAGAAAAGAAAAATGCTGGCAACCGGCACTTTTCTCCTTTTTCTAGAATGTTTTACACCCATTCAAAGACAATTCGTGACATGTGAGCAATATTTCCTTGACGTCAGCAGTAGCTTTGGATATGGGCAAGTCCAAAGGTTTTTCCATTGGTAAACAGTTAGAAGTTAATAGTCTGAAATTGTACCATACCTGATATATGAAACAGATTGATAAAACACTCTCCAGGGAAACTGAAATAGCTAACGCTCGAATGAACACGCTAATGTAAGCTTTTATCGCATTATAATCTACTTTTTATTTATTCTAGGTTAGGTTAAACGGGGGCTAGTTGATGTATATTGTGGTGAGTCATCATTCCTTCAAAAAACACCAGCAAATACAACTTAACATAATTTTCTTTTCAAACATAAAGGAACTAGACAATCGAATTCAGTTATGAGGTTACAACTTTGACGCTCAACTCTTCATCCAACAACAAAATTTTGGACGCGACCAAATTAACTCTTTACCAGACGACGAAATTTTAGCCTTGTCCAAATTGAAAGCGTTTGCAGACGACAAATTAAAAGTTACTCAAAACATAGAATTTGTTTTTCATAGGGTAGAAAACATTGTGGGAAAAGGAGAAAATGCTGGCTACCAGTATTTTCTCCTAGCATTTTCTCCTTTTCTCACCGTGAATGTTTTAAATAGCCTTCTTTCTCAAGGTCGTTAAAAGTCGGCATTGTGCGGTAACGGGTTAAACGTATTTGCAGACGACAATTCAAATGTAGCTCAAAAGATGACCTCCGTCTTTGAAAGGTTAGAAAGCATTGTGGAAAAAGGAGCAACTGCTGGTAAAGGGTTAAATGGCGGGATGGTCGTTTTACAATTGTGAACTCCGGATATGACGTCATCACACCTGGTATACGATCCCGATGTTTTGACGAATTTTTTAAACTTTGCAAAATTCTTGGTAAAATCTACAAATATGTTTTGAGACTTCTTATCACTTTAACCCTTTCCCAAACAAGCCCTGGTTTTCACGTGTCTGCAGTACAAGTCTTTTGAAAACACTGTGGGAAAAGGAGAAATTGCTCGTAACGAGCAATTTCTCCTTTTCCCACAGTGTTTTCTACCTGTTTTGAGACCTTTCTGCCATTTTCATCAAATTTAAAATTGTCGTCTGCAAACTCTTTCAATTTGGACTAGTCCAAAATTTGTCGTTTGGGAAAGGGTTTAAAAAAAAAAAAAAAAAAAATAGGCATTAACCATTTGTCCGCGTTTTCCTTGCATTTTTCTGTGTTATTGACTTATGGTTTGCAAGCTTTGACCTGACTACATTTAGCGAATAAAAAAATAGAAGTTTTGCCTGATTATTAAATTCTAAATAGCCCACATCAGCTCTTTGCCACAAAACAAAAGTGTAGTAACCAACAGTCCGCGCAGGCTGACCTGGGCCGATACTTTTGCTATTGGTCAATTTTCTGCATGTCCAAGGAACGGTTTACCTCATGATTCAGTCGGTTGTTAGACAAAATAGACTTTATGCATCCATGATCATGTGATGACTAGCTTAGGTATCATGCATAACGGAGATGCATTAGGCCCCCTTTTGCCAGAGCATGGCCCATGTCAGTATGTGTTATCTGATTTGAAAGAGTCCAACTTACATTATACATTTACATCATATCAAGAAATTTTAGATAAAACACGGAGTGTCATTTTAAATCTATTCTTAGTATCTATTTATAAACAACCCTTGATAAGACAGATGGAAACGGTTATCCAATTTACATAACAAAGTCACAGCAGCATTTCTCCCAACACCGCGGTTTGTACATTATAGCAGAAAAGTTTGCTATAACTCCATCACAGCCAATGGCGACTTATCAAAATTAGGCATAGATCAAGATCCAAGATCAGACTGCACAGAACGTGCAATCTTGACCTCTGACCTACACCATTCGCTACCTGATGCTTAACCAGATATGATTAAAACGATTTATTAACTGCATTGGAGATCTGCTTTTGGACCTAGAAAAATGTAGAGTGTATAAAATTGGCTCTGAAAGAGATAAAGAGAGATAACCAATTTTCTTTTATGTACAAATTATGAATTTCCTCTTTTGTGAAATAAGTGCTGATAAAAGAGCCTAGCTGTGGCAAAAGGAGGTTTCATGCCTCTTCGTGATGTATTGTACCAGCCGAGTAACAATATAATTATGGATCCATAAAATCAGTTTTGTCTAACAACAGGCTCAACCATGAGGTACAGTGGCCCTTGGACATGCAGAAAAGCTAAATACAGCAAAAAGTATAGACCCATGTCAGCCTGCGCGGACTGCGCAGGCTGACCTGGGTCGATACTCTTTGCAGATGCATTAAACCACCTTTTTTCACGAACAAGACTCAAACGTTTTTTCCTTTCCAAGCCGTAAGGAAACTGAGCAATTACATTTTGAACAACAGAAATTGTTCAATTTTGACGTTTAAATAGCAGGGTTTTCGTTTTGCAGCCTATTTGTCCGCGAAGAGTTATGAGGTTATTTTATTTCATGCTTTTCACTAGTTGATCGAGAAATAATGGTGGATTATGGTTTGGTATTTCATGGTTACGACCAGTGAAAATAACGATTTCAAATTTTCCAGCTCTTCAATTGAAGGCGGAAATAGTAGTTCCCGCGCACTAGTTACCTAGGTAAACAACGCGTGCCATTCAACAGAAGGAAATGTGACGTAATTTACGCTATATTTCTCGCGCTTTACGTAATATTGTATTGCGTTGTTATGTGGGGGGTGGGGGGCACGGGGAATTACAGACATCAACTGTACTGGATTTTGATGAAAGTCCCAACGAAAATGGGGTTAGAAGCATGAAATAAATAGAATATTTTTTTTTTTTCGGTGAGAGATCAAAATTTATTTCATCTCGTGAACATCATCGGTCATATTGTCACTTGTAGCTCCCCCACTCGTGAAGATATTACCCATGATGTTCACTCGAAATAAATTTCGATCTTTTACCGAAAAAAAAAAAACAAATATCATCTATGTACCTATTCGACTACTATCCCGCAAATCAACGCGTACGATAAAAGTGTGAGATATCGACAAGCCTTTGGGATATTCTGGTGCGAAATCTAAAATACCTTGAGAGAAACACGTTTTTTTTTTTTCTTCAAAGGAGAATATTCAGACTTTTTCAAACAAACAAACAAAAAATAATAAAAAAAAAAACAAAACGATTTATTACTGAATTTAGTAGACTGACTTGCTGGTAAACATTGATACTATCAACTACCAATAACACAGAGAAGAGAAAATAAATTGGAGCAATGCGCTGTGAAAAAGGGGCTTAATGCATGTGCTAAGAGTATCGACCCAGGTTAGCCTGTGCAGTCCGCGCAGGCTAACCTGAGCCGAAACTTTTCGCTATTTGTCAATTTTCTGTATGTCAAAGGACCAGTCTACCTTACGATACAGTCGGTTGTTAGACCAAAATTTTATTGATCCCTAACTATGTTATGACTTGCTTGGTATCGAGCAGTACGGAGATGCATTACACCCCCTTTTAGCAGAGCATGGCTAATTTATTTTTAGTATTTCCTTAACCGGATACGTGGTCTCTATTACAGTATTTCAAATTTCGTACCGGAAGTCGCAAAAGCATACGATCGATATATAAGGCATACGGTAATGAGGGGTTATAATTCAAATAAGTACATTTAGGATGACGTCACATCTGATCGCAATAGACGGAGTTTCCGACGGCACCACTGCCATCGCTTTATAAAAAAAAAAAACAAAATTACACCTTACCGAATTTAATCGTCCACTTTCTTTACGCTTGAATAGGAAAACGTATTAACCCTTTGACAACATTCCTGAGTTTTTACGACCCTGAAGGAAGAAAGCTTTAGAAATTAATTTTGGGAAAAGGAGAAAATACTGTTAAGCAGCACTTTCTCCTATTCCCACGATGTTTTCAACCCGATCAAAAACAGAAATAACCGCTTGAGCCAAATTAATTTTGTCGTCTGCACATGCTTTTAATCTGGATGAGTCCAAATTTTTGGCTTTGTAAAGAGTTAAATGCATGTAGCATCTTTTTCATTGTTTCACACGAAATTTTGATTAACGATAAAACAATATAACAGCCAGCGGCGCAATGAAGATTCGAACCGAAGACCTCCGGATTGTATATCTACTGTCATAATCATCAAGCCAATCTAGACTCCCATTTTTCATGTAAGTAAGGAATAAGAATATTGGAGCGGTGTTCTGGAGCGGGCAAAAGGAGGTTAGGCGTAAATCCATGTTCGTAATGCATTATATCAATCAAACCGACGCGTGATATTGGCCCATTTTGTCTATAACCCGGCAGATTCATAAGTTACAGTGGTCCTTTGACACGCAGAAAATTTGCCGATGGCAAAAAGTTCCGACCTAAGGTCAGCCTGCGCGGACTGCGCAGGCTGACCTGAGTCGAAACTTTTTGCAGGTGCAAAACCCCTTTTCACAGAGCATGGCTAAATAATTAATTAAAGTAAAAAGAAGCAGACTGAAAAAAGAAACTTCGAGAAAACCTGAAAGGGATGATAAAATAACATCGTTTCATCCTGGTATGCGTAAATTATGTATTTAGGCCAAGTTCAATGGCGGATGGCTATATTTACTAATGGCTACCCTTCTCCTACCCTTCTCAACTTTTGAACTTTTTTTTTTTGTTACGAAGAGAACAGATTCAGGTCAGATTGCACATACGTGCAGTCTGATCTGAATCTGTTCTCTTTGTCAAGCAATAAATATTTCACGGCTTATCATATCCATTGAAATCAGTAAATGTATCGTAAGCAAGGGTTGTTTTGATGATTTTTTTCTAAACAGGGTATCAAGTTATTTGTCCTACACATATACAATACAGTAAAAGATTTCGTGACTTGGGTACGTTAAATAGAACGAAAAACCCCTTCAAGCATGGAAAAACTTTGTATAAGTTGATATACATGTATACCTCGAATTTCGAAATACTTCGTAATGTATTTTTGTGCTTCGATTTTAATAATGTTAGGCTGATGTATCGCACATTGTAGATTCTGATAAATAAATAACCTTGAAAATGTTTGATTGATTGATTGATTGATTGCGTGAGTGAGTGAGTGGGTGAGTGGTAGACTGGCTTATTGATTGATTGATTGATTTGATTGATTTAATTGATTTGATTGATTGATTGATTGATTGACTGATTGATTTACGGGGGTTTAAATCTTTCCTGCTGTCTCCCCCTCCCCGAATAGTTGTATAATGAATGGGGTTACAGGCCGCTTTCAACATTATTTTAGTCATACCACTGCGACAACTGACTACTTTATTGAGTGTCCTGGTTTACACTAATACCAGGCTTGGTGTCTGAAGTGTCTTACACAAGGACATGCCAATTAAAAACAAACTCAGCGCCTCGAGTTCGGATCGAACCCTGGACAGTCAGGTTTCAAATTCAAAACCTTCGCCAACACAGGACCCCCGTTATATATAACTGGGCTGAGCAAGAAATATCAAAGTTATATAAATGAGCCATGCTCTGGCAAAAGTGGGCTTAATGCATCTCCATAATGCATTATACCAACCAAGTCATCACATGATCATGGATCCATAAAGTGCATTTTGTCTAACAAACGATTGAATTATGAGATAGACTGGTCCTTTGACATACAGAAAATTGACCAATAGCGAAAAGGTTCGGCCCAGGTCAGCCTGCGCGGACTGCGCAAGCTGGCCTGGTCGATACTGTTCGCAGATGCATTAAGTCCCCTTTTCACAGAGCATGGCTCAAATGTAATTTGATACACCTTATAATGTAAATTCTTCATTTTTAGAGCTTTTCTTTCTGTTGTCTTTAACATATCTGGTCTTTCTCTCTATCTTATGCATTTTTCTCTTGAATTTTGAGTGCGAACTCTACTTCTTCAGGGACAGACAAAGAACAGACGGTGCAAAGCGTGCAAACTGTTAATGAGCTCAATTTTTTAATCCTCACAAAATATTTCCTGTCAGACTACAATTGAAATATATACATGGTTTCGGGTTTGTTTTCACGTGTTGGGCACAAGCCAATCTTTAATTTGAAATGTTTAAACTCTTTACCTAACAATTCCGAGTTTCAAAATAACGACCCTGCAATGAAAGGCTTTTGAAAACATTGTGGGAAAAGGAGAAAATGCTGGTAACCAGCATTTTCTCCCTTTCCCACGATGTCTTCTATCCTTTAAAAACCGGACATAATAATCACTTCGTCTACAGTTAGTTGTTGAATGTAAATGATTTTAAGTTAATCCAGTCCAAAAGTTTGTCGTTTGGCACGGCCTTAAAAGTTAACCCTTTGGCTGCTTAGCGCGACTCACTGACGTTTTGCGGACAGTGTAGATCAAGATCAGACTGCACAGAACGTGCAGTCTGATCTTGGATCTACACTGTCCGATAAGATTTTTTCTCCAAAAACATGAGCTTGAAATAGCATTATTCAGGTTTTTACTATCGGCTTGTAAGTTTCAGTTAACTTATTTAGCGGGATAGGGGTTATGGTCTTGCGTGGCACAGTGGTGAAGTTGGAAGGTTCGTAATCTGGAGGCTCCGGGTTCGATTCTTAATCGAGGGGCTGGGTTAAACGTGGCAATGTTCTTTGGCACTTCTTCAGAAGTACTATGTTTACAAAAGGCTTCTTTTCTAGGGTTGTTAAAGCACTGGATTAATTCATAAGGGGTGTATATCTAAATTTGATTTGATTAATATGCAAGCTTATGATGTTTTGAGAACTCAATGTTTCCTCTACCTCCTACACTCTTAATGTTTCCTTTCAAAGCTTCAAAGCTAGAGAGAGAGAGAGAGAGAGAGAGAGAGAGAAAATGCAATTTTGAAACTGCCAAACAGTAATCATAATAGTTAAAAAATATAGCTTTAACAACTGACAATATATCATGGTTTCAGCAACTAGTTGAATTGTAATGGACAGTTTTAGGAGCTGATCAGGATTTTAGTTTTAGTTTTAGCTACCAGCAAACAATTGTAGCTTTGAAAAGTAGTAGAGTATCACAGTCTTGGCAACTAGTTAGTGATCAGAGCTGTACCAGCTAGCAAGTAACTAGTCTGGTAAAAGTCCATAGTTTTGCCAACTGAAGCGATCAGTTTTGGCAACTTAAAGGCGATCATAGCTTCGCCTTCTAGCAAGCACTTATAGCTTAGACGGTTTGTAAGTAATTTTCATAGTTTTGGCTGGTAGCAAGCAATCATATTGTGTGCAACCCCCCCCCCAAAAAAAAAAAATATGAATATGAGCCATGCTCTGTGAAAAGGGGGCTTTATGCAACTGCGAAAAGTATCGACCCAGGTCAGCCTGCGCAGTCCGCGCAGGCTGACCTGGGCCGAAACTTTTCGCTATTGGTCAAAGGACCATTCTACCTCACGGTTCTGTCGGTTGCTAGACATACCGGACTTTATGGATCTAGGACCATGTAATGACTTGCATGGTATCATGCATCACGGGGATGCATTAAGCCCCTTTTTGCCAGAGCACGGCTCATATATAATGACCATTCGGGGTAGGTAATACTGTAAATTATACTCGTGTGTATTTGACAAAACCCAGTATTCGTATTCTTTATTATGAAACACAAACACACAGCTATTTAAGTTATACATTATATTGACAGGTAGGTCTTTAAACAGTTTTTCAGCACAAAACACGCAGTCTGATCTTCGACCTATACCGTCCGTTCGTTTATTCAAGCCCATACGAAAAAAATACATAATTATACATTTATGAGTTTCATATTGTATATTCAACTATCAATAGAGACCGGGTAAAGAGATTTGGCGCAAACAAACAATTTAGCATATAGCATGAATATTCGGGGTATGTAACACTGTAAATTATATAGATCTAGTTTTGTGTATTTGACAAACACCCAATATTTCGTTTTTCCTTGTTATAAAACATTAGCACACAACTGCCATAAATCATATACGGACAGGTAGATTTTTAAACCCTTTACAGTCTCATGGGCCACAAAATGGCTACTTCGATTGGCATAGATAAAGATCAGACTGCGCTTGTTTAATTAATCCTATATGATAAAAAAAACCCAAACTTTCTGAGTTTCATTAGACTGTATTAAACCGTCGAAAAAGGTGTGTTAAATTAATCCAGTACCCCGTAATCCCGGGTTTTAATGACCCTGAAGAAGGAAAGCTTTTGAAAACATTGTTGGAAAAGGAGAAAATGCTGGAAACACGTTTTCCCACAATGTTTTCTACTTTGTATGGAAAAATTCCTTCATTTGAGCCACATTTAATTTGTCACCTTTAAATCGTTCAAATTTGACCAGTCTAAAGATTTTGTGGTTTGGCAGCGATTTAATTCGCGCTGAAAGAACTTCCATATAAAACTAGAGACTTAAACTTACGACCTACCTCCAACGAAAGACAAGAGTAAAAACACGACCCCAAATCCAACAGATTGCCACATTGTTTTTTGCAAATCAGTCCTTCGAATTACGAAATCTGTTTAGTAGATTACTTTAATGACATTCAATGTACGCACGAATTGTCATTTCGAATGTGAAGTCACCGTAAAACTGTATACAAGATACAGTGCTGAACAACTTAAAGTTGACTATCGGGGTTTTTTGGATTATCGTAAATCTCAGTTCCTAATCCTTCCTAGATTTTTAACCTTTTCCCTTATAATCCGGGTTTTAACGAACCAGAGAAAGACAGCTTTTGAAAACATTGTAGGAAAAGGAGAAAATTCTGGCAACCAGAATTTTCTCCTTTTCCCACAATGTTTTCCACTCTTCTCCAAAATAAATTTCAATTTACCACTCGCATTTATGTTGTGTTCTGCAAAAGCTTTCAATTTGGACTAGTCAAAAATTTTGTCTTCTTGTAAAAGGTTAACTGGGTTTATATCGGGATAATCTGAAAACAATAACATGACACAAACGAGAAATAAGATACAGGATAAGATGACATCTGAGAGGCGCTCTGGCAAATAGGAGTTTACTGCATAGTGCATTATAGTAAGCAAATCAAAACAGATTTATGAGGTAAGGTGGTCCTTTGGCATACAGAAACGTACAGAAAATTGACCAACAGCAAAAAGTTTCGATCCATGGCAGCCTGCGTGGACTGGTTTGCAGATGCACTAAGCTCCTTTTCTCAAAGCATGACTCATACCTTTGTAACCCTTATCCTGCTAAATAAGTTAAATGAAACTTTCAAGCTGATAGTAGAAAAGCAGAATAAGGCTACTTGAAACTTATTTTTTTTGGAGAAAAATATCTTCCTATCGGTCAGTGTAGATCACAGATCAGACTGCACGTTTTGTGCAGTCTGATCTTGATCTACACTGTCCGCAAGAGGTCAGAGAGTCGCGCCAAATAGCCTAAGAGTTAAAAGACACCAAACCATTGTTTGAAAAGGATATTCTGTTATAATAATTTTTACATCTATTCATGTAATGAACCTAAAATTATGTTGATTATCCTTAAAGGCCCATTAGCGACCCAAAGTAAACAATATGGGTGTTAAGATTTTAAATCATACCATAGAAAAATATGGAAATTATTGTGCGGTCGTTCCAAGTGTTAGTCGCTGGCAGAAAAATGAATTTTAAAATCAGGTAAAAAAGTAAACAAAAGACAGAACGACTTGGCAACTGTTGACCTAGTTGTAAAATTCATTGTTCTGCCCGCGACTAAGACTTGGACAGACTGTACAACAAGACATTGTCATCATTACAATAACTTCCATATTTTTAAATGGTATGATTTAAATTTCAATGCATTTCAACACCCTAATTGTATATTACTTTTGGCCGCTATTGGGGCTTTAATTTACAATTATGTCTTTAAAGTTGCCTGCGACTACAATAATTTCCATACTTTTAAATGGTATGATTTAAATTTCAATGCATTTTAACACCCTAATTGTATATTGCCTTTGGCCGCAATTGGGGCTTTAATTTACAATAATGTCTTTAAAGTTGCCTGCGACTACAATAATTTCCATACTTTTAAATGGTATGATTTAAATTTCAATGCATTTTAACACCCTTACTGTATATTACTTTTGGCCGCTATTAGGGCTTTAATTTACAATAATGTGTTTAAACTTGCCTGCGTCAGTTTTGTTACAGGAGATAATACATTTTTGCCTTGCTCGAACAGAAGAGGGCTTAATGCATGCTCGTGATGCATTAACCCTTTACCACACAATCCCGAGTTTTAACAACCCTGAAAGAAAAGGCTATTGAAAACATTATGGGAAAAGGAGAAAATGCTGGTAACCAGCATTTTCTCCTTTTACCACAATGTTTTCTATCCTATCAAAGACATAAATCACAATTTGAGTTACATTTAATATGTCGTCTGCAAATGCTTTCAATTTGGTTGAGTCTAAGATTTTGTCGTGTGGTAAAGAGCTCAACTGTTTACCACACAATCCCGAGTTTTCACGACCCTGAGGGAGAACCATTTTGAAAACATTGTGGGAAAAGGAGAAAATGCTGGTGACCAGCATTTTCTCCTTTTCCCACAATGTTTTCTATCCTTCCCAAAACAATTTTTAATTTTTTAAACACATTTATTTTGTAGTCTGCAAATGCTTTCAATTTGGACCAGTCTAAAATTTTGTCGTTTGGTCGTTTTGTCGTTAACCAAGCAAGTCGTCACAAAATCATGGTTCCCTCAAATCATTTTGTCTTACAATAGACTGGATCATGAGATTAGAATCGTCCTTGGACATGCAAAATCATGGTTCCCTCAAATCATTTTGTCTAACATGAGGGTAGAATCGTCCTTGGACATGTAAAATCACTGTTCCCTCAAAACATTTTGGTTACCAATAGACTGGTTTGAATCGTCCTTGGACATGCAAAAACATTGTTCCCTCAAATCATTTTGTCTAACAATAGACTGGATCATGAGGATAGAATCATCCTTGGACATGTAAAATCATGGTTCCCTCAAATCATTTTGTCTAACAATAGACTGGATCATGAGGGTAGAATCGTCCTTGGACATGCAAAATCATGGTTCCCTCAAATTATTTTGTCTAACATGAGGATAGAATCGTCCTTGGACATGTAAAATCATGGTTCCCTCAAATCATTTTGTCTAACAATAGACTGGATCATGAGATTAGAATCGTCCTTAGACATGTAAAATCATGGTTCCCTCAAATCATTTTGTCTAACAATAGACTGGATCATGAGGGTAGAATCGTCCTTGGACATGCAAAAAATCGACCGATCGCGATAGCTTTTAACTCTTTACCAAACGACAAAAATGTACATCTGTCCAATCTGAAAGCATTTGCAGACTGTAATTTAAATGTGGCTCAATAATGAAAATTTGTCAGTAATAGGCTAGAAAACATTGTGGAAAAAGGAGAAAATGCTGGTAACCAGCATTTTCTCCTTTTCCCACAATGTTTTCAAAAGGCTTCCCCCTCAGGGTCGTTAAAAGTCGGGATTGTGTGGTAAAGTGTTTATCCATAATTGATACGGGTCGATACTGTTTTCACTTGCATTAATCCCCTTTTTCACAGAACATGGCTCGTGTACTCTGTACCATATATCAACATTTTAGAAGTGTCAGAGTATTTGCATGCGAAGAAGTAAACTTAACTCAAAAACTGAAATTTGTCCTTTCAAGCGAAGGAAACATGGTGGAAAAAAGAGAAAATGCTGGCCGCTAGCATTTTCTCCTTTCCCCACAAAGTTTTTAAAAAGCCTCCTTCCTCTAGGTTTTTGAAACTCGAGTTTGTGTGGTAAAGGGTTCAAAATTTTTATCGGACGATAAAATTTTCTCTCGTTCAAATTGATAGTAGTTGCAGGCGACATATTAACCTTTTCCCAGGCAATCCCGACTTTCAAAGACCATGAGGAAGAAGGCTTTCGGAAACATTGTGGGAAAAGGAGAAAATGCCACTAAACAGAATTTTCTTCTTTTTCCCACTATTTTTTTCTACTTCTCCCTGAACAAATGTCAATTTTTGAGTCACATTCATTACGTCGTGTGCAAATGCTTTCAATTTTGATAAGTCTAAAATTTCGTTGTTTGGTGAAGACTTAATTGTGGTTCTACAGGTGAGGTATGTCTTTGAAAGGGTAGAAAACACTATGGAAAAAGGAGAAATGCTGGTAACCAGCATTTCCTCCTTTTCTCACAATGTTTTCTTTAGCCTTCTTCGTCAGGGTCGTTGAAATACGGTTTGTGTGGTAAAGGGTTTATCGGATAATCTATTAGTTAGAGAAACGGTAGGACAAAGGAAATATAGAATTACAATTTCAAGTTTATTTTTGGTTAAAATAGCTAAAAATATCTGGTAGTGAAAATCAACGATTTTTCGCCTCTCAGCTCCGCTGCATGTGAGAAAAGTAGTCAGTGGCTTGGAAAGAAAGTTGTGTCAGTACTGGTGTGAGAAAGCCAGGAAACACATGCTTAGGTGCAATGGCCACCGTGATATGACTAAGCTGATAAAACGGCGTTAAACTCCAATACAAACAAACAAACAAACAAACAAACAAATATCAACGATCAGACTGAAATTAAAATATAGGGTCTGACCTCACTCTAATCTTAACCCTCAACCTATTAAAAAAGAGAAATGAACTTTTCAAGCGAATAGGTTTAAAAAACAAACAAATTTTGCTATTTTTTAAAGGTATTTTTTGGGGAAGGGGAATACTTCCTTATCGGACAGTGTAGATCCAATATCAGACTGCATGTTCTGTGCAGTCTGATCTAAATCTACACTGTCCGCAAAAGGTCCTTGAGTCACGCTTAGCAACCGTAGGGTTAATCGTCAATGGTGAAGCATAAAATTGCTCTTTATCTTAAAGGGTGATATGGTTTCAAAATGAGCCATGCTCTGTGAAAAGGGGACTTAATGCATTTGCGAAAAGTATCGACCCATGTCAGCCTGCGCAGTCCGCGCAGGCTGACATGGGCTGAAACTTTTCGCTATTTTTGAATTTTCTGTATTTCAAGGGATAATTCTACCCCATAATTCTTTTGTTTGACAAAAGGGATTTTATGGATCCATAATGAGGTGATGTCTTGCTTGATATAATGGATCACAGAGATGCATTAAGCCCCCCTTTGCCAGAGCACGGCTCAAATGTTTTATACACGTAATTATTTACCTTACCATACCCACAAAGCGAGGTTAGTCTGTCTGTCTGTCTGTCCGCCTGCCTCCGTATACATAACATTATGTCCTCGCCTCTCCCCAACAATTCTAAAACCAGTTTGGCTGAAATTTTAATGGAATCCACCCCCCCCCCCCCCACAATAGTTGTGTTCGAACCTGCAATTTTCTGTATTATTGGTTCACAATCATAAGAGTTATGGCCCTTTGAATATTTCTTTTAAAGTTTTATTTGCCACGTCAATTGGTATGTGGGAGTCGTGGCCATCTCCGTTCATACATACGAGTACTTTACAAATCAATGTTACTAGTTCAGGTGTATTAGTAATGTAATTTTTCAGTATAATAATGCTACATATATTACAAACAAGTTGGCCTCTTTAAAGAAGAAGCCAGGAGATGTCAGCATCAATGTTTTCAAACAGTTTATTGGCTTTTAATTTCAATATAATTTGGTACATGTAAACAAGCAAGTAAGGCATTAAATGATTACCGCTGCGTTAATGCCTCTTATGCATTACATGATAGACACGTGACACTCTTCCCGCGTTTTCAAGTCGTGTGATCTTTTAGCAAAAAGACTGGATTTAGACATCTATTTCTGAGGCAGTCTGATGACCTCTCCAATAATAGTCACTTCATAGTAATGATATAAAAAACTCATATACAAAAAGATGTGCTTCATATAACTAACAAAGATTGTACTTTTCAAAAGACTTATTCCGTCGCTTAAAAGTGGTTTTATTGAGAGAGAGAGAGAGAGAGAGAGAGAGGAACAAGCAAACAAACAAAGCAAGACGGAAATACATATGTATATATGACCCTTTGAATTGCCTTCCTTGACCAGTGACATGGCGAACAGTGTATGTGTGTGTAGGGGGGTGGGGGGATTATTTCGGCTGCATGTAATAGCCCTTGTTTATTCTTTATATGAGCCATGCTCTGGGAAAAGGGGTTTAATGCATCTGCAAAAAGTATCGACCTAGGTCAGCCTGCGCAGTCCGCGCAGGCTGACCTGGGTCGAAACTTTTTTATATTTGTCATTTTTTTTCCACTACAACGATGGACCAGTCTACCTCGTGATTCTGTCGGTTGTTAGACAAAATGGACTTCTCGTAATCATATGATGATTTTTTTTTTGTAAAACGCAAGACGGAGATGCATTTAACCCCCTTTTGCCAAAGCATGGCTGATAAGATTTCAGGGTAGAAGCCCCTTTGTAGGTTTTATCAAAGTTTATTGAAATATACCACTCTCTTGCACTACGGATCATTCCCATTCACCTCTGTAGTTGGCTCAGAAAGTAGTCCGTCATCACGTGATATTTTCGTCACATGATCCTAACTCAAAATGGCGACACAAACGCCGGTGAAAGAAAGTCCAATCGATTGTGCTGTTCAAACAGCATACAGCCAATCAGACTTAGTGGTAGGAAATGTGAAAAAGAGGGATTTTCTGAAAAGCTTAAATGTCTTTTAAAGGACGATAACTTGTTTTTTAATTTTGTTTAAATTGTCATCATTCATGGGCGCAGCCATTCTTTTTTTTACAATTGGCGTAAGATCAGTAAAGAAGCTTGAAAAAATAGTTCCATTGTATACAGGTAAATTCATCAGTTTGAATGCACCTATAATGTATCCGGAATCATATTTCCTTTGTCTACTTTATTATGTTACACATGAAACAGTTAAACAGTAACAAAACATGTTTACCTCGGTTTGACAAGATTCTTGTCATTTAGCCCGTTGCAGAGATGTATGGTGAGAGTGACGAACGACAACTCTGCTCGGAGATTGGAAATATACATGTACTTATTCATTTACAAAGAAATAGTTTCTAATAACTTTGGGGTGATTTATTGCTGCTCAAAGCTTAACCCTTTACCAGACGACAAAATTTTAGCCATGTCCAAATTGAAAGCATTTGCAGACAACAATTTCAATAAAGCTCAAAGGGTGGAATTTTTCTTTGATAGGGTAGAAAACATTGTTGGAAAAGGAGAAAATGCTGGTTGCCAGCATTTTCTCCTTTTCCCACATTGTTTTCAAAAGGCCTTTTTCCCAGGTTCATTAAAAGGAGGCACTGTGTGGTAAAGGGTTATAGATTAACCCTTTCCCAAACGATAAATTTTAGACTGGTCCAAATTGAAGAGCTTGCAGACGACAATTTTAAATTTGATGAAAATGGCAGAAAGTTCTCAAAAAGGGTAGCAAACACTGTGGGAAAAGGAGAAATTGCTCGTTACGAGCAATTTCTCCTTTTCCCACAGTGTTTTCAAAAGACTTGTACTGCAGACACGTGAAAACCAGGGCTTGTTTGGGAAAAGGTTAAAGGAGTCCCCTATCGTCAACTGGTAAAGATGTAAGTTTCTATGCCCACTCTTGGCGCTTTGTTTATAAACGAACGTCTTGAAATGCTAGGAAAAAATCGATGCATCCATACTTAGGATCTAAAATAAAATAAAGCTACATGTTGTTGAAAGTAAACATGTAAAGAGTGCCCCACTTTACGCCTGTGTACGCGAGACAGCTCAAAAATACCTCTTTTCAATACAGATTTCCTCCTTCTTTATTTGTTTTTGTAATGTATAGACGACTGGGGATTTCTTTCTTTTCTTTCGACCAAATACCTTTATCGTTGTTGAAAAAAACAGCGTTTCATAACTTCCGTGTAATTTGATAAGGGAGATATCTCCAAACAGGCTTCTTTCATAATAAATCCGTTTCGATGTGTAAATTTCTAAAAAGCGTTTACTGTTTGCGATACTATGTAAGATGAGTACTAGAAAAGTTAACCGATTTAAGGTCCCCGGATGTATGACATTGGCGTTACGTTTTAAACAGCTTAATTGGAAATTAATTCATATTCCGTGGCGTTTAAATCGAACATCCGATCGGCTTACGCATCCAACAAAAAGCACGTCTTGCCCTTGAAAACAAGTCTCCTTGCTCTAAGAGGATAGGAACAAAATTCGGCATGTTTACTTACCTCAATAAAAATGTATCATCGAAAATGTGGGATTACTTCGTAAATATCAAAAATACTACGTCATGCATTGTTATCAGCAATATTTTGACTTCACTTATCTAATGAATCATATGAGCCATGCTCTGGCAAAAGGGGGCTTAATGCATCTCCGTGATGCATTATACCAATCAAGGCATAACATGGTTATGAGGGCTATAAGAGCCATGTTTTTTTTTTAAAAATCGACTTAATCATGAGGTAGATTGGTCCTTGGACATACAGAAAGTTGACCAATAGCGAAAGGTTTCGACCCAGGTCAGCCTGCGCGGACTGCGCAGGCTGACCTGGGTCGATACTTTTCGCAGATGCATTAAGTTCCGTTTTCACAGAGCATGGCTCATATCATTTTTCTTTATTTCGTCGAGGTGCATAAAGCAATGGTTACTCTCACATTTTGCCTATGTGTTTCTTGCGCTTTTTCCAACATGGCTACATGGGTTAATATTACACATGTGTATTTCTTTGTCAATACTCAGGCAGGAATTCGTTTCAATATTTGAGACTTTTACATTTTCAAGGTGCCAAGGAAGGAAGAGAGCGGATTTTGGGCACGCCTGAAAGAGGACTTTCAGAAAGTCAAGTCGCTGGACGCTTTAATGTTGGGAGGTCAAAGATTGTTCGTCTTGCCAAACGAGTTAACATTACGGGATTGAATGGTGTTTTACGCCGCTTTCAACATTATTTCAATCATATCACGGCGACAGCTCACATATTCATGTATTCCCTGGGTTCCACTAGTACTAGGCTAGGGCTCTGAAGTGTCTTGCCGAAGGAAACTCCAGCGAAAAGCCCGGTGGGCCCAGTGAGGCTCGAATCCGGGGCCTCCAGGTCGCGAGTCCTACACTTTACCACTGAGCCACGCTGGGCCCCTAACATTACGGGAAGCCTCGCTGGTAGGCTTCGATCCCGTCTGCCCCGAGTGACGTCTGCATGCCAGGACAACTTCATCCATCAGTGTCATCTGTGTAACAGTTTTGTCCCGGCGCAATCCACGGTGTCGGTAGTTGTAGGCACCTATGGAAGGTCTGTTAGCCGCAATACCGTAATAAGGCGTCTCCGGAAGAGGGGAATTTCTTGAATTTCTCGCAGGAAGCAGCACCATGGAGTGGTGTTGACGGGGCGTCACCGTCGTGTGCGTCGGCAATGGGCACGAGACAAAATGAGAAGACGTTGGTGTAATGTCGTCTTCAACGAAGCTCGATTCATTGTTTCTAACGCCGACGGGCTTGTGCGCGTCTACTCTCGACGTCATGAACGCTATGCCAGAAAATGTGTGCTAGAGCACAAACATTTTGGTGGAGATGGTGTTATGGTTTTATGGTAAAGACGTTTGAAAGCGTAGATAACTTAAAGGCAAGAGATACCGGAAAACTTTGATTAAAAAAAAAAATATCGGGCGAAATTATTTTACAAAACTTGACAAACTGATAAAAGTCCCACAAACGAGGGCGTGATGGCTATCTAGTATGTCGGGTGGAAAGCTATATACATAACCTTGAAAATCAGGAAGGAGACTGACACAGAGTATTGGAGCGTAAAGTAGTACCCACACGTGTCATACCGGTTACTGTTTGGTACACTGATAACAGACTAAAAAAAACATTAAAACCGTTTACAACACAGAGTTTGAACGATCATGATAGGAAAGGCTTTTGAAAACAATTTCGGAAAAGGAGAAATTGCTGGTAGCAAGCATTTTCTCCGTTTTCCACAATGTGTTTTACCCTTTGGCAATAATGTGCCATAATTTGCGCCACATTTAAAATCTGTTGTTTGCGAGTGCATTCTATTTGGTGAAATCTAAAATAATTTCGTGTGATGAAGGGTTAAGTTTTCCCCCATTATGTTGTTCTATTTTGAAAATGTCCTTTGGAAAATGTAAAAAAAAAAACTCATTCGTTTTCCCCTAAAGCTTTACCACACGACAGGGTTTTAGGCTAGTCAAAATTGAAAGCATTTGCACTTTGCCTGCAAAATGCACTTTGCCTGCAAATAGCATTTTCTTCTTCTTCCAAAATGTTTTCAAAAACCCTCATTGCCAGAGTCACAATTTCGTGTGATGAAGGGTTAACTTTTCCCCCATTATATCATTCTACATGTATTTCGAAAATGTCCGTTGAAAAAAAAAAAAAACCTCATTCGTTTTCCCCTAAAGCTTTATCACACGACAGGGTTTCAGACGATTCAAAATTGAAAGCATTTGCACTTTGCCTGCAAAATGCCCTTTGCCTGCAAATAGCATTTTCTTCTTCTTCCAAAATGTTTTCAAAAGTCATTAAAAGAAGAGGTATTATAGCAAATAATACAGTTTGTAGTACACACACCTTTTTTAAACGAGCTAGGAAGACCGTTTGTAGTAGATAGATCTTTTATGACGGTTAGGAACATCATTGTAGTGCACAGACCTTTTGAAACGGGTTAGGAACGCCTGTTGTAGCATATTTTTATGGCGGGCTTTCGGCGCCATCCAAAGTACATTGGCTAGGAACTCCGTTTGTGTAAAACAGGCCATAAATGCAAGTTAAATAATGCCATTTATACTTCAAAGACTTTCTACAACGGGCTTGGAGGGCCGTTTGTAGTACATAGATCTTTCTTAAGGAGCCAGTAGGGCCATTTGTAGCACAGATACCTCTAATAACGGGCTTCTGGCGCCGTGTGTAGTACACAGACTTTCTCTATCAGACTTGGAAAAGCACAAATCTCGATATACAAGCTAGGAACGCCGTTCGTAACCATGATGAAGACATGTAACGGACTCGAAACGCCTTTTGCTGTACACAGACTTTTCATAATGGATAGGAACACCGTTTGTAGAATACATACTTTTGTATAACGGATGATAAAAGACACTTGTAGTAAACATACCGGATAGGGAGTACCACCGTTTGTAGTACGAATACCTTTTATAATCCGCTAGGAACAACGTTTTAAAGCGAATTTCGACGCCGTTTATATAAAAATAACTTTTTACAACGGGCTAGGAACAACATTTATAGTAAACAGATACTTATGTATAAGCTATAGAAGGCCATTTGTACTGCACGGACTTTTTATAACGGGCTAGGAATGCCGTTTTTTATACATAGTCATTATATAAAAGATAACGAAGGCCGTTAGTAGTATAAAGAACTTTTAGAACGGGCCAGGAACAGCGTCTGTAGTGCACAGATCTTAAATATCTGGCTAGAAAAAACTTTTGTGGTATACAAACTTTTTATACCTCAGTTAAGAACAACGGTTGAAGTGTACAGACCTTTTTTTATCCGGCTAGGGACAACGTTTGTGGTATACAGACCTTTTATACCTCGGCTAAGATCAATGTTGTTTGTAGTATACATACCTTTCATAACCGTTCAAGAACAACGCTCGTGGTAAACAGAGCTTTTATACATCGCTAGAAACGTTTGTAGTATTCAGACATATTATTATTATCGTTTGTAGTAAGGAGACATTTTATAACCTGTTATAAACGATATTAAATTTTGTAGTCTATAGATCATTTACAACCGGCTAGGAAAACGTTTATAGTCTATAAACATTTTATGAAAGGCAGAACACGCGTTTGTGGTAAACAGACTTTTTATAATCGGCAAAGGATAACGTTTGTAGTTTACACACCCTTTATTACAGCTAGAAAAGTCGTTTGTAGTATACAGACCTTTCATAACCAACCAGGGACAACATCTATAGTATTCACTGATTACCACTAGGGCCGCCGTTTGTAGTATATATAACTTTTATAACCGGCTAAGAAGAATGTTCGTAGTATACAGACCTTTTATAAGTGGCTAGGAGGAACATTTGTTGTACATAGAACTATTATAACAGGCTAAGAACAACGTCTGTAGTTTACAGACCTTTCATAACTGGCTAGGAATAACGATTGTAGTATATAGACCTTTTATATCTTGCTAGGAATAACATTTTTGGTATACAGACCTTTAAGACACCGGCTAAGAACAACGATTATTGTAAACAGACCTTTGATAACCGCAAGAAACAACGTTTGTAGTAATGATAACTTTTATTGCCGGCTAGACAATCCGTTTGTAGCAGACAGACCTTAAATAACCGACTAGTAACATAGTTTGTAGTATACAGACCTTTTATAACCAGCCAGGAACAACGTTTATGATATACAGACCTTTTGTTACAGGCTAGAAACGCCGTTTATAGTATGCATATGAGACCCTCTATGACATTCTAGTAACAGCTCTTGTAGTATACAGACATTTTATAACATTCTAGGAATAGCATCTGTGGTAAACATGCCTTTTATAACCAGCTAGGATCAACGTTTGTAGTCTACGAGCCTTTTATAACTGTCTAGGATCAAAGATTGTAGTATACAGACGACCTTCAAATACGACTAGAAACGCCGTTTGCAGTATAAAGACCTTTTATAACCGGCTAAGAACGTTGGTAATATACAGACCTGTTACATCCGGTAAGTAACAATGTTTGTAGTGTACAGACATATTAAACCCCGGCCAGGAACGTTTGTAATATACAAACTTTTTATAACCGAAAAGAAACACATAAACTTTGAATATAAGGGATGTTTATTATGGGCTAGAAATGCCGTTTGTAGTATACAGACTTTTTTGACTGCCTAGGAACAACGTAGTATACAGAGCTTTTCTGACCGACGAGGGTTAACGTTTGTAGTATACAAACCTTTAATAACAGGCTAGGAACAAAGTTTGTTCAGACCTCTATTCTAATATGACACGTTTGCTCAGACCTCTATTCTAATATGGAACGTGAATTAGGCACTATAATCACAGTGCAATAGAAGCATGGTAAAATCGACATCAGTCACGTATAGTAAGAATTAATCCGCATCAGCTTTTGTACACTAAGTATGAATTTGTTTTCCTTTCATCAAGAGCTGGTCACGTTAGAATCGAAATAATCTTTCTATCATGGTTTATCTTTCAATAAAACACGGTTTGAGTTATGAGACGCAATGAATAAAGCACTCGGGATATAGTCCTCGTTAATTATTTATTGTGCCCCGTGTAGTACATCTATGGAGGCCCAGGTTTGAGGTATACAGGTATGGGTATGATTTAGCCCTCACATGGAATCACGTGGGCGAATCATGACCCATGCATGTTGTATAACAATATGAATATTCATCTTGTTCCTTTTAGAATTGGCACTCACATAAATTGTGGCAGATAGTAGGAGTGCGGGGATTCTGCGTTTGGTTCTCTCGAGCGGCTGTTTGCATACTCCACGATGTTTCTCAGAAAATTAAATATGGTTGATTAACTTTGAACATTTTATTTTATTCTCTCCCCATTGTGCCACATAAGGGTACGAAGGATTTTTATGGTGCTGTGACGCGGATAATTCAGTTTTTTAAAGTTATGTCTGCGTGTGAACTTGGGCTGTTTCAGACTTCAATGCGAGTTTAGGACACTGTGAAATTGACACTGTAAGACCGTTGTTCGTGTGGCAGCTGTGAAAAAAAGATATTGGATTCGAAAACCGTTAGTTGCTTAATCTTTATAGCTTCACGTGAAACAAAAATGACAAAACAATGTTTTCTTGAATTGCTTAAATCTGTTGATCAGCAGATGAGTAATTTAAATGCTACGATGGGAGCACGGGCATTGCTAAAGTAGGACAAACGTTTGACGGTTCGAACCCTAGAGCTTTTAAGGACTGGGTAAAGAGTAAAGAAAAATTTGCAACATTGATCGGTATCACGGCAAACAAAACAATGGTAATTGCTTATCAAGCCAGCAGTGGCCCTGTTAGTGATTTCATTAAACGATACATGGAATCGCATCCTGGAAGAGACTAGAATCGGATGAAAACTGATCTCAGGAGCAGTTTTGGTGAAATCGTTGACTCACAGCACGCTTTACTTTTACTTGGGAAAGTTAGGCAACGTCAAAATGAAACGATTCAAGTATATGCTGAAAGATTAATCCCTTTTGCCGAAGACGCCTTTGAAGATCAAACAGATGACGCGGTGCAAAGGCAGCTTGTTAGCTACTTTATTGATGGGATGGGCCGCGATTCGATGAAGTTACGGAATATGCTAGATAACCCTGAAAAACTCAATGCAGCAGTTTAATTGCAACGCGTGAGCAAAATCTACAGAAAAGATTTAATCTACGCACTGGTCAAATGAAGACAACCCAGTGATTCTGCAAGTCACGTCCCAAAGGATGTCGACCACTCGAGAAAAAAGGGCAATTGACACTTTTGTAGGAAACCGGGGCATCACAAAAAGGAATGTAGGTTAAGGAAACGAGCTCTAGAAGTGCATATCGCGGAAATGTGCAATGCTCTACGTAATAAAAGAAGAAAATGCTACCGCTGTGGAAAGTTGGGGCATATTGCAAAAGATTGCAAAGCTATAAATGAACAGCCTCAGTCAAACGACAGTCCTTCTTGAATGCACAAGCCGGTTTGAGAAGGCACAAAAAGGACCACGAACGTATTGTTTTTCTTAATTCAATAGCAAATGGTCCAAGTTCTTCGTTAATTAAATTTGATAAACAAAAATATAGGGCGTTATTTGAGTATGATTCACTCAAGTGTAAGCCAAAACTTCAAAACATTGTCTAAATTTAGCCACAGCGGGAAAAACTCCCTTATATGTAGATGGTGTTGCTGACCTCAAGTTCTCTCTTGGTAAACTATCTATGAGTCATAGGTTCTATGGTGTACGAAATCTGAACCGGAATGTTATTATAGGATTTGACTGG
This sequence comes from Tridacna gigas, assembly GCA_945859785.2. NCBI lineage: Eukaryota > Metazoa > Mollusca > Bivalvia > Cardiida > Cardiidae > Tridacna > Tridacna gigas. The sequence continues at coordinate 40,808,624 of OX244043.2, forward strand.
CTAAAATTACGTGGAGTCCGCACATAGCATCAGTAGCTAGGGTCAAGGTAAAGCTTCCTCCACAAACAGCTTATATTTATCAATGCCAAATACGTAAATATCCAGAATTCACAACAGGTATGAGTTATGAGGTTTTCCCCTCGAACACGGACCAGTCAATAATGAACCAGGCTTGTTATATCATTGCAGATAAGAAGATGGATCAAAGCGTTTTTGTGTAGATTTTCGGCAACTAAATAAGAAAACAAAGTCAAACTCTCACCTCTTCCAGTAATTGACGATATTTTAGCATTACTTAGCAAAGCTCGATATCTCAGTTCAGCTGACTTAAAATCAGGCTTCTGATAGGTGTTGGACGAGAGTGACAAGGAAGACACTGCATTTATATGTCATCGTGGATTATTTGAATTGAATGTCATGTCGTTCGGGCTGATGACAGCTCCTTCTGTGTTTATAGACTTAATGGAAGGCATAGGTCACTTTGCAATAGCTTATTTAGATGACATTTTAATTTACTCTCAAAACCTAGATGAACACATGTCTCATGTCCAACAGGTGTTTGATCGCCTTTGCCAGCATCATTTACGACTTGAATTAACGAAGTGTAGTTTTTTCCGAGAAGAAACCAGTTATCTTGGATTCGTGATAAACTCAGGTGGAACACGACCGGAACAAAAAAAAGTAGATGTAATAAAATATTTACCGCCACCTACAAATGTCAGAGAAGTACGCAGTTTTATTGGCATGAGCAGCTATTATCGAAGGTGTGTACCCCACTTTTCGAAGATAGCAGAGCCAGTTATCGCCTTGACTCGAAAATACATGTATGCTAAATTTAAGTGGTCAAGTGAATGCCAATTAGCCTTCGAGTTAAACTACCCTTGTTGTGCTATTCCGACTTAAATTTACATTACACACTGTACACTGATGCCAGCGAGAAATGTATTGGAGCTTGCTTGACTCAAACGGTCAAGGAACAACGTCAAGACCTTGAACGACCTATATACATGTACTTTCTTTCACACAGGCTAACTGACACCCAAACAAGGTTGTCTACTGTTGAGAAGGAGGACTATGCATTTATTATAGTCTCCAGAAACTGGATCATTACCCGAACCTCCAAAGATGTACTAATTCTTTTAGGGGGACGAATGTAGTACAACTGTGGAGGCCCAGGTTTGCCGTTATACAGGTATGGGTATAATTTAGCCCTCACGTGGGATCGTGTGGGCGAATCATGACCCATACATGTTGTATAACAATATGAATATTCATCTCTTTCCTCAGAATGGGCCCTCACATAAATACTGGCAGTTAGTAGGAGTGCGGGGATTCTTTGTTTGGTTCTCTCGAGCGGCTATTTGCATACTCTACGATGTTTCTCAGAAAATTAAATATGGATGATAAACTTTGAACATTTAATTTTATTCTCTCCCCATTGTGCCACGCCCATAGCTCACAGTAGTGATTTATTGCACGATAATCCTCGATAGAAAGAAGATCATTTCTTAAATAATCCGCTGGGAAGAATATTTTAATGTATAGACCTTTTACAACCGGCTGAGAACAATTTTCTGTAGTATACAGACCTTACAAGCGACTAAAAACGGCATTTGCAGTAAACAGACCTTTTATAGCAGGTAAGGAACAACTTTTGTAGTACACAGATCTTATATAAAAGGCTACGACCGACGTCCGAAGTTTACCAAACTTCTTTATCGGACTGAGAACTGGCACAAACTTGACGAATGGTGCAATGCTTCGGTCGGCCATACTCTTTCTGGGGACTGGTGATAGTAATTGAGTTAGGCTTCATTCCTCTCTCACCTCTAACCATTGTTCGGCGATGTTCACGTGGGAAAGCAGCCAGTGGCTTGAAAAGTATGTTGTACGAACTACTGCACAGAGACAGAAACTCTGAGGAGGCATGAATAGGTGTACTTGCTGCCGCAAAATTACTAAAATAATGTTGAAAATGCCGTTAACCACCAAAGAAGCAAAAGTAATAACAAATAAACAATAAACAAACACAGATCTTTTGGCATGTTGGGTGCCTTGGTTTTGTCCACATTCAGTGTGTTAGATTGTGGCGATGTTGTCGTACGTTGATCGGTTCAGTTCTTGTACGGTGCGTTTTTTCCCTGTCATAGGTAGTAAGATAGTGATATATACTCATTTACTTACTACGATGGATCGATTTCGAACATTTCTTTCTAAAAATAATTAGTTGGTTCGTTTGCTTGGTTGGTAACACTGTTTTTTCAACATTAGTTCAGTATTATCACGGCAGTAAGTACACCTATCTATGCTTTCCCGGAGTTTCTTTAAAACCAGTTTGCGCTTCGTCAGTATTACCAAAGATTAAAGGACCATCACCATGAACGAGGCGGTACATGAAATTAGTTCTCTAAGATAATGTTGTCCTAGTAAAGAACGGAATCTAAAAAACTCCGTATATGATAGTTAAACGTTTAATGAATTCACTTCAAAGTATAACATAAACGATGAACAAAGAATGCAACAAAAGTCAAGTAGCATGATTATTTGATATGTAGATCTAATAATCCATTTCCACATTGCATGGTTTTAATCCTTAGGCTGCTAAGCGCGACTCTAGGACTTTTTGCGGCCGGTGCAAATCAAGATCAGACTATACAGAACGGGCAGTCCGATCTTGAATCTACACTGTCCGATAAGGAGATACTTTTTCCTCAAAACATACCCTTGAAATAGCAAAATTTGGAGTTTTGTTATTGGTTTGAAAGTTTCCTTTCACGTTTTTAGCAGGATAAGGGTTAACAAATAGGTCTTATAGTCACTAAATATTCTTCAGAATATTCTTGGTCTAATCATCAAGAATATTCTAAGTATTAAAGTAACACAGTTTCTGACTGGCTAAACCAAAAGGTATAGCCAATCAGAAATTGTGTTACTTTTTAAATTTAACATTAGATTAAGAATCCAATTTAGAATGGTTAGTGAATACTACTGCAAACATACGTCTTATCAACGAAACCAAGGCTCATGTATGTCGTACAATTATAAATGGGTGGAATCTTCTACATATCAAAGTAACCCAATTTATGATTGGCTAAACCAAATGATTAAGCGAATCAGAAATTGTGTTTCTTTTTAAATTTAGTATTAAACTAAGAATACAATATGGAATAGTTGGTGAACACTGCCCCAAATCTGCCTTTTATCAACGGTCCTGCGCTCATAATTTGCATGCATTTATCATGGGTATATCATCGACCAAATAGCGCACATGTAAGTATCGCACCATCAAAAGGTCGTATGATTTGCGCTAATTGTGCGACACCCTAAATAGAACAGGCGTTCGTTTTGTTTTACGATGACCGCGGGAAAAAAAAAACTTTAGGATCAGTTTTTTTTTCTCATAATCGTGGAAATGTTGATAAAACGGATCCCTGATAAAAAAAAAAGATTTAAAGATTACACTATTAGGCCATTGTCAGCTCATAAGTCATATCAGGATAATAAGTCACTTATTCAAGTCTCTTCAAAGTACACGGCTTGGACTCTGAGGAGATTTGTTCAAGAGGACTGCCCACAAAGCCATGGCCGCTCTTGGGGAAGGACAGAGAGAGGAAGTGAGACAGAAAGACAGAGAGATGAACAAACGGGCAAGCACAAAAAGGCATCAACAGGTTTAAAATGGCTCCATACAAAGGCATACACCCACACACATACACCAAATGCATTCATACAATGGCACTTTATACGGCACAGTTTTATAAATGGGAAAATCCCTATAAATTTTGGGCATATGCTATTATCATGAACAATTTTGTCTATGGCATTTTTCTAAAAAAAAAATAAGGCATATGATACTACAATTATAACTGGCCCACAATAACTTTACAAAAAAAGTATTTGTGTATGAGAGTATAAAATTTATAAACTGTAAAAACAGGTCCTTGTTACAGAGGTTCTTTAGTACATGTGGAAAACATTGTGACATAAAGAGAAATCGATCGTAACGAGCAATTTCTTTTGTGCCACGACATTTTCAAAAATGTGTTGGCTGCATGACACAAAAACTCCACCACTAGTCAGGTAATCTCAGTTGGAATAAATAATGAGCATACACCGATTTCACTGTTGTCCATTATAATATGTTTTCCCGTTTCTACAGTTATCCTAACCTTTTTTTGAATTCAAAATTTCGATATAATTAGAACATTAACCCTTACAGCGCCAAATAAACCTATCAGACAATTTTATCCTAGATATACCACCTACATAATTTCAATTTCATGGTTGCTTTTTTCAATGTTTCTAGAAAGCGGGCAGTGTAAATCAAAGATCAGGCTGCAGCCTGATCTTGATCTATACCGGCAGCAAAAGTAACTATAGTCGTGAAAGGCGCTTAAGGGTTGAAATTTGACACAATTACACAAACTTAAGTGAGCTACATCTTTTAGTTTGGCTCTCTTTATATTATCTTTTATAAATAAATATCGTTGATATTATTAAATCGGTAGTTCGGAATTACCTCCCCTTAATGGAAATTTACACAAAAATAATTAGTTTAAGTAAATTAAAAAAATAAAAAAATAAATAAAATAAATTCGTTTAGAAACAATTTTTTTCATATTTTTTTTTTCATCTGTTTTCTCTCTTAAATATATATTTTTCATAACCATGTTAAAACTTTTACCTGTACCTTACCATTATGCGACAACCGTGACCTATTTTTACAAACATCGGATAAGCTCAAAATCAAAACGTGGAATGCAATTGACGCAGCAGTTCCTTATTAGTAAAAATACTCCACAAATCGAAATTGTAGTGTACTCTAGTGGTCTTTGCTACGTTTTACCCGTACAGTAAAATAGGTTATTCCAGTTTTTGTAATTAAAAGTCACAATTATCATATTGTATTTATACTTATTGTAACACTTACGACAAAAAGAACGGTTCTGCCAATTAGAAACTCTGTTACTTTCAAAATTTAGAACTAGACTAAGAGTGCAATTTAGAAAGGCTCGTATGTACGGAATAAGGTGTACAAAGATAATCCTCAATTTTCGTACAAAGGCATACACCCACACACATACACCAAATGCATTCATACAATGGCACTTTATACGGCACAGTTTTATAAATGGCATTTTCCCTATAAATTTTGGGCATATGCTATTATCATGAACAATTTTGTCTATGGCATTTTTCTAAAAAAAAAAAAAAAATAAGGCATATGATACTACAATTATAACTGGCCCACGATAACTTTACAAAAAAAGTATTTGTGTATGAGAGTATAAAATTTATAAACTGTAAAAACAGGTCCTTGTTACAGAGGTTCTTTAGTACATGTGGAAAACATTGTGACATAAAGAGAAATCGATCGTACGAGCAATTTCTTTTGTGCCACGACGTTTTCAAAAATGTGTTGGCTGCATGACACAAAAACTCCACCACTAGTCAGGTAATCTCAGTTGGAATAAATAATGAGCATACACCGATTTCACTGTTGTCCATTATAATATGTTTTCCCGTTTTTACAGTTATCCTAACCTTTTTTTGAATTCAAAATTTCGATATAATTAGAACATTAACCCTTACAGCGCCAAATAAACCTATCAGACAATTTTATCCTAGATATACCACCTACATAATTTCAATTTCATGGTTGCTTTTTTCAATGTTTCTAGAAAGCGGGCAGTGTAAATCAAAGATCAGGCTGCAGCCTGATCTTGATCTATACCGGCAGCAAAAGTAACTATAGTCGTGAAAGGCGCTTAAGGGTTGAAATTTGAAACAATTACACAAACTTAAGTGAGCTACATCTTTTAGTTTGGCTCTCTTTATATTATCTTTTATAAATAAATATCGTTGATATTATTAAATCGGTAGTTCGGAATTACCTCCCCTTAATGGAAATTTACACAAAAATAATTAGTTTAAGTAAATTAAAAAAATAAAAAAATAAATAAACAATACTAAAATAAATTCGCTAAGAAACAATTTTTTTCATAATTTTTTTTCATCTGTTTTCTCTCTTAAATATATATTTTTCATAACCATGTTAAAACTTTTACCTGTACCTTACCATTATGCGATAACTGTGACCTATTTTTACAAACATCGGATAAGCTCAAAATCAAAACGTGGAATGCAATTGACGCAGCAGTTCCTTATTAGTAAAAATACTCCACAAATCGACACTGTAATGTACTCTAGTGGTCTTTGCTACGTGTTACCCGTATAGTAAAATAGGTTATTCCAGTTTTTGTAATTGAAAGTCACAATTATCATATTGTATTTATACTTATTGTAACACTTACGACAAAAAGAACGGTTCTGCCAATTAGAAACTCTGATACTTTCAAAATTTAGTACTAGACTAAGAGTGCAATTTAGAAAGGCTCGTATGTACGGAATAAGGTGTACAAAGATAATCCTCAATTTTCGTGCAGACTGATCTTTATGTACCCTCTCCCTCTTTGATATAGTATTTGAACTACCCTGATATAGAGATATCACAAATAGAGATCAGACTCTATAATAATGGGCAAGATCAGCGGATTATTCTGGCGGCATATAGCAACTCACTTACCTCTCTAAATTGTTACTTAGTCCAATTTTATGTTTACCCTTAAGCTGTTAAATAAATGAAACGAAAACTTCCATTCAAATATTGCGATTTTAAAGTTGATTTCAACGGAAAAAATACCATAGCGGACAGTGCAGATCAAAGACCAAACTGCACCTTCTGTGCAGTCTGATCTTCATTTACACGGTCCGAAGAAGCAGCCCCGAGTCGAGCCATAGGGTTAACACTTTACCAAACGACAAACTTTTAGACTGGTCCGAATTAAAAGCATTCAGAGACGGCAAATTAAATGGAACTCAAATGATGGCATTTGTATCAGAAATGTTATAAATCATAGTGGGAAAAGGAGAAAATGCTTTTCCCCCTATGTTTTCAAGAGCCTTCTTTCTCAGGATCGTTGAAACTCATGACTGTGTGGTAGAGGGTTAACTCGTCAAAAAGGGTAAAATTTGCTTTTGTCTTGATACAAGGTTGATTACAAAAAGGGCATTAAATAAGCAAACAAACAAACAGACAAGAAAAAAAGCTTTTCACAAAATATGACTACAATAAATACGTCCCTCTCTCTTTAATCAATATAGGTTATTGTGACCTTGAACTCTGACCTTTAGTCAATAGAAATTATCTACCCTCCCTAGTAAAACATATATTGTGAAAACGCTTTGTCAAAACATTGTTTCCGTGACCTAGTTCGGTTTTCCGATATTTTCCTCGTTCTAAACGGGGTTCAAATATTTAATATGTTTGTATAAACTGATCGTGTCGTCGTGTCCATGGTGTAGAGGTAAAATACCTGGACACGTGATCCAGAAGAAAAACATTCTATAAAGTCGTAAAGTTATCGGAGATCTATAACTAGCTCACGTAAAAAGACGGAATATTCATTTAGTGACAAGTTAAAGCGGTTTCACTATACAGTGCAATAATTGAAACAACAACGTCACAGCAGTGTCTACACACAGTCAGGATCCGTATTCACAAACCATTCTAAATTGGTGAAACTGAGTGTTATTCTAAAATTTAGAAAGTAACGCAGTTTCTGATTGGCTACAACAATCAGAAACTTTGTTACTTTGAAATTTAGATTTTTTTTAATAATAAAATTTAAAAAATGTTATAGAGAATGGTGGGCGAATACAGGGCCAAGTCACTCTTTGGTATACCGACGGACCAATCATTCGGCCGTCTGACATGTGCAGATACAGATACATACCTCATCCCCCTCTACGAGAAGGAAAGGGGTATAAAACTAGCCATACCTTTCATTCGGATGCCATTCGAGCTAATATACACATATGAAATTAAATGTGAGCCATGCTTCGTGAACAGGACGTTTAATGTATTGGCAAAAGTATCGACCCGGAACAGCCTGCGCATTCCGCGTAGGCTGACCTAGGTCGGACATTTTTTTCTACTGCTTGTCCAAGGACCTTTCTGTCTCATGAATATGTTACGGATTTTTAATTACATGACTTGTTCGGTATCAAGTTTCATGGAGCTTTTTTAACACCCTTTCTACAGAGCACAACTCAATTATATACATATAGATAATATACATAATACGAATATCGTTAAACAGGCAAAAACAATACGTATATTTTACAATAGAAACCGGGATTTACGAGCGAACAACAAAAAGTCTATCGACCGAGCCATAGATCACTCGCTGGCTCGATCCATCCATCCATCCATCCATTGATCACTCGCTCAATTCTGCCATAGCTTATATAGAAAAAAAAATCTTACAATGCAATTACATGCCATGATAAGGTGTAGTGACGTAATTTAGTTTTGTAAAAATATTTGAGCCATGCCCTGGGAAAAGAGGGCTTAATGCATCCCCGTAATGCGCTATACCAAGCAAGTCAATACATAATTATGGATCCATAATGGCTACGTTCTATTACCATGAGGTAGACTGGTCCTTGCACATACAGAAAATTGACCAATAGCGAAAAGTTTCGGCCCAGGTCAGCCTGCGCGGATAGCGCAGGCTGACCTGGGCCGAAACTTTTCGCAGATGCATTAAGCCCCCTTTTCGCAGAGCATGACTCATTTATAAGTTACGTAAATTAAATTCAAGACCCTTTACCAGTGTTAAAAAGACCCTAGAAATAAAGCCTTGGACTATATCAATGGAAAACGAGAAACATGCTTGGAACCAGCATTTCTCTAATTTCCACAACGTTTTCTACCTTTTTCAAGACCAAACACATGAGTTGTGACCTGCTAGATTTGTTCACTGCAATCACCTTAAATATGGCCGGTTGTAGCTTTAGTCAACTTCAAGGCGGATAACCCTTAACCAAACAATCCCTTTTTTAATGACCTTAACGAGGAAGCCTATTGAAAACATTGTGTGAAAAGGAGAAAATGCTTGTAACCAGCATTTTCTCCTTTTCCCACAATGTTTTCTATCCTGTAATCGAGCTTCTGTTTATTTGTTTCATCTTTTGAATTTGTTGGCTGCACATGCTTTTGATTTTGATGAGTCCAAAATTCGTCGTTTGGGAAAGGGTAAAACTGCAAAATAAACAAAGAGAAAATTTCCCGTGGGTAGTAAAATTGGCATCTTGCGATCCGCACGTTCTGTACTACGGTAAAATCTCACAGAATCGGACAATGTAGATTAAAGATCAGACTGCACGTACTGTGCAGTCTGATCTTGACCTACATCGTCCGTAAAAGTGACAGGAGCCGAACCTAACAGCCTGCTGGTTAGGCTTTAATCGTGTTTTTCAGACCAGCTGTATTCCCCCTCTTTCCCACTTGGTTCGAGTTTAAAATTACCCGCTTTAGACTCAAAGTCGTCGTACGGTGCGACTTGTGGGCCACCATTAAGGTCGTCCTCTGACACTTTAGTTTCTTCTCTCATACTATCAAAGCCTCCGTTTTTCAATCCATTTTTGTCGCAGTTTTCCACCGGTGTTGAAGTCCGTGTTTCCTCGTTTTTCTCCGCGTCAAAAACGGAGTTCAATCGACCGGGACCAATCCAAGATAGAATAACCGGAAGAAGTAACAGCGCATGCGCAATACCGAACAGCAACACGAAGCACATGACAGCCGCGAATGTTCTGAAGATGTAAGACTTGGCGCCAAAAAGAATGACCACTCCCAATATAGATGATACCGCGCCCTGGAAAATAGGAGCCCCCGTCTTATCGATGGCTTGCCTCACGCGGATATCTCTGGTCTTTCCGTCAGAAATCATGAAACCATGGCACACGTGAGCCGTGAAGTCGATGGAGAAGCCAATACTCATGATGAGATGGATCATGGTAATCGAACTCAGGGCCACGTCAATGTAGATCAAGAACCCAAACACACCAACCATGATCATTGTGACGGCAATGGTGCACAGCAGTACGAGCATCGGGTGTGGCATGAAGATACACGTAACAACAAATACTGCGGCAAGAGCGATACCAACTGACTGAAGAGTTTGACCTAAAATTGCGACATACTGTTCGTAGGCAATATACGCAAAGTGATAGGCGAAACAATTAAAGGATGCATCGTCGGCTAGATCACGTGATTCTAACATCAGTTTCCCCTCCTCCTGGCTGTCTTCAAGGTTAACGGAAAGAAGGTAAAACCTGGATGCAGTAATGACGTTATTGGTCGTATCGATAATGACGTCATTTTCAAACATGGAGTGCGCTGTTTGGTTCAAAAACGTTTGTAACCCTGCAACGAAATTAGCCTCACTTGAGTTGTCGTAGTCGGCACTACTTTTATAGACCGTTAACCAATTCACTTCATAGTTATCGTCGAAGTAAGAATCTGCTTGTACGTAGGACACGAAATCTTGAATTGCGTCTTGTGTGCTTGCTGATGAGTACGTATACGTTCCGTCGATCACGAACATTACCGGAATTTGACGAGTAAAGTAGTCCTCTTGGTACGAAGAATAGCTGTAGAAATAGGAGTTCTCGGAAACGAGTTCGGTAAATTTCAGTCCTTGTCGCAAGTTTATACAACCATTAATTGCGGCTGCAAGGTATCCGGCAAACAGAAACAAGATTATGATTTTACACGGCAACTTTAGAACTATTTTTGGAATGATCCATCGTGGAAATTTGTCCAGGAAGCTTTCAGATTCCTCTCGTGACGCAGGAGGTCTTCCCCCACAGCAGATGACGTAGCTATTAGATCTCCCCTCTTGTCGGAGCTCTTCCTTTGTTTTGATCTTGCGACATGTAAAGTAATGGCGGTTCTGTTCGACTCGGCGTTCGTTTATCGTCATGCAGGCACAGAACAATGTAACGTTGTTGATGTAACAGAATACTACAGCGACCCCTGAAATGGAACAAGTGACAAATTTTATAAACCCTTGCAGCATAAATATGAGCCGTGCTCTGGCAAAAAGGGGGCTTAATGCATCTGCGAAAAGTATCGACCCAGGTCAGCCTGCGCAGTCCGCGCAGGCTGACCTGGGCCGAAACTTTTCGCAATCGGTCAATTTTCTGTATGTCCAAGGACCTGTCTACCTCATGATTTAGTCGGTTGTTCAAAAAAAGGGCCATTATGGATACATAATTATGTGATGGCTTGATTGGTACTATGCATTACGGAGATGCATTAAGCCCCCTTTTGCCACTGCACGGCTCATATATTAACTCAACCTCTTTCAACCACCGAAACTACAATCCACTGATACTCGGACAAAATTTAGAGTAAAAGACTTGACTAAACAATCGGACGGTATAGATTCGTATTCACCAAACATTCTTAAGAACATTCCTAGTCAAATTCTACATTTAAGAAGTAACACAACTTCTGATTGGCTAAACCATTTGGTTTAGATAATCAGAAGTTGTTTTACTTTCAAATTTAGAAAAATCTTTGAGAATAGGACAGACTGAAAATGTTCTTAGGAATGGTTGGTGAATACAGACCATGATCTTGATCTTTGCCGTCCAAAACAGTCCATGCTATGGCATATTGCGCTGAAATGAATCGCATCTTTAACGAAAAATATTCGTAAGTGACATGGGTCAGTTGATTTAAAGACAGGAACTCACCGACATGCTTAACTTTCGGTCACAGTACAATATGTGATAGTATTAACTAAATATGTCAAACAAAAAACTAAAATTCATATCAAGGTCAGAGGGAGTGTAGGTGCAGGATGGTGTTGTCTCCATTCTCCCGATGAGACATCTATACCGCCAGATGCGGGTACCACAACGCCTTCTGTTTGATAATAAAATATGGGCCAAAAACTCTCTTCATTCGAACTTGTAAACTAACTGATTGAATAGAAGTATGAGTCGATATATTTTTAGAGTTATCTCACTTTAAAAATATTTCGCAGTCATAAACCAGGTCCTTCTTTTGTTTTACTCGCGTCGCCTTCAACGTTATTTAAGTCATATCGCAGCGACAGCTTACTTATTCATTAGTGTCCTGGGTTTCATCGTCACCAGGCAAGGGCCCATGCAATGCTTTGCTTAATGTCACTCCTGTGAAAAACCAAGCGTCTTGACAGAGGGTTGAACCAGGGATCCTTAGGCTCCGTAACCTATTTTACAACTGAGCCATGTAGGACCAAAAGACCCGGTTCAACTTGATGAGTCTACGTACTTGAGGTAGAAGGCGAATAATTATACTCAAATAATTGAGCCATGCTCTGGTAAAAGGGGACTTCATGCATCTCCTTGATGCATTATACCAAGCAAGGCAGCACATCATTAGGCCTCCATTCAGTTAACTTTGTCTAATTATTAATAACCGACTGAATCATGAGGTACACTGGTCCTTTGACAGGCAGCGATGTTCTTTCGATGAATTAAATTTCGATCCTTTCACGAAAAAGACAAATATACTCTATGTCATAATCAAATCGACAGCCGTGTACTGGATTCTGCATAAGCTCTACATATCAATAAGAAATTAAATTCATCTTCAATGTCATACATAGAAACGACATATCATTACAAAATCATAGACTAAAGAATGAACGAAAGTAAGTTTACAAACCTGTATATATACAGAAGTTTCTGACTGCTATAAAGTTAGAACCAGCGCCTGCCATAAAGGCTATCAGGTCGGTCAAGGACGTTATCGTTATACCAACACCCGAAGCCCGCATTGTCTCTGAGATTTTATCCTCCACAGTCTTCTGGTTTTGGGCCCCAGACAGCCCAGATAGTAAGATAAACATATCGTCGATGCCAATTCCTGCAATATACAGGTATATTTTCACAGAAGTATGTACACAGTAATTCTTTTCGTTTATAGTTTTTCATCAAAAATTTTAAAAGGGGAATAAACAGTGATTCATTCACAGTGAAAAGGGATTTTAACGCGCATGCAAAAAGTACCGACCGCTGTGAGCCTGCCTAGTCCGCGCTGACTGACACGGTTCGACAATTTTTTTTTTCTATTTGTAAATTTGCATGTCCAAGGACCATTCTACCTCATGATTCAGTCGGTTATTGGATTTTATGGATCCATAAATATGTGATGACTTGCTTGGTATAATGCACCACCGAGATACACTGACACCCTTTTCCCAGGACAATGATCCTATGACGTCACAAAATCTTATCGCAAACGTGTGTAACATAAGAAAATTCGTTATGGCTGTATTACTTTGAAAACAACGGAGGTTGTGAGATTCATATATTATACATGTATGTGCATGCATAGTGATCGTATACATATCAAAAATATCTAACGAGGTTTGGAGAGTTAATAATTGTCGAGCCTTGGCGAGACAATTATCAATACTCACAACCGAGTTAGATATTTTTGATATATGACAAAACTATGCACGAATTATGTATCTTTATCCTGTCACCTGCTATAAATTCCGTCGTATAACAGGGGGTCATATAAACTTGGTGATATACGGTCACTTGACCACGTGACTAGGTTTATTATGTCAGTTGGTCATGTGATCAAGGTTTATTAGGCTAGTTGGTCATGTGACCAGCCGAAACTCCTTTTTAGCTGCCGGTACATGAAATCAATATTTCAAAGTAAAATTATCGCTTAAAATTCGATGCACATTTGATTTTTCTTATTATTTAAAATAAAACAGAATTATTCTTCGCCACAACATTCTTCCGAGGGTTTACGTCACCTTTATGACGTAGTCAGTATCGTTCATGACGTCATTATTACGGCTGCATACCTAAAGCGCTTTACACAGTTCGCCATACAAGTGTGTTTTTTTCAAAGTGCGAAAGATGTCAATACGTGCCTTAATTTCGAGCGAAATATTCTATCTAGTCGGATTTATGTTTGTAAATGTAAAACAGGATAAACAGAATAGTGTTGTGGATTGGAAAATTTGAAGAATAGACAATAGTGTCTTTGATTCCAGGAACGTTTGTCAGGCTCGGCTCGGGAATTTTATGGTATCAGTACCATAAGATATTGAATAAAAGGTACGGTCTATGTATCATGTTTGTTTTTTTGTTTTGTTTTGTTCATTTACAGTGCGTGACAGGATAAATAGAATAGATGGTTGGTGTCTTGGATGGTTTAAGTTTATCGGGCTCGGCTCCGGAAATTATCCGGTTCGCCTTCGGCTCACCAGATAAATTCCTCCGCCTTGCCCGATAAACTTAACCCATCCAAGACACCAACCATCTATTCTCTATTTATCCTGTCACCTAGACAACGTGACTGGATTTATTATGTCAGTTGGTCACGTGATCAAGGTTTATTAGGCTAGTTGGTCATGTGACCGGCCGGAACTCTTTTTTTTTAGGTGCCGGTACACAAAGCCAATGTTTTTAAGTAAAATTATCGCTTAAAATTCGATGCCCATGTTGATTTTCCTCATTATTTATGGTAAAATAGAATTCTTCGCCACAGCATTATTCTGAGGGTAAAGGTCACGTTTATGACGTAGTCAATATCATTCATGACGTCATTATTGCAGCTGCATATCCAAATCACTTTACACATTTCGCCATTTGTGTGTTTTTCTTTCATAGTGAGAAAGATGCCAATACGTGCCTCAATTTCGAGCGAAATATTCCGTCTAGTCGGATTTAGGATTGGAAATGAGAATCATGATAAACAGATTAGTGTCTTGGATTTGGAAAGTTGAAGAATAGATGGTTAGTGTCTTTGATTCCAGGAAAAAGTTTGTCAGGCTCGGCTCCGGAATTTTATGGTATCAGTACCATAAGATATTGAACAAAAGGTAAGGTCTTTCTATCAATGTTTGTTTTGTCCTCTTACTGTGCGTGACAGTATAAATAGAATAGATGGTTGGTGTCTTCGATGGTTAAAGTTTCTCGGGCTCGGGTCCGGAATTTATCCGGCTCGCCCTCGGCTCACCAAATAAATTCCTACGCCTTGCCAAATAAACTCAACTCATCCAAGACACCAACCATCTACTCTCTATCTCTTTTAACGTCTGATTTGTGGTTGTTTATCACTTGTAAGAAAGAAAAACACGAATGAAGATGATATGGATATAAATTAGCTGTAATAACTACGTCATCAATGATGATCACTACGTCATAACACGTGACGTTTACCCGCAGAAAATTAATTCATGTTCTATAAATATCCCTGGAAAATCAAAAATAAATACCAGGTATCGCGTATGTGTTAACCCTTAAGCTGCAAAGTGCGACTCACTGACCTTTTGCGGACAGTGTACATCAAGATCAGACTGCACAGAACATGCAGTCTGATCTTTGATCTACACTGTCCGATAAGGAGATATCTTTCACTAAAAATAAGTTTGAAATAACACTTTTCGGGTTTTCACTTTAGGCTTGAACATTTTATTTGACTTATTTAGCAGGATAAGGGTTAACTATTGTATGGATATTCGATTAGCTGAAAGAGATAAAAAAAAAGTTAACTAGCGGGGTAGCCATACTCACCCACAATAAGAAAGGGTGTAGTTCCCACAATACTGACAAAGTCCACGCCGATCGCAGCGCAAAACCCAAACGCAGCCACAATTGCCAATCCTGAAGCGGCCATACCGCCATAGCCTAGCATCATTCGCTGGCCAACTTGGTCGGTAAATCTGAAAATATTGTTCGGTGTAGCTTTAAACTTATGAATATGGAAGTAGAAAACAGCTCTAGAGTAATAATAACCAAATACTTACAAATCATGTCCTTTCATTAGAGCTAGTAAATATGGCATACCTCGGGTGATCCGGTGATCAAATCTCTCGGCTGTATCAAGTAGCTTGATATGCACCTACACGGTACATTTCATCGCCGGAAGTACACCGTTTTACCGTTACTGAAACAGTAAGGCTCCTCTTAAATAAGAAAACATGAGTCACAATTTTCTGTCCATATCTGTCTAAGAATATTTCCGTCGGCAAACAGTTTGTACACTCAATTTTCAGCGTGGTTCATCAATTCCGTTGGGAGCTTTTATTGACAGATCGATAGATGTGAATAACTTCAGCGTGGTTGTTCAGGTCGTTGCTCAGCGATTTACAGAGGCGCCGCCATGTTTAAGATCATGTGACTGGTAGTTCAAAATGGAAGCCTCTTTTATACGGACGAGGTTAGAAGTACAGACTGGTGCAAAAAGTATTGGTGAAAGGGGCAGCCATCTTGGATTGCCTGATTAACCAAATCCAAATTATATAGCCTCCCTTGAATTATAAATAGTATTTTGACTGAAAAGGAAACACTGACAGACAGGAAATGACATCATAATTTTATGACATCATCAATATTCCAAGAATTCAGCGTCTGTAAGCGTTTCATTTGTAAACATTGACATGGGTAGAAAAGGCGCTGAAATTTCACCTGAGGTAAGAAAACTGGCAGTGGATCTGCACCAGAATGGGCACAGACTTTGTGAAATAAGTAAATTGTTGCAACTGCCTTATATGACAGTTTCCAATATTATCAAAAGATTTTTCCAAAGTGGATCTGTTGAAAACAAGGCCAGAACTGGCAGGCCAAAAGTTGTCACAGACAGAGATTATCGCAAGCTTGAGAGGCTGGTAAAAGTCAATCGTAGAGATTCTTTGAGTGATATAACCTCAAAGTTCAATGAAGTCAGGGACAGAAAAGTATCTAAAAGAACTGTACAGTATCATTTGAACAAACATGGATTCAAGAGGAGAGTATCAAGAAAGCGTGTAGTGATTCGGGAGGTCAACAGAAAAAAACGGTTGTCACGGTGTTTGGAAAAGCGTAGATGGCTTGTAAATGGTAATTGGGATAAGGTAATTTTCTCTGATGAAAGTCAAATCGTAATAGGAAACAATAACAGGATATACGTTTGGCGAAAGCAAGGGGAAGGATACAGACCGGACTTGGTTCCCTCAAAGGCCAGTCGCAAGTTCCAGGTAATGATCTGGGGTTGCGTTTGTTGGAATGGTGTTGGAACTTTAGCAAAAGTGACAGGCAATATCAAGTCAGAAAAATATAAAGAAATACTTGAAGAAAATATTTGGCCAGTTATAGTTAGACATTTTCCAGATGATCAGTACTTTTTTCAGGATGACAATGCCCCAGTGCATAGATCTAGGGTATTACAGAGATACAGAGCCACCAACAATTTAAAATCCATTTCTTGGCCTGCTCAGTCACCGGATCTGAAGTCATTGAAAATATCTGGCTGTATATTAAAAGAAAACTAGCTTACAGACACCATGTTATAAACAGTGACAGCGATTTGTTCGGAGAAATTCAGAGAATCTGGATGACTATTCCCACCTCATACATTCAGAGCCTATATTTATCAATTCCCAGGAGAATAATGTCAGTGATTCGACTTAAAGGACACTTGACGAAGTATTAAGGTAAGACTGGTACTATTACGTTTGTTTTGGTTGAAATAATTTGCTATTTTTGTCAGTTAAATCTCTATGATTGAAGTGAGCAAAATCCAAGATGGCCGTCATTTCACCAATACTTTTTGCACCTGACTGTAGGTACGGAATCAGCCGAGTTGTGACGAGTGAGAGTCGGTGATAACGTCACGGAGAGCATGGTTCTAGAAGCACTAAGATCTAGAACCAGACATGCTGCTGTTTTGCTTTAACAACGATGGGGTTTGATGCGTCTGTCTCCATGGTAGTGCTATGACCAGGGTCCGTATTCATCAACCATTCTTAAGAACATTCTCTGTCTTATTCTAAAGAATTTTCTAAATAAAAACAAAAAATACCCACCTTTTTGATTGGCTAAACCGTATAGTTCAGCCTATCAGAAGTTGCGTTACTGTCTAAATCTAGAATTAGACCATAAATGAAACTGAAATTGAGAATAGTTAGTGAATACAGACCCTGAACAGTTCCCCCCCCCCCCCAAAAAAAAAAAAAAAAAAAAACCAGTAAATGGGACGAGTCAAACAAATCCGGCGAAAGCGCCAAGCTAAGACCCAATGTAGACAAACGGAGGACTGTGGCATCCGTCATTTTTTAGAATTACTTCAACCTAAGTTGATATACCCACACAAGCACACAAACATTTCGCCTAAAGACTATTCCATTTGCATTAAAGGGAGATAAGCATGCTTACCATAACGGCAGTGCTATGTGGTTATGGTCATGGTGACCAAGTTGTTTCACGTTACAGTATCAATGATACCGTTGTGCTCCCAAGTTGTTATGTTTATTTCCCTGAAGAACCCGAATGGCCAAACGATGGAAAAATTAACAAAAACTTGTTTTCGTGTTCGTATTGTATTTTTTTCTATTTAAGACATGCTCTAAGAATAGGCAGCTTAATGCATGTGCAAAAAGTATCGACCTATGTCTGCCAGCACAGTCCGCGCATGGGGCGAAACATTTTACTAGTTGTAAATTTTCTGCGTGGCAAAGGACGATTCTAGCCCAAGATTCAGTCGGTTGTTAGACAAAATAGATTTTATGGATCCATAATTATGTGATTGCCTGCTTGGTATAATGCACCATGGAGATGCATTAAGCCCCATTTGTGCCTGAGCGTCGCTCATTTATATTTCACCCATGCCCTGGCAAAAGGGGGCTTAATGCATCTTCGTGATCCATTTTACCAAGCAGGCCATGGCATAGCTATGGATCCATGAAATTCATTTTGTATAACAACTGACTGAATCATGAGGTACACTGGTCCTTTGACATGTAGAAAAATGACCTGTAGCAAAAAAGTTTCGGCCCAGGTCAGCCTGCGCGGACTGCGCAGGTTGACCTGGATCGATACTTTTTGCAGATGCATTAAGCCCCCTTCTCACAGAGCACGGCTGATTTTTAAAGATTGTCACTAACTGATACAACTACTGATATCATTCTAATAACATTATGAACCAAGGACAGACCCGGCCCCCTTTCCGACCCCATCCCCAGTCCCCCGCTCTTTTCTGTCATTATCTTAGACCCAACGGCGGCAGATTCCGAATAAGATTCTCGTGATGTTCATTGACATGGCTGAAAATGAAACAGTAATGCTAAACATTTACCTTGCAGAAAAAGTAGCAACACATGAGTAGGTCAACATCAAGGTCATGGTGATGGCAAAGAGAGAAATATCCCCGGAAACGTTCTTGTCGAGTTCCTCATCGAGAGAGTTGAAGTGGGCGTATCGGACTTCAAAGTTCGTGGTGGGATAGGCCGCAATGACGTCAAGAAACCTGTCACACTGGAAACAAGAGATATCTTATTACTGCATAAAATGTACGTTTCCGGGCCATTATAAACATGTATTAACGGGGAAAAACCGGGCGTTAAGGGGAGAAAACGTATATTAATCAGTCAAATCACGCGCCGTTAACGCCCGGCTTTGTACTTTCAATATCCTCGATCCGAGCCTACCTTGTAAACAATGTACGCTGAACGTTTGTTCTTTTCATACATCCCAGACTCCAACTAACAAAACTAGGAACTTGCACCATATTAGATCTTTATTATGCCTTGTCTCTGATAATTTTAGTACACCACAAACGAAATCTTACGCAGTATCTCAGTATTATCGAGATATGAGCAAAAAATCACTCGTGATACACTCTACATCCCAACCCGGCACTTTCTTAACGTGGTCGGCAATTCCTTCGCTTGATATATCCCTTTGACGTCTTTCAGATACAGAAATTCCATATCCACTCATTTATCCTAGTTGTATTCGATCCAAAAATGTGCAAATTAATCCCACAAAAGTCCTTATGTATTAAATATCATTAGAAGCGAATTAGAGCGAGAGATCGAAACAGTGGCATAGAACTATGGCCCTTCACTATGCGTAACAAAAATTTCATCGTCGAATTCCGGTTTTGACCGGTATAAGTCCGATACATTTCAAGTCCGTTTCTTTGCATTTCTATGGAGATATGTTTTGCTTTCGTTGCAAATTATTGCTAAAATACATTTATTTTATGCAATAATAGCATTAATTAATTCATGTTTTTTTTTTTTTCGGTCGTTTACATTCGCAGTGGCCCTCAAAATTGTTAAACGCGAATGTTAACGACCTCAAAAACGTAAATTAAGCCTATAAAACAAAATGGACGGCGTAAAATGTAAATGGATCTCTTTTGCGGTTCAATATGGAGAAAATAAAGGAAAAAACGGTGAGAGATGAATATATCCTGCCGCAATAACTATCAGTGTCATCAGTCCTCAGGCAGCATTTGTCCGAGCAGGAGGGGATTGGAACCAACAACCCCTGGTTTCAAGCCCTGTACGCTACTGACTGATATATCGGACTCAGCTACTGACATAGAAACAGAGTACCACGACACTGACTGAGCCATGGTCTGGCAAAATGTCCGTGCTGCATCATACCAAGCAAGTCGTCACATAATTATAGATCCATAAAATCCATTTTGTCTAACAACCGACTGAATACTGAGGTAATGTGGTCCTTGGGCATGCATAGAATTTAGCAAAAGCAAAAAGTTTCGACCCAGGTCAGCCTGCGCGGACTGCGCAGGCTGACCTGGGTCGATACTTTTTGCAGATGTATTAAATCCCCTTTTCACAGAGCATGGCTCACGTATACTTACCCAAGTTTGCGCTCTATCCTCATAGTCCCCATCTGTTCTAAATCTGTACTCAATAATGACAAACTGCATCCCTTGTAAGTGTGTCCCATTCTGTAGGATGGTACCTTTAAGTACATATGCTATCTCTGTCAGTGCCGAAAATACGATCTACTGAATTTTTTCTCATAAATATGACAAAACAATCGGAGGGTATAAATTCCAAGATCACACTGAAAGTTCTGTGCAGATCAGACTGCACGTTCTGTGCAGTCTGATCTTGGTCTACATGTATGTCGTTCGCAAAAGTCCCTGGTTTTTGCCCGTGGCGCCGAATGAGTCAACGAATTTCGTGTCAGAAACAAGTCACGGTCGATTTCTACCGGAGAGAATTTTGCCCGAAACGATACTTTACGAATCAAAGGACTCAAAGTCCTGGAAAGCGGATTTGTGGAGTAGCATAAAGCTGTAATACGTTGTAAGAAAACAAATAAAATCACATGCAACACATGTGCAATCATAAGATGGAGTTAGCAAGGACAGGGAAAGTCAAAATTGTTCTGCCGAGCGGGCCGCGCAGTAACTGTTATTCTATTATTGTTTAAGGGTGGTAATTTGATCCGTCAATCTTACGCAGTTTTTTGCTGGAATTAGATTTCGGAATAAATATGTATACACGTGTAGGACAGTATATACGGTAATGACAAAAGCGAGGCTGAGCTTAAACTGAAAGTAAAATGGGCGCAAGCGTGAATAACAGTATATTTGGTTCAGGTCAAACCGATATCATAGCGCAGTGTGAGCGCGCATGCTTCGTTACGCATGCTGTATTTGGTTCCAGTGAGAACGATCACAGTAAGCGGATTTGCTATGCAAAATCCGCTAAAAATCAAAGTTTCCAAGACTTCGAATTGTCCTTATCAAAACATGTTAAACTTTTTAGATTATAAATTATGAATTTGATTCTAGATAGAGTAGTCTTGGACTTCAAAGAAAATTTTAGCCGAGTACAGAATTCATCAAAGAGATAACTTCATCGGACTGGTAATAATCAGTATACTTATTATCACCAGTTCGATAGAGTTATCTCTCTTTGACCACTCATCTGCTTATTTGTTAAGGAAATGAACAAGTCTCGCGAGACAGTGCGATATTATTAGGTCAGTTACGGTGCCCGTGACGTAGACAGACATTAACTGGCCAATAATAATCATGAGGTAAAATGGTCCTTGTACATCCAGAAAATTGACCCTTTACGAAACGTTTGGCTTAGGTCAGCATAATAATTTGATTATATTTTACCTCCAAGGTCATTTGCATAATTTACGGTTCCAGTCGAACTCGTGAAGGACGGGTATGTAACAGCGTTAGCGTCCGAGGCGTTTAGGAATTCCGCTGACCAGAATAGGTCACCCTCCACCTTGCATTGTCCCTGGGATCTTGCACAAATATCCGTGAACTGAAGAGAAAAAAAATCAAAGTGCTTGGGTAAAGAACAAAATGGAAATGTGGTAGAAAAACATAGTGGAAAAGGAATATATTGCCAGTTACTACTGCGGCATTTTCTCCTATTTCCCACTATGTTTTCAACATGTTTCTTTTTCATGGTCGTTTAAACACGGATAAGTCTGGTGGAGGAATATTTCTTTTTTTTCGCTGTCTGTTTTTTATGTTTCAAAATCATATGAGCCATACTCTGTGAAAACGGGGTTTAATACATCTCCGTGATGCATGAAACCAAGCAATTCATCACATAATTATGGATCCATAAAATCCATTTTATAAAATAACCGACTGAATCATGAGGTAGACTGGTCCTTTGTCATGCGAAAAAAAAAAAAAGATATGAGGAGTGTTCAAAAATGAATGCATCTAATTGCAGAACCGAGGTGTTTGCGCTGAACAAATTTTCGACCTTAAAGGTATTTTTTGTTAGCTTTGGTAACAAAAAGAAGTCACAAGGGGCAAGGTCGGGTGAATACGGAGGGTGGGGGAGCACAACGACTTTTTCCTGCTTCAGAAAGTCTTGCACCCTCATACAAAAGACAATGACTGAAACTGATGGTTTACACACGTTGAAATAGAGCTGACAGAAAATGAATTCCAGTGTCTTCATAGTATAGCTAATAAAAAAAGACTATGAAAATGCCTTCAAAGATTGGATCCAGAGACTAAAACTTTGTATATCTGTTGGGGGTGAATACTTTGAGGGAATAAAATAAAACTTTCAGTGAAACCTATGAAGAATAAAATTTCAGGTGCTTAGATGCATTCATATTTGGACACTCCTCGTAGCAAAAAGTTTCGGCCCATGTCAGTCTGCGCGGACTGCGCAGGCTGACATGGGTCGATCCTTTTTTGCAAATGCTTTCAATTCCCTTTTCACAAAGCATGGCTCATATAAGTTTTAATAAAGAGACAGGGCGCGGAAACACTAAACGTTCCAAGCTTATTAACAGATTTGACAGTTTTGACAGTTACTGTCTATTCTTTATGAGGCCAGAGAATTCTATATTAAACATTAATAGAAGTTAATTTTACAAAATAAAACACATAGTCGTTAAAAGAGCACGGTAATTAAAAAAAGAAAGACAGCTCTAAATGGCAATTAATCTTAGTTCGTTTACTAATATATGACGCACATTAATAATTGTTCCATGCTCTGTGAAAAGGGGGCTTAATACACCTGCAAAAGGTATCGACCCAATTTACAAATAGCAAAAAGTATCGACCCATGTCAGCCTGCGCAGGCTGACATGGGTCGATACTTTTTGCTATTTGTAAATTTTTTACCTGTTCAAGGACCATTCTACCTGTGATTCAGGTCGACTGTTAGACTAAATGAATTTTACGGGGCACAATTACGTTATGACTTACCTGGTATAATTGCATCACGGAGATGCATTATACCCCCTTTTGCCAGAGCATGGCTGAATTATATTTGAGGCGCGCTCTGGCAAGAGGGGGTTTAATGCACCTCCGTGATGCATTACACCATGCAAGTCATTACGCAATTATGGATCTATAAAATCCATCTCGTGTAACGAACGAGTGAATCGTGAGGTAATACTGTTCCTTGGGCATGCAGAAAATTAATCAATGGCAAAGGTTTCGACGCAGGTCAGCCTGCCCGCAGTCCGAACAGGCTGGGCTGCGTCGATACCTTTTTTTGTAGATACATTAAACCCCCTTTTCACAGAGAATGGATCACAGGTATATGACTACTGCCTTTCAACCAGTTCGCTGCACATACTCGTCTAAAAGGCAATAAACATGAATTAAATTACGGTTCAATATAGGAATGTATGTGAAAACACCATTGTTGCAAAATGGAGAAATTGCTTGTCACGAGCGACTTCTCCTTTTGCATCAATGTTTTCAAAAGTTGTATGCTGCAAGACAAAAAAGAAAACGGAAAGCACGGAGGTAATAAGCTTAACCCTTTACCACATAACCCTAAGGCTACTAAGGGCGACACAAAGGACCTTTTGCGGCAGTGTAGGTCAAGAGCAGACTGCACATAACGTGCTGTTCGATAAGAAGATATTTTTCCCCAAATAATACAAAATATCAAAATTTTGGTTATTTTTATTGGCTTGAAAGTTTCATTCCGTTTATTTAGCAGGATAAGGGTTAAAGACACTGAAGAAGAAAGCTTTTGAAAACATTGTGGGAAAAGGAGAAGATGCTGGTAACCAGCATTTTCTCCTTTTCCCACAATGTTTTCTATCCTATCAGACACAGAAATCATCATTTAAGCTACATTCAATTTGTCGTCTGCAAATGCTTTCAATTTGGATCAGTCTAAAATTTTGTCGTTTGGTAAAGAGTAAACTTACCGCTATCGTATTGCCGCCATCGTCTGTCGCCGTTATAGCTTGAATAGCGCTATTCAGGGTAGATAACTCGTCTAGCGTTGTTCTGTTTAAAAGATTGCCCGAGTAGGACCGAATGATGATTGCAGCCCAATAGCCCTGGTCCGACATCTGACGACCTTGAAAGTTCGAACCGCTTAGATCCGGAAAGATTGCCTGTACCCTTTTCTGGTCCTTGCGAGCCTGTGAGCCTAAAATAAATAATAAAAGTTTACGTTTCATAAAGTATAAGTGATTATTTGGGTTTTTGACCCGAAACCTCCCCATTCGCGACGGTGTTTCAATTTTGCGGAGAGGAAGGAAAAAGACCCAGTCGGCAACTACGTGAGGTCTGATCTTGGTTAAAGATCTGTCCGTATAGTTTTACTTAGTTATAAAATGACAGCTAAGGCTTATCGAAAGCTATTTCTTCAACAAAATGAATAAGGCTGGTAGAGGACTAAGAATGGAAGTTTTGTTGCTCCATCCATCCATGCCGAGCCCCCATAGCTCAGTCGGTAGCGTATAGGACTTGAGAACAGGAGGTCGCTGGTTCGATCCCCAGCTCGGCCAATTTCTTTCCGAGGATTGATGATAGTCATTGGGACAGGATTCATTCCTCTCTCACCGCTGACTATTGTTTCAATGATGGTTATGTGGGAAAGCAGCCAGTGGCTTTGAAAGAATATTGTGCGTTGTACTGGTAAAAGAAACTCCAGGAAAGCATGGATAGGTGAACTGGCCGCCGCGATATAACTGAAATAATGTTGAAAACGGCGTTAAACACCATACAATCCATCCATCCATCCATCCATCCATAAACATCCACCTACCCATCAACCCACCCATCCCTCCATCCACCCATCCATCGTTCAATCAACCACTCGACTCAGCTTTTCATTTATGAATTCACAAACATCGTTATGAATCTAAGATAGGCTTTGTCTTTCATGTTAAAACTATCGACGTTTTTCCGTATAGAATGATGGACTTCCTTTCTCATTAACGTTACCATGGCAATAGAAAACATTCTTAAATTAACACTCCAGCAGACAACAGGATTTAAGTCTTGTGAAGACTTTAAAAAAAATGAAAGCATTTACAATCGACAAATTCAATGTGGGCATATGTGATGGAATTTTATCTTAGATAGATAGATATGAAACAGTAAAAAATTGTAATCTCCTCTTTTTTCCACAATGTTTTCAACTTTTCTCCGTTAGGATGGTAATGAACGGACTCCTGTGATACAGGTTTACTACCACTCAAATACGAATTTTTAGGGAATTAAGGAAGAAAGCTTCTGGAAACATTAAGGAAAAAGGAGAAACTGCTGGTTACCAGCATTTTCTCCTTTTCCCTTCATGTTCTCTACCCTTTCAACAGAGAGATCGGCCATCTGAGACAAATGCAATTTATCCTCTGCAAATGCTATCGATAGGGGTGGGTCTGAAATTTTGTCTTGTAAAGGCTTACTCATAGACCACATCCTGTATCGATTTTCATTGTAATTTTTATGTGAGCCACGCTCTGTGAAAAGGGGGCTTAATGCATCTCTGTGATGCATGATGCCAAACAAGCCATCACATAATTATGAATCCATACCAGCAACTTTTTTTTTTTAAATAACCAACTTAATCATGAGGGTAGAGTGGTCCTTTGAAACGTAGAAAATTGACCAATAGCGGAAAGTTTCGGCCCAGGTCAGCCTGCGCGGACTGCGCAGACTGACCTGGTCGATACGTTTCGCAGATGCATGAAGCTCCCTTTTCACAGAGCATGGCTCATATCATTACGACTTTGTATATGTATATGGGGTATTAAAACAGCCTGTATTTCTGCGCGGGCATCTTCGCAAGCCAAGGATACTAAGGTAGTACCCTTGGCCGCTCGCCTCTTTAAAAATCGAAACTCCCGCTGCGCCATTTCATTGGATGCGATCATAACCCATCGCGTCCAATCAAACCATCTGTAACAAGAAATCTTCCGCGAAACAGAAAACAATAATGGCGGCGCCCGTCAAAAACGAAAGTTGTCGTGTTTGTGACGAAAATTTGCCAAAAAAGAGTAGACGATCGATATTTAATGAGTTTTTTATAGTTCATGATCAATTATGTGAAATATTAGGACGGGTACCACAGCCAAATGATTGCGAATCATCGTATGTCTGTTCGTCTTGTTTTAACAAGCTCAACAAGCTGAACAATCTGGACCGCAGCCATATTTGAGACATAGCCTAACAAGTTTTATTGCGAGCATTTTGATTGGTCAGAAATAACATCAGCAAAGGTTACGCAACTCGTGATATTTGATAGGTGGCGCAGCGGGAATTTCGATTTTTAAAGAGGCGAGCGGCCAAGGGTATGTAACGAACAAAGTGGAGTTAGTATCCTTGGCTTGCGAAGATGCTGCGTGGATGGATCATGTCACGTTGCTTGTGTAAAGAGTTGCGTATCGGATGAGACCGAAGGTCGAGTCCGATGCGCACCTCTTTACACACGCAACGAGACATGATCCCACAATGCAGAAATGCATTGGTGTCTGCGCATGTCATATTCTTCGAAAATTTGACCTGTCTGCTATGACGCATCACTGGAAAAATAATGGACAAATATTAATACGCGGTGTGTAGTTTGCCGCTTAAAATGTGCAGGCTGAAAATGGCAATAAATAAAACGTCGTGGAAAAATCAAGCCAGATTTTCGTTACAAATTTTTAAAAAACATAATGATTTCAAACAGGGGAAATATATTTTTAAAATACCAATTGTTTACTGCAAATCTCTGTCAACAGTTTCTAAATATAGACATGGGGGAAACCGGAATTTGACTGACAACAAAAATAACACCTTGCTGGGCTTATACCGGGGCTTTTTCCCAAGTTTATAGGGGCTTTTGTTTATAAATTGCTCGTGCATAGGTTATATGCTAGCTAACCATGGCTGGATGAATCGTACAAAGTAGGTTTTAGAGAGTAAGGGTACATTTTTTTTTTAAATTCGTTGCACTGCTTGCAGCCTTGAAAAATAGTCCGGTTCTGTACCCAGAATGCCCATGTCAGATACATGTATATCATGTATTTGAAATATGCCACCTAGCCTAGCGGAAGATAATGGAAATGCAGACTGTTGTAATGCTCCTTTTATTATATACCTTACATCATATAACTGTAAAAGGAAGTTTAATGCATCTGCAAAAAGTATCGACAACGGTTGAAACCTTTTGCTGTTTGTAAATTTTCTGCATGTCAAAGGACCAGTCTACTTCATGATTCTGTCGATTTTTAGGCAAAATGGATTTTATGGATCCATAATTATACGACAACTTGCTTGTTTTTAAAATGCTTCACAAAGACTAAAACCCCTTATGCAAGAGTATTGCTCATGTCAACTTTAACGTTACACGTTCCTTCTTCCTCCCCCCCCCCCCCACCCCAAAAACCCGAGTTTTAACGACCCTGAGTGAAAGGATAAAAGGAGAAAACGCTGGTAAGCAATATTTTCTTCCTCCCCCATATTTTTTTTCTCGTTCTTAGACAAATTACATCATTTCAGTCACATTCAATTTGTCGTCTGCAAAAGCTTTCAATTTCGACAAGTCTAAAATTGTTGACGTTTGGTAGAGTGTTATGTTACAGTTTTACGATCATTTTGACACACTCCCTGACGTTCAGTTATGTTCGTTGTCGTGTCGCACTCTTCCGAAACTGACACCTGGGCCTCTATCCACCAACCGTTATTAATATGAGCCATGCCCTGTGAAAAGGGAGCAAAATGCATTTGCAAAAAGTATCGACCCAGGTCAGCCTGCGCAGTCTGCGCAGGCCGACATGGGTCGAATCTTTTGCTATTTGTAAATTTTCTACATGGCTAACGACCATTCCTCCTCGTGATTCACGTAACTTTTATCATTATTTCAGTTTTATCATAGCCACCAGGGTGCCTATCCATGCTCTCCGGGAGTTGTTTTTACCAGTACTTCCCACATTACTCTTCCACTGGCCGCTTTCCCACATAGCCAAAAAAAAAACACAAAAAAGTGTCCGAGCTGGAGATTTGGACCAGCAACCCTTTGGTTTCAAGCCCTGTACGTTACCGACTAAGCTACTGTGCCCGGATAAAAAATGGCGTTTAACCCTTACAGTGCCGAACTAGAGGCGCTTGAGCGCCTGTATCGCTCCACAGGCCTGATATTTCTATAATGGCGAAAAGAAGTTTTTAACAATTACCATTCAATCCTGCATTTTAGCTCACTGAAGAAAAAAGGTATGGAAAAAACTTGTGAGAAAAGAAGAAAAAAATGGTAACCAGCATTTTCTTAGTTTCCCACAATAATTTCTATCCTTTTTTATATATGTCTTACTAATTTGAAGATATGTTGTCTGCAACAGGTCCTTTCACAAACCATTTTGGGTGGGGAAACATCAAAATATAGAAAATATGTCTTTCTCAGGGTCGTTAAAAGTTGTGATTGTGTGGTAAAGGGGTAATCTAAAAGAACAGCTAGGAGGGCAAATGAATGAATGTTATAGCAATATAGATCAACTTACATCAATACACCAGACAGAATGAAATATGCTGGCATACAATGAACACCTAATCCCTAATAATCAACTTTTCACAGTCACAGTTAGAATGTCTTCTGTGGCAAACAACACAAAATGGTCTACAAATGCATTTACATAAATCAAATATCCTGCTCCAGGGCACAGATTAATTCTGCTGTACTGAAGTTGCAGGATCAGTTTGACTGGATAACATTAATGCCTTATCACAAATGTAAAGCCCTGTCCCACTTTGTACCAGGTCACCAGGATTTACACCCCTTCTGTCCACTCTGCATTTACTCATTAGTAGGTCAACAAACCTTTACCAGAACTAATAAAAGTGCGGAGGTTCTCTTGTTCTATATCAAAAGGACTATAAAGTACCTACAACATGGGGGTTTTGTTATTAAAATACTTTTTCTTTTTTATCTTGGCATGGTTACTCAGGCTTAGTAATAAGGCAAAATTGAAAAGCTCAAGTTGAGAAAGGTGCTCAAGCTTTTATCTTATTTATGGCCAGTGATATTTTATTACTAGTACTAACTAATAGCATATCATTGGAGTAAATTGTGATCTTAATACCAAGGAAAATGTGTGGGCTTAAATAGGACAGCCCTAACTAGGTCAAGTCAATCCAATTTTCTTCCTTTTTCTTTGTTAGTCGATAAAACTAACACAATAAATAGTTTTGGAGAAGAACATTTTTTTGAAATATAAGCCTTGTCTATAAAAAAATGTGTTTTTAGGTGTATCATTTTTTTAAAAGGAATTTGGTATACAACCACCATAGAAACAATTTGGCAGACAACCACCATAGGAACTTACCTGCAAAACAACAATGAAATCCAATGTATAGTTTTAGAGAAGAAATTTTTCGAAGATTTTACTTTATACCATAAAAGGAAAATGAGTCTCCCATAAAAGCCATGTTTTTTGACAGATCATTTTTTTTTAAGGAATTCTGTAAACCTGTATCTAAGGAACATTCCTGCAAAATAATAATGCTATCCAAATAGCGGTTTGGGAGGAGAAGATTTTTAAAGGTTTTTTACTTTGGTTGCCATGGCAACCAGAATTCTTCATGGAACACAATTATTTGAAGGAATTTGAAAGAGGACCACCAAAGGAACATTCCTGTGAAATTTGGTAAAAATCCAGTCAATAGTTTCTGAGAAGAAGTTTTTTAAAGAAAAAGTTTACGGACGCACGCACGGACGAACGGACGGACGGACGGACGCACGACGGACACAACGCCATGACAATAGCTCGCTGGCCTTCGGCCAGTGGAGCTAATAAAACCAACGGACACTTTCATTCTAAAATAAGATCCAGATAATTGCAATTTCGTGGATGTCTTTAGTATTTCAGCAAAGCGGACAGTGTAGATCAGACTGCACGTTTTATGCAGTCTGATCTTGATCTACACTGCCCGCAAAGGCAGTATTGTTCACTACAGTAGTGAAAGGCGTTTTAATTAGCGAAAGAAGGACCAAAGAAACAAATCACAGACCTTGAGGTAGGTATACATTCTGTGCGTCAATATCCGACTGAAGCCGAATCATTCCGATCCCAAGCAGACCATTGACCAAGATGGTTATGATTAGAATCTTCCAGGCATGCCTCGAAGCAAATGCACCATAAACGGCGAACGCCGAGCCGATCTTCGTTTCCACAAACTCGTAAATCTCTTTAAGTTTCATTCTGGAAAAAATAAACACAAAGAAAATTAATCACACATGTTAAAGCCGAGCTGATCTTCGTTTCCACATACTTGAAAATTTCGTTAAGTTTCATTCCGGACTAAAATAATGCAAAAGGAGAATTAACCCTTAAGCTGCTAATCGCGACCCACTGACCTTTTGCGGACAGTGTAGATCAAGATCAGACTGCACAGAATGTGCAGTCTGATCGTTGATCTACACTGTCCGATACGGTATTTTTTTTCTGGTGAAATCAACTTTGAAACCACAATGTTTGAGCTTTTAGTATTGAGCAGAAATTTGCATTTCATTTATTCAGCAGCTTAAGTGTTAAACTCAATCTTATAATTTTGTTCAGGAATAATTCCGTATGCAACCGGTATCGTTGGGTTTACTAGAGTAGTCTGGAGAATTTTACTGAAAAAAATATCATCATCATCATCAGCATCATCCAGTATCATTTTGGTATTGTATATTTTGAATATTTTATCAGAACTACAAACGTGAATATTTCACCACAAGTTATTTCTCTCCTAGGTCCAGATCGACATCTGCCATGATAATGTAATCAAATTAAAGATAAGAACATTGTTTTCAAATAGATAAGTGCTTTGCTTTCTAGATAAGTCAATCTAGGTGCTTTGTTTTCTAGTAAATACGTGCAAAGTTATGACGTCATAGTACTCAGCCTGTTGGCGCGAAAAGACCATCACTGAAAATGGTTTTAAATTTTGAAGATGGCATAAAGAATTTCTCGTATTCATCCGTGTATAGTTATCTATTTTAGAACACAATACGGAGTTAAATGACCTTGAAAAAGAGGGGAAAAAAAAAAAAAACGTTGTGGAAAAAGGAGAAAATGCTGGTAACCAGCATTTTCTCCTTTTCTCACAATGTTTTCTCCGGTTTCAAAGACAAACTACATCATTTGGATCATGTGTGATTTGTAAAAATGCTTTCTAAATAGACGAGTTCTAAAGATAATCTAGTTAAATGTTTATGATGCAAGATCTACCTTTATCAAGCTGTAGTCTTGTATTCTTTATACACGTATTTTTAAGTGTAAAACAGGGTCGTATGCACAAAGTATCATGTCTTTTGATCTCCGCTGTTTGTGTGTGTGGGGGTGGGGAGGTTAAAGACAGATAGAAAGATAAGAGAAAGATACACAGAGATAGAGAGAGGGAGAGAGCCAACAGACAGGCAGCAAAAAAGCAGACAAACAAACACAGAAAAACACAGACACAGATCGAAAGAGACGGGGACTGACACAGAAATTGACATACATTCAGACACACACACACACACACAGAAACAGACAGACAGACAAACAGGCAGACAGACAGAGAAAAGAAAAAGAAAGATATGAAGAAGTAACAAACAGACAGACAGACGGACGGACATACCGACGGACTGATGGACAGACAAACAGACAGACAGACACACAAAAGACAGAAAAAAGGCAGAAAAAACAGACAGACAGACAGATAGAAAGAAAGAAAGAAAGAAAGAAAGAAAGAAAGAAAGAAAGACACGTAGACACGTAGTATGGATGTGTTCAGCGTGGCATGGATGTGTTCGACGTGGCATGGATGTGTTTAACATGGCATAGATGTGTTCAACGTGGCACGAATGTGTTTAACATGGCATAGATGTGTTCAACGTGGCATGGATGTGTTTAACATGGCATAGATGTGTTCAACGTGGCATGGATGCCTTTAACATGGCATAGATGTGTTCAACGTGACATGGATGTGTTCCACGTGGGATAGATGTAATCAACATGGCATAGATGTGAGCAACGAGCCATGGGTGTCCTCAACATAGCATGCATGTGATCAAAATGGCATAGATGTGATTAACATGACATAGATTTGATCAACATGGCACAGATGTGTTCAACATGGCATAGGTGTGTTCAATTAATATGGCATAAATGTGTTCAACGGGAAAAGCTTAAAAGAAACTAGTCTAGTACAGTAAATCTCATGAAAGCCAACAACATCAGAATAAAGTTTCTACTACTCTATTTCTAGTGACATGTCCGTTACTGAAGAAAACTTTTTAATGCTTTCAGGGCCATAGGTGAGAACAGGGGCTTTTGCGGACGGCACTGATCAAGATCAGACTGCACAGAACGTGCAGTCTGATCTTTGACCTATACCGTCCACTTGTTTAGTCAAGCCTGTAAGATAAAAAATCTTTCTGATTTTAAGCGGACTGTTCTTTCAGCCATCGAAAGAAATCGAGTTGATACATTCTGGCGCTGAAAGAGTTAAAGGCTCACGAGCAGCTGAAAGTAAACGATTCGAGGATTAAAATGCTGGCTGATCTATGAATCTGAGAATGTGATTTACATTACAGTGGGTCAAAATTACAGTTGCTGATAAAAAAAAAAAAAAAATACAGCAAAAATTTAAGTTGCCAGCTGTAATTCTAGTTTGAAGTTTCAATTTTCTGCAAGCAACTGGAGCTTTGAGGGGTCGCACTATAACAGATCCTACGTCGCATATAATATCCATACCTTTAAATGCTAGGACTTCCGAACTGTTTAATTTTGGGCGATTCTGGGCTTTTAATAAGCCATTAATGACCTTTTGTCGATATGGAGAGAGTTAAAGCAACAGATTGCGTCAATGCTTCAAGGCAAGATGAATAGAAATCTAGACAGAGCTGCGAAGACAGATGTTGGCAATTTGTGCGCATCTCTAAAATTTTTGCCAGACAACAAAAAATCTAGACTCGTTCATATTGAAAGCATTTGCAGACGACGACGAGTAAAATTTCACTTAAATCCCAATAGAAAGGGCAAAGGAAAAAATGGTGAACCTTACAGGTATCAGTAACTCTTGAGGTACTTTTAGGTTTCGTGGCGGAATTTCGCCAAGGTTCTGGGAATATTTTGTGATAAATAAGACGCGTCGATTATGCAGGATCTTAATTAAATGCCAGTAAATACAATGACAGAGTTACCGATTGCAAAAGGACCGTCCCGCTATTTAAATGCCAAAGCCTTTTTTTTTCTGACTATAATCCTTATTTCTTTAAGTTTGCAGACAAAACTGTATTTTGTTGTATTTATCAGTGTTCTGCAAGAAAATTTGATTAACAAATTTTTTTTATACACAGAAAAATTTAAGGCGTTGAAAACACTGGTGGCATTGTCAAGGAAACCATTGTGTGGAATTAATAATTTGAAAAATAAACAACAGAAATAGTTTTAAAATATTCGCTTGAAAGTCAACCTACTATACAGCCATGCAAAATCCGGTTAACAAGGGTGCAATCTTGTGGGACGAACAAGTCCGGGCGAACAAGCCCTGGGACGAATAAGCCCAGGAACGAACTGGTTTTGGGACGAACAAGCACGGTATGTGAATGTCATTACGCCACTATAGAAGGCCATACCGGATTAAGCTATTTTCGATGGCCTAATCAAATTCATTGTAATACGCCATTTTAAATTTCATATCTGAGCCCAATCGAAACACTTCTTTGTCTCAGAAAAATTGATATTAATTCGGTTTACTTCCTTCAGTTTTGCACAATCTACGATACACGATTTTCGAAATGCCGTATTGAACTCATAGTAGCATTGTCTTCGACAAATGCCACAAAAAATCTAAAAGTACCCCTGATAGATTTGGTTTATATGACCGCCAGTGTACCTATCCATGCTTTGCTGGAGTTTCTTTTACGATTTCTTTGCACAACATTCTTCCAAAGCCACTGGCTGCTTTTTAACACATAACCATCGTCGAAACAATGGTCAGCGATGAGACAAGAATGAATCCTTTCGCAGTGGCTATCATTAATCCTCGGAGAAAAAAAAAAAAATGGCCATGCTGGAGATTCGAACCAGCAACCTCCTGGTCTCAAGTCCTGTAGCCTATGCGCTACCGAGCTCGGAGACCACTGCTAGAAGGTATCCGTTTAACCATTTAAACTCCTAAATAAGTCACATAAAATTTGCAAGCCGATAAACCCGAATACTGCTATTTTAAAAACTATTTTTGGTAAAAAATATCTCCTTTTCGGACAGTATAGATCAGAGATCAGACTGCACGTTCTGTGCAGTCTGATCTTGATCTTCACTGTCCGCAAAAGGTCAGTGAGCCACGCTTTGCAGCCTATGTGTTAAAGTGACGCTCATACCTTATATTCTAATTTTACCCCGTCGTCGTCTATACATCCATGTCGCTCATCCAACGGCCATTAGCAATTTGAGACTTACAAAGACTTGCATGCACTTTTATAATAAAAGTGTGCATATAAAATTATCTCTTAACTCTTTACCAGACGACAAAATTGTAAGCCAGTCCAAATTCAAAGCATTTGCAGACGACAAAATAAATGTGATCTAAAGACTGAAAGGGTTGAGAACATTGTGGTAAAAGGAGAAAATGCTGGTTCTAGCATTTTCTCCTTTTCTCACAATGTTTTTAAAAGCTGTCTTTCTCAAGGTAGTTAAGTGCTTAATCCTTTACCACACAACCCAGACTTTTAACGACCCGGGGGAAGAAAGCGTTTGAAAACATTGTGGGAAAAGGAGAAAATGCTGGTAGTCAGCATTTTCTCCTTTTCCCACAATGTTTTCTATCTTATCAGAGAACTTAAGCCCATTTGTATCAATTACAAAACTGTCGTCTGCAAATTTAGAAAAGCCTAATATTTGCCTTTTTGGGAAAGAGTTCACCTTTAAGTCTTTACCAGACAACAAACTTGCTTACTTAAGACCAGTCCCTTTTTGAAAGCAGTGGAAGACTAGATTTTAAATAAAAAGGGTAGGAAACATTGCATGAAAAAGGGGGGATGCTTACTATCAGTATTTTTTCTTTTTTTCGCATTGCTTTAGAAAGCGTTCTTCCTCAAGGACGATAAAACTCGGTATTGTTAGATAAAGGGTGAAAATATACTTGAATGAATTTAGTGGAAATTTCCAGCAAAGAGTTTAAAAAAAAAAAGAGAAATATTTCAATTTTGAAATCATTTTCGTCCAAGAAAATCTTACTGTATCGGACAATGTAGACACAAAATCAGATCGCAAATTCTGTGTTGTCTGATCTTGATCTACAATGTCCGCAAAAGCCTATCGGGCCCAATTTGCAGCCTAAGACTTACAGAACGGCTTTTGATTTTAGTTGGCAAATTTATGAAATGGGACAAACCATTTTTCTAAATATTACACTTGCCATAATGAAATTAGCCGTGTTCTACCAAAACCGGGTTTAATGCATCTCCGTCATGAATTATACCAAGTAAGTCATAGCATACTTATGGATCCATAAAATTCATGTTTTCTAACAACCAACTGATTCGTGAGGTAGATTGGTCCTTTAGCACGCAGAAAATTACCGATAGTCAAAAGTTTCGACCCTTGTCAGCCTGTGCGGACTGCACAGGCTGACATGGGTCGATACTTTTTACAAATACAGTAACCCCCCTTTTCACAGAGCATAGCCCAAAAATATTTTGAGATCTGACAAAGAAATTTACGAAAGAACTTTCGAGAATACGAGGCGCGTCGGAATATCATAAATCATCACGCAAGCTTTCTCACGTGAGCGAAAATAAATGTCAACAAAAAAATGTCCATGACAAAAATTATTGTTATTAACATTACGTCATGCCTCAACATGTAAATTAATTAGCATATACATGTAGCTAATTTTCCGGTGTAGATGTGTAAAGTGGCTTTTAACATACTTCTGGCTTATTAGTCTCGAGTGAATAAATAGTAGTTTGCTATTGGTCAAAAGTGTGGACATGATTATTCTGGGGCCTCTGGAGGCCTATTTGCGGACCCATACGACCAATTTCTACTTCAGCCACATTGCTTTCAAACATCGGTTCTGCTTCAAGACATAAACTGTTGTCTGGAGGAAGGAGTAGGTTTTATACTCTTCTGCAGATGATAAATTTTCAGGCTAGTCCAAATTGTAAGTATTTTTCACACGACTTACAATAAATAATTGAAATGGTGGAATTCACCTTGGAAAAAAGTAGAAAACATTGTGGGGGAAAAAGAGAAAATACGGGTTACCAGCATTCTCTCTTTTTCCGCAATGTTTTCAAAAGCTTCCTTCTTCAGGATCGTTAAAACCCAGGATTGGTTGATAAGAGGATTAAATAGCATGCGACACGGGTTATTATTAAACCAGAGACAGATGAATAAATTAAACATATCTTCCGGGTTTATGCAGTCGAAAGCACTGCATTTATAAAGATGTTTATCTCTATTCGCGGTAAAATATAATGGTTTTAACTTGATACTTTTCGATTATACACAAGAAAGCCCTTTCATAAAAAAAAAAGAAAGAAACGTTGACGACGATTGGAGAGATCCTGAAATATGAAACTCCTTTTGGCTGTTCAATAGGAAGAGAAGTAATTAAAAGTTACTGTGCCAGCGGTTGCTTCTTTTTCGTCATTGTTCTGCATGTTGTTTAAAAGTGAATTTATCATGTTGATATATCCTACAAGATTAGATGTCAGTCCAATTAATGGGTTGGGAAATGAGTAATTCCCGCTAAAAATGGTGTAGATCTATCTAAAAAATGCATGTAAACTTTTCAGTAATGGTTTAAAGGGTAACAAATAACATAGACCCACGTTCTGGCTTAATGCATTTTCGTGATGCATTATAACAAGCCTGTCATCACATGCTTATACGTCAATAAAATCCATTTTGTCTAGCAACCGACTAAATCATGAGGCAGAATGGGTCCTTTGACAAGTAGAAAAGTCAAAGTTAGCAAAAAGTTTCGGCCCATGTCAGCCTGCGCGGACTGCGCAGGCTGATATGGGTCGATACTTTTTGCAGTGCATTAAGCCCCCATTTCACAGGTCATTGTTCATTATTATCAAATTGCCAGTTACAACAAGGGAAGGATTACTGCCAC
This sequence comes from Tridacna gigas, assembly GCA_945859785.2. Lineage (NCBI taxonomy): Eukaryota > Metazoa > Mollusca > Bivalvia > Cardiida > Cardiidae > Tridacna > Tridacna gigas. Next base: position 40,846,119 of record OX244043.2, read on the forward strand.
CATATCAATTTGCTAAGGTGTGAATTAGCAAGATACAATGTATCGATTAACGTTAGCAACCCTTGTATACTGATGTAATAAATGGGTCTGCAGAAAGGGCCCGCGGAATAAACATACCATTATTTTTAACCAATCGCAAATCACTATTTTATTCATTCGAGACTAATACCAGAAAGTAGGTAAAAAGCCAGCTTATACACTTAAGCCGGAAAGAGGAGACATTTCAGCATCTTACAGAATAGAGTTGTTGTATTTGGAGTTTAACGCCATTTTAACAGCTCAGGTCATATCGTGGCGGTCAGTGACGCATCCATGTGTTTACTAGCTTTCTCCCACCAGTACTGACACAACTTTCTTTCCAAAGCCACTAACTACTTTTCTCACATGCATCAGGGGTGAGAGGCAAAAAATCGCCGGAAAGAAATTTGCCTCAACCGGGTATCGAACTCGCAACAACCAGGTCACGAGTCAGATACGTCTAACCACTGAGCTAACCGGGCGGGCTAAAGAATAAAGACTGCAGGTTCGACGAAATAATGTTCAGCGATGAGAAAGGAATGAATCTTGGAATCGAACCAGCAGCCCTTGGTTTTCAAGCTTTGTACGTTACTGACTGTGCCACTGCGTCGGGCTTAATACTCTATGACCCGCTGCCTTGCCCACGGAGCTACCAGCCCAGTACGACAGACTTAATGCAAATAACTGCAGAAAAGCTTGACAACGGTTAACTATTCTGCCACACATCAACATTTTAGACTGGTCAAAATTGAAAGAATTAGCAGTCAAAAAACAAGTTATTAGTCTTAATGATGGGATTCTTTTGAAATGATAGAAAACATTGTGAGAAAACATTGTGAGAAAAGAAGAAAATGCTGGTTTCAAGCATTTTCTTCTTTTTCCACAATGTTTTCATGAGCGCACTCTCCAGAATCGATAAATCTCGTGATTGTTTTTTCAGAGGTTGAAGGAAGTGCTTTCAGAGGAATTCATGTTAAGCGGAAAGGAGCGCAAGAAAATTTTTTATGAGCACAGGTTGTTTGCCTTGATGTACTGAGTCCATGAAGTTCCCATGTCGCTCTTGACATGAGTAGGGTTCAGAGGGAGACTTTCAAATCAAGGACATCTACAACAATGCAACACAAGGAAAAGGCGAAACAACAGTATCATCAACAGCAAGAAGTAGTATCTGATTCCAGTGCGATATCGAAGTTCATGGAATGAAAACAGAACAGTTTTATAAGCAGAGGCACTTTGTCTTGATTCACTCGTTATGAAGCTTTCATGTCGTCCTTGACATTAATAAGGTTCAGCAAGAATTGCTACAAAGACATCTACTAGAGCTCCAGGTAAGAGGGAGTGATGATATTCTAAATCCATTATTTCTCTTCCAAACACTATGTTGTGGGTACTCATTAGAATCGTCTCGATGAGACGATTCTAATGAGTACCCATAACATAGGGTTTATTGACTAATAATTAATATTTTCAATTTTGAAATCAAAATCACTCCGTCTGTCTAGAGCTCTGATCTACGACAATGCCACACAGGAAAACTATAAAATACAACAACATCTACAGCAAAACCTGCAACAACAAATGGTGTTCTTTTCGGGTTTCATATCAAAGCTCGCGCCAAAAATCTAAAGAGTAAAAACCAGTTTTAACTGTTTACCAAACTGGTGCAAATTCAAGGCTTCTACCGACGAAAAGTTAAATGTGGCTTAAATGATGTGATTTGTCTCTGAAATGGCAAAAAAAAAAAATGTGGGAAAAGGAGAAAATGCTGGTTACCAGCATTTCCTCTTTTTCACACGTTGTTATCAAAAGCCATTTTCACCAGGATCGTTTTAACACGGTTTTGTTTCATAAAAGGTTTATCTAGGCGACAATATTACCTCGGTGTCAAAAAAGGAACACACATTTTAAAGACCCACCAGCGGCCAAAAGTAAACAATTCTGGAGTGAAACAATAGGCGAATTTAATTTATATCATTTGAATGAGCCATGCTCTGTGAAAAGGGGGCTTAATGCATCAGGCCGTACTGTAACAGAGACTTATAGTTATATCCATACTTTTAAATGCTATGGATTAAATGTACCTAAAATTTGACCCCTTGAATTATTTAGTTTTGGCCGTTAGCAGGCCTTTTTACAGAAATGTTTTGCCTGACCCGATCTATAATGATGGAACAATGCTGTGTGAAAAGGGGACTTCATGCATCTGCGAAATGTATCGACCCAGGTCAGCCTGCGCATTCCGCGCAGGTTGACCTGGACCGAAACTTTTCGCTATTGGTCAATTTTCTGTATGTCCATGGACTAGTCTACCTAAAGATTCAATCGGTTGTTAAAATAAAGTGGCTATGATGGATCCATAATTATGTGATATCTTGCTTGCTATTATGCATCGTGGGGATGCATTAAGTTCCCTTTTGACAAAGCGTGGCTCATTTAAAATGATGTCTTCAATGATTTGAATTGTGCTTGGCTGTAAGACAAAAAAAGTAGAATGCGGGATTTGCTCTGAAGATGTGCATGTAGTTCAAAGCAACAGCGACAGCAAAACGGCAACCATCAATCGGTAATCTGGGCACCTAATTGTAAAATTTGAAATCGGCACACTTACAGAAACGTTTAATCAAAGCAAATAGGCAAATAATTATATCAGTCAAAACAACAAATATCTTTAAAAAAAAAAACGATAGACGGCGTAAATTTGCACGCCCTTAAACTAAACATGTGTACAATTTTGACCGATCACAAATTTCTATTTATTCATTTTTAACAGTACCAAAAAGTAGCACATTCAGCTACGCCGAAAAATCTATGACAATGTACTTTGATAATTAGATCGATTAATGATACCGATAATCGTTATTTCATTTTTCCCCCAATGCTAGTAACGGAATTCACGAATCATTCTAAATTGCAATTTTAGTCTCAATTTAATTTCAAAATGTAACGATCTTTCTGATTGGTTAAACCGCGTGGTTTAGCCAATCAGGGTTTAGCTAATCAGCCAATCAGACAAGGTTTAGCCAGTCAGAAATTGTGTTATTTTCAAATCTGGAAAATTCTTGAGCACTAGATTAATTAAGAATGTCATTAAGAAAGGTTGGTAAAAACATACCAAGTTCTGTTACTATCTTCTTATCATAAGATCCATAATCCATAAATCGTCAAATAAGTAAGATGCTAGTTTCCAGCTCAATATCAATAGAAACCAGATATTTCCATTTCAAATTTGAGCCATGCTCCATAAAAAATGGGAGTTAAATGCATCTGCAAAAAGTATCGACCCAGGTCATCCTGCCCAGTCCGCGAAGACTGACCTGGGTCGAAACGTTTTGCTTTTTGTCAGTTTTCTGCATGTCAAAGGACCATTCTACCCCATGAATCAGTCGGTTGTTAGATAAAATAGATTGCAATGATCCATGATTAAATGATGGCTTGCTTGGTATAATGCATCACGGAGATGCATAAAATTTTCGGAAACAAAAAAGAAGCTCCGTGTCAGACACTGTAGATCAAACAACAGATTGCACGTTCTGTGCAATCTGACCCTGGTGTACACTGTTCGTAAAAGAAAATTGATTCGCGCTTAGAGGCCAAGTGCTTAATACCTGTACTACGATACAAGAAATTCCTATTGAAGGTTCGGAGGGGGGGGGGGGCAGCGAAAGAACTTTAGAGAATTTTAAAAGTCTCAAACGCATCTAAAAATAGAACAGACAGGAAAAGAAACGTGGTGAAATGTAAACTATACTTACGAGCATGACGTCATCGTTGCTTATAAAAGCAGTTTAAATTAATCAGTATTTACAAAAGCATTAGAGAATTAAAAAAAAAGAACAACAAATATAAGTCTGTATAGCTTAATAATCCAGTAATAAGACAAACAATCCAGAGATTATATATAAAACATTATGCAGTTCACACACAGAAAAACTGATTGTCACTGTAGCATAAATGAAATCACAAGGCGATAAACATTGATTGATTGACTGATCGATTGATTGATTGATTGATGTTTCACTACGCCTTCAAAATCAATTCAATTATATCACCACGACAGCTCACTTTCTCAAGTGTGGTCTGGGTTTATCCAGTACTAGGCTAGGGCTCTGAAGTGTCATATTCAAGGGACACTTCCACGAAAAGCCCATTGCCTCGACGTGAGGATCGAACCCGGTGGCCAACAGGTTTCACATTCTAGACTTTCACTGCGGTCGACTTTTGTACCCGGTATAATGAGCACGGGAAAACATGGTATGATCTACGAAAGCGAAGACAGCATGACGTATTGAAAGTTATCTCAATAGAAACTATCGGTATATGAACACATTTCTACCTGCAGAAAACTGCGTTCGTCTTGCAGACCACGTTTGAAAATATTTGGCAAAATGAGAAATTGCTCGTGACGAGCAATTTCTCTATTGCCAAATGTTTTCACATGTTATCGTGCATTAAACCTTGTGACCACATGTTTGGACGTTATCAAGCATTAAAATCTAGCGAGCACATGTTTTCACATGTTATCGTGCGTTAAACCTTGCTTCCACATGTTTTCCGACGTTATCGTGCTTTAAACCTTGCCACCACATGTTTTCACATGATATTTATCGTGCATTATACCTTGCGACCACAAGTTTTCGTATGTTATCATGCACTAAAACCTAGCGACCACATGTTTTCACATGATATTTATCGTGCATTATACCTTGCGACCACAAGTTTTCCTATGTTATCATGCACTAAAACCTAGCGACCACATGTTTTCACACGTTATCGTGCTTTGAACTTGCGACCACGTGTTTTAATATGTTATCAAGCATTAAAACCGAGCGACCACATGTTTTCAGGAACTTATAATTTTCCTCAAAATGTTTGTTTACATAAACTTGTCTTGAGCAAATTACAATGGAAACGATTCATTATAAATCACGAGAGCAAACATAACTATAATGAAATTGAATCATATTAAATCACATATCACATTTATCAATACTCCGAACTTTTCATCGCGCAAGACCAATCACATGTGAACCAGATGTTAGCCCGTATCTTACATGTTTGTGGTCAAAAATCATGTTCTAAATATGCGTGGGTCAAACATCGTAAAACGTCAGCAATGTCATCTGTCAATCTAATGCAAATACGTACCAGCCATGATCGTTCCCACGACAGCAACCGTCACTTTTATAATGACAGAGCGAGTAACTCAAATACAGACCGCCAGATAAAAGGGATTGATAGTATTCAAAATCCATTATTTCTCTTCCAAACCATATGTTGTGGGTACTCATTAGAATCGTCTCGACGAGACGATTCTAATGAGTATCCATAACATAGGGTTTAGTGAAGAGTGATCGATATTTTCAATTTTGAAATCAAAATCACTCGCTCTATCTGGAGCCGTGCAAATAGCAATGAGTGTCGCAACAACTGCAGAGATTTTCCCCTTCCCCTTTATTCGGCGTAGTTGAATGGTCTCACTTTTGACCTACTTGAGGTAATTGGATGAAATGAATTGTTACCTATTTTGTGACGGGTTAATAATATGTAAACTCTGCAAAAAAAAAAGTAACGGTAAGTTTAGAAATTTGCCGATATTTGAGAAAAATATTCATGACTGAGCAATCACCTAACGACCAGAGTCATCTACGTGAAGTTGTGCTATTTGGCAATGCTGGTGTTAAACACTGGAAAGACATCCATATTCTATATACTATCAATATCGAATGATAGCAAAGGATGTTGGCGAGTTTTCTTGTTCGGTCAGTACAAGAATTTCGGTGCAAATGTAGACGGCTCTGTAAGATAATGTATTGCTAAATACAAGTGTTTTCTTATTCTTATATCTAACTGGAAAATTCACTTTTCAGCAACTGGAAAACAATGAGAAAAAGAGACAAAATGTGGCGATATTACGTTTCATCATTGGTCTTCATATTGAACTACAAAAAAGTTCAAATATTTGTATCGCAGTGCATTTCTTGTTTTCAATGTACCAAGAAGTACTGGCGTGACACAAATGGCTGGTGAATATGGGCCAGGCATGTCATGTCGGCGCAAACGACATTGGTAACCAGCGGTATATTCGGTGTAATCAGCAAACCCCGGTAGATCCGTTAATCCAATCCCTCGGCTGTATTGCGATGTGTGACATGCACCTACACGGTACATTTCTTCTTCAAAGCCCTGTATGTTATCGACTGAGTCACCGGACGCGGCTTGAAACTTTAGAGGCTGGCGCCAAGGCGTTCGTTTTGTAACGAACTTCGCCATCAAGATAATGTAATATACAAAATTACATAGATGGCGAAGTTCGTCACAGAACGAACACCTGTGGGCTGGGGCCCAAACAGAGATTCAGATAATATCATTCAAAGGATAAGCTGTATTTAACCCCTAACCTGCTAAATGGTTTAAATAAAACTTTAAAGTTGATAGTGAAAAAAAAAACAGTTATTGCTATTTTTGGGGTAAAATATATCTCCTTAATGGACGGTGTAGATCCAAGATCAGACTGCACGTTCTGTGCAGTCTGATCTTAATCTACACTGTCCGCAAAAGATCAGTGAGTCACGCTTAGCAGCTTAACGGTAAAGTGGCCGCTTTCAAGTTTATCGGTCTTGGCTTACTGTAACATGTTCCTTCTTTGCGTGGGTGTCGCCTGTATTAACCCTTTCCCAAACGACAAATTTTGGACTGGTCCAAATTGAAAGAGTTTGCAGACGACAATTTTTTATTTGATGAAAATGGCAGAAAGTTATCAAAAAGGGTAGAAAACACTGTGGAAAAGGAGAAATTGCTCGTTACGAGCAATTTCTCCTTTTCCCACAGTGTTTTCAAAAGACTTATACTGCAGACACGTGAAAACCAGGGCTTGTTTGGGAAAGGGTTAACACTTAAGCTGCTGAATAAATGAAGCGCAAATTTCTACTCGATACTAAAAGCCCAAACATTGCGGTTTCAAAGTTGATTTCACCGGAAAGAAAATACCGTATCGGACAGTGTAGATCAAAGATCAGACTGCACGTTCTTTGCAGTCTGATCTTGACCTACACTGTCCGCAAAAGGTCAGTGGGTCGCGATTAGCAGCTTAAAGACTAGTTTGGAGTATTGCTGTACAACGGCACTCCCACGTGACCAGCGGATATCGAACCCAGGATTTCTTGGATTTCTCAAACCTAACACACACACACACACACACACACACATATATAGACGGAAACAGAAAAGTCGGCAAATTCCAGTCCGACACAAGGTTTAATAGGTGAACTGTGTTATTAAAACGTAACACGCCTTGCGCTATCTTAAATTTAATAAACTGTGTAAAAAACCAAACATGTTTCGGCTAACGCCTCATCAGTGGTTTTATATATATATATATATATATATATATATATATATATATATATATATATATATATATATAATGAGCCATGCTTTGGCAAAAGGGAGCTTAATGCACTTCCGCGATGCCTTATACCATGCAAGTCATCGTGTAATTATGGATCCATAAAATCGGTTTTGTCTAACAACCGAACAAATCACGATGTAGAATGGTGCTTGGACATGCGGAAGATTTCCAAATAGCAAAAAAAGTTTCGACCCATGTCAGCCTGCGCGGACTGCGCAGGCCGACATGGGTCGATACTTTTTGCAGATGCATTAAACCCCCCTTTTCACAGAGCATAGCTCATCCACATAAACCGCCGATACGCGCTACTAACAATAAACGCTGGCTTTCCTAACCAAGCGTAAATATTATTAACCTCGTTAAGGTATATTGGCATATTTTGATCAGTTTTGTGTGATTCATAAAGTGGATAAGCCATGCTCTGTGAAAAAGGGGGTTTAATGCATCTGCAGAAAAAAGGATCGACTCAGGTCTGCACAGACTAGCCTGGATTCCAGCCCGATCGGTATATATTCAGACGTTACTTTGACAAAGGGGAAGGAATAATTGCGGAAGCGATGAACCGTTTTGCCACAGATCTGTATAAATCGTGAAAGAAGACCTCGATAGGAGAGATTAACCCTTTCCCAAACCACAAATTTTAGCCCCCCTTCCAGATTGAAAGCACCTGCAGACGACAAATTTGAAAGTGATTCTCACATGGACTTAAGGTTTTTTGACAGGGTAGAAAAACATTATGGGAAAAGGAGAAAATGCTGGTTACCAGCATTTTCTCCTTTTCCCACAATGTTTTCAAAAGGCCTCTTCCTCAAGCATGTGAAAACACGGGATTGTTTGGTTAAAGGTTGAAAGATTATGACCGCCTGTACTTAGACTTGCGCAGACTGACCTGAATCGAAACCTGTAGCTATATGTGAATTTCCTGCATGTCCAAGGAATAGTCTACCTCATGATTTTGTCGGTTCTTATGAGATGTTTTTTGCTTGGTATTATGCATCAAGAAAATGCATCAATACCCCTTTTGCCAGAGCGCCGTTCAAATGTTTGAATCCGTAATTTGATAACTTGAATGATGAATGTTAATTATACATACTGAATTACGTCCATGCTGTAATATGATCAATGTTTGAGGTAAACACAATTGTGGCTTTTCTGATTTTAAAGGTTGTTGGGTTGATTTTCGTTTATTTATCGTCGCCACCGGTTGCCCACATGGGCGACGCCCCTTGAAGAATGTTGGTTTTTTTACGAGGGGGTAGTGCATGTTATAGAACGAAACCCATCCTAAGTTACGCCTGGTTCCTTAATCTGCTCGGTGTATAGCACCGTCAAGCGGGACCTAGGTTTAACGTCTCATCCGAAAGAATTTTCAGGAATTTTTGATCGCCAGCCGTAGGGATCAAACTCACACCCTCACAGATTGGACGTTCACAAGTCTAATGGTCTACCACCTGAGCTATTGGGGGCTTGGTCTTATTTAAAGGCCCACTAGCAGCCAAAATGTAAACAATGCGGAGTCAAAATCCATATACATTTAATTCATACCATTTAAAAGTACGGGTTGCATTGTGAGTCGGAAAATATGTTACGGTGAAATCTGTAAAAGTTCCAGTTGCTGGCAGAAATACGAATCTTAACACTTAACGTAAGCGCGACTCACTGACCTTTTGCGGACAGTGTAGATCAAGATCAGACTGCACAGAACGTGCAGTCTGATCTTGGATCTACACTGTCCGATGAGATGTTTTCTTTCTGATGAAAACAACTTTGAAATTGCAATATTTGGTTTTTGTGGCATTTGTCGAAGACAATGCAACTATAAGTTCAATGCGGCATTTTGAAAATTATGAATCGTAGTTTGTGCAAAACCGAAGGAAGTAAACCCAATTACACTCAATTTTTCTTGGACAAATAGGAGTTTCGATTGCACTCAGATATGAAAATGAAAATGGCGTATTAAAATAAATTGGATTAGACCATCGATCATAGAAATACTTATTGTATTGTAGAAATCGAAATATTTTTTTTTTTACTATTGAGTGGAAAATTTCGTTCAGTTATTTAGCAGTTTAAGGGTTAAACAAAAAAAAGTTTCCAACTTTCGTTCTAGTTTCACAAACATTTTTTTTTTGTCAGCGACTGATACTTTGACAGACTGTACTGTGACACAATTATCAGACTCATAATAATATCCACACTTTTAGATAGTATGAATTAAATTCGCTACAATTGAAACCCCGAATTGTTTGCATTTGGCATCTAGTGGGCCTGTAAGAAATTTCTTTCTTAAAACCTAACGAATAACAGCCTTGCAATCAGCTTTGACGATAATTATCAAGGCAACACCAGGCACGTTTCAGCAGCACGAAATAAAACCATTCTAGGATAAACAGAGAGAAGTGCTGTCCCCATTAACCCTTTCCCAAATGACAAATTTTGGACTGGTCCAAATTGAAAGAGTTTGCAGATGACAATTTTAAATTTGAAGAAAATGGCAGAAAGTTATCAAAATGGGGAGAAAACACTGTGGGAAAAGGAGAAATTGCTCGTTACGAGCAATTTCTCTTTTTCCCACAGTGTTTTCAAAAGACTTGTACTGCAGACACGTGAAAACCAAGGCTTGTTTGGGAAAGGGTTAAAAGCCAAGTAGCAGCTAACAGTCAGCTATGCGAGTGATGTATGCAATTAAATTATACCGTTTGAAAATATGGAAATTATTGTTAAGATGACAAGCTTTTATTGTACGGCGGATCCAAGCGTAGGTCACTGGCGGAAAAATTAATTCTGAAAGCAGGTAAGAAGTTGCTAATTCGCTTTATCTTTTGTTTTCCTTTACCTGGTTTTTCTGCCAGCGACTATCACTCTGGTCGATCGTACAATAACAGGCACTCGTCGTTACAATAATTTCCATACTTTTAGATGAAATGATTCAAATAAAATTGCATGTTAAAACCCACATTGTTTACTTTTGACCGTTACTGGGCCTTTAACTCTTTACCCAAACGACAATTTTCTGTATTCGACCAAATTGAAAGCATTTGCAGACAACAAAATAAATGTAGCTAAAGTAATGATATTTTTCTTTAACATGGTAGTAAACATTGTGGGAAAAGGAGAAAATGCTGGTTACCAGCATTTTCTCCTTTTCCCCACACTGTTTTCAAATGGCTTCTTCCTCGGGGTCGATAAAGCTCGGCATTGTATACTAAAATGTTAAGCCGCAAAATAACTCTACTATGACGCATAACATGAGGCAAGGAAACAAAAACCACAGAAAAGATTACACAAAAGCTGCGTTACATTTCATTTTTTTTTTTTTTTAAATATTTAACCGATAGCGGAGTAAAAGAAAAATACATATAAGTACATACAGATAATGATCGCTCCTTCCTTTTGTATTTAAAGAACATACAAGTTGAAAACAGAACGGTAGCCGACACAAACTTATTCCCAGTGTCTGTTAAAACTCTAAATGCGCTCAGATTTGTATAAAATCTATTTTGGGAACATTATCGATTCATGCATATTCAACCGCTCCATAACCCACACAGAAACAGTCTCGAGTTTCAACGACCTCGAGAAAGAAGGCTTTTGAAAACATTGCGGGAAAAGGAGAAAATGCTGGTAACCAGCATTTTCTCCTTTTCCCACAATGTTTTCTACCCTTTCAGAGACAAATGCCACTGTTTGAGTGGCATTTAATTTGTCGTCTGCAAATGCTATCAATTTGGATCTGTCTAAAACTTTGCCGTGTGGTATACGGGGTTAGCTCCTTCTCGCCAGATAATTATATGAGCCATGCTCTGGCAAAAGGGGGCTTAATGCATCTCCGTGATTTATTATACCGAGCAAGACATCACATAATTATGGATCCATAAAATCTATTTCGTCAAACAACCAACTGAATTATGGCGTAAACTGGTCCTTTGACACGCATGAAATTGACCAATAGCAAAAAGTTTTGGCCCAGATAAGCCTGCGCGGACTGCGCAGACTGACCTGGGTCGATACTTTTTTCATAGAGCATGGCCCACATTAATTTTTTCGATCCACTGAAACTTTTAAGGAGAATAATTTTTTAATTCATTGGCTTGCCTTAACAAGAGGAAGGTGTAGATCAAAGATCAGACTGCAGAAAACGAAAAAAACATTTAATGCAGTTCATGTTTTCATTGAAAGAAGTGGTAGATTCGCTTGAGTTTCAATTTATATTGAATATACCGACACTGCCTCTTTTTTCACATTGTACTGCCGAGGACATAGATACACATATACAATTTAATACAATTTAATTTTTCAATTTTTCCCTTCACTCTGCTCAATCTCCTAAGATCATTCCTTTCTTTATACTTCTTTTCTTACAATCACTCTCTGAAATCTTCACTATCAGTTTAAATTTTTGGTGTTTATTCATTTTATTTGACTTACTGCATTGGTTATATCACATGACTGTTTTTAGGGAGAAGAACTATATAAGCTTTTATGCTTCCGTTCTAATTCTTTTCGTAATGCTTTGTTGTACACGGTGTAACATATGGAAATATACTGAATAAAATATGTTTAAAATAGACTGCACAGTCCTGATTTATACCGTTTGCACAGAGCCTCTTTCTTCGCATTAGGCGCTGATAAGGTTAAATTTTGTTTCGCGAAGGAAATATTAAAACCATTTGCATACAAATTAGAGTTTAATTATCTTCTGGTATTTCGGTGTTTCGGTGGTATTTCGGTATTTCGGTGATTCGTCGGACCGTCTTTTGGACGTGGGAAAAATAAAGGTTTCGAATGCACTCTGTGAATACGGAGACTTCCTTGTTACACTAAAATGCATTGAAAGTTTCCCCCTACATCAGCTGACTGTTTAATAGAAATAATTACATACTACATTATTTGATTGAAATATTTGAGACATGTTCTGTGAAAAGGGAGCTTAATGCATCTGCGAAAAGTATCGACTCAGGTCAGCCTGCGCAGTCCGCGCAGGCTGACCTGGGCCGAAACTTTTCGTTGTTGGACAATTTTCTGTATGTCAAAGGACCAGTCTACCTTATGATACAGTCGGTTGTTAGATAAAGTCGATTCAGTGGATCTCTACTCATGTGATGACTTGCTGGATACAATGCATTATGCATTAGGACCCCCTTTTGCCAGACCACGGCTCATTTGTAAATGTAATTTGTAAAGGTTTATTTTCATCACGTGACTCCGACCATTGTAATTTACACTCCTCACACATCGGCGCTTTTTGACGGTTCTAATACGATTTATGCGTGAAATTACCCTTTATATATACAAAAAAAAAAAAATACCGTGGTTTAGGGACCCTAATGAGGAGGTTAGTGAAAACATTATGAGACAAAGACATAAAAATGTTCGACTCTTTCAAAGACAAATTTCAGTACATCTATATGATACACATCTAAATAGTCATGTGCACATGCTTTTATTTCCGGCCAGTCTATTTTTTTCGTCTGGTGAAGAGTTAAGATTGCGTGAAGCTACACAGGAACACGCGCTAATAATCACTCTGCGCATGCGTCGAACGGTTCTATGTACATACTGCAGTAATGTATAATTGCCTACATATAATCATGAGTATCAATGAAAACATGCAGACTGTTCAGGTATGGCATATCTTCAAGACGATGGATCAGACAATGATTTCCTTCTGACAAATCCAAAACCCTAACCTCCAAAATATGTGAGCCATACTCTGTGAAAGGGGGGCTTAATGCATCTCCGAAAAGTGTCGACGCAGGTCAGCCTGCGCAGTCCGCGAAACTTTTCGCTTGTTGTCAATTTTCTGTATGTCCAGGGACCAGTCTTCCTCGTGATTAAGTCAGTTGTTAAAAGAGTTCCTGTTACTGACCCATATTTATGTGATAGCTTGGTTGGTATCATGCATCACAGAGATGCATTAAGCCCCCTTTTTGCCAGAGCATGGCTCATATTATGTAGACTTGTCCGTTTTGAAAGGATTTGCAGGCGACGACTTAGGTATAGCTCAGATGATGGGAATTGTCGTTGAAGAGGTAGGAAACATTGTGGGAAAAGGGCAAATATTTAATACCAGTATTTTGTCCTCTTTCCATGGTGTTTTCGAAAGCCGTGAGGAAAACTCGAGAAAAAAAAGAAGCTTTTTACAATCTCTTCTTCTCTATAATTTATCTTCGATTGTTCATGACCAGTAGAGCGTGTCAGGACGATGTTGGTCCTCTATTTTTTAATGTGATGTAGCCTCGTTCAATTTAAATAAAGAAATCGGGGTTTTCCCTGGACTTTCTGGTATGGGAGTCATTTGACCACCTTCAAATGAATGATAGAAGACAAACATATAAATTTGGGGGGGGGGGGGGGGTCAGTGAGAAAATTTTGGGGTTCAAATTCAAAGAAGGAGGGGATCAAGGAACACTCTGAAAAAATATAATACTTGGGGAAAAAAGAGGTGTTTTTTTAATCTATGAATTTCTCCTTATTTCTATCGTTGTTGGTTCATGACTAGTAGAGCGTGTCAGGCTAATGTTGACCCTCTTATTATTTTCATTTGTTGTTGCCTCATTCAATTTAGATAAAGAAAAATAATTCTTCGGCGAAAGAAGCTATTATACATTATATGTAAGTTGCTCCTCATTTTCTTCGATGGTGCATGATAAGTGGAGCGTGTCAGACCAATGTTGGCCCTCTCATTATTTTCATCTGATGTTGCCTCATTCAATATAAATAAAGTAAAATAATTCTTAGGCGAAAGTAGCTATTATACATCATATGTAAGTTTCTCCTCATTTTCTTCGATGGTACATGATCAGTAGAGCGTGTCAGACCAATGTCGGCCCTCTTGTCGTTTTCAATCATACAATCATAATCTTAAGAAAAAGGAGCGAGACTATTACATATTATATGTAAGTTTCTCCTCATTTTCTTCGATGGTGCTTGATCAGTAGAGCGTGCCAGGCAAATGTCGTCCCTCTTATTATTTTCATGTGACGTTGCCTCAACTTCCTATTTACATTATACCGGAAATTGTACTTATCATATCAACCGTTTTACTCCTAAGATGCCAAAGCGCTTGTACTAAATGCGTTTTTACGGACAATATAGATCAAAATCAGACGGCACAAAATGTTCAGTCTGATCTTGAATCTACAATGTCCGATATGGTTAGATTTTTCGCCGGCGAATTTAATACTGAAATTGCAATATTTGGAACTTTTGCCCAGCTATTGCCTTAAAATGTTTATCTAATTTATCCAGCAGGTTAAGGGATGGTGACCTCTCCGAAACCGAAAGTAAATACCAGAGATGGGCATAATTCCTGGAAAGTTTTGCGCAGGACACAAGCGCTATTGATCTGACTGAAACCAGGATCTTTGTAGAGTAAGCTTGAGCTACCTTATCAAATAAACAGTGAACTTGCTTTAGGCTTAACGCCATTGTTTTTTAATAGATGGGTCATGCTGTGTGAAAAGGGGATTTAATGCAATTGCAAAAAGTATCGACCCAGATTAGCCTGCGCATTCCGCGCAGGCTAACCTGGGTCGAAACTTTTTGCCTTTGATGAATGGTCTTGCATGTCAAATGGCCATTTCTACCTAAGGATTCAGTCGGTTGTTTAACAAATTAGATTTTATGGATCCATAATTATATAATGATTTGGTTAGTTCAAAGTATCTTACTTGCTTAATGCGTTTTTGAGATGCATTCAACCCCCTTTTTTTAGAGCATGGGGGAGAAGATCAATTATGTACCACGGAACCAGCTCACTTAATCATGTTTGACTTGGTATCCCCAGTAAAAGGCCAGGGCTCTAACGTGTCTTGCCAAAGGACACTTAACTTAAACCGGAAAACAGGAGCCCCCCAATTGAGGATCGAATCTGGGGCATCCGAATTGCAATTTCTACACCTTTACCACTGAGCCATGGATACAGGACTTTTTCAATCGCTACCGTAAACTTTCAGTTTTGACAGGGAAAACGTACAGATTGCAATGGCAAAGGTGTTTTTCCCAGAATATTTCAGCACAAAGCAGTGTAAATCAAAGACCAAGAGTACTCGTTCCTCGCAGTCATCTTGATCTACGTTGTCTGCAACAGTCCGCTAAAAGTAGTCTGATCTTAATCTTTATAACCTGCAATAAGAACTTACGCCGTGTTCATCATGCTTGGTTAAAGTAAAGAACAAAAGACTTCTATGTAAACATTAGTTCTCTGTCACCTGCGACCGACCCTTTGCCTTGGCTTTGCGTCTTGCACAGCTCGTCAACTGACAAATGTCGAAAACATTGTAATAAAAGGAGACATTACTCGTAATTTATAGACCTATAATCTTTTACTTAAAAGTAATCCGCTACAAATGTGTTTCCTGTGTTTAGGTCTTGACAATGCAAACATCTACAAAAATAGAAAATAAAATTTACCTGGTTTTCAAAGGTGTGTTATCTTTTTCCACAAACGAATGGATCCTTTCTCCGATGCCAACAAAATCACAACAAACAGACGAGTTTTGTAAAAGGAAAACACTCACAAAAAGGAATCGAAGCTCAAATTCGAAAATCCAGTTAATCCATCAAAAGTCAAAATTATATTTGCACCTTGCTCAAGAGAATTTAATATTACAGTTGATTCTGCTTTACATAAATAATTTCAAAATAGATCTAATACTGTTCATTTTCCTACCCAATTCCAGTTCAAACATGTGATTCGCTCCTCGATCGAACACTATTACGAACTATTTAGTTCATGAATTCAAAAATTCGAAACATAAATTCATAATACTAATAGATCTAGATCTAGTTAAAAATGTATAGCCACCGTATATTTACTTCTCTGTGTTATGTACTATATTTTTCTAAATATTGATTGAAGTGAGCTTACACAAGACTCTACAACGCTGTTCTGTACAGTGTATCTGTCTATCTGCGTGTTGCAGTAACGTGACCAATAACAGACGGTATAATGTATTATAATAATGCTACAAAGCCCTTTAAGCGCCGTAGTGAAACCTAGGTACTTTTGCGGACGATATAGATCAAGATCAGACTGCACAGAACGTGCAGTCTGATCTTGGACCTATACCTTATGCTTTTGTATTCAAGCCTATATGTATCCAGTTTAAAAAACATTCTGGTGTTATGTGGATTGTACATAGTCTATTTTTAGTTGTTGAAAGAGGTTGAGTTAGGATGAAAATAGCAGACAAAAGTAAACAAAACAGGTGTTAAAATGCATTTGAATTTAAATTAAAATCATACTATTTAAAAGTATGGAAATTATTGTGAAGATAACAAGTAGTTATTGTACTAGTGTTAGTCGCTGCAGTGAAATTAATTTCAAAACTAGGTTAAATGCTGCCTAGTTAAATGCTGCCAGGCCACTATATCTTTTCTTTACTTTTGGCCTGATTTTGAAATTCATTTTTCTGCCAGCGACTTACAGTTGGACTGATCACACAATAACAGATTGTGATCTTCACAATATTTTCCATTCTTTTAAATGTTTGGATTTAAATTTAAGGGCATTTTAACAACTGCATTGTGTTTTTGGCCGGTATTGGGCCTTTATATTTAAGGCTGAGAGAGGTAACCCTGTACCCAGTAATCCAGAGTTTTAACAATCCTGTGGAAAAAAAAAAAATGCTTTTGATAATAAGCTAACAGCATTTTTTCCTTTTTCCACAATGTTTTCTACCCTGTCGAGGTTAGACTAAACCTCGTCCTGTGAGTCACACTTGAGTTGTCGTCTGCAAGATGGACAAGTCTAAGTTTCTGTCTTTTGGTAAAGAGTTGGGGAGTCTAAAATGGGAATTTAATACATGTATACATGTAGAGCTATATGACCCATACTCTGATAAAAGGGGGCTTAATGCATCTCCGAGATGCATCATACCCAGCAAGACATCACATACTTTGGGATCCATGAAACCATTATGTCTGACAACCGACTGTTTCATAAGTAGACTGGTCCTTTGACATACAAAAAATTGATCCATAACGAAAAGTTTCGGCTCAGGTCGCGGCTCAGGGTAACCTGGGTTGATACTTTTCGCAGATGCATTAAGACCCCTTTTCACAGAACATGGTTCATATGCTTCTTATCTTTTCAATGTTTTTTTTCAAATTATGATCTTTATACATAAAAGTAAAATTTCTTTTACTTTTTTACCACACAACCCCGTGTTTAAACGGCCCTGACAAAGAAGATTTCAGAAAGCATTGTGGGTAAAGGAGAAAATGCTTGTAAACTGCATGTTCTCCTTTACCCACAATGTTTCCTGTTCTTTCAAAGAAGCATTCCGTGGTTTGAGTCTTATCTAAATTGACATCAGAAAAATGCTTTCTATTTGGACAAGTCTATAATTTTGTCGTCTAGTTCCGAGATAAAACCAGGAAAAACTTTGTATCCTATGGCTTTTCTTAACGAGCGATTGGTATACATCCAAGATCAGACTGCACCTTCTGTGAAGTCTGAT
Organism: Tridacna gigas; assembly: GCA_945859785.2. Taxonomy (NCBI): domain Eukaryota; kingdom Metazoa; phylum Mollusca; class Bivalvia; order Cardiida; family Cardiidae; genus Tridacna; species Tridacna gigas. The sequence goes on from OX244043.2 coordinate 40,864,011, forward strand.
CTTGATCTACGTCGTCTGCAAATACCCATATTTTCGCCTTTTCGCGATGAAATGTTAAATGTTAATTGTTCATTTCCTGTCCACGAGATGTCAAGTGGTAACTTAGAAAAACTTTGGCAAAATAAGGAAGAATAAAAGTTTTAAAAAATCAAAATAACTTTTCTGTAACAGTGCAGATCTAGATCTATGTTTCCTTTTACCAAAATCTAAATATTTAGTCAAACTTACTTCAAAGTATTTAATGTGTTGATATTATAATATGAAGATAAGACTTTTCTTATGCAATTGAAAGCGTTTGAAAATGTTAGAGGAAAATGAAAATTTGTTTGAAACATGCAATCGCTCTTGTTCTTTTAATGTTTCTTAAAGCACTGAAAATCAAGAGATCACGTGTGACTCAGTAGTGAATGTGCAAGCTTCGTAAATTTGAAGCTCTGGGTTCGATCCTCAATCGAGTCACCAGTTTTTTAGGAGGCTTGGGAAAGCCACTTGAGCACCACCATGCAGCAACCATTTTTTAGAACATTCTTAGTCTTATTCTCCAGAATTTCCTGAATTTGAAAGTAACACAACTTCTGATTGGCTAAACCACTTGGTTTAGCCAATCAGAAGCAGTGTTACATTCAAATTAAGAAGATCTTGGAGAATTAGACCAAGAATGTTCGTAAGAATGGTGGGTGAATACGGACCCAGCTTTGTTTGCTTGTTTGCTTGTATTGGTGTCTAACGCCATTTTAACAGCTCGGGTCATACATGTATCATGGCTGTCAGTGATGCACCCATGCGTTTGCTGGCTTTCTCACACCAGTACTGACACAACTTTCCTTCCAAAGCCACTGACTACTTTTCTCACATGCATCAGAGGTGAGAGGCGAAAATTCGCCGGAAAGAAGTTTGCCTCAACCAGGTATCGAACTCGCAACCACCAGATCGCCGGTCTGACGTGCTAACCACTGAGCTACCCGCGCAGTCTGATCTTCAATCTACACTGTCCAATAAGGAGATTTTTTTTTCTCCTAAATGATATGCTTGAAAGTTTCATTTAACTTATCTAGCAGGATAAGGGTGAAAACAACAGTATGTAAAGCTCATTCCAAAATCATTATGGATATACAAGCAGAATGCCATCAATTTTTTTTTAAAATAATAAGCGCAAATGTACCCATTTTCTCTAATCATCGATTACAAACGTTCCCTCCAAATACATGGGCACATTATAACTAAAAGTAGATATTTGCGATTAACCTTAATCCAGCTAAATAAGTAATATAAAACTTTCAAGCCGATATTTAAAACCCGACTAATGTTATTTGAAATTTATATTTTGAAGAAAAAATATCTCCTTACCGGACAGTGTAGATCAAGATCAGACTGCACGTTCTGTGCAGTCTGATCTTGATCTACATTGTCCGCAAAAGGTCAGTGAGTCGCGCTTAGCAGCTTAAGGGTTAAGATTTTTTTCCGATAATGCCCGGGTAGACACGAGATTAACTTACATGTCACGTGCTATTGGCTAGTTATATAACTAGGCCATGTGACAGTAAACACATTTTTTTTTCCATAATTTTTGTTCTTCCTTGTTTTCCAAGCCCTTGGATGCTGCATAAGATAAAAGTTGCTTTAATTTCAGTCTTTAACCCCTATCCTGTTAAATGACTTAAATGAAACTTTCAAACTGATTGTAAACACCAAAATAGTGCTCTTTCAAGCTTATTTTTGGGAGAAAAATATCTACTTATCGGACAGTGTAGATCAAGATCATACTGCACGTTTTGTGCAGTCAGATCTTGATCTATGCCATCCGCAACAGTTCTCAAGCGAAAGAGTTAAATCACATTTTTCACAGAGCATGACTTATTTGTGTTACGGTCTTTGGGCGTTGATACAGAATATATAATTCCTGTTTAGTTATAAGTATCCCTCCTTTTGTCTCAATGTTTTAAAAGTGAATTATGTACAGAGTTAGCAGTATCATCTGCATGAACCTTGCGGATCTGTTGTAAAGCTCCTTTTGTCTAAATGTTTTCAAAGAAGCTTTTATTATGGACAGGGATTGTCGTGACCATTGCCAGCAAGTCGTTAAACTTGCCAGTAAATCTGTCAAGATTAACAAGAACTACGACCCTTAGTACATTTTTTTTAACCATCTTCGGTCGTAGGTATAGCCCATGGCACGTTTTTTTTTTTCTCTCTCTCCAGCAATTCCTCCTTATGTCTCAATGTTTTTTAAAAAAAATGCATTATGATAAGGTTATACAGCGAAATTTTCGTGATCTTTGCGGGCCTGTGGTACATATCACGAGTAAATGTCAAGAAGGGGCAACCTTGATTTAATTTGTGTTGCTGTTTTCCTGTCGTATCTAGAGCCCAAAGTAGTCTTTTCAAGCAGTTTCTCCTTTTGTCCGGATGTTTTCAAAAGAAGGTTGCAATATTGATAGGGTTTACGGCAACATTGTCGTGAACCCCGCTGGTCCTTCATAAGGCTTGCTAGGGCAACTTTTAATATGAGCCATGCTCTGGCATAAAGGGGGCTTAATGCATCTCCGTGATACATTATACCAAGCAGGTCATCACAAAATTATGGATCCACAAAATTCATTTTGTGAAGTAACCGACTGAATCATGAAGTTAATTGGTCCTTTGACATGCAGAAAATGGATCAATAGCAAAAAGTTTTGGCCCAGGTCAGGCTGCGCGTTCTGCGCAGGCTGATCCTGGTCGAGACATTTTGCAGATGCATTAATCCCCATTTTTCATACAGCATGGTTCATATATTTTTTTACCATCTTTGATCGAAGCTTGAGCCCACGCCATCTGTTTTTAGTAATGTCTTATTTTCTTCTGAAATAAGCTTGCTTCAGAGTGAAACTGTCTTGACTATTGCGAGTCTTTCCTAACATTTACTGCTTCGTTTTTTAAGATCGACAAGAAGGGCAACCTTTTCCATGATTTATGGGTCCTTTTTCAAAGCCATTCTACATTGAATTGATCCATGTTCTGTGAAAAGGGGTCTTAATGCATCTGCGAAAAGTTTCGACCCAGGTCAGCCTGACCTGGACCGAAACTTTTTGCTATTGGTCGATTTTCTGTATGTCCAAGAACCAGTTTACTTCATGATTAAGTCGATTATAAAAACAAAGGTGGCTTTTATGGATCCATGATTATATGATTGACATGCTTGGTGTAATGCATTACGGAGATGCATTAAGCCCCTTTTTGCCATACCAAGGCTCAATTCTAAGTCATTGTCTCTGGAATTGTCTAAATTTCAAAGTAGCGCAATTTCTGATTGGCTAAACCACATAGGCCATGCTCTGGCAGCAGCGGAGTCAATGCATCTCCGTGATGCACCACACCAAGCAAGTCATCACATAACTATGGATCCATAAATATCCATTTTGTCTAACAGCCGGCTAAATGCTGAGGTAGAATGGCCTTACACATGCAGAAAAATGACCAGTAGCAACAAGTTTCGACCCAGGTCAGCCTGGTCAGCCTGCGGAAGCTGACCTAGGTCAATACTTTTTGCAGATGCATTAAACACCCTTTTGTAAGGGAATCTTAGACAATTATTTTCTGTTCTGCAGAGTGTAGATACATATATGATTGAACCATGCTCAGTGAAAAGGGGGCTTAATGCATCTGCTAAAAGTCTCGACCCATAGTATGACTGAAATAATGTTGAAAGCGGCGTAAAACACCATTCAATCAATCAGTCAATCATGTAAACAAGAAACACTCTAACGGACGAACGCCGTACACAGCAAGGATGCCGGACACAGGGCAGACGACGGAAACCACGCCTTAGACCCTTTTTAGGCTGCTAAGCGCGACTCAAAAACTTTTTACGGACAGTGTAGATCAAGATCCGACTGCTCAGAACGTGCAGTCTGATCTTGGATCTACACAGTCCGATTAACAGATACATTATCCCCCCCAAAACACCTTTGAAATAGCAAAATTTTGGTTTTTACTATCGGCTTGGAAGTTTCATTTCACTTATTTAGCAGCTGAGACCCGGTAGCTCAGTCGGTAACGTGCTGGACTTGAGAACAGGGGGATCGCTGGTTCGATCCCCGGCTCGGCCATTTTCTTTCCGAGGATTGATGATAATCATTGCGACAGGATTCATTCCTTTTTCATCGCTGACCATTGTTTCAACGATGGTTATGTTGAAAGGCAGCCAGTGGCTTGGAAAGAATATTGTGCGTAGTACCGGTAAAAAAAAAAATCCAGGAAAGCATGGATAGGTGCACTGGCCGCCATGATATAACTGAAACAATGTTAAAAACAACGTTAAAACACCATACAATCAATCACTTATTTAGGAGGATAAGAATTAAGCTCTAGCAGTCTTGGACCAGTAGAGCTAAAAATGAACACGCTCCACAGAATGAAAAACCCAAACATTTTATGACTACAGAAGGAAATGCCAGGATGCCTCATGTCTATTTTTAGATTTCTTGTAAATAGCATCCTGTTCGAAGAAATCCTCGAGTTGACTCATTAAATACTTAATGCGTTGATATTTACAACAATTCTACAGCGCTGAAGAATGATTGATTCGATTGTGTTTTACGCCGCTTTCAACATAATTTCAGTCATATCACGGCGACAACTCACATATCCGTGTATTTTCTAGGTTTGACCAGTACTAGGCTAGGGCTCTGAAGTGTCTTGCCAAAGGACACCTCCGCAAAAAACCCAGTGGATCGAGTGAGGCTCGAACCCGGGGCCTCCCGGTCACGAGTCTTACACTTTACCACTGAGCAACACAGGACCCCACAGCGCTAAAGAGACAGCTAGATTCAAAGTCAAGAAATAACGTGCAGACTGATCTTGGAATATACTGTCCGCTTGTAAGTCATATTTACAAAATAGAATTCGTCAGTTCAGTTTGACCCAAATGCAGTCTAATCTCAGTCTGTACTCACCATGACAGCGAATTCAATATTTAAGCCACAGGCGAGAATATAGGCTTTTTCGTACAGCATAGATCAAGATCAGACTACACAGAACGTGGAGTCTGATCTTGGAACTATACCCCACGATTTTATAGTCAAGCCATATCTTAACCCTTAAGCTGCTAAGCGACTCACTGACCTTTTGCGGACAATGTAGATCAAGATCAGACTGCACAGAACACAGTCTGATCTTTGATTTAAACGGTCCGATCAAGAGATATTTTCCTCCCCAAAATAATTTTGAAATGACACGGTTCGGGTTTTAACTATCTGCTTGAAGTTTTATTTAACTTATTTAGCAGGATAAAGGTTAAAATTCTGTTGCAATGGATTGTATTTGCACCCACCGAAAGCGATCGAGTTTATATATTTGGCGCAGAAAGACTAAACTCTTTTACCAAACGACAAAAATTTAAGACCTGTCCAAATCCAAAGCATATGCAGACGACAAATTAAATTTGGCTTAGGTATTGGGATTTGCTTTTGAAAACAGAGAAAACATTGTGGGAAAAGGAGAAAATGCTGGTTCCCAGCATTTTCTCCTTTTCCTACAATGTTTTCAAAAGTCATTTTAGTAAGGGTCATAAATTCTCCGAATCGCGCGTTAAGGGATTGATATTCGAATTTTTGGGAAACGCAAATCGTTACCAGGAATCCGGGAGGAAAGGTGATATCGGTGTACTTTAAGGTGATAACGACTTCCCGGCATAAAAGGGGCTTTTGTGCTTTGTATGTACTTTTAAATCTCTTTTAAAGATACATCCTCACAGCCAAAGAGAAAAGGCGCAGTTAAAACTTGAAAGTGTGTAGAATTGCTGGGAATTAGATAAGCTGTGTAAACATAGATAAGTTACTAATATATATAAATAATGTAAGGGGTAGAGAAACTCGAGGGATTTGTCCTCAGTTAAAACCGGATCACTGATTTCTCTGAGGGCTGCCAAAAAAAGAAATGCATTTTCTATCCGTTGTAATCAGTGCAACCTTGCAGCCGTCAGGGGCAACATTTAGCTTAAAGATACAAGAATAACAGATACAAGAATTATTATAGTTTTATAAAACAGCGATGAAATGGGTTTTGAACTGGCTGAAAATTGGCTGAAAACGAGTATAGATGAAAGGTCTTGCTTGTCTCTGTGGCAGAGTGTAGGTTTCTTAACCGGAAGGCCCCGGGTTCAAGCCTCACTGGAAGCCCTGGATTTTTCTTGAGAGTGTCCTTGGGCAAGACACTTTAGAGTCCTCGCCTAGTACTGGTGAAAGTCAGTACTTACATGTACATGAATAAGTGAGCTGTCGCACTGTTGAAACCCATGATATACATGAATATGCAGGTTGTCGCCGTGATATGACTGAAATACTTTTGAAAGGGGCATAAAACGTCATTCAAACATCTAAAAAATATGTGGAATGAATATTCATATTCTTGTGAAATACAAACCAGTTCCAGGAACCAGAAAGCAAAGGTCAACTTAGTGTATAATAATAATGGTAAGTCCACTAACTGGGCCACTCGTCACAACTCGGCCGATTCCGTAACTACATATAATCAACGGATCACCCGAAGATTGCCGAATTATGTTTTGGACTGCTTTGAGTCACCCGAAATGGGTTTTTGATAGATCTATTTTTAGCCAGCAATGAACTGGGATTATTCCTATTGATCATGTCTGCGTTCTTTGTCACTTTGCCAATATCTTACTTATATTGATAATAGCGTATGCATAAATTAATACAGCGCTATTTTCATTGCTTCAATAGGGTCCTGCGTAGTTCAGTGGTAAAGCAATAGGGTTTAGGATCGGTTGCATGGTGTTTTAAGCTGCTTTCAACGTTATTTCAGTCGTAACTCGGCGATAATAAATGATGATACATAGATACTCATGTAAGGTCCTCTATTTCAGCTCGCATACTCATGTATATACTGGGCTTTACCAGTACTAGCCTGGGGACTTTTAACCTTTAAACCTGCTAAATAAGGAAAATTAGACATTCAAACCGAAAGGAAAATCCAAATTTTGCTATTCGAAAGGTATTTTCGGGAAAAAACATCTCCTTATCGGACAGTGCAGATCCAAGATCAGACTGCACGTTCTGTGCAGTCTGATCTTGATCTACATTGTCCGCAAAAGGTCGTTGAGTCGCGCTAAGCACCCCTAAGGGTTAAATGTCATGATTTAAGGACACCCCTCCGTAAAAAACCAATTGCTTCCAGCGAGGCTCGAACCCGGGTTCTCTAGGTGACGTGTCCTAATCTTTACCACTGAGCCACGCAGGACCCCAGTAAAGTTGTAGGGATTGGAACCGGGAGGTCTAAGTATCGATCCTGACTCTAGGCGTTACCAGCCTTTTTTGTCCACTCATACTGGTTGTCATTCTGTCAAAGACCAAAAAAAAAAAATATTTGAGTAGGTCTAAACACGTATCCTGCTAAATAATTGAAATAAAATTTTCAAACCGGTACAAAAAACCCGAATAAAACCTTTACCAAATGACAAAATTTAAAACCTGTCTAAACTGAAAGCATTTGCAGACGACAAAATCAATGTGACTGAAAAATTATAATTTGTTTTGGGATGGGACCAGCATTTTGTCCTTTTCCCACAGTGTTTTCTACTCTATCAAGGACGAATTTGTCGTGTGCAAATGCTTTCATTTTGGAATAAAATTTTGTCGTTTGGTAAAGAGTCAAAAAAACACACATGGGGATTTCTTTTTCGAGTTCAAAAGCATTCAGACACGTTTACAATACGTGAATAATACGGCAGTTTTCCATTGTATAATAATGCATGTGAGTCACGTTGTGTGAGAAAAGGTGGTTTAATGCATCTGCAAAAAAAAAAAAAAAAAAACCGAACCATGTCAGCCTGCGCAGTCCGCGCAGGCTGGCATCATTACCTGGCACGGATCGAAACTTTTTGCTATTGGTTTCCTGCGTGCCAAAGAACCATTCTAACCAATTTCTTTGGCTTTTGCTTTCCACAAAATGGATCTTTCCTGTGCGACAACCTGCTTTGTGTAGTTTATCATTAAAAAAAAAAGAAAAAAAGAAAAAAACAGCAATGCTCTGTGAAAAGGGGGCTTATTGCATCTGCAAAAAGTATCGACCAGGTCAGCCTGCGCAGTACGCGCAGGCTGACCTGGGCCGAAACTTTTTGCTAACGGTCAATTTTCTGCTTGACGAAGGACCAGTCTACATTCACGATTCAGTCAGTTGTTAGACAAAATGGACTTCATGGATCCCTAATTATAATGATGTACATATTGCTTTGTACAATGCATGACGGAGATGCATTAAGCTCCCTTTTGCCAGAGCATAGCTCAAATGCATTTAACCACCTTTGCCCAGACCGCCCTTCATTTATAATTTCACAGGGGAAGATTTTTCTTTGTTCCTAAAAAATCCTACCCCTTGTGACAAGTATTTTTTTTTCCTTAATTTTCGCTATCTCACTCTATGTAAAAAAATCTTCATATCTCTTTTAACCCTTTATCAAACAATCCCGTGTTTAAGAACCCTGTAGCAGAGAGCTTTTGGAAATATTGTGTGAAAAGGAACCAGCACGTGTGTCCTCTTCCCACAATGCTTTAGCTCTTAAAAGACAAGTGACATATAGAATTTGAGCCATATCTAATAAACGTCTGCAAATACTTTTAATGTAGATTAGTCTTATAATTGTGTTGTCTGGTACGGGATTAATATATGAAAAAATAGACAAGTGAGCCATGCTCTGTCAAAGGGGGGGTCAATGCATCTCCGAGATGCAGTTTACTAAGCAAGTTATCACATAACTACGGATCCATTGATTCCACTTTGTATAACAACCGACTCTGAATCATGAAGTAGACTGGTCCTTGGGCATACAAAAAATCGACCAATAGCAAAAAGTTTTGACCCATGTAAGCCTGCGTGGACAGTGCAGGCTGACCTGGGTCAATACTTTCTGCAGATGCACTCAACCCCCTTTTCACAGGGCATGGCTAAAATATAAATACTGCACTTGAAAGATTTTTGCAAAAATTTTGATATCTCTCTGTTGAGAGATTCTCTCCTTATCTGACGACAAAATTGTAGCTCTGGTTAAATCGACAACATTTGCAGACGTGAAATAAATTATGGCTTAAATGATGAGATTTGTGCTTTAATTGTCTTTGAAAGAATAGAAAACTTTGTGGAAAAAGGAGAAAATGCTGTACATCTGTATTTTCTCCTTCTTCCACTATGTTTTCGTAAGTATTTTTTTCCTCAGTGACATTTAGGTACAGAATTTGTTTGGTATAAGGGACGAACTCTTTACCAAATATAACAAATTGTAGCCATGTCAAAATTTAAAACATTTGCATACCTCAAAACAAAATCTCATTCAAAACACGAAATCTGTCTTTCTAGGAGTAGAAAACATTGTTGGAAAGGGAGAAAATGCTGGTTACCAGCATTTTCTCCTTTTCCCACAATGTTTTCAAAAGTCTTCGTTCTAAGGTTCTTTAAAAGTGGAGAATGTTTGGTAAGGGGTTTAGAAAAAGATATGCTTATGACTAGAAACCTCGGTATGTATGCAATGCAATAGTGCAAAATTAATGATAGCCATCGAAGACCAATCAATATTTCTATAGCGAAAATAAACAAAATAGACCTTTGTTCCGCCAAAATTATATCCTTCTATCGTGTACTCGATACCCTGGGTGCCACACCGGTTGCTTACAAAATAAATGAGCGATAGGGTAGGGTGGGGCAAAACGCCCCCAAAATGGTTTTTTGTTATTATTTTGGAAAAGAATGAAGATAGAATGGTGTTTTCCGCAGTTGTATAACCACTTCAGTCAACTGAATATAATGGCACATGTTTTTCGTCGTTATCTATTCTAAACTGTGTTATAAAAAGAAAAATATTATTTTCTTAAAAGGGGCGTCTTGCCTCACCCTTGGGGCAAGACGCCCCTGTTTATGGGCCAAAACGCACCCAGGGGGGCGTTTTACCCCTTAGTTTAAACTTATTTATTTTACATCTATTGAGAAACAAGTTCTTTACAACTTAGATTAATCTCTCTAGATTCCGCTTCCTGGACACTGCACCACTACTCGCGCCGAGTGAGTGGGCCAATGAAAAATCCCTAAGGTTGATACCCGCCTCGGATGCGATTCGAGCCCGGGACCTTTTTATCAAGAGGCCGACGCTCTACCTCTAGACCACGGACACTACTAAAGTTGTAAAACAATATGTATTTGATAGACATCGCTTAAATTGTATTGATTGATTGATTGATTGTATGGTATTTAGCACCGTTTTCAACAGTATTTCAGTTTTATCGCAGCGGCAGCGGCCAGTGCACCTATCCATGCTTTCCTGGAGTTCTTTTAACCAGTGCTCCGCACAATATTCTTCCCAAGCCACTGGTGCTTTCCCGCTTAACCATCGTCGAAACAATTGACAGCGGTGAGAGAGGAATGAATCCTGTCGCAATGAATATCATCAATCCTCGAAAAGAATATTGGCCGAGCCAGGGGATCGAACCAGCGACCTCCTGTTCCCAAGTCCTGTACGCTACCGGCTGAGCTATGGGGCTCGGCATTAAATTGTAACATGTGTACGAGACAACCAAATGTCCAGAACGTAAAGACATAATTCCACTGACATAAGGCATACATACATAATAAAATACCAGTTCGTTTAAAAACGATTTAATAATGAACATCAAGGTGAAAGTAGACATTTCATTCTTGTTCAAATTGAAAGCAATTGGCAAATTGAATCCATTTATTCTTTTATTTATTTATTTATTTTACTAATATGGTAGAAAACATGGTGGGAAAGGGAAAGTAAACCAAATTCAAACCTAAACCATTTCATATGAAACTGTAAAACAAGGAGACAAGTTAGACAACACGATTCAGTCTTCATCAGATTCACAGTTTGGACACACAAATGTAACATATCCCGGGGTACACTCGTCTTGGGCCCACTTAAGACAGATTTAGCATTGTACAGTACCAGGCTGGCTGACTTTATTATCGCGGTGCCGTCTTAAAGATCTGGGAGGAATTCCAAATTCTTTTGCTGCAGTTTTAAGAGGCATTCCTCCTTTTACGGCTGCTAACGCAGCGGTTAGCCTTTCGCTTCCATACGATCCTCTTTCTGTCGTCCTTGTATACCATCGAACCATCTCTGAAAATGTACACCAAATAAGGTATGTTGTATATAACTATATAGAACAAGACGTGTTCGTGAAACACTATTGCCCCCACAATGAAAATGTTAAGTTTTCGGACAGACGGACAGACAGACGGACAGACAGACGGACAGACCCCGATCTATCGTCGATGCGGGGGCAAAAAAATAGCATATAGTCTAGAACGAAAACGCTCTCTGTCTCTCTCTGTCTCTCTCATAAAGATGTGTAAGTATACTGTTTAGATCTATCATCTAGATCTAGAACGATCTGTACTTTAAAAGGAAAAAAAAAAAAGATGTAATTTGAAAGTATAGAACCAAACATTGGAATGGGGCAAAACGCCCCCTGTAGGCGTTTTGCCCCATAATAAGTGGGGCGTTTTACCCCAGTTAGAACTTTTCATTATTAATCGAGATATTCCGAATATAGCAAAGGTGCTTACAAATTGTGTGTACTTGAGTAAAACCACAATACAATGTGTTATAGATATAGTTAGGGTGTGTAAGCTAGTATACGTCCGTTTTCAGTATAACGCGAAATAAAAATAGGCAAAAATTAACAAGGATACGTGTAAAAAGCAATACATTCATTTTTTTTCTTACTTACACATGTACCAATGACAGAGCTTGATCTCTCCTCTCACATTAATCTACACGTGACCCCCAATGACAGTGACGTCATCATTACGTCACATAGACTGGAATGATCAAGAAATCGACGGGGGGCGTTTTACCCCTTGGGGCGTTTTGCCCCACCCTACCCTACTCTATGAAAAGAGGCTTTAATGTATGTGCAAAAAAAGAATTGGCCCAGGTCAGCCTGTGGAGGGGCTCAACCGAGTCGAAACGTTTTGAGCACTATGTGTCAGTTTTATGCAATTTCAAAGAACCAGTCAACCTCATGATTGAGTCGGTTGTTAGATAAAATGAATTTTATAGATCCATTATTATCTGATGACTTGCTTTGTATGATAGATCACGGAGATGCATTAAACCCGCTTTTACCAGAGCGGCACTCAAATTGAAATGCAATTATAGAACAAAATGGGTAGAATTTTGGTGAAAAGTCATTCTTCCAATATAAAAAAAAAAAAATAATAATAATTGAGCCATACTCTGTGAATAGGGGGGGCTTAATGCATCTGCGAAAAGTATCGACCCCGGTCAGCCTGCGCAGTCCGCGCAGGCTGGCCTGGGCTGAAACTTTTCGATATAGGCCAATTTTCTGTATGTCCAAGGACCAGTCTATCTCATCATTAAGCCGGTTGTTTAAACAAGTAGCTTTTATGGATCCCTAACTATGTGATAGATTGATAGGTACAATGTATCACAGAGATGCATTAAGCCCCCTTTTCCCATAGCATGGCTGACATATTTCCAACAATAAACCAAATAAGAAAACTTCGAACTAATTACTCGTCACTAAAAGCTGACAACCCCTTGAAAATAAATTTCCCGAAAGTTGCCGAGTTCAGTGGCTCAGCCGGTAATGAACAGGGCTTAAAACCTTGGCTAGCTGATTAGATTCCCAGGTGGCACAGTTCTATTCGAGGACTGAGGTCCGTCATTGCTACAGAATTCATTCCTCTCTCACCGCTGAACATTGTCTCGACCATTTTTACGTGGTGGTAAGCAGTCATTAGCTTGGGAACAATGTGTGCGAAGAACTGGTACAGTAATTCATTGATTGGATGGTGTTTTATGCCGTTTTCAACATTATTTAAGTCATGTCAGGGCGACAGATCCCTTATTCATGTTCATGTATGTCATTGGTTTCACAAGTACTAGGCTGAGGCTCTGGAATGTCTTGCCAAAGGACGCTCTCCATGAAATTCCAAGTGTTTCAAGGGAGGCTCGAACCCGAAGCCTCCAGGTTATCAGTCCTACACTTAACCACTGAGCACTGCAGGAACCCTACAGGTAAAGTTAATTCCTTGAACGCACGAATAGGTGTCCTGACCCCCGCAATGTAACTGTTGTAATATTGAAATCCCGTCGCAATGATTGTCATCAATCCTCGAAAAGAATTTGACCGGCTAGAGATCGAATTAGCGACCCCTGGATTTCAGTCAGCTTGTTGGAAATTTCATAGGGAATCATTATACTAAAACTATTCAACAAAGAGCATCGCATACTAGTGCCAAAGCTCGGCTACAGTTGCTTTAAGAAATAGATTGATTTTCTGTGAAAATTCTTTTGTCGAAAAAGAGGTATAACTATGTCAAAATATTTTGATGGTTACCTACCCCTGTTTTTCAGGTTCCCATTTTGATAGTGAACTAGTCCGAGTTTGCGGTAAATATCTTCAGAAATGACAGAAATATAAAATAAAATGTCAGTTTTTTTTTTTCTCTACGACGACGACGCATATGGGGGCTATGACAATACCTCGACGTTCTCTTCGAACATAGCCTGGTTTACAGTGCTGAGGGCGTAGACCGAAGATGAGACTGCACATACGTGCAGTCTGATCTTCGGTCTACACTCTCCGCGAAATTCATCCGTAGTCTCAAATGTCAAAGATAACGGCTAACATACGGCCGGTTGATGGATAGCTGGACGGACCTGTCCTTAATTGACAGATACGATAATTGATTGAATAATTGGGAGAGTGAGTCACCTTTACATAGAAGGTAACTTAGGTGGTCGGTCAATAGGTTCGCTCGGTCAAAATGACTTTCGAGATGACAGGCTAAATAAACCTTATATTTCTTAGAAACAAAACTCTTAAGACCATTTAATTTTGAAAAATATCTAACGATCGATTGCCTTGCATATCATAAACGCTCATTGTCTCGTTTCAGATATTCAAATCGTAAACTTAAGGGAGGCGATTCAGATTTTTTTATAATCTAACCAAACTTTAGAAATGGCCCTTGCTCTGTGAAAAGGGGCTTAATGCATCTGCAAAAAAAGTATCGATTCATGTCAGCCTGCGCAGTCTGCGCAGGCTGACCTCGACCGAAACTTTTCGCTATTGACGAATTTTTCTGCATGTCAAAGGACCATTGTACCTCATGATTCAGTCAGTTATTATACAATATGGATTTATCGATCCGCACCTATTTAATGACATGCTTTGTAGAATACATTGTGGAGATACATTAAGCCCCCTTTTGTCAGAGCATGAATTCAGTCAGGGAATAGCTAACCTCAGTTAGGTAATTTACATTTGCAAATTTGTAAGCTCAAATTTCCATCGATGTTGATAAATTACATTAAACAAGTGAAATAACAAACTGTTTGTCAAAGGAAATGTATTTTAAACGATTTCGATGGCCAAATGAGACCCATGTAATTTTCAACGGAGACTTACATATTTTATGAGCGGTAAAACGGTATGATCTTTCTTTCCTCCATAAATGAAGATTGGAATTTCCGGCGAAGAAATGCGAGGCGTATGTATGCATTCGGCAAACCTCGGGCGGTCCGTTGATCAAATTCGTTGGCTGTACTTCGATGGATGATATGCACCTACACGATACATTTCTTCGCTGGAGATACACCGCTTTACCGGTCTTAAATTGTAGGGCTCCTCTTCAAAAAGGGAAACACAAGTAACAATTATCGAAATCTTTATAAATGCCTTTCCGTTGACAAACAGTTTGTGTATTCAATTTTTAACGTGGTCCGTCAATTCCGCTGGCAGATTTCAAGGCCAGGTTGTTAAATATGAATAACTTCCCAGTGGTTTTGGAATTCGTTGCTAATTGATTAATATGGGAGCCGTCATGTTTAAGATCATGTGGCTGATAGCACTTCAAAATGGATCTGTGATACGGACGAGGTAAGATGTCGTTACGGAATCGGCCAAGTTGCGACGAGAGGTGTATGTATGTATCGATCACAGTAATAAAGTCGATGAATTTGATCAACGGATCACACGAGGTTTACCGAATGGTATGAAGAGAGACTGCCACTCGTCACTACTCGGCCGATTCCGCACCTACATGTACATCTAACCTCGTCTGTATAAAGGAAGTTTCCATTTTGAAATACCAATAACATGATCTTAAACACAGCGGCAACCATTTAAATCGCTTAGCAACGACATGAACAAACACGGTTAAGTTATACACATCCATCGATTTGTCACTTAAATCCCCCAACGGAAATGATAAACCACGCTAAATATTTAATGTACAAACTGTTTGCCGATGGAAATATTCTTAGAAAAATATCGATAGAAAACCGTGACTCATGTTTTCTTTTTTTAAGAGGAGCCTTACAATTTTATGAAAGGTAAAACGGTGTACTTCCGGCGAAGAAATGACCTTGTAGGTGTATATCAAGCTACGTGTTACAGCCGAGGAACTTGATGACCGGATCCCCCGAGGTTTGCCGAATGATGTTTAAGATCACGTGACTAGCAGTATTTCAGAATGGATCCGTGATACGGACGAAGTTAGATGCACGGAATCGGCCTAATTGTGACGTGTGGTGTATGTACGTATCATTCATAGTAATACAGCCGACGGATTTGATCAAACCGATCACACGAGGTAGGCCGAATGATATGACGAGAGACTGCATCGACTGGACCTTGGTTTCCGGTTTTGTCATGTGACATTCTGGAGTGTTATAATATTATGACAGCTCGTTTCAATATTTGGCACTCACGTGACAGCTTGGGTTGACAGCTTAATTAGTGTCATTTATTGCAGCTAGTTTTTACTTTTTACCAGACAATGACAATTTTAGACTCGTCCATACTGAAAGAATTAGCGGAATTAGCGGAAGATAAAATGATTGAACGGGCAGTTGATTGAACTTGTGCTTGAAAGGGTAGTAAACATTGTGGAAAAAGGAGAAAATGCTGGTTACCAGCATTTTCTCCTTTTTCCACAATGTTTTCAATAACCTTTTTTTTTGTCAGGGTTATGGAACGGGGGACTGTTTCTCAAAAGACTATCAGCGTATTGCTAATTAAATCATTAATATTTACGCTGCTAAGCGTGACTCACTGACCTTTTGCGGACAGCGTAGATCAAGATCAGACTGCACAGAACGTGCAGTCTGATCTTGGATCTACACTGTCCAATAAGGAGATATCTTTCCTCAAAAAATATTTGTGAGATAGGAAAATTTGGGTTTTTTTTTCTTTATAGCGGCCTAAAAGTTTCATTTCTGTCATTTACCAGGATAAGAGTTAATGTTTAAGCTCAGTCAGGGCTTTGGCTCTTTCGCTTTTGTTATGTGGTAGGTTATTTATATTATATAAATGCTAAGCGGGACTTTTTTTCTTTTTCTTAATTGGAGACGTTTCCAATTTCAGGGTCCTGCTTGTTTCAGAGGTGAGGGTGTAAGATTAACAGTCCTCACTTCAAACGCTGGGTTCTTTTATGTGGGGTGTCCTTGGGCAAGATACTTCGAAAAACACGAGCCTTGCACAAGTGAAACTCGGTACATACATGAATAAGTGAGAGCTGCTGCCGTGGTGTGAATGAAATAATGTTGAAAGTGGCAGAAAACATCGCAATCGATCGATCGATCCATCGATCCATCCATCAATCAATCAATTAATCAATCAATCAATTAATCAATCAATCAATCTGTTGAATTCAAATACAGTTTCTTTGATACTTATTTCTTCTTAGATCTTCTTGCATAAAGAACTACCAGATGCCGCGAATCTTTTTTTTTTCAGTTAAACACTGATGAGCAGTCTAAAATTTATTTTTCTCAGATCTTGACAGTTACCTTTAGTAGACAGATTTCTAGCCAAATTAACTCTTTACCAAACGACAAAATTTTAGACTGGTCCAAGTTGAAAGCATTTGCAGACGACAAATTAAATGAGGCCCAAATGATTCGACTTGTTTCAGAAAGGTTAGAAAACATTGTAAGAAAAGGAGAAAATGCTGGTTACCAGCATTTTCTCCTTTTCCCACAATGTTTTCAAAAGTCTTATTTTCCAGGGTTGTTAAAACTCAGGATTGTGTGGTAAAGGGTTAAGCTTATGTGACTGAACCCATTTCTGGAAAATGTCGGCAAGGCACCGCTGACCGAGCATGAAGTTAGAGCATTCGGCATACCTCGGGTGATCTGGTGATCAAATCCCTCGGCTGTATCACGTAGCTTGATATACACCTACACGGTACATTTCGCACATCTCCGGAAGCACGCCCCTTTACCGTTATTGAAATTGTAAGGCTCCTCTTAAATAAGAAAACATGAGTAAATTTTCTGTCGTTATCTTTCTAAGAAATTTTTCAGTCGGCAAACAGTTTGTACATTCAATTTTTAGCATGGTTTATCAATTTTGTTGGGAGCTTTCATCGACAGATCGATAGAAGTGAATAACTTCACCGTGGTTGTTCATGTCGTTGCTAAGCGATCTACAGGGGCGCCGCCATGTTTAAGATCATGTGATTGGTAGTTCAAAATGGAAGCCTCCTTTATACAGACGAGGTTAGATGTAGGTATGGAATCGGCCGAGTTGTGACGAGTGGAAGTTAGAGGGCTTCACTTCTTGCTAAATGTAGTTAATTTCAGTAAATCGAATGGCCCTCCCGGAAAGCATGGAAAAGTGCACTTGCCACCGCGACATTACTGAAATAATGTTGAAAATGGCGCAAAACATCAAACCGCCAATCAGTAAATAGAACACGGGATTGTTCGGTTGATTGATTGATTGATTGATTGATTGGAGTTTAACGCCGTTTTTTAAACATTATTTCGGTTATATCGCGACGGCCAGTGCACCGATCCATGCTTTCCTGGAGTTTCTTTTTACCAGTACTCCGCACAATATTCTTTCCAAGCCACTGGCTGCTTTCCACATAACCATCGTCGAAACAATTGTCAGCGGTGAGAGGATTGTTCGGTAAGTGTGTAACCGACATTGTACTGCTTTTATGCTGAATTTGCATCGTTAAATATCACAAAAATCCCTTTCTTTAGTTTACATGCACCTGTGTTCCATTGAATTTTAAGACCGAACCTTTTATATGTTGCGCGAAAAAAATTCGGTGGACTCTATAGCTGTCGTGTTATCCTCCCGTCCATGCGCCCGTCCGTCCGTGCATCCATAAAATTTTGCTACAAATTACGAAGCATGGCTCGACTTTACCACTATTCTTTTTCGAGTAAGGAAAGGTGTAGACAAAGATCAGACTGCATCTCTGGTTACATAAAGCAGACAAAAAGGTTGAAATCTTAGTAAATGATATCCTACCCTGTGCAACATATATCACGTGTTACTTACCGAACCTCATTCTCACATGAGCGACCAAACCATTATTAACCCATTACAAAACGATCCCGAGTTTTAAACGACCCTGAAGAAGATGGCTTTGAAAACATTGTGGGAAAGGGAGAAAATGCTGGTAACCAGCATTTTTTCCCTTTTTTTCCCGCAATGTTTTCTACCCTGACAGTGGCAATTTCCATCATTTGAGCGACGTCTAACTTGTCGCCTGCAAAGGCTTTCAGTTTGGATAAGTTTCAAGTTTTCTCGTTTGGTAAAGTGTTATTCATATTTTTATAATCTCAGGAATCTTCAAAGATGAGACATCACTGAATTAAGTGACACAAGGCTGGCAAACCATCAGTAAAGAAGGAACATAAATGTAACAAAGATACCTTTAATCGTATTTCCTTAATTGGTAACGTAGTCTTTCAAGCTACTTTTAGATTTCGCCACTGAATTTCGCAAAGGTTTGTGGGAATTTGCCACGTGTCCATTTTGTTGTATTGGATTCAAACAAATACGCTGACGTCATAGTTGATCTCATAAATACCTATTGATGGAGTTATAGAACGTAATGCGACCACAAGCCCACGATTTGAACGTCAAATTCGCTCCTTTGTCGGCGTAGCTGAATACACCGGCTCTTGACCTACTTCTTGTCACTGATAAAGAATGAATAGATGGTAAATTGCGATTGGTCAAAAATAGGCACATGTTTATTCGGTGGCCCCCTGCTGGCATATTTCATATTCCAGTTTCTCTTACGCCGTCTATCATTTTTTTTTAAAGATATTTCTCGTTACGGCATGTGACCATCCAGAGTCTAAACGTTTTCAGGGAAAGGCTTTTTTCTTGTAGTGTTTATCAGAGTTAAATAGAATAAAATACCTAAAAAGGGCCCTTTAAGGGTTTTAGGGTAATTAGTTTCCATCAGAGCAGACTGCCGAGCCCTGTTTCTCGGTCGAAAACACAAAGCTTGAAACCAGGGGGTTGCTGGATAGAAATTCCAGCTCGGCCAAATTCTTTCGATCAACTGAAAAGGATTGATTGTTTGGTGTTTCACGCCGATTTCAAAATTTTTCTAGTTTTATCGAGGCGACCAGTGCGCCTATATAATTATACTTTCCTGGAGTTTCCGTTACCACTGCTTCTCACAATATTCTTCCCAAACCACAGGCTGCTTTCCCACATAACCATCGTCGAAAAAAATTATCAACGGTGAGAGAGGAACGTATCCTGTCGCAATGACTATCATCAATCCTCGGACAAAAATTGGCAGAGGTGAGTACTGAAAAAAAAAAAAATTAAAATGGCGTTGAACACGATCCAACCAAAAGAATTACAGACTTGGGGAATCCATCAAGCAAAAGGCCATTTCTTCATGATTCAAACCCTTTCAGCACCGTAAGCGAAATCAGAAGCTTTAATCCTCTACGAGACGACAAAATGTTAGCCTTGTCCATTGTGCGGTAAAGGGTTTAGCGGACGGTATAAAATTAAGATCAGACTGTACACAAATGCAGTCTGATCTTAGATCTATACCATCCACTTGTTTAGACAAGAATTATATGATAAAACCCTTAAGATTTTTTGTGGGCTAATATTTCCAGTCGTCGAAAGAGGCCGAGTTTGCAATGATTGAGCCATGCTCTGGCAAAAGGGAGCTTAATGAATCCCTTATGATGCATGATACCAAGCAAGTCATATCATGATCGCTGATCCGTAAAGTGCATTTTGTCAAACAACTGACCGAATCAGTAGGTTTTCCATCAATGTTTTTGACTCTTTTAGTTTTGATTTGTATCGAAGTTTAGTGCCATTTTAACAGCTTAGGTCATATGGCGATCATTGACGCACCAATGTGTTTCCTGGCTTTCTCACACTAGTACGGAAAAAAAATTCTTTCCAAAGCCACTAACTACTTTTCTCACATGCATCAGAGGTGAGAGGTGAAAAATCGCCGAAAAGAAAGTTTTTGCCTCATTCGGGTATCGAGCTCGCGACCACTAGGTCACGAGTCCGATACGCTAACCACTGAGGTACCCGAGCGGGCCGGAATCAGTAGGTAAACTGGCCCTTGGACATACAGAAAATTGACCAATAACAAAAAGTGCTGACCTGGGACGATACTTTTTGCAGGTGCACTAAGCCCCATTTTCACAGAGCATGGCTCATACATTTGACAGAGATAAATGTTAGGCTTTGGACCGTATTCAACAACAGTTCTACATTTTGTACTTATTCGAAATTCCATATCTAGGCATCTGATTGGCTGAGGCTTTCCGTGAGCAAGTCAGATTGATAGACTCGGAATTGAGAATAAGTACTGAATTTATTGAATGGTCTGCGAAGAAAGCTTAGGTACTTGAAACGTCTGCATGTTTAAGATTCACGAAGGAAAAAAAAAACCTCGCACACACACACACACACACACACACACACACACACACTGTGGCCATATTAGGGACTTTATATGAAATATTGTATAATTTAACTCTCCACCAAAGGTCATAATTCTAGTTTGGTCCAAACTGAAAGCATTTGCAGACGACAAATAAGAAAATGGATCATGTAATGAAACTTGTCCTTAAAAGTGTAGAAAACATCATGGGAAAAGGAGAAAATGCTGCTTACCAGAATTTCCTCCTTTTCCCATAATATTTTCAAAAGCTGTCGATACCAAGGGTCGTTAAAACACAGGTTTCTTTCGTTAAAGATTGATAGTCACGCGTAGTACTGTCACGTGTGGAAAAATTCAGGTCACCTTGGAATGCTTTCAAAAACTAGCTAATTGTTAGTCAAGGTTCAAAAGTCAGAACGCCTTGAATACCGCAGTGTGATCTAAATTGTATCAAATTACACCATTACCCGGTATAGCTGAGCCGTTCTCTAGCAAAAGGGGGCTTAATGCATCTCCGTGATGCATTGTACCAAGCAAAACATGATCTAATTATGGATCTATAGAATATATTTTGTCAAACTACCAACTGAAGAAGCCTTTTGAAAACATTGTGGGAAGAGGAGAAAATGCTGGTGACCAGCATTTTCTCCTTTTCCCACAATGTTTTTTTACCCTATCTAAGAAAAGTTGCACCATTTGAGCCACATCGAAATTGTCGCCTGCAAATGCTTTGAATTTGGAAAAGGCTAAAATTTTGTCGTCTGGTAAAGGGTTAATGAAGTAGAATTATGGATCCCTTGATATGCGGAAAAGTTAAAAATAGCCTTAAAGTTTCGGCTCATGTCAGCGTGCGCGGAGTGCGCAGGCTTACGTCGAGCGAAACTTTTGGCAAATGCATTAAGCCCCCTTTTCACAGAGCATGGCCCATATATCATGTGACTACTCGTACGATGTCTTTCCTGTGCAACTCATTTTTCGGCATGGCTTAATGCACTGGGTTTTTGACCTATTTCTTGATATTGTCACATCCGCATGAATACATAGTAATTTACTTTTGGTAAAATATGTAAACATGTTTATTCGGCGGGCCCCTGTCTGCCTATTTGAGGGTACATTTATGACACCAGTAAACAGGTGTTGCCATTGTTTAAACATCTTATCTTGAAAAAAAAAAAAAAAAAAATTGAACCATGCTCTCTAAAAGGGCGTTTTAAAGCATCTATGTAAAGTATCGGCCTGCGCAGTCCGTGCAAGCTGACCTGGGCCGAAACTTTTCGTTATTCGTCAATTTTTTTGTACGTACAATGTCTAGCCAACCTAATGATTAAGTCGGTTGTTAAAAAGTGGCTATTATGGATCCATAATTATGTGATGTCTTGCTCGGTATAACGCATCACGGAGATGCATTAAGCCCCTTTTGCCAGAGCATGGCTCATATCTTATTGAAAAGTTCACTTCTCAAAATTACTAAAACAATGAGGAAAAAGAGGTAATTGCTGGCGAGGTTCATTTCTATTGATTCTTTTCATATTGTATCACAAAAGAGTTTCAATATTCATATTCCGCCACCTTTTATAGCGTCTATATTTTCAATGTATTTCTTCTTCTTCTTCTTCTAATGAATGAACGGATGAATGAATGAATGAATGAATGAATGAATAAGTCGGTCGGTCGTTCGGTCGGTCAATCAGGCCCTCCCCCCGTTCCTGTCTCCCTCCCACAAAATTTCGGGTTGTGATTAAGATTTCCGGTCAAACGTCGTTTTCCACAAGTACGTTCTTCCACAGGGGTGAGAGCACTCTTCAAAATGTTTATTTCAGAGCAAAATATACATGGACCATGCGCTGTGAAAAGGGGGCTAAATGTATTTTCAAAATGTATCGACCCAGGTCAACCTGCGCACTCGGCGAGGGCTGACCTGGGGCGAAACTTTTTGCTGTTGGTCAATTTTCTGCGTGTCCAAGGACCATTATCTCGGTTGTTAGACAACGTGGATTTTATGGATCTATAATCATGTGATCCCTTGCTCGGTATCGTCATCAGGGCGATTCATTGAGCCCCCTTTTCTCAGAACATATGTCTATGACATGGAAAGATATAAAGTTCGTAAACCAGTATTGTACATACCACCAACACCAACAGGGTAACAACTCCCTTAACTCCTTACCATACCAGAAAAATTTAGATTGGTCCAAATTGAAAGCGTTTAGTTGGTTTAATCTAAAATGTATTGTGCAGAATTATTAGTCTCAGCTCACCCAAACTAGTGTTGAAATGTTTAATAATATTGAAAAAATAGCTTGTGTCAAAGTTTGGCAGACTACAATTTAAATGTGACTAAAGTAATGGAATTTGTCTTAGATTGGGTAAAAAACATTGTGGGAAAAGGAGAAAATGCTGGTTACCAGCATTTTCTCCTTTTCCCACAATGTTTTCAAAAAGCTTCTTCCTAAGAGTCGTTAAAACTCGGGATTGTGTGGTAAAGAGTTAACCCTTATCCTGGTAAATACAAGAAACAAAACTTTCAAGCCGATAGTAAAAACCCAAATATCCCCATTTCAAAGGTATTTTTGGGGGAGGGATATCTCCTTATCGGGCAGTGTAGATCAAAGATCAGACCACACGTTCTATGCAGTCTGATCTTGATCTGCTATGTCCGCTAAAGGCCAGTGAGTCGCGCTTAGTAGTCTATGGGTTAATTACCTGGCACACTGGACGGTATTCAAAGGCAATTATCAGTTTTGCTCTGAAGAAGGCAAATAATTGACCAGTCCGCGCAGACCGCGCTCTAACCGTCAGTTTTCAGTATTTTCTAGCCAGGCGACCAGGGTCTGTATTCACCAACCAAACTTAAGAACATACTTAGTCTAATTCTGGATTTAAAAAGTAATACAACTTCTGATTGGCTAAACGATTTGGTTTAGCCAATCAAAAGTTGTGTAACTTTCAAATTAAAAAAATCCAGAGAATAAGACGGAGAAAATTTCTTAAGAATGACTGACAAATACGAACCCTGATCAACGAGTTTCGAAAAGAATTTGGATATCTTTTGCTTCCTTCGTTCAAATAATGACAAAATGTTAAGAAGTCACGAGGATATGCAAGGGATGTTACTACGTTTGAGAAATGTCAAAAGTGCTCTCTCTCTCTCCTCTCCCCCCCAGGGGCGGTCAGGCCGGGGACCAATGAGAAGGAGCATCCACCTTGTGTAGCTCAACTTTTTGCCTTGTATAGGACTTAGTTGTACATGGAGTATGCAGGTTTTATTTACAATTTATAAAACTCCCCAACGGCTTGATTGATATCGACATTTAGACAGCGGTTCATCGAGACCTAAGCAAAGTTTTACAAATGATAAATTTGTCTCTTCATAAGATGCTTTCAAGATTCTTTTGGGCAAAACGTAATAGGAAAAAGGATCTATTTGAATAAGTTACATATTCCTCTTTAAAACTGTGAAAATGTTCAAATTCTGATTTAATTCATGCAACTTATAGGTATTTCACTCCCAACTCTATAAATAGAATAGAAACGTTAAGCTCTTAGTATTGGATCGGCGAGTTGTTCGATATAGCCCGGGGGGGGGGGGGGTCCTAGCTGTTTTCATCACAAACACAATAGCTGAATCAATATGCTTAACTTATTCCTCATATTTACAGTTTCATTTCTCTTTCTTTCACTTTCATTCTTTTAAGGACAGAAAATTTCGTCAAGCATGTCAAAAAATTCATTAACTCACTCACCTCATCACTCACTCACTCTCTCACTCACTCACTCACTCACTCACTCACTCACCCATTTATTCATTCATTCATTCATTTTCCTCATCCTTTCTTCTTCCTTAAATCAATTAACACCTAACAATCGTGTAAAAACAAACAAACAAACAAACAAACAAACAAAAAGAAAACATTGTGACAAAAAATGAGGCTCCAAGGAATCTTTAAAACGAAGGATAGATTTGAAAGAGTCAAAATACCAAACGAATGAACGAACGAAACATACAAATTTACATCGCCAGAAACTAAATTGAGCAAAACCAATCGGGCATCAGAATACAAATTCCTACCTGTAACCTTCTTGACATTTGAAATGAGCCATGGTCTGTGAAAAGGGGACTTAATGCATCTCCAAAAACTATCGACCTATGTCAGCCTGCGTTGTCCGTGCAGGCTGACATGGGTTTATACCTTTTGCTAGTTGTAAATTTTCTGCATGTCAAAAGACCAGTCCACCTCATGATTCAGTCAGTTGTCAGGCAAAAATGAGTTTATGGTTCCATATGTGATGACTTGCTTGGTAAATTGGAGATGAACAATTATTAAACTTCTTTCTGCCAGAGCAAAGCTCAAAAATTTGTTCTTAACACTGTGGGAAAAGAGAGGAAACTTCTTGTATCAAGCAATATGTCCCTTTCCCCATTACGTTTTCGAGAATCGTGAAGCACATCGAATGAAGGATCCGGGACATTTCGTCGAAAACCATCCCTAGCCCTGACCCTTACCCTAACCCAGACGAATTGTGGCTAAAATCTTCCTCCCAGAAAAAGCTTTTCCCAGACAAAGCTTTTCATGAAATAAATCTAGGAATTTAGCAATCAGTATTTTAAAACTTACATGGATTTCGATGAAATGCCCTTTCGACGAATGTGTCGTGAAGCATCGAATTAAGACTTCTATTAACCAAAATTATAGACATGTACACATTGAAAGCATCAAATTAAAAGGCGCAAAAATAATGATATTTGTCTTTGAAAGAATAGAAAACCCTGTGGGAAAAGGAGGAAATGCTGGTTATTAGCATTTTCTCCTTTTCCACAATTGTTTTTTTTTTTAAAGTCCTCTTACCCAAGTTCGTTAAATAACGAAATTGTTCAGTAAAAACATTTATCAGTGTGAATGCCATTATTCTCTAAAATGACAAAATGTCTTATATTTCCCCCTTTTCCATTATGCAGTTGCATATTGTGTGTTTTAGAGCCTCTGTCCTTGCGTTTTCTGTTAATTCAGTCAATCACACACACAAAAAAGAAAACAGGTACATGTAAAAGCACAAATATTGTAATGTCAAATTTCTTTTACGCACTTGCAGACTCGTATTTTGCGTATGGGCGTTTCGCCTTTCCGTTTTGTCCTGATTCAGTGAATCATGGTAAACGCACAAATAGTGCAGTGTCAAATTTCTATAACGCACTGGCGTATAGCACGTTATGGGCGATGTGCCTTTGTGTGTTCTACTTATTCAATCAGTCATAGTAAAAAAACACAAATGTTATTGCATTGTCAAAGTTCTTTTGATGGTTTAGATTCTCGCCATAGAGGACAGTGCAGAGGAGATCAGCCCCAATAGCTCAGGTGGTAAAGCATTGTACTTGTGAACCGTTCAATTCTTGGGCTTCTTGAGGGTGTGGGTTCGATCCCTACGGCTGGCCATCTGAAATTACGCCTACGAATTAAACCTAAGTCCCGTTTGATGGTGCTATACATTGTAGACATTAAAGAGTCAGGCGTAACTTAGGATGGGTTTTATCCTGTATCTGGCACTGTCCCCGGTAACATAACTAACAGTCTTTTGGGGGGGGGGGATGTTGCACATATGTGCAACCGCTGGCGACGACAAATAAACAAAAATCAGCAACAACACTGTAGAGGCAAAATCAGATTTTACATTCTATACTGTCCGAAAGAGCGCATTGGTTCCGGCTTATGCTACTATTCCACACAGACCACGAATCCCACAAATTGCCAGGAATTGATGAATTTCTGGATTCGTGGAATTTTGTAAACTTTCTTGTTCAATTCGTAATTGTCTACGATTCATTTACGATACAGGTGCGATACTTTTACGAATTCTCGTGGGATTCAACTGGATTCCGCTGGAATCGCAAGCATATTCTTAAGAATTCAAAACGATGTACAAAAAAAATATTGTGAAATACTGAAATACTAAAAACATGAGTTACGAATCAGGGAAACGTTTACCCTTCGACTGCTAAGCGCGACTCAATGACCTTTTGTGGACATTGCAGATCAAAATCATGACTGCACAGAACGTGCTGCCTGATCTTGATCTACACTGTCCAATAAGGAGATTTTTCCTCAAGAAAAATACCTTTGAAAGAGCATTATTTGGGTTTTTATTATGGGCTTGAAAGTTTAATTTCACTTAGTCTGCAGGATAAGGGTTGAGTGCATGTACGAACCCGGTATGGATAAAAATAAATTCGTGACTATTCTTTACAAACTGTCGGATTTTCTCTCAAGATAGGTTAAAAGGCCCCCACCCCTGCTTGGGCATCACGAATCTCCGAATAAAGTTAAAAACAAATATGTATTAATAGAGTTTTTAGCGGACGCCGAAGACGAGAGCGGACGGCAGACTACGGACTTTCATGCGGGGTTGTCTCAAACATCACAAAGGGATAATTTCTTTATTTAAAGGGAAACTGTTTCGAAAGCGTCTCTTTAAAAGTTTAAATACCATTTAAGATCTTTGCATGCATATATATACATGGCTAGGCAAAAAAATTTGTTCTAGCGGGCACACAGTCCACCATCCATTCGGCAAACCTCGGTTGATCTGTTGATCAGATCTGTCGCCTGTATTACGATTGGTGATATTCACATCCAACTTACATGTCATTGCCTACAACAGACCGCTTTACTGCTTTTGAAACAATAAGACTCCTCTCAAAAAGGATAATTGTTTCACAAGACATACCATGAAGAAGAGATCCTCATTTGGTCAGATTTTAGATATTGGAGCATACTGATGAGCGTCATTTATGTGCAATGACATGCCGTTGCACTTCCCCTTTGACCCTTTCAGCGCCATAGGAGTAGTATAGGAGGGTAGACCTCGGACAAAACGCGTTTTGTCCGAGGTCTACCCTCCCTGAGTGCCATTTTGTCCGAGGTCTACCCTCCCTGAGTGCCATTTTTGTCCGAGGTCTACCCTCCCGGGCAGAAAAAATGCCGCATCACTGCAGTTTTGGCGTGATTCGGTTTCCGCGACATATGAATACAATAATAAATAGTCCGTTACTAGTCTCGGGAGGGTAGACCTCGGACAAAAGTAGTTCCGGCAGTTGGTTCAGGTAGAAACCCTCGTTGGACTTAGTCTTTTTTTGGAGGGTTGATCTTTCTCTCTCTATTACCGTCGGACTTAGTCTTTTTTCCACAATTGGCTTAAAAAGTAGTTCCGGCTGATGTAAACAAGTAGTTCCGACTGATGTAAACAAACGTAAACAAACGTTTTGATTGGTCGAGACGTTTTCCCGCCAAAATTCAATGGGTTATTTCCCCTTTTCAGCTTGGATCAACCCAAAGACCCTTGTTGGACTTAGTCTTTTTCACAATTGTATTAAAAAGTAGTTCCGCCTAATGTAAACAAACAGGTTGGTTCAGGCGGAGTCTATCGTTGGACTTAGTCTTTTTTCCACGATATGGATTATATTCTCTACTTACGCTGGGCCAGGCAGAGGGCATCGTTGGACTTAGTCTTTTTTTCCGTCTTTGTTCGGCTGAGAGCTGTTGTTTCTCTATCACCGTGTTGGACTTAGGCTTTTTCTCTGTCATCGTTGGACTTAGTCTTTTTTCTCCGTCTTTGTTCGTCTTATCCTTTCTCTATCAACGTTTGACTTAGTCTTTTTTCACCACAATATGGGTTATTTTTCCCTCCTCAGCTTGGTTCAGCCAGAGATCATCGTTGGACTTAGGCTTTTTTCCGTCTTTGCTCGTCTATCTTTCTCTACAACCGTTGGACTTAGTCTTTTCTTTGGCTCCTAGCAATATGATCTTTAGACATTACCTAACTATATGATTTGAGTGTGGGTTTTTTCCGACATTTCCCGAAAATCACATCGTCTAGACTTACCCAACCTTAGGTTTTATTCGTCCCTAGTTTCATTCGTCCCTAGTTTTTAATCTGCAAATCTTTTTAAAAAATGTAAAAATTTTTATCCGAAAATTTTTATCCGAAATTTTTAAGCGTAAAAATTTTTTCTATCGCTAAAATTTTTTCTATCGCTAAAATTTTCTCTGTAAGATTTTTTTGAAAATTTTTTCTCTGCAAGATTTTTTATTTGAAAAATTTTCTATCGATAAAAAGTTTTTCTCTCTGCAAAAAAGTACAACAACACATCTACAAAATTGACAATTGTTAAAGATAGATTTTAAAGGTTTTGGTTAGTCCTGAAAAGGACTGTTTTTGGAGATTAGACTGTCTTTTTCCTCGTCTAATGACAGCAACCAAAATTTGCATGACAGATGGGACAACTTCCAGTTCTTCTTGTGATTGTCATTGTACCATCCTTCGTGGTGATCTTTCTCCCGAGTTCAACGTCAACTAATATGAGCTCTGGAGTTGTTGTCTGCATAAACAGCTCAAGTAATTTTTCTCCGAGCTCTCTGTATGGGTGTGTTATCTGCTCTAGATGTCTTTGAACTGCTATGAGTTGTCTTCTTAATACCAACAGATCTTCACCAGCATTTAAATAGTCTTGGAGAGCATCAATTATTTGATGGTTTATCTGTTCCATATTTTGAATTCTTTTTTTCGCTTTGGTTACTTTATGATTTATTCGTCTTACTCGAGAGAACGAGAGTCGAATGACTATAGAAGAAGTTCACTGATTTTATAGCTTGGCAGAGGGATTGACCTACTTTGACTTGGAATTAACGTTAACCAATCGTTAGTTTCGTTACATTTTTTTGGAACTGATACTCTTAGACATTGTAGATAGATCATATAGTACATTATGTTCTATCTACATGCTCTCGCCCACGTTCGCGCTTTTAATTCTAACGTGAAGTAGGTCAATCCCTCTGTCAAGCTATAAAAGAGCCAGCATTTTTATTCTTGTATTAACTCATTTCACGATGAAGTTATCAAAATTCTGCTGTGGGCTGTTTGCCAGCAAGAAGAATAAGAAAGAAATGAAAGAAATGAAAGAAAAATGGGAGCAAGAGGCCATGGAAAAGAAAGAAGACGAGGCAGAAGAAAGGAAGAGGCTAAAGCATAAAGCTCTTCGGGAGTTCTTCGCAAGACGAGGGTATGAGTTTTATACTCGTACCCCAATCGTCAAGATGGGTAATATTTACCCGGACTTATCAGAACTGATACCGCCAACAGAGCATCGCGGTTGGCAGAATAAATTAATGAGAATGTATCCTTCATTGAAATGGTGAAGAATACGTTCTCTTTAATTTTAAAAACAGTCCTTTTCAGGGCTACCCAATACCAAGAAAGTTTTACTTTCTTCAAATTGTCAAAAACAAAAAAGTCAAGTCCTATATGTTTTTTATATCTTTTATTTAAAACTTTTTTATTTAAAACTTTTGTACAATAATCGTTACAATGAAATTTTTATTTAAAACAATAAACTGGTAAAATATATACAATGAAACATTGAACTCTAGAAATATTTGAATTTTTTTGAAAACAGTTCTTTGAAACAGTTCTTTGAAAATGTTAGCACATTTTTTACAGACACGTTTTTCTTTTTTTCTTCGGAATGTCAGGTTCACATTCACTCTTGCGTTTCCTCTTACTGTTTCCATTATTGTGTTCATCATTGTTATTTTTCAACACAATATCTGGACAGATTTTTGCACCATGTTTTTTTGTTTTGCAGAAGAAACAGTTCTTCTTTTTCTTTTCTCTTTTCTCGTTGATTTTCTTTTCTTCAGATCCTGAAGATTTCTGAGATATCTGTTCGTTGTTTTGCTCCTCTCCAGACAGCGAAGAGGGTTCATTGTTTTGATCGAGTATAAGAGTATCCTCTGAAGAAAGTTTATTTTTTTGCGAACTTTGTTGCGGCTTATCATGTATTTCTACTTGAATTCTACAGATTTCTGTGTCGTTGATTTCTGTGTTATCATGCTCCATATTTTCGATCTCCTGCTCGATCTGATTTCCTATCAATGAAGTTGTAGTCTGTGACGATTTTGTCTTCCATTTATTCTCGTCTACTTTATAGGATAATAGAGCCCCAACGTATTTCATATGTTGGAATTCTCTCCCGGTTTCCATTGTTGGCGAAATTTTAACATCGTGACTGTAGGGGTCCACGAAGACAGAGACGAATCTCCACATCATTTTTTCTTTTTCTGGACATTGTCTAGCCCAATGTCCTGATCTGTTGCATGTAAAACAGATATTCGTTGTCATATCACTCACTCCATGGCGCTTGTCGAATGTTGCTTGATCCAGGACTCTGGTGATACGATAGGTATCTTTTTCTGCAAAATGTTGGTGGGATAGAAATGATCCCACGTAGTTCCCAGTATGGTAGACTTGATATCTTGACGGTATATTGGTGATCTCATAGTCGTGAGTGTATGGGTTAACATACAGGTACATTCTCTTTGGTGTTGTACTTTGTAGCTTGAACCCACTCATTTTTCTACCAGTTGTCCTGTTTGAAATCTTTCCGAAGAATGATGAAGATTTCAGCCGTAACGCTTCTTTTTATACACTCTTGGTCTGAAAAAGATATAAAAAAGCTAGGATTTTTTGAGTTCTGGGACATTACTTGACTCGCAATCGGTCATAAAACCATGTCTAAAAGGTTAGTACCGTATTCAGATAGTACAAGTGACGATGAGACAATTCAACCGATGTCGAAGAAGAGAAAAAAATTACTACCGGCAAAGAAAAGAAAAAGAATCCTAGTCTATCCAGATAGTAGCAGCAATGGTGAAAGCGATGATGAGAAATTTCCACCCAAAAAGAGAAAAAGTTTACCATTGAAAAAAGAAAACGATGGTGAAGTCAAAAAATCTTTGAAAGAAGAAAACGATGAGAAATTTCCACAGTCAACCAAAAAGAGAAAAAATTTGAAAGAAGATAAAAAATCTTTGAAAGAAGAAAGTCATGCTGGGCTATTTTTACCCAAGAAAGAAGAAAGTGGAGACAAAAAATCTTTGGATATGAAAAGTCTATACGCCTTAAAAGAAGTGGGAAAAAAGAAGTCAAGAAAATTCAATACAGATTCCCGTGTGCTGGCGGCGTGCTTTAAGAAATTCGATGAGTTACAACCCCAGCAACTGACTGCCTTATTCGACGATGTTATCCAACAAATCGTTCAAAAGTTAAAGGCTGAATCGAGGGATATGATCAGAATTACCATCAATCACCGGTCATTGGATATGGGGATTCATATACCCTTTCTATATGTGGAGGAGTTGGAGAGTCATACTATATTGGACGAGATTGAAAAAGTTCTACAGTCGAATGAGAAATTCGTCTTGAACGATGGTCACATGACATTCGATATCACACATACGGTACCCCCAAGTGGAAGTGGTAAAAGAGTTAGGGGTACAGAAATATTGGATTCAAAAGTTTTCGCAAAGAAGAAACAATCGATTATTGAAATTAATAATGAAGATCATCTATGTTTTGCAAGAGCTGTTGTTGTGGGGATTTATCACCATGAACGTGAAAACACCCAAGAATGGAATCGAAGATGGGATATCATCAAAAGATCAAACAGACCGCTTCAAAAGATTGAAGCCGAGAAATTGATGAATGAAGCTGGAGTTTCGTCAACACAACCTGTAGGACCTGAAGAATACAAAAAAATTCAAGATTTCTTGTATGAAAAAGACTATGTTATTAAAGTCCATCAACAGCAATCGAGAATGGAAAAAGTGTTTGAACATCCAAAAGTGAAAGATAATAGTAAAATCATACATTTGTACTATCATCAAAAACACTATGACTACATCAAATCCATTACATCATTTCTTGATTGTGGTTATTATTGCGAGTTCTGTGATATACGTTACAGGAATCGGGAAGACCATGTTTGCTCAAAGATCTGTAAAGGTTGCTTTCGTACTGGAAAATGTCCATCGAAATCAAAAGAGTATGTCTGCTCCAAGTGTCATAGATGTTTTTTCAGTGCAGAATGCTTGGAAAAACACAAAACACTTCAAGGTAAAGAGAAGAAGACCATTTGTGAATTAGTGAAACTCTGTTCAAAATGTGGAGGCCAGTTTTTTGTCAGAAAGAAAAATCATGTCTGTAAAGGAAAGAAAAAGTGTCATCTCTGCAAGAAAATAGTTGACTTCTCTCATCGCTGTTTTATTCAGCCTTACCAGAGTAAGATGAAGCATGACAGTGACGATGAGACGAGTTCTTCTGTAGTCAAAAAACCTTTGTTCATTTTCTTTGATTTTGAATGTCAGCAAGATACAGGGATACATATTCCTAATTACTGTATTGCACACCGAGCCTGTGCTGAATGTATCGATAAAACACTTGATTTTCATTGTTCCACATGTAGTGAATTCGAAGAAGGAAGAGAAGTTATTTTTCAAGGAAAAGAAACTTTGAGTCAATTCTGTAGCTGGCTCTTTACAAAGCATCATAAAGGAATCATAGCTATTGCCCATAATCTCAAAGGTTATGATGGTCAATTTATTCTCAATCATATTATCAATGTTGGGATGAAAGAACCAGAACTGACTATGAATGGGAATAATATTTTGAAGTTAGAATTGAATGGTGTGTGTTTGATTGACTCCTTCAGTTTTATGAACTTTGGTCTGGCAAAATTTCCGACTACATTTGGACTTCAAGAAATGAAAAAAGGTTACTTTCCTCACTGGGCAAATACAGACGAATTCTGGGATTACGTTGGGCCATACTTGGATATGTCTTATTACAAGCCCGATTCAATGTCTGAAGAGGCTCGATCGAAATTCATAGTCTGGTATAATGACAAAGTTCAAAATGGTGAGGAATTCAATTTTCAAAAAGAGATGGAGATGTACTGTCGATCGGATGTTGATATCCTAAGACGAGGATGTGGTGAATTCAGAAAGTTGTTCATCGAACAGAGTGGAATTTGTCCATTCACAGAGGCGTTTACTATCGCCGGCGCCTGTAACAAGATTTGGCGAAAAGATTATTTACCAAAAAATCAAATAGCCATCATTTCAAGCAAAGACCCAGTCAGACGTCGGTTTTCTATGAAAGCAATACGATGGATTCAAAGTATTGCTAGGGAAAAAGGGATTCATATTCAACACGGTAAAAATGGTGGTGAATTTCAAATAGGAAGATATACTGTAGACGGTTTTCACCGTCAATCAAACACCGTCTATGAATTCCTCGGGGATTTATTTCATGGATGCCAGACATGTTTCAAGGATCGAAAATATATCAATCCCATCAATGGAAAAACAATGGATGAATTGTACAACAATACCATTGAACGATTAGAAACCATCAAAAGAATGGGATATAACATCGTGACCATATGGGAGCATGAATTCGATACCAAGATGAAGAAGGACAAAGAGTACAAAAAAACCATTGAAAGTCTATATCCGAACTGTGACCCCATCGAACCAAGAGAGGGTCTGGCTGGAGGCAGATGCAATGCAATAAAAATTGCTTATGATGTTGAGGAAAGCAGTGAGAAGGAAATCAAGTATATAGATATCTGCTCTCTGTATCCTTACGTCTGCAAACATAAATTCTATCCTGTAGGTCATCCCACAATCTTGACTGCTGAGAGTATTGATATGAAGAATATTCGTCAGTATGAAGGGCTCATTAAATGCAAAGTTCTACCCCCAATTGATTTGTTTCATCCTGTTCTTCCAGTTCACTGTAACAACAAGATGATGTTTCCACTCTGTATGAAATGTGCACAAGAAAGCTCAAACGTTTGTAACCATAAAAAAGAAGAGAGATCCTTGGTTGGAACTTGGGTTACATTTGAACTGTTCAAAGCTCTCGACTGTGGTTATCAGCTAATGCAAGTGTATGAAATCTGGCATTTCCACTCTGTTTCGGATCAATTCTTTAAAGGCTATGTGGATAATTTCTTGAAAATTAAGCAAGAAGCCAGTGGATATCCCAGTTGGTGTCAGACAGAGTCGGAAAAGAATCAATTCATTCGCGAGTATGAGGAAGCTGAAGGGATTCGTCTCGACCCCAAATGTATTCAAAAAAATCCTGGTAAAAGATCGTTTGCTAAGATTATGCTGAACTGTCTTTGGGGGAAATTAGCACAGCGTGAAAACATGAGCAAGACGAAATACATCAGAGAGCCATCTAAATATTTTGACTTGATTACCGACCCGAAATATACGGTAAAGCATGTGGAAATTTTTGACAATGAGTGTCCATTCATTTTAGTCAACTATGAAGAAAAGATGGACTTTGTCGAAACACATGCAACAGCCAATGTTATTGTAGCATCCTACGTAACAGCTTATGCAAGGTTGGAACTGTACAGCGTTCTTGAAAGATTGGGGGATAGAGTTCTATATTTCGATACAGATAGTTGTATGTACATTCATGATCCTGAATTGTGGAACCCTCCCATCATTAACAGTAGGCTAGGAAAATGGACCGATGAAGAGCCTGATTGTAGAATAACTCATTTCAGAGGATTAGGCCCCAAGAATTACGCTTACAAAATGAGAACAAAAGATGGAAAAGAAAAAAGCAAATGTAAAGTCAAGGGAATTACTTTGGATTACAATACAAATCAGATGGTAAATTTCGGCACCTATTCAAAATGTGCTTTGGATCGTACAATAGAAATCAAAGTTCAGTATGACTGTAGAATCAAAAGGCATAAAGACAGAACAGTGACCAGTGAACCACAGACAAAAACCTTTCGCTCTGTATACACCAAAAGAGTGATTGTAAACGATACTGATACTGTTCCCTATGGTCATAAAAGTTTGAGGGTATAAATATCTGTAAGAAACAATATCGTGTTACACTGTTTTGAAGTGAACGATCGAAGTAAGACGTTTTTTAAAAAACAGTGAAAACCATCAAAAAGTGAGAAATCATGTCAAACGAAATGCTACCTTTACCGATAGAACTACGTGAAAAACTTTATAGAGATTTCATCCATCAGCACACGCTCGATGAACAAGTACAGTTTGATATTAAATTCGCCTGTGTGAAATTTTGGATAGATAAATTGCATAAGGGAGTTGTAAAAGGAGAGACATCCTGCAAACTGTATAGAATACACAGCTTTATTGTGATGATGGTGGATGATACAAATTTCGATCTTCCTCTCCAAGCTTATTTAGCAATTTGTCTGTTGAAAGACAACTATGTTGCTAAACAGATGGATTCCACAAGTCGGTGGCAATTCATTATCGTAGGAAGAACAGAAGAAAGTTTTCTGAACGTCCTGAAAATGAAATCGGTTCTGTTTAACTTTTACTTACGCTACAAAAAAGGATCTATTCAAGACAGTGAGGAAACAGTGGATACTTTGGAAGGCTATATTCTATTTGATAGAGATGTCACAGAAGAAGTCGTATATTCAACTCTTTCGACAAAAGATATTTCAAAACATATTTTTCCATTTAGTGGAGTACGTGAATATAGTGAAATGGATAGCAAATTTCCATTGTTTTTGGGTAATGATCAGTTGCATAAAGTTATTGTGGAACATGAAGACAAGTGGAAAAATCGAGGTATCTGTGAATTTGCATTGTAACGATACTGCACTCTATGACCTATAAGATTTGAGGGTATAAATAACTGTAAGGATAACACCATATTACACTGGCTTGAAGTGAACAATCAAAGTAAGACGGTTCTATCAAAAAGTGAAAATCATGTCAAGCGAAATGCTACCTTTGCCAATAGAGCTACGTGAAAAAGTTTATAGAGATTTCATCCATCTGCACACACTCGATGAAGGAACACAATTCAACCTTAAATTCAGATGTGTGAAATTTTGGATAGATAAATTGCACAATGGAGTTGCAAAAGGAGAGACATCCTGCAAAATGTATAGCATGCACGACTTTATTGCAATGTTGGTGACTGAGTCAGACTTCGATACCGCCATCAAAGGCTATTTGACAGCTTGTTTGTGGAAAAGTGACTATTTCGCTAAGAAGTTGCAAGCCACAAGCCGATGGCGATTCATTATCATAGGAAGACCAGAAGAAAGTTATCTGATCATGCTGAAAATGAAATCACTCCTGTTTAACTTTTACTTACGGTATACAAAATCAAGAGATAATGCAGAAGGAGTGGATATCATGGAAGGCTATCTCCTATTTGATAGAGATGTCACAGAAAAAATCGTACTTTCAACTCTTTCGGCAAAAGCAGTATTCAAAAACGTCTTTGAAATTAGAGGAACGTGCGAATATAGTGGATTGGACAGTGTATATAGTTTGTTTTTGGGCAATGAACAATTGCACAAAACTGTTGTGGAACATGAAGATAAGTGGAAAAATCGAGGTATCTGTGAATTTGCATTGTAAAAATGTTCTGTCATTGTTGTAAATAAGAACTGCATTGTCAATACTTTGTATATAAAAATGTACCTTCATTGTTTTGTATATAAATTGTCTTTGTATATATGAAATATAGTGTTAGAACATTTGGTTTGTTTTAAACGTTACTGTTTTTCATGATATTGTTAAGAACTTTTGAATGAATAAAGAAATGATTTTTAAAAAAGGTCGTCTGTTTTGATTTTCTTCCCAAAACTTGAATAAAGAAAAGTTCAGACTTAGAAAAATGTAGCTAGATCATTACATTCTATGTGAGATCATATAGTACGTTATGTTCTATCTACATGCTCTCACCCCCGTTCGTGCTCTTAATACTGTATCAAAGTAGGTCAATCCCCCTACCAAGCTATAAAATGTTGGCAAAAATTTTCCTATCTTTTATTCTTTCTCTATCTTTTTTATCCTAGCGATATGTCTGTGAGACAGGGTTTTGGCACTCCGCCTCAATCTTATTATAGTAGGCAATATTTACGCTATAAGAAGTACTTCAATCATGAGCATTTCATTAGAAAGCATTATTTCGATGCAGAGCGATACTTGGATGAATCTCAGCCTAGTTTGTTCTCTAGAAGATTTTCCGTTTCAGAAATTCATGAAATGGTAAAATCTACTGTAGAACATAGCGATAGTATTAAATTGCAAGGTTTCAACAAGATAATTTTTGAAATGAAATTTCCTGTTGAAATCGGAAAAGATTCAGATGGTAAAGAGGCGTATGTTTGTAAAGTCGTCGCCTGCTATGATGGATTTGAGTTACCGGATGTGGTCAAGTATAAAGATCTTTCTGTCATCACGGCATATCCTGTATAATGGATAAAAACGATGGTTCTTTTAAGAACCACTCTCTCCTTCTTTTTAGGATTGAGGGCTCTTTTCAGAGCCAACCAATACCCAGGAAGTCTGCTTCTTCAAATTGTCAAAACCAAATGTATTTCTCAGATCGAAAGATTGTTTGTATCAGACTCAAAAAAGACTAAGTCCTATCCGAAGAGTCGTCGTTTTTCCCACCCGCCAAGATCAACCGTTTTTCCCACTCCCCCATTTCTTTTCTACAAAAGAATATAACAAGTCTGACGATTGGTCTACGTTAATTCTGAGTCAGAAAAAGTAGGTCAATCCCTCCACTAAGTTATAAAAATTCAGTGAACTTTTCCTATAACCATTCGACTCTCGTTTCTCTCGAGTAGCACGAATAAGAAAAATGCTTATAATTTTTCCTTATTGTCCACAGTGTGATAGACCATGTGCAATAGAGTGCGGAAAATGCTTTCATATCCTACAACATCTTGGAGAAAAGCACAATTGTCCAGAACCAGATGAGGGATTCTATGACTATGATGAAGACTATGGTGTAGTGATTTGGTGTTATCATTGCTGTCAAGCTTTCATCGTGGTCCAGTTTGAAGAAGAAGAACATCTCGATCGCAACCAGTGAAGAATGAATCTTCATAAAAACAGCCCTTTTCAGGGCTAACATGCAACAAGAAAGTTTTCTACTTTTCTTCAAATTGTCACTTCAACTCAATTCTGAATTAAGAAATATAACGAAACTAACGATTGGATAACATTAATTCCGAGTCAAAGTAGGTCAATTCCTCTACCATCCTATAAAAGACGGGGCTCTTTTTTCTTTTTTAATCAGTTTTCCCTCTCAGAACTCAAAATGAAGACCCTCGACAAACGGTTCAAATTGGTTGAAGCAGAGCAACGACTTAGAAAGGGGTGCAAACAGATCGAATTGCTTAAAAATCGTCTGAGTGGGATAGAAAAACGATATGATAAGTGTAAAAGCAGAGCTGTGCAGTATAATCTGAAAATTCAACTTTGTTCAATCAAAGGAGTACTCATTATGTATAATGAGTATGTCCAAGACAAAGTTGAAGAAATCAATGAACTTCGGCGTGAACTATTCCCCGAAGATTCAGATGAGGAGGTTTAGAGTCCTCGATCTTTTCTCTAGTTTTGAAATTAAGTTAACCGATAGTTAAATTAATTTCATTACAGAGAATAGTGAAAAACAGCCCTTTTCAGGGCTAACATACACCAAGAAAGTTCTATCTCTCTTCAAATTGTCAGATCAAATCAATTCTGATTTTAAGAAAAGGTTAATTTTTACTTCAACTTATCAAAAAAGACTAAGTTTATCAGAAAACCTTATTCCCTACCACATCGTATAGACTTGTTTTTCATCTATCTTTTTACTTATTCAAAAGAGAATATAACAAAACTAACGATTGGCTAACGTTAATTCAGAGTCGAGGTAGGTCAATTCATCTGTAAAACGTATAAAGAAAGCCTGTCAAGTTCTCATTTAATCATTTTTACCTCTCAATACTCGAGAATAAAAAATGTTTTGCATGTTCATGTTTGGATCAGTGGTATATTATTCGATACTGAACTGGTTAGAAGATTGGTTTCGTCGACGGCAGATACGTCATAACCTAGCACTACTTATTATGTTACTTGATGAGTTAGAGGCTGCGAGAGATAGACGAAGAGGTTAAAAAATACAAATCTTCGAAAAACAGTCCTTTTCAGGACTACTAAACGTTAAGAAAAGTTCTATCTTTTCAAATTTTGTCAAGCAAAATTCTGCATAACTCTAAGAAAAATCTCATACCAAATAATATTTTCTAATATAGGATAGTTCATTCTTTTGCAAGTAAGCAGTATAACTATGTAAAAACGAAAGATTATCATTTCTGGTTGACTAGAATTCAGTTGTTTTCGTTCAATCATAGGATATGTTACATTCGCAATAGAGCTCAGATCAATCGGGTAGCCAGTACCCCAGATTTCTATCATTTCTCTCTGTAAGTGTTATAATCATTCGTGGCTGCTTCCGACCGGGTCCGCGCTCTTAATTCTGTATCAAAGTAGGTCAATCCCCCTACCAACCTATAAAACGTTGACGATATTTCTCTACAATCATTCGACTCTCGATCTTCGAGTAGTACGAGTAAAAAACACACTGTTAACGGAAAGATGAATCTCAACTTAGCCGATTACAACTTAACCGACTACATCTTAGACAACTCCTTACCACAGAGTGGAAACAGTGGAGATATTCTACCGTCAGCCATGAATTCGACATTCATTGAGCCAATGGCACCACCAGTTAACAAATTCGAGGAAGAGATGCGACAGATGATCTCAAAACAAGATGCTACAATAACTCAGATTTTAGAGGAGTTGAAAACATTGAACAGAAACATCGAGACAATATGTCAGCAAAGACAGTCAACTACACCTGTTATTGTGAAGATTCCGGTGGAGTTCGACTTTGATAAAACCAGTCTTCGAAGACTAACAGACTCCCTTGTATCAGCTGTAAAAAAGAAAGATCAGAAGTCAAAGGAGAATCAGCCGAAGGAAAACCAACACTCAAAGGAAACACAATCAGAGAAAGATCATCAGCCAAAGGAAGAGAAGATAAATAAAAAACGAAAAATAGAGAAAGACGATGATGAACAACTTCACAAAAAACAACGATACGAGCCCACCTATGTATCACCCTCAAAAACAGGATTGGGAAAACATGGGAAAAATATCGACAACTTCAAAGACTTCAAGATCCCAAAGATTCCAAAACTCAAACTCAAAAAGATACCCAAAGAAACAAAGAAAAGTTCTCAATAGAGAAAAAAGACAAAAAAGACAGTCCAATTTCAAAAAACAGTCCTTTTCAGGACTAATCATTCCCCAAGAAAAATCTATCTTCAACAATTGTCAATAAGTAAGTCAACTCGCCTCCAGCCGTATAAAAGACGATGATATTTCCAGTACATTAATCATTCGGTTCCCGAATAGATGACAGCTAAAGAAAATGGTGATGGACTATAGTGTACAATTTCTACTTCTCTCGATGACAAAATGGTATCTGACAACCTTTCTACTAGCCATGATGCATGACTCCACTTTGCCTATACATAAAATAAACAAAATAAGAAGGTTAATAGCAGATCGAAGAAGAGTCGTGGAGTGTCCTATCTGTCAGATAAAGTTTGGATACTATCATTAGAGGAGGAAGAGGAGGAAAAACAAACTCCAAAACAGCCCTTTTCAGGGCTAACCATCCCCAAAGAAAAGTCTATCTTTCTCAAATTGTCAATGTCGGTAAGACCAATAGAAGAGTCTTTTATCTTTGGAACCATATCGTGGAAAAAAGACTAAGTCCAACGATAGGCTCCGCCTGAACCAACCTGTTTGTTTACATTAGGCGGAACTACTTTTTAATACAATTGTGAAAAAGACTAAGTCCAACAAGGGTCTTTGGGTTGATCCAAGCTGAAAAGGGGAAATAACCCATTGAATTTTGGCGGGAAAACGTCTCGACCAATCAAAACGTTTGTTTACGTTTGTTTACATCAGTCGGAACTACTTGTTTACATCAG
This sequence comes from Tridacna gigas, assembly GCA_945859785.2. Taxonomy (NCBI): domain Eukaryota; kingdom Metazoa; phylum Mollusca; class Bivalvia; order Cardiida; family Cardiidae; genus Tridacna; species Tridacna gigas. The sequence goes on from OX244043.2 coordinate 40,905,433, forward strand.
CCGGAACTACTTTTTAAGCCAATTGTGGAAAAAAGACTAAGTCCGACGGTAATAGAGAGAGAAAGATCAACCCTCCAAAAAAAGACTAAGTCCAACGAGGGTTTCTACCTGAACCAACTGCCGGAACTACTTTTGTCCGAGGTCTACCCTCCCGAGACTAGTAACGGACTATTTATTATTGTATTCATATGTCGCGGAAACCGAATCACGCCAAAACTGCAGTGATGCGGCATTTTTTCTGCCCGGGAGGGTAGACCTCGGACAAAAATGGCACTCAGGGAGGGTAGACCTCGGACAAAATGGCACTCAGGGAGGGTAGACCTCGGACAAAACGCGTTTTGTCCGAGGTCTACCCTCCTATACTACTCATAGGCCAAAACGGGGACTTTTGCGGACGGCACAGATCAAGATCAAACTACACAGAACGTGCAGTCTGATCTTTGATCTGTACTGTCCGCTTAATTAGTCAAGTCCCTACGATAAAAATCTTTCTGGGTTTCTGTGGATTGCATTTACAGCCACCGAAAGAGGTCGAGTTTATTTATTTGGCGCCGAAAGAGAGTTAAATGGAGCATGGACTATCCTTAATAAGCACGTGCACGTTTTAGTACATGCATGAAGATATCGGAAATCGTAAGTACATTTGAATTCGGTTTTATAGGCTAACATGAAAGGAATATGCTTGAGAAGTGTTTTTGCGATCGTTTGCTTATCGATCCGTACGCCCGTCCTTCCGTTCCTCCGTCTACAATTTCTTAAAGTATTTCTCAAATATCTTTATTTAACTTGTGTTGGATATTACTAAGACATAACTATTCAAATGGTCTTGGACACGTGACCAAGATGACCACTGTTACTATCTTTATAAGAATCATTTAAAATGATCTCTACTCGAACACTCGAGTCAGATGCCGTTCAATCTTAGTGTTCATCATTACTATCAAAATACTACAAAGTGTACTAAAATGATTGACTAAGGATGACCTTCGACCCACTTTTGGAAGGTAAACTTTGGCTACTACATTTTATTGATTTATATCTAGAAGACATAATACAAGTTTCTTTATAACACAACAAAGTAACACAACAAGGTCTAGAAAGGATACATTTTGTACGAGCCACCACCTAGAGAGATCCTTGGTCAAAGGTGAGTGTTGTTCAATTTTGTTCAATAATACCCATATGGTTAAATATAGCCCTATGTTAGAGGTCACAGGTTTTACACGGAGTAATTTTATGGGGAATTGGAATGCAAAACTTCAAAAAGTACATGTCCATTTTTCCTACCTATCATCTTTTGGTCACCTGTCAATGTCCAAATTATGCCCTCCACTAAGAACAACCCTGTTCCAAAGGCCACATGTTTTCACATATTCAGTTATATGGAGAATTAAAAAAAATCTTCTAAAATTGCAAGGCCTGGACTGGAAATATGTGGTAAAATGGCATTATCTCTTGGTCCGATATGAAAGTTGTTCAAATTGTGGTGCAATACTATCAGAATGCTTGTTTTCGTGGGAATGTTCTTGGGAAGACAATTCAGAGCCTTAGCCTACTGGTAAAACTTAGAACATACATGAATATGTGTACTGTTGCTTTGATATGAGTGAAATAACGTTGAAAATGGCGTAAAACACCATTATTACTTTGTTTCTTGCATATTAACTCTTATTCACACGGTCCCGAGTTTTAACGACCCTAAGGAAGGGTCCTTTTGAAAATATGGTGGAAAAAAGGAGAAAATGTTGGGAACCAGCATTTTCTCCGTTTCCTACAATGCTTAACATCCTTTTAAAAGCCGAGCCCAGTGGCTCAGTTGGCGTACAGGACTTGAGAACAGGGGTGGCTGGTTTGATCCACGGCTAGGACAATTTTTTTCCGATGATTGATGATAGTCATTGCGACAGGATTCATTCCTCTCTCACCGCTGACCATTGTTTCGACGACGGTTATGTGGGAAAGCAGCCAGTGGCTTATGAAGAATATTGTGCGAAGTACTGATAAAAAAAAAAAACTCCAAGGAAGTATGGATGGGTGTACTGGCCGCCGCGATATAAGTGAAATAATGTTAAAAACGGCGTAAAACACCATACAATCAATCAGTCCTTTTAAAAACACATTTCAATTCTTGAGAAACCGTTCTTTTTTTTTGTCTGGAAATACTTTAGATTTGGATTTGGATCGTTAACATCTGTTATTGTAACGCTTTGGCGTTTGTTTTTTGCACATACTTTCAATCGGGTCGAGTCCACAATGTTACCGTTTGGTCAAGAGTTAACACGTCTATTTAACCCTTCAACAAACGACAGAAAGTTACTATATAAAAAATTGTCCATTTTTTTTGAAGTCTTTGCAGACGAAAAAGAAAAAAAATGTTCTCTCAAAAATTGAAATAAACAGTTAAAAGGGTGACAAACATGATGGGAAAACGAGAAAATGCTGGCTATCATCATTTTCTCCTTTTTTCCACCATATCTTCAAAGAGAGTCTTCCTCAGGGTCGTGAAAATTTGGGACCGTGTGAAAGGGGGCTAATATGCATAAGATCATTAGAAATAAGAAACAAAGTCAAAGAGAAAGCTTAATACTGTTCCAGAAATCCGCTTTTCGAGACTTTGAGTACTTTGATTTTACTACATTTCGGGTTGTGATTATTTCCGGTCAAACGTCGTTTTCCACAAATACGTTCTACCACAACGGTGAGAGCACTCTTCAAATGTTTTTATCTCTCTCAGAGCAAAATATATACGGACAATGCTTTAAGAAAAGGGGCCTTAATGCATTTGAAAATGCATAGACCCATGTCAACCTGCGCACTCGGCGCAGGCTGACCCAGGTCGAAACTTTTTGCTGTTGGTCAATTTTCTGCATGTCGGCTGTAAGACAATGCGGATTTTTATGGATATATAATTATGTGATGTCTTGCTTGGTATCATAGCCTCCTTGTCCCAGAGCATACCTATGACACGGAAAGGATCAAAGTTCCTAAACCAGGATTGGAGCTCCTTAACCCTTATGCTGGGAAAAAAAAAAAAAAACGTTGAAGTCGATAGTAAAAACCCAAATTTTCGCGTTTCAAAAGTATTTTGGAGAAGGGATGTCTCCTTATCGGGCAGTGTAGATCCGAGATCAGACTGCACGTTCTGTGCAGTCTGGTCTTGATCTGCTATATCCGTTAAAGGTCAGTGAGTCGTGCTTAGTAGTCTAAGGGTTAAGTTACGGGGACACCGGACTGTAGTCAAATGCAATTATTGGTTTTGCTCTGAAGAAGGCAAATATTTGCTCAGACCGCGCAGACCGGGCTCTAACCGTCAGTTTTGAGAATTTTCTAGCCAGGCGACCAGGGTCTGTATTCACCCACCATTCTCAAGAACATATTTGGTCCATTTCTGGATTTAGAGAGTAACGCAACTTCTGATTGGCTAAACGATTTGGTTTAGCCAATCAAAAGCTGTGCAACTTTCAAAGTTAGATAAAAAACATCTCGAAAATTAGACGGAGAATGTTCTTACGAATGGCTAATGAATACGCACCCTGATCAACGAGTTTAGAGAAGAATTTGGACATTTTTTTGCTACCTCCGTTCAAATAATGACAAAGGTGTAAGTCGTCACGAGAATATGCAAGGGAGGTAACTACGTTTGAGAAATGTCAAAAGTGCTCGTGTACATTGAGATTACTGCTCTTCCTTTTTCTCAGTCGACCCAGACAACTTTGTTTGATTGATTGATTTTTAACGCCGCTTTCAAAATTATTTGAGTTATTCACGGCGACAGCTTACTTATTTATGTGTGTCCTTACTTTCATCAATACTCGGGCAGGGGTGTGAAGGCTCTTGCCCAAGGACACTCCTGCGAAAAATCCAGTGCTACGAAGGGGGATAAAACCATGGGCCTCAAGGTTACAAACTGTACAGTCTACCTTTGCGCATCGCAGAATCCCCCAAGAGTGCTAAGCTAGGGCTCTGAAGTGTCCTGTCCAAAGTCACTCTCACGAGAAACCTAACGCTTCAAATTAGGATCGAACCTCGGACTACCAGCTTTCAAAGCTTAAACCTTCATTACTGTGTCAGGCGGGTCTCCTGGAAAAAAAAAAAAAAAAATGAATAAGAAAGACAACGGCTGATGAATAAAAATGATGATGATATAAATTGAACACGATAAATATGCCATTCACCCGGATCAATGAAATCCTATCGTAAAATGAAATCCTATCGTTTGAGCTATATTACATTTATTGCCTGCAAATGCTTTCAGCTCGCAGAAGTTTGATTTTTTTAAATCGAGCTCCCTTAATACCGCACAGGGCTTAAAACAGGGGAAAAAATCTCTCTCTCTCTCTGCTTTTGTGCGCGTATGTGCGTGTGTATGACTGTTGCCCATATATTTATTGTTGTGTGTGACAACTGTACTAATAATTGTTGTCAAAATGACTCTATATGTGTTTTCATAACGAGATAACAAACTTTTAGACTAGTCTAAATTGAAGCATCCGCAGACGACAAAATAATTGTAGTTTAAAAATGGAAATAGAGCACATTGTGGAGGGTGGAGAAAATACTCGCTACGAGTATTTTCCCCACTCCCCACATAGCTCCTTGGACAAATTCGGTGCGTGATCTAGGAACTGTCAATTTTATATTATGTGTTTGTGTGTGTACGTGCGTGTGTATGAGCGTTTTCCATATATTTCTTGTTTTTTTTTTTTAAATTGTATTGGGCAAAAAGAGGGGATGTAACAAAACATTTATGAACGGTATGCTATGTAATATGGGCCGGAGGCCTTAACTAAAAAAAAAAAAAAATGTTCTGAGCGCTCTCTCTCTCTCTCTCTCTGGGGAGGAGGAACAATTTTTTTTAGCTTTGCTCTGGCAGAAGAAAGCTTGATAATTGTTCATCTCCGTGATCCATTTTACGAAGCAAGTCATCACATATGGAACCATAAAATTCTTTTGCCCGACAAAAGACTGAATCATGCGGTGGACTGGTCTTTTGACATGCAGAAAATGTACAAATAGCAAAAGGCAAAAATTTTACAAATAGTAAATGGTATCGACCCATGTCAGTCTGCATGGACAATGCAGGCTGACATGGGTCGATAGTTTTTGCAGATGCATTAAGTCCCCTTTTACACAGCATGGCTCATTTTAAATGTCAAAAAGGTTACAGGTAGGATACCCAATTGGTTTTGCTCAATTTAGTTTCTGGCGTTGTAAATTTGTATGTTTCGTTCGTTCATTCATTTGCTATTAAGACTTTTTTTCAAATATGTCCTTCGTTTTAAAGATTCCATGGAGCCTCACCTTTTGTCACAATGTTTTCTTTTAATCCAAACGATTGTTAGGTTTTAAGTGATTGAAGAAGGAAGAAAAAACGATGAGGGAAATGAGTGAGTGAGTGAGAAGAATGTTTTCAAAGGCCTTTTTCCTAAAGGTCGTTTAAACTCGAGATTGTGTGAAAAAGGGCTAACAAGAGCTTTTTGTGGACGGAACAGATCAAGACCAGATAGCAGTCTGAACTTGGATATGTATATTGTATATCGTCCGCATGTTTATTCGAGCATTTACGATTTGGAAAAAAAAAATCGTTAAATGTATTTTTCAAGGTCTAAAAGAATTAGAAGCAGAACACATGGAAAACAAGAAACATAAAAGTGACTATTTTTTCTTCCTCTTTTACTTTGATTTCTAACTTGTAATGATCTTATGCATATTCACCCCTTTTCACAAGGTGCCACGTGTTAACGACCCTGAGGAAGAATCTTTTTGAAAATAAGGTAACCAGCATTTTCTCTTTTTCCTACCATCTTTACCACCCTTTCATAATCGAGGGACCAATGTGAAGGAGCATCCATCTTGTGAAGCTCAACTTTTTGCCTTGTATAGGGCTTAATTGTACATGGAGTATGCAGGTTTTATTTACAAATTTCAAATCTATCAAACGGGTTGGCCTATTTCGAAAATGAGACAGAGGTTCGTCGATACCTCAGCATTTTTTTAGTATAAGAAATATTTCACTTTACTTCACGAGTCATGCTCTGTGAAAAGGGGGCTTGATGCATTTGCAAAATATATCAACCCATGTCAAGCTGCACACTCGGCGCAGGCTGACCCGGGTGGGAAAGGATTAAAGTTCCTAAACCAGGATTACAGCCCTATTAATCCTTATGCTGGTAAATAAAAGAAATAAAACGTTCAAGCCGATAGTAAAACCCCAAATTTTCCCATTTCAAAGGTATTTTTGGAGAAGGGATATCTCCTTATCGGTCAGTGTAGATCCAAGATCAGACTGCACGTTCTGTGCAGTCTGATCTTGATCTGCTATGTCCGTTAAAGGTCAGTGAGTCGTGCTTAGCAGTCTATGGCTTAATTACCGGGGACACTGGACGATATTCAAATGCAATTATTGGTTTTGCTTTGAAGAAGGCACATATTTGATCAGGCCGCGCAGACCGGGCTCTAACCCGTCAGTCTTCAGTATTTATTCGCCAGGCGACCAGGGTCTGTATTTACCCATCATTATCAAGAACATACTTAGACTAATTCTACATTTAGAAAGTAATGCAACTTCTGATTGGCTAAATGATTCGGTTTAGCCAACCAAAAGTTGTTCTAATTTCAAAGTTAGAAGAAAAAAGATCCCGAGAATAAGACAGAAAGTTCGGAGAATGGTTGAATACGGACCCTGATCAACGAGTTTCGACAAGAATTTAATGACAAAATTTTAAGGAGTCACGAGCATATGAAAGGGATGTTACTACGTTTGGGAAATGTCAAAGTGCTCGTATACATTGAGAACTCTCTCTCTCTCTCTCTCTCTCTCTCTCAAGAGACAAGAATTTCGACATTCTTTTACTACCTTTGTTCAAATAATGACAAAATTTTTAGTAGTCACGAGCATATGAAAAGAATGTTACTAAATTTGGGAAATGTCAAAGTGTTCGTATGCATTGAGAGTTGCTGCTCTTATTTTTTTCTCAGTCGACCAGGACAGCTTTGATTGAGTAATTGATTGATTGATTGATTGAGTGATTGATTGATTGATTTTATCGCAGCTTTCAATATT